>CP136061.1:60881626-61564126 GCA_032622095.1 Siphonodentalium dalli
GATGACATGTGATCCAGAGGACAGTTACTGACACTAATTGTTTGAAAACAGTTGTGTTTCATTATGCAACGGCGTCATGGATGAGAAAATTGTCTAGTATAATATTCCGGTGTGTTTTGCAGATGTTACAATGCCCATTAAAGGAAAGAGATTGTCCACGTGCCATGATCCGGTATGTACGCTGACCACCTTAAAGGTCGTATAAATCCACAGTTCCTCATGCACAGATCTATAATAAATACTCATTGCCGAGTAGTTCGCTTAGTAAATGTTCAGATAATAAGTTCAACAAATGACCATTTAACTTATTATCTAAACAATTCCCATCTATGAATAGGAATCCTTCTGCTCTTTTATTATATGTCGTCTGCTTAATATATTTCCTGAACACACCTCTGGTTGAATAAAATACCATTCCAATGTATACTTTATAACGGAATGGAACAATCCATTTGGTAAATAAAGGGTTCAACAGATTGTTAATTTGCGGTCTGTTTGTGAGCAGAAAGATAGTCTGAAACTATAAAGTAAATTGAGCTGCAAATAATGATCGTATGTACTAATTTGTGGGACCTTTCGATGGTCATGTACCGACTTCCTTTATCTTTATCAGGGCTTTAATTTTGGCGCGGTCGCCAAAAATGACAAAGAGTATTTATGTTAAGTTCACACACTGGTAAATTTACCTTAACGAACAGCCGCTGTGCTACCGACTTATTATACTTATTATCATTATTATGATGTCGCACTTATAGTATGGTCGTTGAGACTCGATTTTGAGGTGAACCTGTAACAAATTGTTAGTAAGCTATAGTCGAGTCATTTTTCGGGCAGAATCCGGGGAACAACATATCCAAAATCCGCTTTGGGGAAAAATGTCTACGGCTCTTTGAAATAGGGTCCTATTCAGTCCTATTGTGGCTTTTTGTGTCAATTTTGCTGTTCCTTATTAGTCCACTCAATGTTATGGAAAGAAACACCCAACCGTGAACAAATTGCTATGCAATGTCTTTTGGTGTTTTTGAATGAGACTATATCATATAATAACATATCCAAAATCCCCATTAATTCAGGATGAGAAAGTCGTCATTTTTGGGTCAAAAGACAGAATATGTAATAAAAATGGTGAACATTTGGAATTTTATAACAAAACAGATATGCCGACGCTCAGTCGAGTTCCCTGACTGCTAAATGTTACCAAATAGTGACATATCCAAAATGTCCATGCGTTTCATTGAGGGAAATTCGTTACTTAGGTTTGTAAAAAATGAAGAAAATGGTGAAAATTTGAATTTTAGTCCGGGACCCATCATTTACGATGGTGCAACTACCCAATTATGCCAATAGTTTTCATCTATATGGAAACAATCTGATGAACGTTTGCGAATATTTCACAATTTTACTACTCTCGGTAGCCATTTTGTCCGTTTTGGGAAGTGGTGGCCTCATTTCGGCTAAAATGGGCACTAGTGGTTCATATCTGACATCTAATTACTATTCAATACGGTGTGTGTTCGATTCCGGATTTTCTGGAAATTAAACAAATAATTTATTTTTCTTCGAGTTTGAGTAAATTTATTTCGAATTTGAGGGACACTGAAGGGCCCAATCTTCGAGATGCAGCTCACAATTATCAGAGATGGTTTTAAATTGGTATATGTTTGCACAAATTGCCATTTAAACCAATAGTTTTCTTATAAATGGAAACAATCTGGTGAAATTAAGCGACAATTGTCCAATTTACCACTTTCGGTCGCCATTTTGACCCCCATTTTGAATTTTCACAATCGAATTGTACACGAACTGACATATGCCTGTCATGACAATAATAATTTGTTTACGTTGCATGTTTCTGCCATAAGTAACGGCAAACTTTCTAAGTTAGAAATAAAAATCATACATAGGACCTTCTTTGAAAGAGCTCTGGATATTTTTCCTCATTTTGAATATGTTTTCTCCAGATTCTGCCCGATAAAATGACATAAAAAACAGCTTACTAACAATTTGTTCTGGGTTCAATAATTCAACGACGAGACTAGTAAGAGAGTTGGTACGGGTAGAGCATGGGTATCCACTACGTTGTCGGGGATAATAAACATGGACGAGTGAAAAGATACTGTCATTACCCCTTTGTTATAACAACAATTGATATAATAATACGCGAGGATTTGATCGATACAAGACTAACTGTATATTGATATATATGTATATTTGTCACCTGATTTCAATCTTGAATTCTCTCAGAACTTAGACAAACCCTCTCTTTTGTTGACACAGTCATCTGGAAAAGTTAGCAATGATTGATCTGTTTTGTTCCATGCACAGATGTGGCTGGGTTAAAATGGGGGCGGGTGCATACAATAAACGACGAAGTGAAAGATATTCTATTGCTTAAGTACATTTATACTTCTGGGTCGCAGATGTTTTGCATATTGGCGGAATGTAGTAACTTTTTATGACAAAGTTCTGGGGAAAAAGTTCATACTGATGTTTTTTGAAAAAGAAATAATCTGGGACTTAAACATTATGTGTGCTTTTAAGTAAAGTTATAAATCAGTTATTAAGATATACAGCTCCTATCATAGACAATGAGACAAGTTTCTAGGTAGAGGTTTCGGTTATGTTTCACACAACTAATGATAGCAGGTTTCTTGAACACACGCTGGTTTTATGAGGCCACTTCATTCTGCTCTGCATGCGTTTATGACATGTTGGGACAACTATATAGAGTTATGATTCTTGGTGTTTATGAGACTCGCCATTAAAATATAGCTGTTGAATTGCGAGCTGCATGTATACTTCTTTAAACGAGAAGACATTGCCAGATAAAAGAAAACTACACACTAGGCAGATGTGAACGATCATTTTTCAGACAAGGAACCGGAAAATGAAGATTACATGCAAATATGTAGACTTCAGAGCATGAAATTTGTGCAAATATATAGCGTATAGATATGTAAATAAAAAAGATAAAGCCTCATGATGGTTTGAACTAATTTTTAGGACATAAAATAAAAAACACCCATTACCCTGCAGGGAGCCCCACACATATATAGAAGCATATAGAAGAGTGTCGTCTGCTCATGTTTGTCTGGGGCTCTGTATGGGTGAAATTATAAAATTGTTAAAGAATACAAGAAAAAATTATTAAAATTGTAAAACATTGTTAGGCCAATGCATTCTCTTATATATGCGAGGCGACCTATGGTCGACTCGCATATATAAGAGAATGCATTGGCACAGGGTATACATTATGCTTGCGTTTGTTACATACTGGTCTTGATCTGGGCATCAAGAATAAATTAAGACAAGTTAAACGGACATGTCTCATTTGAGCTTCCAAATTATGTTTACGTAATTTGAAAGGAGGTACAAGATATGATGAAAAATATACGAAATATTGATATACCGGCTTCATATGCTTTTTCTGTTCATGGTCACAGACGTTTTTGAGCTGTTTTCAATTGTTCGCACATAAGTGAGACAACCGCTCTTTATTTCTACCTTATCAGGAATTGACTAATACTGAATGTTATTTTCTGTTCCATGCCGTGCAAATAGCTGCTTTTGTCCCCCGACATTCCACCGGAGAACTATAGTAATAACCCATCGTGCGTTCGTCCGGAACTTTGTCCGAGCCTGTATTCTGTCATTTGCTGGTCATTTTGTTTTTAAATTTGAAACATATATCAACCATATATTTTGAGCTTGGTCGGACTCACTTTGGGGGAGTTATTGCTATTTTTCGACATACAATCGTACATCCTGGGAGGCATCTTTTGTCCGAGCCTGTATTCCGTCATTTTCCAGTCATTTTTGGCGGAGTTATTGCCATTTTGGGACATAGAAATGTTTTATATTTTAGAGTTATTGTACCTTTCTCGACCATTGCAGATGTGGAACACATGTAGTGAATATGCACTTAGTATCATACTGTTGTAAGCAATTACTCTTACAGTTTGTAGTACAGGGATATGAAACCCACATGATAAATCCTCCAAACATTCCACACTCGTCGGGCGATATTTCGGTCAGAGACCTTTTATTTATGTTTGGGACATAAACATGGTGTTAAAACGTGTAGTTTGTATGAATTCAATGGTTCTTTGTGGGACATATAATGCTCGTAGAACGGTATTTCAAGTATTTATCTAGGAGCGCAAAACGCCATATGGCTTTATAAACATAGTGTAGATTTATCTCAGTGAATAACACTGATAAGTTAGTACCTAAACACTTTCTTCGCTGGAAGAATGTAGCACTCAACTAAGATATTCGAAATTCCAATGACATCGAATTTGCCATTTCATATAACACATAACAATGTCCAAACTACGCACAAATATAAATATTTACTCCCTTAGGGACGAGATATAGGGTGATAACCATATGTAATGATTCGGCCAACAATATTCATAGTACGTGAAAGAAACTAATTTGGGCAAGATTATTTGTTCTCCAATATGGACAGAACAGAGGAGTGTTTCACATCACTTTACATGTGTCTCCAGAAATGGGAATTTCAGGGACCACCATATTAATAATATAGCCTAGCTATTCTAATTTTAGGATCCGGTTGTTGCGGTGTGAATCTCTGGCGTAAAATATGATTTTGATTTCACATTTTCCTCATGCTACCCAACCATATTGTTATTCATTTCGGTCGACGATTCTCAGTCTATTTTAAATGTAACTTTTTCTTCCTTTGATTTGAGAGACAGTTATGTCAGTGGTGTTGAAAACGGTGTAAACAGTTGCCAGATAAACGTTTGCGTTGTGGTGTTTTCATTTATCTTGAACGTAATCGCTTTCGCTGAATCAGCTAAATGTGCCGCCTGTTTCAACTCAGTTTATCGAAATCTTATCGGATGTTGCCACAATATTTATTTTTTATGCATATTTTGTGACCATTTGTATATCTGTTATCAGACGGTTGTATTATTGTGGCTCTATGTCATACGTAATGCGAATACGGGGCAAACACTTTAACCCATAACGATATTTAATGACGCGTTCGACAAATAGTCGGATTTCTTATGTCATAGCACATTTGTGCTTGCTATAATCTGAAAATAGATTATATATGCCTGGTATGTCCATTTTCATGATTAAACGGGGTCAATATTATTTAGAGAGCGTTTCGTCTTTGCCGGAAATGATAAATGGCTCCATTTCGCGTATGATTATCTTGCGATTTGAACTGTTGTCACAACTGCTAACTAAGAACCAACGCCATAAGTGTAATCAGTGAGTTCTTGCTAGCTACAGTTGAAATCAAATTTAACAATGAAGTCTATGAAGATTCTCGTATATTTTATATTTTGTATAAATGGCGCCATTTTGCGTATGATTATATATGAATTGAAATTTCTCAAAACTACTAAGTATGACTCAGGCGTAGTTTGGATAAATAGGACGTGATCTGATTAATCTCACTGGCATGCGATCAAAATTAGCACTGAGCCCTATGGAGAATATTTTGTTATTTTACTCGAAAGATGATCACCAAACTTCCACCAAGTACTACTATATATAGGAAGACAAGACATACGCGGCTTACCCATGTAACTATCAGTAATATAATCCATGCAATATATAGCCGATGGTTCCAGATACAGTTCTTACAAAGTATGTGTAGAAAGGTTTGTAATGCCACCAATAAAATGGCTGGAGACAGGTGTACCATAGTAGGAATCACTGAACTAAATGATTTCCCATAGGCGACAGTGTTAACGTTTCGACCGAATTCTCTGAATTGAAGCCTAAAGGCTATTCCAGTGGTGTTTGCCCAGCTAGATTGACACCAGTTGATCACGAAAATGCAAGAAAAATCACAGGTCATGTGTTTACTTTTTAAAATAAATCCCCAAGTGTACGACAGGGCTATCACACAGCCAATTTTTTTCTGGAAAAACCAAGAACTACAACAGCTAGTTAAATAAATTTCCCACTCATAAAAATCCATTACCCCATTAATTCACCACTTTAAATTATTTAGATATGATGTACAAATCAAATAAACACGATGTCACATATATCAGGTGAAGGTCATTCTTCAGTTACCTTCACCTTTAGCATTCCACGGTGTACTCGCTCCCCGACTCTGGAACACATTTAGCTCCCTGATTCCAGTAGCGATGAGATAGTAGGTATGTTGTCTCACGATGGTGCGTTTAGTGACAAGTGGTCGTCATAACTACTATGCAATGGTTAGTTATGTCGTCCATCGATTTTCTCGCACAATAAGTCTTTGGACCAATTAACCCGTTGCGTTTCACGGAGGTTGAATCTCTAATAAACAGGCAGCGATATTGTATTCTTCTTACATGCTATAGGTGCATTATCGCTCGAAATTTTGTTCGATTGTGGCAATGCACAACATATATGAGTTAAGCATATTCACTCACACGTAGTCCGTTGTTATATGAACTCAATGCATGTTTGATAGTTGCAGTTAATTCATGCGTATTAAGATAGTTCACCGGTTGTGTTTTTGATTTTGTGGCGTTTAGTTGCACCCACACGTCCATACAAAATAAGACTGCGTGTTGATTAAAGGTACGGTTGGCCTTGGCGATGGGTATCTTGTGAAAATATTTCCACCCGTCAAAAACCGCCACAAACAGAAAGAACAACAAAATGTAGACAGACTTTGTCCGTATACAAATAAGAAATATCGCATAAACAGTATGTTATTGTCATATTTTTTTACCATTGTTATGTAAACAAAAGCCTAAAAAGTTACTTTTCTGGTGTTTGTTTATATTATGATGGTAAACACAAAGAGCGTTCTTTGTGGGTGAATTCCTGATATGGAACGAATAAAGAGCGTTTATGCCATTTGTGTGTGATTAGCCAGCAGCATTGTGTTGTCTTCTGTAACACAATCAGGCTCTTGCTTAGGTAAAATATAGTAAATATTTATGATAACATGCTGTTTACGCGATTGTCATGGTATATATGAACGAAACTGTATGCGTTTTAATGTTTTTCTGTTTACGGTGATTGGAACAAATATGAATATTTTCGACAACTAAGGCCTCACGTGCCTTTAAAGATCAACCTCATCGAGCCATTCACGGGTCAATGTGTTCAGATTGACAAGGTCGCTGGTAGAGCTTAGTAGACTCATTCAGGGTTCGCGCTGCCACTTGCCAAATTTGCCTATGGCAAAAATAATTCACATTTGGAAAACAATATTTTCATTTGGCAAGTCACTTTTTAATTCCTCAATAAAGTTGAAAAAGATCGGTCATTATAATTATATTAGTGGTGTTTTATATGGTTTCTGAAAAGTTAACACCTCCATTAAGATGCAGTTAACCCTTTACCCAACAGAAGGGCCCTGTGCCAATGCATTCTCTTATATATGCGAGTCGACCATAGGTCGCCTCGCATATATAAGAGAATGCATTGGCTTAACACATTAAAAATTATAAAATTGTTTTTTTTAGGCCAATGCATTCTCTTATATATGCGAGGCGACCTATGGTCGACTCGCATATATAAGAGAATGCATTGGCACAGGGCTAACTTTAACTATCACAATGTGGTTAAGGAGCCGGTTCCAATGATATCCATATTTGTATGGTTCTATTGAGACAGACCGAAGATATTTTAGGCTGTTGAAGCTTTATTTGGCCGGTTTTGGCCGTTTTGTTGGGTAAAGGGTTAATCTGGTAACATTATTATCGACGTGTGGGGGGATAACCAGTATTTAGTGTGAATTAGCTAAACCTCCTGTGATGTTACCTTCTGATGAAGCAACTCTTCTACCATTGTATTGTTTGGTGATTGGTTTATTGTTGTATGTTAAACCACAATAGAGATATGCGAGTATAATTATTAACTAACTGCTTTCCTAGCGACATCACACGCCGTTCAGACCGTGAGTGTCAAAACATTAAAGTCAATGAAGGTTGCAGAAAATGATACTATCTGGGATAACAATTTGGCAAAAAATGTTTTCATTTGGCAAATTATTTGGCAAAAGTTAATTTTCGTCCAGCGCGGACCCTGGACTCATTGTGCGAGAAAATCGACTGGCGACATAACTAACTATGATATAGTAATTACCACGACAACTTATCAATAGATAGCACCATAGTGAGACAGCATACCTACTATAACATTGCTACTATGGCACGAATGTCTCCAGCCAATGTAACCGTATATTTAATTATTGTTTTATTGATATATACTTGTTATCGACTGACTAGTGCTTGGAACCAAATTGTAGAACATAAATTGTAATGTGACAAATACACCGATAAATGGTACTACATTATCATCGCCATCAGAGTCTATCGCATATACATCAGGATATTATGTGTTTTCTATTGGACGCATTATATGGAGGTCATCCATTTTATGATAGCATTCGACCTTTATATGATATCCATTCACCTTTATGTGATGTCCATTCACCTTTATATAGTGTGAAAATGTCTTTAAATGGTGTCCATTCACATTTAGGATGATGAACATTGTTCTATATATGGTGCGCATTCACCTTTATATATCAGCGTTATTATTATTTCAGGTGATCTAGAGTATAGGGAAATATAGCTGTTGGCGTGCCAGCCAAAATTGTGTGTGTTTCGGTCTTGTCTTGTGTCTTGTCTTGTGTATATTACTTCGTTTAGTGTCGAAGCACCACTCATATGAAGGTATTATGAGTAAACGTGAGTCCAATACCTGTAAAATTAATATAGGCCTTGCTGCTTATTCGGTAGTAATCATACCGAATCGCATCAAACCAGCCCAAACAGATTGTTAGGTGTCAATTGAGACACGCTATAAAGTGTAGGCGAGGCCGACTCCGAATAAAAGATGTAAGCGAAGTGTTATGTCGCGTTTTATCCATTGTTTATCAATGGATATCAATCGACTTTTGATTATTGAACGTATGTCCGTATTGGGATGTGGAATACGGAACACATGAACGTTTTTAATGTTTTTTAAATTCACAATGTTATTGATTATATTCAACTTGTTCGTTCTGAAGCACATCATAACGTGTGAGCGACCAGCTCCAATTAAAAAGTATGAGCGGGCGTGATGTCGCAAAAAGTATGAGCGGGCGTGATGTCGCATTCTCTCATTTGTTTCTCAATTCATTTCAATGGAATTTATGTCCGTATTGGGATAGTAATATAATTATACACATCACAAGACATTTTGTGTTTCATGCAAGGCTCTAGTTCTGAAACACGACCGGTTCTAATTAATTAATGGACATCATTTACATATTTGCACAGCAAACAAAGACATTTGCACACCATATAAATGGGGAATGGACACCATCATATAAAGGTGAATGTATATCATATACAGGTGAATGGCACGATATACAGGTGAATGGATACAATATAAAGATGAATGGACACCATATATAGGTGAATGGACACAATAGAAAGGTGAATGGACACCATATAAAGGTGAATCGACACAATATAAAGGTGAATGTACATCATATAAAGGTAAATGGACACACTATAAAGGCGAATGGAACCATATAAAGGTGAATGAACCCACATACAGGTGAATGGACACCATATAAAGGTTAATGGATACCATATAAAGGTGAATTGACACCATATAATGGTGAATGGACACATTATAAAGGGTAACGTACATCACATAAAGGGGAATGGACGCCATATGAAGGTGAATGGACACCATATCATGTTGAATGGACACATTATAAAGGTGAATGTAAATCACATAAATGTGAATGGACACAATATAAAGGTAAAACAATATATAAAAGTAAATGGACATAATATAACGGTGACTGCATATCACGTAAATAGTAGTATTCATCATCGTTACGTGAATGGACACCAGGAGGGGAGCCACATCATATAAAGTTGTATGCACATCACATAAAGAAAAGTGGTCATCGTGAAATAACACAATATAACAATAAAAGCACATCATATAAAAGTAAACGGACACCATGTACAGGTGAATGCACATACAGTGCTCATCGCCATAAAGGTGAATGGACACCATATAAAGGCATTTGAACACGATGTGAAGGCGAATGGACACCATATAAAGGCGAATGGACACCATATAAAGGTGAATGAGCACCACATAAATGTGAATGGACACCATATGAAGGTGAACGGGCACCATATAGGGAGAACAACATCATAGAATGGACGATAATCACATAAGACAGCTATCTTTCTTCAAGTACTACTAGTAATCACCAGATAACAAGACTGTATCAATAAAACATCAACCTATTTCGATACGGGGACAAAATTCAAATGCGAATATTAAAAGGTGTACCTTTGAGCGAAAACCGCCATGTGGCTTTGATGGGACCAAGCAATGGGTAATATGCGGTCACGTTTTAATGAAATTCGGACAAATTCGATAGCTCCTTTGAAGAGTTTATCATAAACACGTGGGTAAGGTCCAAAAATATGTTTTTTTCATAAATGCGGACTACATACTATGCCAATGGATTCAAATCAGAAATCCAAGTTAGCTGCTGTCGGCCATGACATTTAGCGAATTTCTGGATAAAGGTGGCTCCCATCCAGAGGTCACCATGAAGATCCATAATGACATTTGGTGATGATAGGTCAAGTGATGGTTGACCTTGATTTGCAAAGGATTTAATCATGCTAAGAGTACAATTCAAGATGGCTGCCGGTGGCCATGTTTTTATATCAAAAACCGTTCAAGTTCGATAACTCCCATCTAAAGGCGATCCTAAACATGCCTGTAAGTTTAAAAAAAATATCTCTCTAATAAATGCGTGATGCATTGTGTGCCGATGGATTCAAATTTGAAATCAAGATGGCTGTTAGGCGGCCATGAATTTCGGAAACAAAATCGATGGCTCCCAGAATACCATATGAACTATGGAGATGATCGCAAGAGGATTATGGCCTGTATGATGTGCCAAAGAAAAGTGTTGACATACGGACGCACGAACTGACGACGGATACCAAAGTTTAATAAAAAAAACACACTTGACGGTAAACATTGGAAAAGGTCAAAGCATCGAAAGATATTCTGAAAATCATACTCTGACTAAAATATTTGAACTTAATACACGATTAACGATGTTTGTGGACAAATCATTGCAACAGTTTTGTTTACATAACAATCGATTCAACATGCGAAATTTCGTTATTGTAGAACTATTAATAATGAATAATTCAGAACTTGGTGATTGTTGAGTATATTTCACAATCAAAAATTCAAAAAAAGTTTATCTATTTTTTCGTGCATGTTATTCGTAGTGGTGATGTTTTTACCGGCTTTTACTTATATGTCTTTTGAAAATATTGACTGAGGCCGGAATTCTCGACTCGCTACAATCGTGAAGTCAGCTTTACATCGTTGAATCGTTGAATTCATAGTCCCAAATGAGACATGAACGATCCATTGCAGCAATGCGAACCTTGAAAGTCTGAACGTTTCTTAAGATTCATACAATCCTTATGATCATGACCAGAAATAGAACATCATGCACATATGGTTTCTTTACTTTTACAATATTCCTGGCCATTGCCATAACCCTGACATTTAAATCCATCCTCATATGCCCAACCTTCAATGTTCGTGGAAGTTCGCACCGATTGAAGGTCAGAACTGTTCAACTGAACTTTGTGATCATCAACTGTCTTCGCAAATCTACGTACTTCTGTTAAGAATCAGCTATATCTCGAGTTCTCGACACAGCTCTGCTACTGTTCAATTCTTGTGAGGAGTAATCAACACTGGTATTTGTGCAATAGATGTTAATTGCACAGGAGCGTCAGTTTCAATTTTTCTTGAACATTCGATCAGAAGAAAGAAACTGAGTGGCCCAGTCCTGACCGGTTTGACAGATTTTAATTGTTCGGCTATGCTTTGTAGCGTTTTTTCAATCACAAATACAGAAGGTCCCTTGACATCTGGATCAAAACCAAGTACCAAGTACTGAGGATATACCTCAGCATCAATGGAACTTGGCGGGTGGTCATTATTACTTTTTGTTTGTTATGAGTTCTGAGCAAATACTCGACAACTAGCCCAGCAGCCGTCTCGGACTACCCTTCGAATTATGGTCGGCCAAAGACTGGTACATATGTGAAGCGGTGACCCGTTTAACCACTGCACATAGCAGCCTTCCGATAAATCGCCAAAGTGAGACAGGCGTGAACAGTACACAATTGAAACATTTAACAGTTACGAAATCCAAACAGATATGACACGAAAGAAACAGACATGAAAAAACAGAAAACACAACTAGAGACCAGAAATATAATAGAACAGATGCCAGAAATTGAATCTGAAATACTGGAGAGATTAGCCGATTGATTGAGCCTGGTCAACTCAATCACCCGCCTTGAAGAGATGTAGTACCAAAGAGGACCATGAGCTCAGCCGTATCCGCAGGTCGATGCCTCACGTGATACGGCCGCCCTAGTACCTTCAAGACTCCTACACCACACCTCACGCGATGAACCCCACGGCAAACAGGGTGCCACATTTGGGGATTATTACCCTCGCAGTGGGGCGGTAGCATATTCTACAAGTGCCCACACGGGGGTTTTCAGAGTATATAAAATTATCTGCATATAATGGTGAATTTATCGACGTATTTTGATTTTGATCGTTGGAACGTGAGGAGTTGCTACAAATGGTCAAATGTGAGGCCTGAAGAGTATGAGTGCTTCAAAGTGATATGGAGCACTCCGCTGTCGCCATCGAATGGAAAAATACAGAATAAAGGAATTTTGAATCCAAATTGGCAGCACGCAACTTTGTTCTTACGTATATATTATATGCAACGCCTTTCGACTATTTGTCGTCCCGAACTAAGGAATGTTTGTCGTCCCGAACTAAGGATTATTTGTTGACAATTGTGCTTAGTTCATACGTTGTGTTTTCTGATAGTTCACGATCCTCGTGGCTCGAAAATTCAACAATGAGCCGAATGTTACAGTCTTACGCTGGGCAAAGTTCCTCACTTACCAAATTGATTCACTGATATGAGTAAATAAAAAACATTAACCGTTCCTATACTAAATGGATTCTCACAGTCAGTTAAAAGGTATACATTGGAATGATATGTTATTCAATTGGAGGGATATCAAGGTGATAAAGGCGGACGGCAAATAAATAATACTGATTAGAAGACATTACAAGATAGAAATGGGAACATTTTATCAATATTTATTGAGGGAATTGTTTAGATAATAATTTCAACAAAGTTTGTTGAACTTATTATTCTAATATTTCCTATGGGATGACTACTCACCAATGATGCTTCAGTATAGGATTATAATAATGACAGGTGTTCAAGTAAATATAAGCGGACATGTTCAATAAGTCCATAAGGTTTTTGTGGTTAATACATGTGTGAACGGTTAGAAAGCTTAAACAAATTATGTCTTAATTAGTAAGTCTCGACGATAAAGTATGAGATATTCCAACATCACTGAGTTGCGGAGGAAGAGATTGATAATTTATAGGTCGTATGATAACACACTGATTAATACGGCGCAATATGAATTGAGACTCTCCGTGTCTACTCATCTATTATTAAAGTAGCAGTGATGATTGGATTTAAGTTTTATATTACCTTTAAACATATTTCATTCTTCAATAATAATATAATGAATCGGGCACAACTTGTTTCAACATATCCTCTCCCGAATTTATGAATTTACAATACATTTTAATTTGACAATATGGCGATAACAGAAACGTGTGTACATGGTGCAAAATGTATATACATGTTGTTGGATAAGTTCTTCCAGCGTAATGTCTTGTTAGTTAAGAAGAAAAGTTAAACGGTTGAACTTCTCCAGACAATCCATGTTGAAGAATTTCGAGTCAGTATGCTTGATAGGGCTTCGAAATCTAGAAAAAACAAACTAAGAACATATGGGCGTTTCAAACGAACTTTCGAGTTAGAACACTACGTTATCCACACAGCTTCCCAAACTGACCGTACATTATTTTTACGCGACTGATATTAAGTAATTATTCACTTGCATGTGGAAAGGTAGATACACGCAACCGAAAAAGACCCCTTGACCATTACGGCTGTTTGTTGTGAAGACACGGTCGTCGAAGATTAAATACGTCTTAACTAACTTCCCCCATTATTCTTCCCAAGGATTGATTGATTGAGGGTTTAACGTCGTTTTAGCCGCTAGGCCATATCACGACCAAGAACAGAATCAGGTATCAAAAAAGTTCGTAGCGAAGAAACTGTGTAGATTAATCAGACAGCGGATTAGTTAAAACAATGCAATGAGCTACGTACAAACAAAATAACACAACAGGAATGTTTCCACTTGGAATCAGGAATATAAATTGAAAAACTGACTGTGCAATCAAATTGTAAAACGTATACAAGTAGTACACAAATGGATAATAATAGCAAATAGGTAACACAAAAGACTCCACATCGAAACATGTAAAGTAGCTTTTAATATAAGATTTTGCATTGCTAAGGCATTTATAATATATGACGAATCACGCACAAGCCTGATCAATTCATCAAGCGGTCGGGTGGTTGAGACAGAATGTCAACCTTCGCCAAACCGACAGTCTCGATCCACATATATTGTTGCTTGTCTTTGAACGTTAACCGTTTCTCGTTAATCTTGTGGTCAGATTTTGAAAGCTCAAAGATTTGCCTTTCTTTCTGAAAGACTTTGGCGATCTGTGTTTCGAAGCAACAGATGATTTTTCTTTTAGAACAATACGATCAACTTGCATAAATTGTTTCGAAGGAAATGTCTCAATGGCAGAAGCTAACATTACCTGTGCTACAGGTTCTGGAACAGGAATAATATCAGTCTCCTCAACTTGTGTTGCTACATGTTGTGATATACCGACGAGTTTGTTTGACTCTGTGTCTGAGTGCTGGCATCAACACTTTTTGGTAGACACGATTGCTGAGTATGTGACATGCGCAATGGGGGGTCCAGGACCAACTATTTTCATAGCATCTATACACGACAGATGCTTCTCAGCTTTTCATCGTTGAATCTTAAAATCATAGTCCCAAATTGTACACGAAGGACCCATTGCAGCATGTGAATCTTGACAGTTCGAACAGATTCGTACAATCCTTATGATCATGACCAGAAATAAAACATCGTGCACATATATATGACACCTTTACTTTTACAATGTCCCTGGCCATGACCATACCCCTGACATTTAACATATCCAATGGCATTGGAACATATTTGATTAAATCCATCTTCATATAAAAAACCGTCAACGTTGATGGATGTTCGCACCGATTGAAGATCAGAAGATAACTATTCAAAGGAACGTTTTGTCCATCAATTGTTTTTGTAAATCTACGGACTTCTCTAACGCCCTGTGGTGTTAACTCAGCCAACATCTGACTCAGCTATATCGCGAGATCTCAACACAGCTCTGCCACTTGCAATGTCTTGTGAGGAGTAATCAACATTGGTGTTTGTGTAATAGATGTTAATTGCACAAGAGCGTCAGCTTGAATTTTTATTGAACATTCGATCAAAACAGAGCCTTTTAGTGGCCCAGTCCTGATCGGTTTAACATATATTTTAATTGTTCGGCTGTTTTGTGGCGTTTTATCATTCACAAATACAGGAGGTCTCTTGACATTTGGATCAAAACCAAGTACGGAGGGTAGACCTCGGCATCAGTGGAACTTTGCGAGTGATCAATCTTACGTGTTTGTTTGTAAAGAAGAGTTGCCATATGAAAAAGCAAATAATGGACAACTAGCCGCTTCTGACTGCCCTTCGAATTATGGTCGGGCCAACAAAGGCTGGTACTTAGCTGAAGCGGTGGCTCGTTTAGCCACTGCATATAGCAGCCTCCCGTTACCTCCCCACAGTGCGACAGGCGTGAACATTACAAGATGGAAACACTGAACAGTCACGAAGACGAAATGCATAGACATGACATGGAAGAAACAACATCCATGAAAAACAGAACCCACAACTTGGCACCATAAATAAAATAGAACAGATGGCAGAAATGTAATCTGAAACACTGTAGTCATTGGTTGATTCGGGTCAACTCGTCCTGAAGAGATGTAGGACCAAAGAGGACCACGAGCTAAACAGTATCCACAGGTCGATGCAGCACGTTATACTGCCGCCCTAATCCACACAGGACTCCTACACCACCCACGGCATTCTTACCCATCGCAGTGAGGCGGTAGGCCTATATTACACCGGACCCACACGTGGGTGAATAGTAAGAATAATTGATGTTATTTTTAGAAACGAGGCGAGTTTCGCCATAGCTCCAGTGAACTCACTGTTGCCATACAGGATACGGCTTGTTGCGACCCAAGATACATGGTCAGAAATCGCCTATGCGTTTCCATTTGTATTTGCCCAAAAATAGCTAACTTGTAAGATATGGTGAGTATTAGTGTGTATAATTTGAGGCTTCAACCGCCAAATCCTTTTAAAGCCACATGGTGGGACACCACCTGATACATAACGAGTGCAAAGCCAAGCGTGGTGTGCACTCGACGCTAATTTCAGTGAGTGGGCAATGCTAAATGTTGGTATAATGTAAATATTGTGCTGTTTTCTCTAAGTTCAAGTATTTTCGTAACTTTGGAGACAATCAAACTAAGAAACCCATCGTACGTTTATGAGTGCACGTATACTTTCACTCTTATTGGCTGATCTACCAAAAAGATATTCGAATCAAACTGTTGGTACTTTAGTAGCAATGCTAAATATGTCACGAAAACCAAAGGACAAAGAAATCCAAAAATCAACATCCCAGTTTCAATGTGATGTGGTCGGAGGGAACCATACTGATTCTCGGTTTTGTCACATCTGAGCTGAGTTCCGTAAATATGTAAAATACCTCCATACGGACATTATAATTATGCCACGTTGAGAATTATGCAAAGTCATGGAGGTTCAAATATTCTGGGACCTGACTTGTCTCAGCATGGACAATAAACCATAGTATTGGTCATTATATTCCTGATAGTCGGCACGTTGAAGATGGTTGAGTCTATCGACCTATCTTGAACCTACTACCAAATTACTTATACTTGTGTTTTAGGTTCAACTGACCAATGTCCGTTTAGGTGAAACATACATTCATATAATACATTATATATTCATGTACATTTGAATTTGAATTTAATCAGTATTGTTGATGTAAATCGTTTAAAATGTATGCCGTTCCCTTCTTTCTTATAACGCGTGGGATGTTGAAAGTCAAAATGAATGCATCGAAAGTTGTATTTTGTATTGTCAGTAATGCCATCGGCCATATACAGAGTCGTGGATTATATCAAATTGAAACATAATACGCCTGACTAAAACTAAAGGGCATTATTTAAAGGGGAATCGTATACCAAGCAAATGTTACCAACAACCACGCGATCGAATGCATAATGTCATGGTATTTGTTATATATTCTATGCTTATGTGAGACTTGTGAATCAATAATTCTCAGCCCTATTTTCGCAATCTATGAGCGGTCAGCTTGATTCCCAAGGCTAGCTGTGTGAACATAAAACTTAAATCCAATCATCGCTGCTACTTCAATAATGGATGAGTAGACACGGAGAGTCTCGGTTCCTATTGTGTGGTATTAATTAGTGTGTTATCATACGACCTATAAATTATCCATATCTTCCTCCGCAACTCAGTGACGGTGGAATATTTCATACTATATCCTCCTTAGCAATTAAGCCATAATTCACGTTTTAAGCTTTCGAACAGTTCAAGTTAACTAAACAACCAGTATCAACTGATTCAAACCTGGCCGCTTAAAACCTTTACTTGCACATCTGGCAATATTCGATTCGTGTCCATCTGACACCGACTAGCCTTAGAAAAACGTTACCACAAACCGATCAAGCAATACCACTAAACACTAATGTTGTCCGTCACATATTTGGACCCACACACCCTCGCCATAACCATCCAAACAAAACCACCACCAATATATCTCTACCTTCGATAATTTATTCGAGCGTAACCGTCATGGCTAACATACATGTAGGGAAATATTAACCTCACGTTCTATTACTGTACTGAATAATATAGCCCTGACGTTTATTAATCATAATTTTGTTACCATTACCATTTCACAATATATCGAATAGAATATAATGTATTAAGAAAAATACGCCCCAGACTTGGAGCAGTTTGCCATACAAAGATATAATATGGCCTGATATTTGAGCACACACCATACGAATAATGATAGCATCAGTCATGTAACTTAACAGACATGAAATAATATTTACGTAGTGTTCGTTCTGCACTCGAAAACATCTTGACCATATTGCATTTGTTTTGCGCAACTTTGTGTAATGTAATTATCTAGTTTATCAATTGGTCCCATCTAATCATCAGTCGAAATTAATAAAACATTCCTCTTCCTCCATTAGTTTTAGTAATTCACTTCCCGGGGTATAGTATGCCTACCGACCCACTGCGAGGAGTTAGAATCCCATAATGTTGCACCACGTTTGCCATGGGGTGCATCCCATGAGGTGTAGTGTAGGAGTCATGGATATATTGTACTATAGGGCGGCCGTATCACGTGAGGCATCGACCTGCGGATACATGTATGGCTTAGCTCATGGTCCTCTTTGGTCCTGCATCTCTTCAATACGGGTAGTTGAGTTGATCCGGCTCAATCAATCGGCTAGTCAACGCCTCTCCAATTTTTTCAGATTACATTTCTACCATATTTTCTATTATGTTTATGGTGTCTAGTTGTGTCTTTTGTTTTTCGTGTATGTTTCTTTCGTGTCATGTCTGTTAGCATTTCGTCTTCATCACTGCTAAATGTTTAAATTTTGTTTGTACTGTTCACGCCGGTCTCACTGTGGCAATTTACCGGGAGGCTGCTGTATGCAGTGGTTAAACCGGTCACCGCTTCATCTATTTACCAGTCCTGGACCCGACGATAATTTGAAGGGTAGTCCGGTGCGGCTGCTGGGCTAGTTGTCGATTATTTGCTTTTTCGTATGGCAACACATAACACAAAAACGTAAGATTGACCACTCGCCAAGTTCCACTGATTGTAAGGTCTATTCTCAGCACTCTGTACTTGGTTTTGACCGGAATGTCAATAAACCTTCTGTATTTGTGAGTGATAAAGCTACAAAGAATAGTCGGACAATTAAAATATGTCAAACCAAACAGTAGCGGGCCACTAAGTGGCTCTCTTCTGTCGCATGTTCAATAAAAATTCAAGTTGACGCTCTAGTGCAATTAGCACCTACTGCACAATCACCAGTGTTGATTACTCATATAATACATTGAACAGTAGCTCTGAGTGATATATATTGGCTGAATTAACATCACCGACAGTCGATGGACAAAAAGTTCATTTGAATAATTTTCTTCTGACTTTCAATTGAACGTCCACGTACGTTGACAGTTTTGGCATATGCAGATGGATATGTTATAAACCCATTGCGGTGTTTTAAATATCAAAGGTATGGCCATGAACATTGTAATAGTAAAGAAACCATTTATATTTCTGGTCATGATCATAACGATTATACGAATCTTTAAAAATGTTCAAAATGTCAAGGTTCGCATGCTGCAATGGATCCTACATGTCCCATTTGGGACTATGAATTAAAGATTCAACGATGTAAAGCTGAGAAGCATATGTCATATATAGATGCTAAGGAAATATTTGGTCCTCGACCATCCATTCCACATATCACATACTCAGCAATCGAGTCTACAACAAGTGTGTTGACGCCAGCACTAGACACAAAGTCAGTATATCACTAGCAACACAAGTTGAAGCTACTGATATTATTCCTTTTTCGGAATCCGTAGCGCAGGTAATGGATACAGCGTCTGCGGTTAAGACATTTCCTCTTCAAGAATATATGCAAGTTGATCCTATTGTTCCAAAACAAAACATCGCCTGCTTCGAGTCAAATCTCTCCAAGAGGTACATCTTTGATACTTTAGTTACTTTTAAACGCACTACATATGCCACAAAATGACTTACTCAAGTCACGGCTTCTAAAAAAAATAGAGATAGGGACTAGTGTGCAGACATATAATAAAAAAAAAACACAAAAATGAGCACACAAATACAGGTTCAAAAGATAATTAATAGCAAATAATATAAATTCAAATTCAACAAGGCTTCACGTCCAAATAAGTAAAGTATAGTCTCTAATGTCTCACCTGGCATTGATAATATATTTGTAATATTGTATTAATCTTTATCAATGCATCAAGCTGACATTCGGGCGGGGGACACGTGTCACCTGTCTCCCATCTGGCAGCATCAACAGATACACTTGTTGGTGTCATTCAAAGTTAAAGTTTCTCTTCAAGCAACGTTTGAGCTGCTCAAATTCAAAATGTGTCAGAGATGGTTTGGTGGTGGTTTTGGAGCAACATGCCAAACTTGAGTAGATTGTTCTGGAACTGGAGAAACACTTTTGTTATATTTATTTGGCACAATTATTTCAACCTGCGCAGATGTGTCCATGACCTGTGTTTCGGTTTCTTGGATAGAAGCAATATCGGTCAGTTACATTTGATTTGTTAGTGACACACGACTACATTGTTTTGACTCTCAGTCATTTCCTTGCAGACACAACTTCAGAAAACCAGTATACAACAGATAACATAAATTTTATCTGAAACACTATAGAGTAACTTGAATGAGCTGGGTCAACTTAACCACCACCGAGTAGATCCGTATCGCATATCGATGACGCACAATATATTGCCGCCATATTACCACTATAATCATACAACTCACGCGACACCACGACAAAAATGGTACCACATTAGGGGATTCTTACCCACTCGCATTGGGGAAGTGGACATATTTTGCCCCGTGTCACACATGGTACTATAAAGAGACATTAATGATAAGTTCAATGCTGAAATGGTAAAACTAAAAACCGTCTGTCTCACTTCTGTGGAATTGAAAACAGCCGATAATTCTCAATAACTGCCGCTAGTTTTTTCCGAATATATGGGTATGTTCACATTATGTAATAGTATATTTATTTGGCCATTCGCAAGTCGTGCACAGGTAACTGACAGCTGTGTAATTTTATCCCGCTGAACACCCACTCATGATCGCCTTTCTGAGGCAAATACGACAGGCCATGACATAACCGGAAAGTTAAGAAATCCGCATGGAACAGAAACGAGCGTTCACAGTTAGTCTATTCTTGATATGGTCGAAATAAAGAGTTTATTAACTATCCCAGTGTATGTGGTGTAGCGAGTGATGGTTCTGCTTATATCGTTATCAACAAATAATATCGCTTGTTTGTTAATATTACACGTCTGTCCTGCCCTATATAGTTTCTGGACAAAGTATGGTACAGATGACGATATTGCTATAGGATCGCCATTCGGGGATGGGTGTTCTAACTTAAGAGTTTCTATTTCTAAATGCACAAATTGTCCTCTTTGATTATAGGTTATATAATTATCCAACTGTGGAACTGGGAAATGCCATTAGAACACCCTTATTTGCTCATGTTGTCCCAGTGTGACAGGAACATTGTCAGTGGAGCCAACAGGGAATGAAAACACCCCAAATGGCATGGTTATGTATATTAGGGTGGATAAAAATGGACATCGTTTATGCTGCTGTTCACATAAGACTAGATATGATTGTCGCATGCCTAATGTTCTCTGCTAGCAGCCAGTGTAGCAATCGGTCGTAAACACTCACCGATCTCTCCTCTCGCAATGGCGCGCTTGGATAACATGTACTTTACATGTAATATTACAGCATGAACATATCCGAATTTAAGCCAGCATATTGGTATGTCTTGTACATGTAACTATCGACCCATATTATTAGTCTGGTCCTTGTGATTTTGAGGGGAACCTAGAACCTAGACAATTTGTTGATAATCTGTTTTGGTGTCATTTTGTTGGGCAGAATCTGGGAAACAATACATCCATAATCCACTTTGGGAAAAATTGTCTACAGCTCGTTGAAACATATAGGCTCCTATTTATGGCATGTTGTGTCAATTTTGCTGTTTCTTATTAGTCCAGTCAATCTGATGGAAAGAAACAGACAACCGTGAACAAATTGCTATGCAATCTCTTTTGGTGTTTTTGTGTCGTTACCCATATAATAACATATCCAAAATCCCCATGAAATCCAGAATGGGAAAGTCATAATCCACACTGAACCCCTCTGCTGGATGTATATAATTCATTACTGTTCCAGATTGTTAACCGAAAACATATTTGGCAATATATGCATGCTGAAAATCATAAAAAATAAATTGTCCAAAAGATAATTTTTAAATAAAAAATAAAACTAGGTACACCATACCACATTAATATGCTGATCGAAATGAAAACTGGAAACTAAAACACTGCCTGCAATTATATCAACTTATTTTATGTTCTACTTCATTTTAATTTATAATCCTCCTCCCCGTGCACATAAGAAGGCCATACAAGGGTACTCATATTCATGCCAAATGTTATGTGAATGCATGTGTACATGTAGATATTAGTCAACAGCTATATTTCATTCGATTGTATTCAAACGGTGTGTTTCGCGTTTCTTGTCGATTGTAAGACAATTAAGGACATTAAGGGCTTTGTCAACCCATTTCCCCCAAAATTTGACGGAGAAAAACTAACGGATTCTGTTCATTTATATTAGTAATCACAGTAACCAAACCAACGGATGCACAATTTTAAGAGTATAATTCATGATGGATTATCTTAGAAAAACAAAATGTGAACTTATAGAAGTTTCAAATATATTTGTTTTCGAACCCAAATCCAGCAAACACAAAGTTCATATCTAAGAAAAAAAATATGGGAATGTGTGCTGAACACTGTGAAGAATGATGAACATAAAAATATATTCATATTTACCAAGCGTTCTTTGAAAAATATACTCAGAACCACTTGTTTAAAGATGGTAGATTTACTTTCTCAGTAATGCTGCCCAGAAGATAACACTTGATGGGTGGATTATGGGTCACCTTGTGCCAAATGTTGCTGGGATTGTTATCATCATGTGGCCACTGGACCATAAGGGATTATTCCATGATTGGTGACATATTTAGTGGTGACAGGGTGGTGTGCTAAATTGAAGCTAAAGAAATTATTTTATCAACTCACCACTGTCAATTGTTAACCAATTGCTACCAGCTCCCAGTTAGCCATGTCATGGAAGTAATTCTATCATTTGTTAACAACTTGCTCTAAGTAATATTTTTCAAAGAACACTGGGTAAATATGATTATATTTTTATTGTCCATCATTCTTCACAGTATTCAGTACACATTTCCATATTTTTTTCTTAGAAAATGATTTTGTTTTTGTTGGATTTGGGTTCGAATTTGTTTTTAAAAGCCTCTATAAAGTTCACATTTTGTATTTCTAAGATAATATACCATGACTTACACTTAAAATTTTGCATCCATGGGTTTTGTAGCCGTGATTACTAAAATGAGCACAATCCATTATTTGGACTCCATCAAATTTGGGTTGAAAATGGGTTAGCAAAGATTATTTTTAAAACGTGTAATCACTGACGTCAGTACATTTCTTGTTTTTCAATGTTCATAACTGTAGGTTGTCATGGACCAGTAGGAAAAGAAAGTGGGCCTTTATCGAAGTATCGAACTTGTTGATAAAAATGAAACACATAAAACATAAACAAAACTTGCATTTAAAAAATGACATTACACCAACAAAATAAAAACATGCATTTAAAAAATAAAAAACACTTCGTTGAGAGTGTCTCCAACTGTGTAACAAAAAATTGAAAAGTATCAATGAAAACATATGTGATACATTGAAGGGTTTATTATCAAGTAGATATTTATTACAAATCTTCGACAAAAGGGTGGGTATCTGACAATGCACCAGAACAGAATTTTGAAAAATGTCCACCACCCCCTGGGGAAAGTCGTTATTTTTGGATAAACATGTAAGAAGATGGTAAAATTTTGAATTTTAGTTCGGGAACCATGCCGGTCGGCCAACGTCCACACATCCGTGATTAATCTTGATCAATCTATTTTGTTCGTAAAGAGGTCTGCTCAAACTATTTTGACATTAACACGTGGTCGTGTATGTATCTAGACTAGCTTCTCGACGTAAATTTGTTTCCCGTGAATACCCGGTAACGTCTTGGAGATGCTCCACACACAGACAAAATGGCTGCCATCGAAGGTCAGGGTCGACTGGATAATTTAGCAATGTCGCATAGACATAAAGGACACATTCGGCACTTTATTTGGTAAAGAAAATGACAATAGCCCAGTCATTTCCTCCAAGTTATTTTGGAATCGCCATAAATGGTGATGAAAAGTTTTTATATGTCGTTTTAATCAATGTAGAATGAAAGGAAAATGACGAATATATCGTCGAAATCATGCTTGGACTGTTTGCAGTTCAAAATATAAAATACCAAGTTGATCAAATTTGCTTGGTTCTCACCACACTGACCTATAGGATTTAGTTTATGTGATATAGGTACAATCGTTTGAAATAAAACAAATTGATGCCAGCAACGTTAGTTTCCTTGAGAATGAACGAGAAATATGAGGTAGCTTCCAGAGAGTTGAACTAAATTCACAGGAGAGGGTAATCACCATATGCACACCATTGGAGTTTGCAGTACACGATAGTGAAAGGAAAATCACCATTCCAATAAAGTTCAAGCAGTAATGGCTTGAATCCTAGATCATACAGTGGCACTTTCCTATCACACATAAGTAGTCCATTGTTTGGACCAATGGTCATTGCTGATGTGATAGACACAACCTGCTCAATTCCCAGTGATCTTTCTATCACATTCCCAGAATCTGTATTTGCTGTAGCTGTGATAGCCAACATTTTGATTTTCCCATTGACAGCGTCTCGCACATCTCCGATCTGCTTGTATTCTGGTCTGAAGTTTTTCCCCCACTCTAGAACACAGTGAGTCTCAACAATGATGAACACATTCGATACCTTCTTAGAAATATCTCCAAGGCTTGTGGCATGGTACAGAATATCTTCTGGGTGTCCAATGTAAAATTCAGCATGATGACCCGCATCAAATTTGATGTTTTAACATGTTGAATCTGGGAACATCACTTTGAACATTCCTGCTGAATTAAGCTGTTTAGCGGAACAATTAATACCACAATGCAGCTTTCTTGTGAAAATGTTGGTGTGTATATGGGTAGTATTCAAAATATGATGGATTTGCCATATCCAGTTGGCAATGTTGCTACTAAATCATGTCCTTCCAGTTGAAATAGGCACTCCAGCTGTTTTTATTTGAGAAAGCTGTATCCAGTATTTGTGTACGGTTATATTGAAACAAGGCTTGTTTTGAATGTATCACTCTCTCGAGATCCATGACCAGCTGCACTGATGAACATTAACATGGAAAGAGAAAGGTGATTTGATCTATGTAACCCTAATTGATAATTTTCTGAAATTTAATGGGCCAGTTTGTGTTAGTACTAGTTATGGTATACAATTTAATATCCTGCCACACGTAAAACATTTTTATAATCATTTTCGAATTTCGACAGGCCTCCGGCTTCACGCAACAAATTTTGATAATTATTTTTGAATTTCGACAGGGCCTCCTGTTTCACGTAACAAATTTTGATATTCATTTTTGGAATTTCGACAGTACCAAATTCCTATAATTATCCTCTTCCGCATGTAGCATCAATATTATTGATTGTGTCATCATATATGCAAAATATGACATGACATTAGCATCAACAAACTTTTCAATTTTTTTTTTGCAAAACATTGTACATATATCACACAAACTAAATCCTAGGTGAGCGTGGTGAGAACAAAGCAAATTTGACATAATTTATATTTTTCTAACTCGAACTGTACACTTTTCAAAATTTGTTTTTCAAAACTTAAATTTCTGGTTCATTCTCACCGAAATAAATGTTGCTTGCGGCAAAAATTTGTTTTCAAAATATTGGACATAATCATAGAAACTAAATCCTAGGTGAGCGTGGCAAATTCGAACTCGAACTGTTCAATGTTCAATTTCATATTTTCTCAAGCTGAATTAAGACCTCATCTTTCTCGTTCATTCCTATCGAAAGAAACGTTGCTCAGAGCAAAATGTTTGTTTCAAACCATTCTATATATATCATAGAAACTAACTCCTAGGTGAGCATAAAGCCAATTTGATATAATTGATATTCTCTAAATCGAACGGGAGACTTTGCATTGAGCGGCAGCCATTTGCATTTGGCCACGTGCGTTTGTTTACAAGAAGGTGGACGGGGTACCAGGCTAGTATGTATCAGGTAATATGGTGGCCAAGATTACCGCCATTTCCGGGAGTGTACAACCACAATTTAATAATGTGACAGAAACCTGTAAAAACGCATTATTCTTGTTGCCATGGCATCAGGCTGCCATTTCATGCATATTTTGACTGTAAAAATATTAAATGGCAGACAGAATGGAGCCGGAAGTATTAAATTGAACATGTACCAGACCGTTTCAATTCATATGCGTAAATGGTTAGTTGCACCACCATTCATGGTGTCCATTTGACAATTCGATATATGAAACATTTTCAAAATGACGGCGAAAATTGAGGTCTGAAGTCAACAATTGGAGTGTTTTTCTAAATCTTCATATATCGAATGATCAATAAGTAGTTATAAGTGCCAGCATACGAGTTTACAAAGCCACCAACTTGTTTCATAATTCATCAAGTGAGTGTCCCAAACCACATAGAGTTCACCAAACAATGTACAGAGTTACCAACCTAGCCTAGTATCAAAAACCAACATGTGAGTATCCCAATCCACACGGGCGTATTAACTTTTGTCCCAAACCATCGGAAGAGTGTCTCAATCCAGCCAACGAGTTTCAAAACCACCCAGATAGATTGGTGTCACAACCCACACATATAGTCCCATAGTCCCCAAACCATGCCACTGGTGTCCAGGAGTGTCTCAAACCATCAACTGAGTTTCTTAATCCACCTGATTAGTGTCACACAACATTCAACGCATGTTCCAAACTACACCGGCAGTGTCACAGACTATACATCCGGCGTTCGAAACCACACAACAGGTGTCCCCAACTATCCAACGAGAGTGTCCATAGCCATCAAATGAGTGCCCCAAACCATACGAGCACCCAATACAACAAGTGTCCCAGACTGCACAAATATGCAAATCAGTTACCCAAATGGCCAATCAGTGTCCCAAATGCACCAAACCAGTAGTGCCTCTAATCCACAGAGTGTCCAAAGTCACCCAATTGGTGTGCCAAAACTACCTAATTTGTGTCACCCAGCGAGTGACCCAAACCATAAAACGAGCACCGCAAACCATCCAGTGAGTTCCCAATCCATCCACTTCTGTCACAAACAATCTACCAACTGTCACCCCAACACATCCAAAATAGTGTACAAAACCTTCCATCGAGTATTTCAGACGATCAAATGAGTTTGCCAAAAAACATCCATTGAGTTTACCAAACCATGACATACATGATGGATGGTTTAATATATTTGATGGGTTGTTCTGTACACTACTTTGGGACACTCATTAGATGGTGTGTGGCATTCGCGGGTGGTCTGACACATTAGTTGGACGTTTTCAGACACTTTTGCATAGTCGGTTGAGACAATCGTCTTGGCACACTCATTGGATGATTATGAACTCAATTGTTGGTTTGGAATACTCGATTAATGGTATGGGTCACCACAAGCATGATTTGGGACACTCGATCGGTGACATATGGCAATCGTTTGATGGTTTGGAACACTCACTGGGCTGGTTTGGACACAGTTTGGATGGCTTGGTGCACTATTGTGCGGTTTGGGACAATAGCTAGATGATTTGGGACACTCACCGGTTAATTCGGTATAATATTAAGGGTGTGTGAGATACACGTTGCGTGCGTTTATGTTTATTTTGTGGTTTGGGACACTGGTTAAGTGATTTTGAACGCTAATTGGATTTATTTGGATACCAGTTTGGTTGATTTTGGACACTCAGATGGAATTTATGACAATTGGCTATATTTCGAAATGAGAATACTTAGTAATAAATCAATAAAAAAATTAATTTATTGCGATCGCCATTTTCGCCGCCATTGTGGGTCATCGAAATGACCAATTATCGATATATAGCGCATTATTATCGGACTAGGAGCTGACGTCATTTACGGTGGTGCAACTAGCCATTTATGTCAATAGCTTTAGTCCACATTGAAACAATCTGGTGAACTTGATCGAAAATTGCCCAATTTTACTACTTTCGATTGCCACTGTGTCCCTTTTTAGGAAGTGATGACCTCATTTATGCTAACATTGACACTACAGGTTCATATTCGATCTGAAATATATTGAGTAGTCGGTACACTGGTGTGTTCGATTCCGGATATTCTGGGCATTAAAATAATAATTGATATTTCTTCGAAATTTGAGTAAATCTATTTCGAATTTGAGGGACACTCAGAGGCCAATCCTCATGATATGGCTCACACGTATCATACATTGATAAAATGGCCATTTAAACAATATTCTCTTATAAATGGAAACGATTTTGTGAAATTCACCGAAAATTTACAAATTTACTACTTTCTGTCGCCATTTTGAATTTTGGTAACTGTACACGAAATGACATATGCCTCTCATGACAACAATAATTTGTTTATGTTGCATGTTTCTGTCATCTTTATAACTTACATTTAAATGCCATTCGAGTGTATATCCCATAAGGAACGGCAAATTAGATAAACTAGATAATTAAATCGTGGTGGCAGATGGTGGGTTCACGTATGTACCATCCTCTTGTCCTTTCCTTTGCAGGAAGGTACTGTAACACATCTGGATGTAACATGTTATAAATTCTACGTACTGTTCTATCGTGATACTTACTTGTTGAGTAAACATAGTTTTGTAATAAGATGATCAAGTACATTTGTATTACATGCACATAACCAACGCTGTCGATTTGGCTCTCAATCCACGTATTTTTCACGTTTTGGTCATTATAGTCTCTTTTATCCGACCAAATGTTTTCATGTTATTGTTCTTAAACAAAATAAACCATTGTTTCTGGTCACCAATCGCAGAGGGAGTGGTTGGCAAATTTATCATTCTACCAATACCGTGGTAAATATCGGTCGTATGTTTTCTGTCATATGCAAAATACAACAGAACATTGACCCTACGTACTTCAGATTTAATAACCATGTGGATATTCCTTACCAACAAAGTGGTTCATTAGCATACCACTCAAATCCAACGTTTGAAGACTGAGATAAGGACGTTGTAGATAGAAAAAATAGTTACGTTGTCATGTTTCATGTGTTTAAGACGTTTTTTTAAAACCATCGATAAGACGAAACCGTCCTTTGTGGGCAGTAGCTTTCAATTGTTATGCAGTTAGTTGAATGGGTGGAGTTGACAAGCATGCTCGAGTTTGTAATTAACGATAATTGAGGGCGTTTCCAGAACCATTATATTCCCGGACAAATTCGTCGATATAGCGCTTAAAATACGATGTTTTATTTCGTATAATTGTCGATAAATTTGATGTCGTTTCGTTTGTACCGGTTAAATGCTTTTTACTCAGCCGTCGCGTACAAAATTGTATAACAATAGACCACGGACAGCTGTTGTCGCTCTGAAATGGTTATGGTACAACATAAGGCCTAACAAACAAAAAAAGACGTTTGTTTCCGCTAACCCGACCGACCCTATTTATAAGCGCCGAGTCTAAACTTTTTAATGCGATCGAAAAACTGACATTTAAAAAATAGTGGTATCTGTGAATATTTCACGCATTTAACAGAGATAAAAGCACGGCTGTCGCTTCCGGTGGAAATACCCACATACTATAAATAGATACGTATCTCCCATTGAAAACAGCCGGTGCTTTGGAAAGTAAACATAATTCACATCACAACAACAGCAACAATAGCTACCTCCGTCGACCAGCATGTTATTGTGGCTATCTATATGGACGAATGTGTCCACGGCAGAATAAAAAGAGATCGGATCGATAGACAACGAAGCCGAAATTTAAGAGCTCTTCTTTTGAATCCACCCGGGTAACACTGACTTCAGTAAGGTTAAAGTGAGGTGCTGTATATCGGCCGAGTCGGCGCCGTTCAACATAAATGTTGAAATGAAAGTTAAGGAGTTGTCAGCATTCAACATAAATCATATCGAGTTTGTTTGCGGTGATAGAGAGAGATCATGGAACAACAGGTCGAACATGATACTATGGAAATCACCACACAGCAGAATGCATTTGATATTCTTATGAAGAAAGAAATATATATCATCTGCAACTTTGAATCTGAGTTTCTTGTTTCTATATCCCATGGGTTGACCACATTGAGACTAAGACGTCCATAATGTGTATATCAAGTATTATACACGTATTGTTAAAAATATAGAAAAATAAAAATATTTAATAAAAAAAAAAGGTTTTGCCTGCCTACCGTCCCTATTTTTTCCCAGCTCGTTAGCGGAAACAAACGTCATTTTGTTTAGGCCTAACGATTAAAACGAAGAGAAATCAGTGCGTGACGTTTCTAAACAGTTTCGTGTTACGATAACGCAATATACCTGTTCTGAACATTCCGTATCCGATTCCAGATTTCCGATGAAGGGCACCGTTTTTGTAAGGAGCCCGTACCATGTGACCGAAGTTTTAATTTTCGAAACCGGGTAAATTCAAAAGCCAATATTATTAGGTGTATGTTTGAGCGAGAAAAAAATTCGATTACGTCATTATTCATGTTGGAACAAACAGTATTTATTCTGGCACTGAGAGACAAATTATTTCAAAATATAACAACTTGATCACGACTATCAGAGACAATTCTCACGCTAACGTTTCCATCGTGATGTCGGCAATCATTCCCCGACCAGTTGATTTCACTATATCACATACAAAAGTTGGTGGTATAAATAGTGCTTTGCACAAACTTTGTAATCGTCGCGGTGTGATATATATTCACACATATCGTCCATTTTTTGTACAAGAAAACTCATGAAGTTCGATCTGAATTGTATGCCACCATTAATGATGGTGGATTGCACCTTAATAGGCAGGATACATATGTTTTGAAGTTTTTTTTTTATCCAAGTCATTCGCCGCTTTACTTCTGTTTTCAGGGGACGTTCCTAGATCTCTTGCTGTTGTTTAGGATCCTCGTGTTGGACCTTTTAAAGCTAATATTTTGCTTTTTGGTTCTTGCGGGTCGGGTGGGCGGCCTATGGCTTGGCGGTGTGCGCAAGAGGTGATTTGACTATTTTTGGACCTCGGTGAGTGTGGTATATATTAATTTGTATTTTAATGTTTAGTTATTCATGTTCTCATGACTATATACACAATACCATCGCCATGTCGTTTTTCTGCCGCGTGCTGCCGGTTTTATGAGTCTCGAGTTATCGTCATTGGTAACATCTTACTTCCATTAAAGTCTCATAATTCCGATAGCACAAGCAGAAATCAGTCATGGTGTCTCATCATATTATGTATGTTTAATCGTAAGTCGGCCAATAAATGAATGAAATTACTTCAATATGTTGTATGCGTCGTTGCCCATAAGAATTAATTGATACATTTTGGTATCCAAAATGCTTAATGAACGTGGACAACGAACAATAGTGCTCGGAAATTGGTTTCGTCTGGATCGGGTTAAATTGTTTACCGCCGGTCATATTTCGCGTGGGTAGTTTTGAATAGAGCCTTGAATATCTAACCATGTTCTGACCTCGGTGGACGGTCACCATGCATGTTCCCTGTAATTCATGATCACGATCAACTCAGCACGGTTTTTACGCTTTCGTCGCTGTTCATGAAATAAACAAGCGATCGATATTGGCCGACTTTCGATCATTCCGAATTTGGTCGCCGACAAGGGCGTTGGTTTATTCAAATGCTTGTTTCTTCGTGAATGTAGTCGAGGGTAGTTCCGCAACATATATATAATAAGGAGTTATTAGAAGTACGAGGGCATTACGGGGGTACGGGCTGCGAGTCTTATTATTCTTATTCTGGCTGAATCTGGCAAATTTAGGGGTTAATATCGGTACTTCTGTTTGGCCGTGACCACCCTCCGTGTGTATGTGGGTTTCATTGACACCCGCGCATAGATATGGACACTAAGATCACCACTAGACACAACAGAGCCGGTCCGGGCTGGTCCGGGCTGTTAGCTTCATTAGCGGTAAACTTACTCGCCGATGCCGGCATATTTAGGGTTAATAGCGACACGTCTGTGTGATGGCGACCCCTGTCCGTGCGTTAGTGGGTTTCCATGACACGTCTGCACATATATTGCCACTAAAATCACCCCTATACTCCACAGTGGCGGTCCGGGCGGTGTTTAGTCACACCCCTGCAAGCTATCGGAATCACTAAATGGTATCACTATTAGAAGCCAGAAATAACTCGCTGATATTCTCTATTTGTAATTGAATTGCATATTACGGCATCACATGGAGTACTGTTCAAACTAGTATTGCAATTATACAAGCAAGTTTCATGCTGGCCAACAAATAATTGGGGAATCTTTTTGCCTTTTCTGAATTTGTTTTCAGAAAATTTGGCCAGATTGAAAAGCCAACATCAAAGATCATCGCGAAACCTAAACCTAAAAAGAGAATGAAACGCAAATTGAAACTACATACGTGCACCAATGAGATCGGCACACTGTAATAATATACAGTAATGCTCTAAATAATCGACACCTTAACCACAGCAGCATTATGGGTAACTTTTCAGGATTTAGTCGGAAATATGGCTTGTTGCCATTCATCGGAAAACTCTCACTGAGTCGATTATTTAGAGCACTACTGTAGGTCTAGTCGGTATGAAAACCACCATAAAAATGCACCGTTTGGCCTGCTTGTCGTGGTGTTATATTGAAACAAGAAAGCATCAAGTGTTGTCCGTTGATTTAGAAAGGACACAACTGTTGAAGGTGAACTTATTACCAAATACCCCTATACAGACGGACGTGAATAACATGTCTGCTTACCAGCCAATATAGAGTATATCAAAGAGTTAATCGACCCAGTAGTTTCAGAGTTTATCAGGAAAAGCATTCAAACAGTATCACTACTGCAGATATAAATATGCATGTATTAGAATTCCTAATAGTATCGACCCCATCATGGTCAGGCAAGACCCAACATCTCTCACCAATGGAGACAGCATATATTGCATTCTCACCAACCGAGACGAAATGTGACGACATTTTAACGCCGTTGACATCGGCATGACGAACATAGCAATATATTCACGCTTCTACGTACAGCTCCTGCATGCTATTGGGAATCACTACATGATATCTATATTAGAAGCCAGAAATAACTCGCTGATCTGCCGGTCTTCATTTATTATTGATAAATATCATATGATTAGGTTCCATACTCTACGTCTGGTTAGATATAATCACAATGACCAGGAAACAATTAGCGTAAAGAATTGTGTCTCGACCCCCTACCGCACCTGCATGGTATCGGTGCGGGGCGAGCAGTAATACGCTGATATCCTAACCCCCTGGCGCCGCTGCAAGATATCTCCCCCGGTGTGAGCTGGAGGGAGGATATATGGATGAATGAATGGTTTATTCTTACGCTATTTGCACATATAATATTGGCGGGTCAGACACATTACGAAACAGATCTGTTCAGCTGTAACATCGTACAGCTACGAGTATTACAGTGGGCTAAACAAACAACATGCAACATTAAATAACATACACAGCGAACATATACAATACATGGAAACGAGTAAAGATAAAATAGAATACATTATTTTCGTTGCAAAAAACATGGGGGTTAAATGTTTATCAACCTCCATATGTGTTATATGAATTGTTTCAAACCATGTTTTATAAAAATTGCTCAATTGTTCAATATCACAGGGCTGGTCGAGCTAAGAAGCGATGAGTGAGCTCGCATACGTCAAGTCAATCTAAATGATCCGCCAACCACATGACACACTGGGATACACAGCTGGACGATGTCACCTCTGTTAGGAGTGGGAACAGGGGCGCGGGAGAGGATATTTGGATCTTCACCATCGCTACGTGATGGGTGGGATACATGGATGGCCGGGCCGCTGTGCTGTAGAGAATAATTTCCACCAATGCAGTGAGTAAGCTCGATGGGTGTGATTAGATGGACCCCTAGCGCATGTGCATTGTCCCGATGTCCCTATCCCTACCGAAGATGGCATGTCACTCCGATGTGTATTGTGAACATGGCTGTCACTGAGCAAAATGATGTGATGTGAAGAGAGTAAATATATGGACATCTATAACGGATACCAGGTGTGATGTGATAACAATATTCACATTGGCCAAAACTTAGTTTCATTGAAGGGTCTGTCCAAACAATTGCCTCACGTCTGTCTCAACTCCGACGGATTAAATATCAACTCAACCGGAAAACCATTGAAATTATTTACAAAACATATATTTTACCCTTATTTTATTATTCAGACGCCGTCTGGGACAATGCCTCAAATTATATGTTAGAGAAGCTTGACTGGCTTCATGTCGACGCTGGACGGATAGTCAGTTGTATCACCCGTTCTGCTTCGGACAATTCGGTATTACAGGAGGTCGGATGGCCATCACTCAATAAACGACGCCAACTACATAAACTGCAGGCACTCTATAAAATAATCAATAATCTAGCCCACTCTTATCTAGCCAATACACTTCCACCCAGATCACACGAGGTTGCAGATTATAACTGGAGACGCCCCGGTAAATTTTACTCATACTATTGAAATACTGAACACTTCAAACAGTCTTTTTTTTCCAGCGATGGTGTTAGAATGGAATAAGCTTCCCAAAGTAATCACCGATGCTGATCAATCTTCTACCTTTAAAACCAACTTGTATCATTTTGATCCCACAATCAGCCCCCCTCTACATTTCTATGCTGGACGCAGAAAATACAACATTTTTCATTGTCGCATACGTAATTTTTGCAGTGAACTCCGATGTGATATGTTCAATAATTATATCGCTGACAGCTCCGCATGCTCATGTGGAAATCGATCTGAAGACGCCTATCACTATTTCTGCATGTGCCCATTGTACCAACGTGAGCGCTCAGTTCTCTTTGAGAAACTAGCCCGCGAAAATCTCAAAGTAAGCCATATTTCAGAACTCATGTGTGGAATACCTTATCTCTCGTCCCAACAAAATATGAAACTATTTTCCATCACACAGCAATATATTGCAGCGACTAAGCGTTTTGACCCCTAATCATTATATTTATCTTATTTGCGAATCTATACTTGCTTCCGGAATTTCATCTTTTACCTCACAAGTGGACAAACCTCACATTCAAACATCTCATACTGATTTATCATCTGTATTGCCTTCCAGAGCACAACAATAACAAAATAGAGAACGAATCAAGTGTACCATTATATTTTACAACCAACATAAAAGTACTAAGAATAGATAATATATTGGCACTTGTCAATCATTCCAACATTAATAAAGTAGTGACATTCTTCAAATACAAATTTTCTCACAGATAAGAAGCAATCTCATGTTGGATATCTCTGAAAGGCGCTACACACTATATCTCCCATAACTTCTCACCATGTAAATAAGTTTGTACCGTCATCTTGATCACATGTGTGTTACAATATTGTATTAGGAGAGGGGCTTCATAAGTTGCAAAATCTTGTGCCCCAATCCCTTTTGTATATTTTGCAAATAAAATATGTTTCAAGTCAAGTAGTTTCATATTCAATTGCTGGATAAAGTCGATTGTTTTATTAGTACATTTGTCAGTCAGTACTACTTATGCAGGGACAGCAATGTGTGTACCGGTTGGTTACGCAAGTTAGGTAATTCTAGTACCATCAATATCCGAAAACAATGGTGGGTCCATATGTGATTATTTAAGGAGTAAGGTCTCTGCTTGTGTGCATATACAGTAATGCCCTAAATAACATACTGTTTATGCCATATTTATGATTAGTATAAGAACAAGGTCTGCCTATATTTTACTATTATTTCTGTTTATGGCGGTTTTTGACGGAGTTGAATATTTTAACAGCATACTCACCGCCAGCGCCGTCCGTATCTTTAACACGTCGTCGTGTGTGGTAAAAGAGCAGATTTATGCACCCTTACCGGCAATACCAGTTCACAAGGGATACATGTGTCAGTTCACAAGGGATACATGTGTCAGTTCGCAAGGGATACATGTGTCAGTTCACAAGCGATACATGTGTCAGTTCACAAGGGATACATGTGTCAGTTCACAAGGGATACATGTGTCAGTTCACAAGGGATACATGTGTCAGTTCACAAGGGATACATGTGTCAGTTCACAAGGGATACATGTGTCAGTTCGCAAGGGATACATATGTCAGTTCACAAGGGATACATGTGTCAGTTCACAAGGGATACATGTGTCAGTTCGCAAGGGATACATGTGTCAGTTCGCAAGGGATACATGTGTCAGTTCGCAATGGATACATGTGTCAGTTCACAAGGGATACATGTGTCAGTTCGCAAGGGATACATGTGTCAGTTCGCAAGGGATACATGTGTCAGTTGACAAGGGATACATGTGTCAGTTCACAAGGGATACATGTGTCAGTTCACAAGGGATACATGTGTCAGTTCGCAAGGGATACATGTGTCAGTTCGCAAGGGATACATGTGTCAGTTCGCAAGGGATACATGTGTCAGTTCACAAGGGATACATGTGTCAGTTCGCAAGGGATACATGTGTCAGTTCGCAAGGGATACATGTGTCAGTTCGCAAGGGATACATGTGTCAGTTCGCAAGGGATACATGTGTCAGTTCGCAAGGGATACATGTGTCAGTTCGCAAGGGATACATGTGTCAGTTCGCAAGGGATACATGTGTCAGTTCACAAGGGATACATGTGTCAGTTCGCAAGGGATACATGTGTCAGTTCACAAGGGATACATGTGTCAGTTCGCATGACGTGGATGTATTTAGTAATTGGGATCCGTCACTTAACTATATGGGAAATCACACCAACCATAATTTGTTTTATTCAATTTCATGTTCTTAAATTAATCTTTAAAAAACCTATGCTTTCATGTGCTACATATGGGAATGAGATAATGTTAGATAATTTCCAGCATGTGACATGGGACATTTTATAAGCAATAAACTTATTATAATAAATGGTAAACAGGAACATTCTTTACCTAACCTATTTCTTCTAAGGCAATGTTACAATCTTTAGGCCTAACATAAATGATGACAATCTCATATTTCCACTCATGAAATTGTGTTTCTTATAGCATATAATATTTTATATCAATGTAACATGGCTGAATATAGATACACATCTCGGTACTCTCACGTGCCAAAAAACTCTAACACTTAAAATCAACTCAAACGCTAGATCATACTTTTAAACATGAGACTAAATGAAATTAGCTCTTTGCATCACTACACCTTAATTAACTGTATCACCGCACCTTCATTAACCCTTTGAGTGCCAGGGCCCTAAACCTACACAATAAGTCTGTTAAAGAATATAAGAATAAATTATTAAAATTGTAAAAAATTGTAAAAAATAATAAAAAATAATAATTGTTAGGCCAATGCATTCTCTTATATATAAGAGAATGCATTGGCACAGGGTATATGGGTTGATACATAAATCGACCTGGCACTCAAAGGGTTAACTCACACGCAATAAGAGAGTGTGAAAATGGGACTTTCCTGCTGTTTGTGTAGTCAATAAAAATATATCTGAGCCACGATTGAGCTCAAATTGGTTATCGGGGAAGCCTCTGCCACAAAACCATGTCATAAATCAATCCTGCTGTACAGGCATAGTTCCGAGAAAAAAAAAGATTACAGCCTGAGTAATTCCTATTCTAAAACATGGTGACCTCTAGATGTGACAAACTACATGTGGACCTCTCCTTTGTGACTTGACACCTGTGGCACCAACGGGAGTTGATGGTACAAAACTATATGGCATTCCTCATCAATTGCAAATGGAATTGGCACCCTCGAGATAGTATTGAATCCAGTTTCTACTCAGTCAGATGAGGGCACGGTGGGACCAACTATTGCAGTGATACGGGGTTACATGCAGTAATGGTGTGTTCATCACATTGATACGGGGTTACATGCAGTAATGGTGTGTTCATCACATTGATACGGGGTTACATGCAGTAATGGTGTGTTCATCACATTGATACGGGGTTACATGCAGTAATGGTGTGTTCATCACAGTGATACGGGGTTACATGCAGTAATGGTGTGTTTATCACATGAGTTTTAAATAAGTTTTATTTTACCCGCATAACGGCCTGCAATTCACATAGAGGGCGTGTTCGGAACCATTCAGCTGTGCCATTGGTAACTAGGTAGTTTTAGCGCATACTCCCGTATAATTCAAACAACTGGTCACCGAATGACCACAAACGCCCCTTTGGTCCCGGTTTAACTAGACCGTTAGGCCGGATTAGTCATCTTCGGTTTAAACATCTTGAGTTTAAAACTGGTTTAAACCTACATTGGCGGTCCAGCCAAACCGATCTAAGGGGGCGTTTTTGTCGTTCAGTTGCCAGCTAATTGACAACTCGATTCGGTGATATGAACATACAGTCAAATTACCCTCTTACCAGTCGGACCAAAGGACAGGCCGATATAATGGTTATAAAGGACAGGCCGATATAATGGTTATAAAGGATAGGCCGATATAATGGTTATAAAGGATAGGCCGATATAATGGTTATAAAGGATAGGCCGATATAATGGTTATAAAGGATAGGCCGATATAATGGTTATAAAGGACAGGCCGATATAATGGTTATAAAGGATAGGCCGATATAATGGTTATAAAGGATAGGCCGATATAATGGTTATAAAGGATAGGCCGATATAATGGTTATAAAGGATAGGCCGATATAATGGTTATAAAGGACAGGCCGATATAATGGTTATAAAGGACAGGCCGATATAATGGTTATAAAGGATAGGCCGATATAATGGTTATAAAGGATAGGCCGATATAATGGTTATAAAGGATAGGCCGATATAATGGTTATAAAGGATAGGCCGATATAATGGTTATAAAGGATAGGCCGATATAATGGTTATAAAGGACAGGCCGATATAATGGTTATAAAGGATAGGCCGATATAATGGTTATAAAGGACAGGCCGATATAATGGTTATTGACATGTCATAAATTATCGTGAACGCGGCGTGCATGCACGCTCAATTGATTTATTTATTGAGAAACAAGTATCCCCAAAGACCATTAATCCGATCTCATTCTTGGTTCAAATCAATTTAAGAAAGGGCATGTCTCTCAACACGAGTTTCACGCGCTGTTCATCACTTTGTGATAAATTTTCTGCAAGATGCTTTACCCGCAATTTGTATATACATGTATATATGTATATATTAAAGGCATGTCTCTCAACACGAGTTTCACGCTCTGTTCATCACTTTGTTTGTGATAGATTACTGCAAGATGCTTCACCCGCAAAGATTTTTTGTGTCTATTTACATGTATATCTGTATATATTAAAGGCTATAGGAGCTGTCTATCTGTATGTCCGTTTGTCTGTTCGCAACTGTTTTCCAATACCCCTGCACAGATTTTAATCAAATTGGGTGTGGTGATTCGGGTGGTATAACGGTGTTAGGTTTAAAAAAATTTGATTTAAAAAATAAGAAACAATATAATTTAAAAAAAATGAAAAAATTGTGCTAAAATTATAAAGGAGTAATCTAACAAGAAACAAAATTTTAAATTTAAATTAACATTTGTTTGTTTTAAATTTAATAAAATTTTTGTTTAATTAAAATGTTCAAATGATCAAAATGTGCGCAAAGGTGTCGCAGGCTCCTATATCACAAAGGGGCCGCAGGCCCCTCTGACGTTGAATAAAAGCTCCATAATCGAGTCAATCCTGGACCAAGATGTCAGTCAAGTAAAGGAAATTTGCTTATGAGTGCACACCAGAAGCGGTATCTGAACTGTTGGAAGTGGGCAACCATGCAGAGGGACAGCTTTTAATAAAGAAATATATTACATGCGTTGATTTGTTTTCAATGTCATAAATTTCCCGTCATGCAGAAAATCAAAACGTTCCCAGGTTTTGAACCGGTGTAATATGATGGTAATTTATGGGCGTAGCCAGAGTAGAGCTTTGTGGCATGATCTACATCAAAATAAGTTATCAAATTTGACTCATATAGCAATATAAGTTTAGGATTGCAAACTATGTGTGTAGCATATCTGGCCATACAGTAGCATCGTTTTGGTGTCAAAATTAAAACGTTGAACCCTTCAAACGAATTCGTAGAAAACACCATTATTTATGATTGCTACAAGCCCAAACCAAGATAGTTGTAAGAATCATAATGAAGGAACATGTCCATAACTGAGCAAAGATCGCGTGCAAATGAACCAACTGTCTTCCCATGGACAACAATTCACTGTGTTGTTCGTCTCATCTAATGTTACCATGAAATGTAAATGAGAATTTACAAATAAAGAGTTAATTCAAAACCATTGATTGATTGTGGTTTAACGTCGTGTCAGTAGCTAGGTCATACCACGACTAAGAACAGATTCAATTTAAAAAAAAAGACGCTGTAGCGAAGAAACACCAGCCTGTTCTCCCAGAAATCAGCACATTATCTGCTGATAATAGGACATGTTTTAGGTAGATAATCTGCTTAGAATCGCCTAGTGGTTAGTCGATAATGTGCTGAAAATGAGAATATTTTAGTCACATTATAGACTCAAAATGAGGCGATTCCAAGCAAACATTGTGTGCGGACAATGACACAAATAAGCCAAAGCACGACCTTTCAGGTGTACGCTCTTTAACATGTGTTTTTATTGTGGCCCGCGCCATAAAACAAAATATCGGGTAAGAGTCCATTATCTGCTTATGTCAGAATCAAATAATCAAAATTTACCAATTATAGGTTGATTATGTGCGTATTTTCGTCAGTATATGTTGAAAACAGTGAAAGAGATATAGATAGAACGTCAAAAGATTGTGAACTGGTTAACATTAGTGCATGAGTTCATTGGGACTGATGGTACGCCGATAATAAGTTGTCCCTCGTGGCACGACAAACTAGTGTAATAACTAGTAAACGAGTTCACATCACTGTGTCGTCTGTTTATTGCACCACACAGTGACAGTAGCTTGCAGAATACTGAAATCGATGTCGGTACTACCGTATTGAATTGAATACAGCATTCATATCGACAGTGCATACATCATAAGAGTGAATGCATTTTCTGTTATAATTGTCGTCGGTGAGGACGTTGTAAGTGTAATGGGTTTGTATAGTCCAAGGATAAGCCATATCTCTTTTATTGAACGTTTTGACACCTGTATGTTGCTGTATTCAGCAAAAATAAAGCAATATGTGTGCATTAAAACTAGATTATATGCAAAGATAAGAAACCAAGAGAATACAGTTTGTCCACTTGTAGTTATGAATATGTATCCAAGAATTGACAAGCGTGCAAACATATAATCATCTAAATAACATAACATGATCATAAACAACACGTGCAATAAATATTCCATGTGAAGCAAATAATTAATTTCAATACACCAAGGTATCACATTGAAATAGTCAACGTAGCTTCTAACGTCTTATCGATCAATTGATTGATTGGGGTTTAAAGTCGTCTCAGTCTCTAGACCATTATAATGAATGAGACAAGAATCAAGTAGTCAAAAAGTATCGTAGCGAAGCAGACAGTGGATGAGACTAAACAATGAGTTATGTACAAATATAAGCAACTAAGCAGGGGGTGGGTAGTAAAATAAATTGCAGGAACGTATGCCGGGGTTAGTGGGTGGCCCAAGGGGCAAAACACGCGTTTTTTACAACCTCATGCAATTTTTTTTACTAAAGACCTTTTGTGCCCTTATTTGACATTTGTAACAGTTTAAAACATATTATAAGAATTAATAACTGCAAAAACACCATACCTATGATACTGGGACCTCATATGGGCCTTAGTGGAGATGACATTAAGCTATGGCATGTTGCATATGGGGCGGGTGAGTGAAAATTTTCCTTCCCGATACCCTTCGGAAAGAAGCTTCGAGAAATGTAAAACTGAAATAAACTTGTCTTGATGTAACTAAAGCCTAGATCATTGTGTGCATGGAAAAAGAATGAGCAACTGTCTCAAACATTAAGTGTGACTATCAATGGCTAGAATATAACTGTCATCACACTGTTCATCAGTGCATCAAGCCAATCAGTGAAATATTTGCATGTCTATCAACTCATGAATCGGTTACCCTCACAACACCTAAAATATCCTAGTCTGGCATAGTGACTGTTTGTCATTTATTATAACAGAGGTTGCCCCAGTAGACTAACATAAGTGTAAAGGCATAATGCTAGATAATGGGCTGGTTGACAGACTAATAGGTAAATTGTTAGAAATTATGGAATTGTGTGTATCCTGTACAATGACCTAAGTTTGCATATATAAGTAAACCTGTCCTGATGTAACTAATACCTAGATCATTGTGTGCACGGAAAAAGAGCGAGCAACTGTCTCAAACATTAATGTGACTATCAATGGGTAGAAACTATCTGTCATCAGTGCATCAAGCCAATCAGTGAATTATTTACATGTCTTTCAACTCAGATGATCTCTCACAAGACCAAAAGTATCCAAGTCTGGTATAGTGCTGTGACTGCTTGTCGTCTATCTTTATATATATAAACGAGTAAGATCTGTCCAGATTTCTCTCTCAGACCCCTGGACCGAGTTCAACCAAATTTGGTGTGGTGACTCAGGGTACCCTGGCGGATATTATAATGGTATTAATTTTTCAAAAATTTTAATTAAAATAAATAAAATAAAATTGGTTTTGTTAAATTGAGCAAGGAATTCACTCTTAAACAAAAATATAAAAACAATATATGTAAATCAAAATGTTTCAATGACCAAATGTGCTTGACGCGCACAAAGGGGCCACCCTAAATGAAGGCTCTGTCTAAGATCAAAATGTGTGCGAAGTACCACCGGTATCTCCGACGCGGAATATAGGCTCCCAAAGGGAGCCTGTTTCAGCTAGTTTAGTATAATAGAAGTAAGTTGCTCAAGTAGACTAACATAAGTGGTATGGAATATGTTAGGTGATGGGCTGGTTGACAGACTAATCAGGAAATAGTTAAAAATTATGAAATTTGTGCATTCTGCTTATGAAACAGGTTAAACTGTTATTTGAACTAATTTTTTGCAGGTTTGTGGGTGGTGGGTCCCCGAAAATGCCAGATGCAAAAAAACGGCATACGTTCCTGAATTTTTTTTACTACCCCCCCCCCCCCTAAACTAAGACGAAATGTTTCGCTAGGAGTCAGGATTACAAATACAAGAGCTCAGTAGTGTACAAATATATAAAATAGAACGCATAACAATAGTACAATGCTAGTGGAATACATAAGCAATAGTAAATAAATTAAATTAAATTTACCAAGGCTTCAAATCAAAACATACGTAAAGTAGTTTCTAACGTCGGAGTTTGCATTGACAATAATATTGTACAGTACTTTATGAATCTGGCGCGAGGCTCTATCTATTTGACGATCGGTGGGTGACTCAGTTCATCATTCAGCTTCAACCCACGAAAGTTAATCGCTTCTCTTCAAACATCATGTTAAACTTTTCAAACTCAAATATGAACCTCTCAAAACTTTTGAGAAATTTTGGCGATTTTTCTTATGGAGCAACTTGTTCAACATGAGTAGATTTTTTTTGGATCAACAGCCTCAACTTCAGCAGATGTATCCATGGACTGTGATAAATATTCTGGAACAGAATTTGCTAGTGGCACACTGATGGCATTAGTTTGAATCTCGGTCTGAGTGCTGGCATCAAGACACTTTTTCAATTGATGATTGAGCACCGACTATTTTCGTAGCACCTATATATGATAAATGTTTCTCTTTGAATCTTGAATTCATAGTCGCATATGTGAACCATGAGATTCAAATTGAAATAATACCCACTTATGATTGCGTTACTTTTACAACTGTCCTGGCCATGACCACGTTGCAGACATTTAAAGCATCGTAATGAATGTGGAACATGTCGCTAAGTTCTTCTTCATATATCCAACTTTCAATGTCGATGGATATTCGCACCGATTGAAGGTTAAGCTGTCCATCAACTGTCTCGGAGCGTTTACATACTTCTGTAACTACCGTTGGTGCCAATATGTCCGATTCAGTGAGAGCTTTCCGATGAATGGCAACAAGCCATATTTCCGACTAAATCCTGAAAATTTACCCGTAATTCTGATGTAGTTAAGGGGTTGATTATATAGAGCATTACTGTACATACCCAGTGAGATAGTTATGAATAGTTTTACATTTAAACATTAACATTCATCACATGACGAAATGCAAAAACGTTATATGACAGAAATAGCATACCTAAAACAGAAAACACAACTGCAGACAATACAAGAAAACCATAGACAGAAATGGTAACACGCTCAAGATCATATATTATATACCCATGGTTGTAATTATGGAATATAAAATATATTGGTTTCACGAATGACCAACTCATAGAATTAATCGCCTTGCACTTCTTGGCATCCGAATAACAATTGAAATTGAAATTCACAACTACACCTTTTACCGGGCTCGGCCTCCGGGTCGCAGTTCGACTTTTAATCCGTCCAAAAATTCCCATTCTATAAATAAAACACCCATGCGCCCACGGTATACCAAGAAACAGCGAAACATTATACACGCGGAATAAACAAATGACAGGCACTAGCCTTGAAATAGCGTGTCTGTCATTTGCAGAATGATGTCCCCAGAGGGTGAATTTGGTGATGCTAGCCCGCTATGCGGGGTAGCATCACTAAATTCACCATCTGTGGACCTCATTCTGCAAATGACAGGCACGCTATTTCAAGGCTTGGACAGACATTACATTTGAAACATTATGGAGTTGGAGTTAGCCGGGTCAACTCAACCACCCGCATTGAAGTGATGTAGGATCACAGTGGATCACGAGCCGTATCAGCCTGTCGATGCCTCACGTGATTCGGCCGTTATAATACCACCACTGCAAACATGCTGCCTCAATATGAGATTCTTACCCCTATCAGTGGGCCTATTCTAAACCGGGTAAAACGGGGCTTCTAGCGTCTGACTCGACATGGTATCTCTTGTACTTGATGATTCAGATGCGAGCCTTTATAATAACAAAGATCACGTAATAACTATTAGCTAATTTCCAGTCCCACCGTGAGTTGATTACCATGATATCTGGTCTTGTCGGACCCTGCTATTTTCACAACTATAACAAATTAAAAAAGAACTCTAGTAGAGCAAGGTCCACACACTCATCACAACGTGATCGCAATTAATAGCCGTGCACGTCAGCTGTACACATAAGTATATATATACATCATACAAATATCGCAGACCCCATACCCCCCGAATCGAAGTGGCTTTTTGGGACGTTGTAAGCAGGTCATGTGCGGGTTTTCGAGAGACGAGGCTTGCTCAAGTTTTCATCTTGACAATACAAATATGATTTCTATGTTCAATACAATCATGGACTACATCGCGGATTCTCAACATAGGCGTGTTACTATTCAAGGTCATGTGAGGAGTAACCAATGCTGATATTTGTGCAAGCGATGTTAACTGAAGAAGAACATCAGCTTGAACTGTCTTGAAACAATCAATGATTATAGAACCCATTTACTAGGTCCATTCCTGATTGGTTTGACATAATTAAATTGCCCGACAAAAGGCTTGCAGTGTTTCAACAAATTACAAACACAAAATGTCACTTGAGACTGGAATTGAAATTCAGAACCAATAACTGTAATAATCCTTAACGATTCATCGCTCCCACTCACTAAGACTGAGTTGAGGCGGTGCCAGCTTAGCCACTAATACAGTAATGCCCTAAATAATCGACTCCTTAACCACGGCATAATTATGGGTAAATTTTCAGGATTTAGTCGTAAATATGGCTTGTTGCCATTCATCGGAAAGCTCTCACAAGCCATATTTCCGACTAAATCCTGAAAAATTACCCATAATTATGTTGTGGGTAAGAGGTCGATTATTTGGGGCATTACTGTATATAGCAGCCTCCCATAGCTCACATTGAACTTATTTCAAAAACACAAATAGGCCAATATCGGCATTATTTGGCAACTTAACATCCCGCAAATACGCACATAATCGAGCTATAATGTAAATTAGACACATACAATCTGATTATTCAGCTTATTCTCAGGAAAATACGCACATTATCTTCTTATAAATATCTTCTTTTAGGTAGATAATCTGCTTTAAATGGCACCATTTCGAGTCAATAATGTGATAAAAAATGAGATCATTTTTGTCATTTATCGACTCATAATGAGGCGATTCTAAGCAAATTATGTGCGGACAAGGACAAAAATAAGCCAACCCGTGAATGTTCAGGTGTACGCTTTTTGACATGTTTTTTTCTCGCGCCATATAACGGCTATCACTCCATTATCTGCCTATTTCAGATTCAAATAAATCACATTAGGTATCTTTTTCACATTATAGGTCGATTATGTGCGCAAGGATATGTTGGATTATTTTATTCTGATATCAGCATTTAATGGACTCTTACCCGTTATTTTGTTTTATGACGCGGGCCACAGTGATACACCTGTTAAAGAGCGTACACCTGAAAGTCGCGAGTTGGCTCATTTGTGTCATTATCCGCACATATTCTGCTTAGAATGGCTTCATGTGACTAATATGTTCTTATTTTCAGCATATTATCGACTCAAAATGAAGCGATTCTAAGCTAAAATTGAATCTGAATTGCGCTCCTTATGAACCAAATCGACTTTAGAGATGATGTACGCTGTTTATAACGTGTTTTCACTTTGGCCCGCACCATAAACGGAATAACGGATGTTAGTCCAATATGGGCTTATTTCAGAATCAAGTAAGTAGTTTCATACATATTAAACAATTAATCGAAATTCAAATAAATAATAAACGACACAAAACGGCAAATATGACGACACGAGATACAAAAAGGTAAACATGAATATAACATACCATATGGCAGTAAGTTAACCTTAAACACTGTAAAGATGCGTGACTTAACGATTGATTGAGCTGGGACAATGCAGGGCCGAAGTGGACCAAGAACGAATCTATACGAATATTAGGTCCAACAGATGCGGTCGCCTTACCCCACCCGATAAGTGGACGTATCACATGGCAATAGTGTGCCACATTAGGCGATTCTTACCCCTCGAAGTGGATTTATTCTGATATGGGCCCCAAAATTCATTTGCACAGGTCAACAAGAACACTCCTTCCTTGTTAACTCCTCCTGAACATGTAACAATGCGCGGCGTTTGGGCATATTATTTGTGATAATATATATTTATAGTTGAGGTAACTAACAAGAGTCTGACTTCGGTTTGTTTTTCTTCCATTGATATATAAATTTGTGTATTTTTAGTATTTCAAGACAGAAGCGAGACAAGCGCTCTTTATTTATACCTTGTAAGGGATTCAATGACAAGGAACACTCTTTATTGTTCCACGTTGAAACGATAACTTCATAACTTAGAATTTACTGATAAGTATTCTGAATAGATGTCTAATAAAATAAAACTAGGTTTGTCAACAACATGACAATTGGAAGCAACGTGTTATGCAATGATTGTTCCCAGAATCAAATGTTTCATGTCAAATAAAGCCACCTTATTCGGGGAACGTGTGGCTAAGCGACCTTTTGTGATAAGTGCGTTTAATCAAAATGTTCCCCTGTGAATGCCCATTGCCAACTCAAAATTGAGACATATACTATAGTTTTTCTCGATGTTTCCTGTGAAATAATTAGTTTAATTAGTTAATTTGATTTTATACTGCCATTTAGTCAATATCTGCTCTAACAATTATAATAATATTGAATATTGTTATAAATAGTCATTAATGATTTATCCTAACTTCAAATCTGATCATTTTGCTATAAAGAGCGTTTCATTGCCAGTATCTACCCAGGTGTAACTACACATGCTCAATCAACGCTATTTATTATGCCAGACTCCTTCCATCCGTTGGGACGTCTAAACGTCCTTCTGTGCGTCCCCCCACCCGTAAACATTTCACAAAACGGCACAAGAGTCGATAGTCCAATTTGAATGTCCTTTGGTATGTCCGTAGACCAGTATTGTGGAAAGGATCTCCACATACACATGTAGTGCATGTTTTGTCCACACTGTTTTCCAAGAGTTATGGCCCTTTGCTGGACTAAGTGTAAAACACGTCAACGCGTCAATGACACATTATGCTGTGGATGTCTTTATTATTGGATTTCGTTGTCCTTTGTCATCGTGACAGCATATGTTGGGGGAAGGATATCCACATAATACGGGTTTCGTTCATTAATTTTTACCGGTGTTTGATTTGGAAATTTGTGAATTTGTGTCCATAAGGACATTTCAGCTTGTAACTCGGGTGCTAATCCTCGGATTCCGTTGTCCTTTGGCATGGTGATGGCAGGTCAACTGGTGGAAAGGATAACCACATACATTTTTACCAGAGTTACGGCCCTTGTTTGACTTAGAAATTTGGCAATTGAGGATTCGGGGGTATATAGTGGAGACCTTCGTCTGTCCGTCCTTTTCAGTGCAAGTTTTGTCCGCACTTTTTGTTGCCAAAATTAAAGGAGATTCGAGTTGGCGAAGTTACCCCATGCAGATTAATGAATGCAAAGTGAACGGTCTAGTGACGTGAGCCATTCATTCCGTACGTGCTGAAAACCGATCCCGATCCAACACGGCCGCAACATTAGTGAATGAATGCTATTCCCGAGCGATGTTTGGTGTCTGTAGGCTCCGGTCCGCATGCCTCCCAGCACACGCGATGATAAATGTCATGAGGTTCCACCGTGGAGCACATTAATCGTCCGGCTTGCTGTTGTTCATCGTCAGATGAATTCCGCGTCCGTCTGAACCAGAAAAAGAAACAATCCAATTGTAACACACACCGTTCTTCGCTAAGATGACATGCAAGTCGACGTTGCCATGGTTACAATCAGTTACAGAACGTCGTGGTCACTAACGTGGTTCCTGTTCGTGGAAGAAGGGTGTGCTCGAGTCGTATACACGTAGACGTATCGCATGTATATGCACAATGCAATTGGGTGGCCGCATCGATGTGTGATGATTTACAGATTTACAGCTCTCTAATAACATGTATTTGATAGATGTGCCAGTTTACCAAAATAAAAAAGGAACCCTCCGTAATTAGTCAACTTTTGTAGAACATATATATGTCTTTTGTGGGACCGTTTCTGTGAATTGTAAACAAGATAAAAGGTCAACACCAGGAGGATATATAATGGAAAGACAGAATATACACTGAAATAATTTCTTATCGTGAGCATGCCTGTTATGTTCCATCGTATATGATCAATAAACAAAGCCAGTAGGCGACCAGTAGATGCAGACTGGTAGGCCAGATCTCTGTGAATGCTGTAAAATCATGACCTGGCCTAGTCACATTTTCATACGCTATATATATTTATCAGTCAGAAGATAGTTGTGTGGCCAATTTTATTTGAAATAAAACAAAATGTACACAAATTTCACCAAAATGGTGATACACATAACATATTGTATTGGGGGATATTTGCTCAAATGGCGGACATGTTATCCGCCATTTTGAATCTACCCATATACAATATATCAGTTCTGTACAAAGATATTAAAATACATATTTGCCAGCGAGTACACAGCCTTATACACGCGCAAACCCAATATCTACATTGTTCCAAATGCCCCATTCCGTCACTGGACAAGAACAATGCCTAATAGCTAGACTTTGGATAAAAGGTTGTTTTCGCCCAAATGGGTGCCATGGCAACGGGGATTAACATCGTTTTAGCCGCTAGGCCATGCCACGACCAAGAACATAATCCGGTATAAAAAAGCTCGGAGCGAAGCAACTGTGTAGATAAATCAGACAGTGGATTAGATTTAAGCAGTGAACTATGTACAAATAAAAGCACACTGAATGTTTCCACGTGGAGTCAGGAATATAAATTGAAGAACTGACTAGGATGCAAACACTGTACACGTATACAAGTACTGGAATGCATAATAAATGACAAATAAATAACACGAAATTACCAAGTCTGCACATCGAGATATGTAAAGAGGCTTTTAACATATGCCTATGCAAAGGCCCTTTTAGTCCTTCAACTGTCTTAGAAAGTCTGCGAACATCAGTAACGCCCTGTGGTACCAACGCCGATATATCCTGACTCAGAAGAGATATCTAATATCTTATACATAATATCCTGGTACGTTGCCAAGGTAACCATGTTGATATAATAAGACACTTACCCTCCCACAATTTCCAGACAATGGCTAAAATAACATTTAGTAGTTTTGTAGCTATTATAACATATTTTGTTGGCATAGAGGATTTTATAGACGACAATATATGCCATTTGTGAATAAATGCAAGATAGTAGCAGTTTCCATGACAACCGAACTGGGTGAAAAGCTTCTAAACACCCCGTGGAAGGTCCTCTGCTTGTGTGCCTAGTTTCATGCTTTTATCACAAAATTCCCACTGTTTGGTCTTAGAACCTCTACTCTAATATGGCCGTACGCTAGCGTAATTAACGAACCAAAGCTAAACCACTCACATTCTTATAACATAAGTTTATAAATAGATTCCTACCAGAAAAAAGATTCACACAAGGCTTATTTCTGGTGGTGATTATTATTCGTAAACAAACGGGTTCACGTCTAACTGATTTAAAGCCAAATAAAACAAAAGAAACTTTGTTTCTCTATAAATAGTATATAATATAAACTAACAACATGAAAGTACTCAAAAGTCAAAATAGTTCCATGTTGCCGAGTGGGAAACGGGGAGCATTTTATTGTCGGATCTGGAACCGCCTCTAATGGCTGCCCCGTGTGCAATAGCGTGTGTACGTTAAATATACATACCGCGGAGAAGAAGTCACGAGTTCGGAAAAAGATTCCTGGACAAATTGCCTAAACTTTTTGTAGTTATCAGCAGCTCAGCAACAGTGGCTGTATACATCGACTGAAATTAACCATTACATTCTTGACGCTGGGTGAGCTCTCAGCTTGATATAGTATAGATGGGAGAAGCGTGTCCATTTCATTCATAATATGTAACAACGCCATCATATAAATTTCCCCATCGACTGAATTCGCGTGAATCTGAATGTGTCTTATGCTTTGATTTTATTATGTGTTTCCTTTCGATTTAAGAAATACTAGGATACATATAGATTATCAGATGCATGTATGTACTATGATCTACTATGTCTTAGGATAACAATTAATTCCATATTAAAGATATGTTATTTCGATTTGCGTAGAAGTTTCTACAGTACCACGCAGTACTAATTGTACATTAATTGGAAAATAATGCTTTAAGATACACTTTGATCGTGTTATGGCTGTCGCGATGAGGCATCTCGCAAGACATACATAAATACAGAAGACACAACTAGACACCAGAAACATAATAGAACAGATGGCAGAAATGTAATTTGAAACACTGTGGAGAGGCGTGACTAGCTGTGAGCCGGGACAACTCAAACCACCCGTCTTGAAGAGATGTAGGACCATGCGCTAATCTGCATCCCCAGGTCGATGCCTGGCGTGATACGACCGACCTGGTACCCACAGGACTCTCACCACACGTCACGGGATGCACCCCACGGCAAACAGGGTGCCACATTAGGGGATTCTTACTCATTGCAGTGGGGCGGCCTATTCTACCCGGGGCCCATACTGGGGTCGTTACGGGGGCAAACATAATTGCTATCGGTTTCTGCGATATTTAGTCTTATGTTCAAACGTTCACTGATGTGCGACTTTCGTTGTCTTCGTCGGCTTGTTGGACTTTTCTTTCACTCTTGCAATGATGGCGATCTACAGGCAGTCAAGTATTAATAATTATTGCCTTTCGTTTATATCATAGGACAATAAAATTACCGAAGGTCTGCTTCGTCGAGCGGGCTCCCCGAGTGGGATGTAGATGTATATATAGTGCAATCAGATTAATTATATCTTGGTAGAGGTGTTAACTTTTCCTAACATACGGCAACGGTAATTGTTAGACGAGAAATCGAGAGCAAATATATTTCAATTGTTTTCTTTTACTTAGAAAGATGAAAACTGACCTACATGTATGACATTTTGACCGTGCAACTTCAGAACTCTCTCACAATATACCCACTTGCGTGACAACGTGCTTCCGGCATAGTGACATGGATTAGTGTAATGCCCTATCAGTCAGTTCGACCTCTCAACTGGTCATTTAAATTTCAAAGTGGAGACATGGTAAAAACAAAGCATTTCTAGCATGGGACGAGATTCTGGTCCTAGTGTACTAGTATGCGTGATACATGTACAGTAAAAATAATGCGAAGATATAAACATTTATGATTAAAGCAAGGCCACAAACGAGTGTGTGGATATGCGTGATGTATAACACTGGAACATGGTCCGGGTGTGATAACGTCTGCATATTATTTGTCTTGTTTCATGGTCTTCCCAGTCTTCGATCGAGATGTGAGATTGTCTGGCCTCGGTGAAACACTTATCTGCGCCGTGTTGTTGTGGATATGAGTCTACAAAGATTCCATAAAACCACGGAGCAGCGACTTTAGTCGTCTGAGATACACGCAGACTGATTTATTCCTATATGCTGTATCGCCCTCATCACGATTCATGAAATATCGCAGCTAAAGGCGAGAATTTTCTTTCCATATCTTCTGCTGCAGACATTTTAATCTGCCTGCTCATCGATCAAGGGAAAACGCAGAAGCCGAAACTGCCAAACGGACTGCGAATATGTTGTTGCGGGCAATTATTGCATGGGTTTCGAATAAGACGTGGATGTTGTGAGATACTGACGCTAAACTGACATTACGCTACTTGACAAGATAAGTATATGGTTGGTTCGGGAAATATTTTGTGGCGAGACAGGTGTACCAGCAACTCTCATGGGTAATTTTGTTCAGAGAACAGAGACACAGCGCCATGAGTTCAAGCGACCGACGCTTGTAGTCCAGAAGACAGTCGCACTTTACCACTACGTTGACGTTAATATTTGGATGTTATCGTTGTTTCAATCGCTAGCACACATACGCCATTTTTACACATGTTAATTTCATGCCGAAATCACTCCACAGAAAGTGGTTCCTGGTCAGCGTATCGTCCCATATATTCTTCGGAATACCCGATGTTTGCGAGACGGAAAGCACAGCACAGTGACCTCTTAGACGTGCATGTATGTGCAAAACCAATACAAAACATGGCCCACAGGTCTGGTGAGATCATTGGACAAATCTCCAATGCAAGCACAGCGTGTGTTAATCACACAAGATGTTTGATGGCCGTAAACCAAACCCTAACTGCAGTTATCAATAGGAACCAAAGAAAATCCTAATTTCAAAGTCGAATAAGGTCCCCAAACTTTGGTGAAAATGGATAGATGGAACCCAAAATCAAACTTGGCGGCAGTATTTACGGTTATAAACGTGCGTGCCAAATATCATTCCGTTCAGTTAATTTTAAGTCGAAAAATATCCGTAACTCTGGTAAAAATGGGCAAACGGAACCCAAGATAATGCTTTATTGCGTGATCAAAATAACAAACAATCGAGAAATGGAAAGTATAAATATACACTAAAGAAGGAGAGAAGAAAATGCATTATGTACACAATGATCGCCCGATTGTCATGGCGCCTGTCCATCGTCATTATAATCATCGTCATCATCATCATGTTCGTCGTTGTAGTCGCTGCCGCCATCGTTACCATCATCATCAACTACGTAGAGCGTAATCAGTTTATTGAACTGGTGACGTGAACTAATTCTTAAGGCAGGGACGTTGTACAAACACGAGAGCGCAGTGAATTCGACTGTTTTACAAAATGATCTCTGTCTGGAATGAATTATTTCACGTCATCAGCTCAAGCAAGTGATTATTCTGTGTAATATATTCCACTATAAACATCTGATTTACCAGGAATCCGAATAATACATCCAGTATGCACACGACGCATACATTTCGATTATCGTTTATAATCTCTCGAAAAATCAAGGTATATTTCACACATAGGAATGTAATAAACAATAACAATCACGCTCGTCGATGTCATAATTTCCACCATCAGTAGATGTGTCACCCGCCCCTCCATTGGTACGCGGGATTCGGGTCATTTTCAGGCGGCGCGCGGTGTTCACACCCCGCTGTTAACCGGTATTCAGCATTCATACTCCTGTTTTAAGTGGTTTTCGGAATTTAAGCAACAAATGGGTGGTACTTTACTTTGGTGGCGACAAATTGGGTATTTGATAGACATAATGGGCCTGTTTGACATTTTAACCCTTTTCCAGGCCTCGTTCTGTTAATCGGACTGTATAGTTTTCGCGTCACATGCCTTCGTATATCAATCGTGTCGCATCTGGTATAGAATAGGGAAGTATAGAATAGAGTTTTTCCAATCTACGAGGCAGCGTACAGTCCCTCCATACGCTGGTCTGGTCACTGCCATCACGTATAGCTCCGTAATTAACTCTAGATGAAGTGTAACCGAGCAAAGTCTTAATTAAAAAACTAAAAGATTTCCTCACATTCTGTGTACAGTCACTATGGACAGTCCAGCAAAGCAGGGGACTGAACTCTGTCTTGGGGCTTGGACTTTTTCTCTTTATATAGTACAGTTAATCCGGGGACAAAACAGCGATGTTTTATTAATGCTTGTTTGAAGGTATACCTCTTTCTCTCAGTGGATTATGTTGGTTTATGATACCATGTGCACTCAGCCGGCTGCAGTGTTGGCAGCCTTTATGGATTTTGAGAAATCTAGGCAAATTAATATTGTTGATCAAAATGGCCGAACAGGTCCCAATGAAAGACCGGTGGTTCCTGATGAGTGGGGAAACTGGTATACAACGTTACAAAGCATACTTGGCACAATGGATATGTTTTCTTGATTAAATTTGATATCTGTTAGCTCAATTTTGTTAATGGTTTCAAATGTGGCCACCAAGGAGCGGAAATCTATGGTTAACTAAATTTTCACAAATTAACCCCAGTTTATGGAATGTGATGCTACAATGGCTCCAAAAACTTATTTACCAAACGAAATCTTCATTCTGAAGGAGTTATTTCCTCGTGTGAATAAGACCATGTCATATCCTGTAAGACAGATAATATACTAATAATAATTTGACGCAAAACTGGTTTGTTATGTGAATGGACCTCTCTGTATACACATGTATATCAATGAAGGAAAACAAATTCAATGCTGTTTGGTTTATTCAAACAAAACAGGTATATAAACACCTGCGACTCCAAGTTGGACAGATAAAATCGTTTGGGATAAATCAGTCATTCCTTCAAAATTTGTTTCTTTTGCCCATTTGGTAGTATACATGTTCTCTCTCGTGATAATTTCTGTCATTATAATCATCACACCGACGCTAAAGAATTAAGCGAAATGGAATGTATATGTTTGGCAGTTATGTTGCAAAACTCCAAAGAATCGGCAAAAGCAATCAGTGGCCTTTGTGTTTCATGCACATGCATGTACTATGAACTCTTCAAATATAATTGAGATATGGTTATCAATTGATATTATAACAGACAAAATGTCTCATGCTCCGTACATAGCATATTTGGAAAACGACGAAATTCCACACATCAGATAACCGGAGATCATGCAACCTATATATATGATTTGTTTTATATGAAAGAAATCCATCCCATCCATATGAGTGCTTCAAACATTGGACAAAAAGTTCAGTCATTGGAAGCAGATATAATTTTGAATTGTTTCCTGGGGGGGGGGGTGGCAGAAAAGAAATTTGGTCTGAGGTACACGGAATTGATTGGCGAAGTAGACGATCAAGTATGCTAACCATGTTTACCAGGACCCCCGTGGGTGGATAGAAAAGGTTGTCGATCAAAAACCACAGTACAAAGGATAGGGTAAATGACCAAAAGCTGTTGGTGTTCGGATACGGTCAGCAGTCAGTCCGGTGTGCTATCAAGATGTGTTCAGACGAAAGTGACCGACAATTGACAACCAAACAACAGGAAAAGTATATTAGAAATAGTATTCTTCACATTTTAGTAAGCATTTTAATTGCTCGGATTTTTGTAAAGTCAAAGCTGGAAAGGCAAGGAATGTCCAGTATGATGCAACATGTATCCCCGGAAGATGAGCGCCATCCATCTGTTTACATTCCTCTCAACACAGTGTTGTAGATGTAATAAAAGAGAACATAGCACTATGACGAGAAGGAAATTCTGAAGATGTCATGGCCGAATTAAGAGACCAGCATATCTTAATCCAACAAATCTAAATAAACATCAAAAGAAACTGTTGGAACAGCATACGGTGACGCATTCCAAGAAGTTTATGCCAGAGAAAGAAAAACATCTTACTTCAATTGAGAACAAAAATAAATCTGTTTACCGTGAACAAGCCAGTTGAAAATGTCAATGACACTGTATTTCAACTTGGGAATGAGTAATTATTTTGCTGAGCAATGAATATGATGATAAAGAATGACAGTAACAAACAAATACACAAAAGGTCTTGTATTGTGCAGATGAAATTAGTTTCATTTCAAACATGTCACCAATAAATGTGGGTTGCAGTGTGTGACGATGGATTCAAATGTGAAATCCAATATGGCTGCTGGCAGCCATATTTTATAACGAATTTAAGAAATGAATCGCTGGCTCCCATCTAGAGGTCACCCCGAAGATCCAAATGAAGTTTTGTGACGATTGGATGAGGGATGTGGCATGTAGGGTGTGCCGAAGGATTTAGTCATGCAAACTGTACAATCCAAGATTGCCGCTGGCATTCATGTTTTTCTACGAATTTCGAAAAAAATCGATGGCTGCCATTTAGAAGTCACCCTGAAGATCCATGTAAAGTTTGGTGATGATCGGATGAGTGTGACATGAAGTATTTAGTCACGCAAAGAGCATATTTTTCATCTAATGTTGTTCGAATTCGATGGCTCCCATCCAGAAGTGATCCTAAATATGCAATTTTTCAACAAAAAATAAATGCTGGCTGCAGGCTGTGCCGATTGATTTAAGGAATACAAGATACCTGCTGGCGGCCATGTTTTTTAACGAATATCGGGCAAAATCGATAGCTCCCTTCTAGAGGTTACCCCGAATATCCATATGAAGTTTAGTGACGATCAGATGAGAGATGTAACATGTAGGGTGTGCCACAATATTTAGTCATACAAAGAATCAGATCCCATATGGTTGATGGCGGCCATGTTTTTCGATCAAATTCGATAGCTCTCATCATGTAATCCCAATCATGCCTGTAGATTTACAAAACCTTTCTTCGATATATGTAGGGTTTGCCCATGGTTATAATTTGAAATCCAAGATGGCTGCTGGTGGCCATATTCTTTTTATCGAATTTAAGAAATAATCGATGGTTCCCATCTAGAGGTCACACCTGAGATCCATTTGAAGTTTGGTGATGATCGAATTTAAGGTCTTCATTGCAGGTGGTGGGTCATATTGGAGAAACGCCTTTGGCTAAGGAATGTGAGCAGTTCCTTGACATCATTTGAGTTGTGTAAAGAAGAGAGATGAAAGAGACTGGTCTCATGTAACTTTGGCTCGGTGATGTCCAGGAAACCAGCCATCAACGTCACACCTATGGTACGCCAACTACTACTGTAATGCTCTAATTAATCGACCTCTTAACCACAGCAGAATTATGGGTAACTTTTCAGGATTTAGTGGGAAATATGGCTTGTTGCCACTCATCGGAAAGTTCAAGTGAAATTCAAATACACGTGAATGGAGTCATTATATTCTTCGTAATTCTTCATAACTCGACAAGCTGACACATACTTATACAGTGGATACACAGCTAGTGTCGTCGCTTGAAATGTTTAAGTGCACATGTGGTATTTGGCATACATGTATATTAGACACTTCATAGCCTCGTCCCATAGATCACAAATCCCTGATATGAGCGGACATAAACAGTCTAAGTGACAGCATTACCTACTTATTTAGATTGTCATCACATACACATTGTCCACTGCATGGGGACAGTGTCATTTTTCCAAAGTTTGTTCGGATCTTCAATGACCTCAAAGCATTTATGGAACTAAGTAAGCTACATGTAAATAGTATTCATGACGTGGGGAAATCTGAATTTCTTATTACATTCTTCTGAAGGCCATCTATAGAACAATGCACATTCAAAAATAGCATTATCCTAACCGATATCCCAAGCTGTTGTGTGGATCGAGAAGACTGTTACAGTTCCATTCAGTGTGGAACCCTAAACAGCTTTCACTGATGTTGTACTCCTTATAAATGTAGTAGAGAGCTTTTATTCCACCTGCAATGTGCATGCATGTTGCAAGTTTCCGATTATAGTAAAGATTAGTATTATGTTGGTGTCGCGGCCTCGGTTTATTAATTTAATTCAGAAGGTGCAATTCGTATCGGTGGGAGTGTCGCGGCCAGGGTTTATTAAATGTAATTCATGAGGTGCCATTCGTATCGATGGGAGTGTCGCGGCCTCGGTTTATTAAATGTAATTCAGGAGGTGCCATTCGTATCGATGGGAGTGTCGCGGCCTCGGTTTATTAAATGTAATTCAGGAGGTGCCATTCGTATCGATGGGAGTGTCGCGGCCTCTTATGTTCTCATTTGACAACACAAAACTATACTTTGATAAATGAGATAGAGGTTGTTGGTGATGTATTACTTTTCTACACAATCAGGTCGAGCTATTAAACAGCCATCCTCACATCCTAGCCAATGTATCCGACAACCGACTGAGGATAATTTGCGGATGTGTGCAGAGAATCGAGAGGCTGGAGAGAATCCACTTTTAGTGATTGGTTGGAGTGTATGGTCTAACGTCAACCACGTGACTCTACTCGAACGTTATTTATAAGCGACTGACAATTTAGCTAATTGTGGGATTGTGCGTGAATGCCATGTTGACCAAAGACTCTTTTAAGCTTTAGATGTTTCGAGACAGGAGCATTTGTACATGCCCAAAATAGCGGTATATTGGACTAGCTGATAAATGGTGTGATGTCAGTTTACCCTGTAACCATAGCTAGCTAGTTCACCTCGTTATGGTCAGATATGATCATAAAACTTGCATAATCCCGTGCTGGATTAACTTGTTCGCTGCTAAATATCATACATACACATAATGAAATGCACAGATATATTTCAATAAACAGTAAATCCTTAAATGTTATGCTCGGAGCAGGTAATTTACTATATTTGCACTCTTTTCTCAAATTTGATTCACACGTACATTTGTGATTAGGTTATAAGCCTGGATGTCTCATTATGCTATGGTTGTGAGTCTGTATGTCTCATTGGGCTACGGTTGTGAGGCTACCGTGTATGGTTGTGAGCCTGGTTGTCGGATTAGGTTATGGTTATGAGTCTGGTTGTCGGGTTAGGTTATGGTTATAAGTTTGTTTTCCAGAATAGGTTATAGCTATAAGTTTGGTTGTCAAATTAGGTTTGGATATGAGCCTGGATGTCTGATTAGTTTATGGTTATGAGCTTGGTTGTCGGACGGCGTCATTTTTCACAAACTTTTCGCAATATAAGTACCTTTTCTGACAATTATATTGGTCGGCATCCAGTGAAATTTCACAAAGTCCCAATTTAATTATATATGTCACAATATTTCAAAATTATTACCTGACAAACTCTATTTAAATGATTAAACTAAACAAACAATACAGTGTCGTCGCCAAAGCCCATGCATATCTGGGCTTCCAGCACTCTTACGTAGGGTCCAATTCCAAATATGGGCTTTCAGCATTGAACCAGTTAAAGTCATATCGCGTCTGCCTTGCGTTCTTGAGGCATAAATGTACAAAATGGGGTTGTGTCAATAATGCAACATTTGCGCTGCGTTGTTTTATTGAAACTTTGTTTTTCGTCGTTCACATGTATTACACGTTACGACGGCTAGCCGCATCCACATGTAACATGCGAATATTATTATACAGTTACCACGAGAAGACACATAGAAACCCTACAATCCGTGCAAGCGCAATCTATCTAGTACCAAGTCCACATCAGCCTATCACCAGTCATACCCAAATGCAGCCTGACGGGATTTGAAAGTGAATTTGCTGGGCGCTGTAATCGGCGAAATTGCATAGGATGCGCGGCTATTGATATATGTTATCTAACAGCCGTAAATATCGATGGCGCCTCTGTTCCTGGAAATTGGTTTTGAGGGTGTGCAATCTTTCAATCGCAAAGTTGTGTTTAAATGTTTGATAACTCGTCTTACTCCCAGGAATAATTCGTAGTTATCGCTCGTCTTATGTGTCAATTCTTCTCACCTAGTTACCCTCTCCCACATCATCAAGTTCGGGAATTGGCCTACTTTTGCACCGGCTGTTCCGAAGTGATTGCCAAAATGCAATATGTGGACAAAAAGGACAACGTTCGTTGGTGCACTGTTTTGAGACCGTACAATTAAAACACAGTAGTATCCCAGATTGCGTAGCTAGCGAGTAGCGACAATCATGATGGTCTAATGCTAAATGGTTCATAGGAGGCGATTTGCAAATATAAATGGCTAAGCCAAGACATAAATATCATTGAAAAAAGAGGACAGAAGAACATTGTCCCCATGCTCCTAAAATGAGGCGACTGGCTGGCTGGGCTGTTCTAACCCACATATCGGGCAAATATGTTCATAATCGACCTATAATACTCACCTAGGTTCGCATTGGATTATTTGACTATGAAATAAGCCGATAGTGGACCCATACATGTATCCGTTATTCCTTTTAAGGCGCGGGCCACAATGTAAACACATTTTAAAGAGCGTACATATGGTAAGTCGTGAGTTGGTTTAGTCGCGTTATTGTCCGCCCTTAATGAACTTGTAATAAGTTATGAGTCGATAATGGTACTAAAACACTCTCATATTCAGATCGTTTGGACTCAAAATGAGGTGATTCTACGCCGATTATGCACCTAAAACAAATCATATTATAAGCCGATAACGTGCTGATTTTCGGGAGAACAAGCTGGTTCTAACCCACTAATCCCATACAGAATTTCAAAAAGGAAATATATGTCTGACGCAAGCAAATTTGCAAATTTCACAACTCAAAAATATGTTGAGTTTAAATGTACTCGGATATTTCAATTCACCAACAAAGTTTCCAACTAAGGCAAGATAACTATACTAATAATAACGGGTGATGTTTTTGTTAACGCCTGCCATTTGATGTAATTGCAGCTGAGAGAAAACTAGATATATAGTGGAAGTATTTATTCTTGAAGCTTCCATGCATAATCATAAAGAAACATTTGATCATAATTAATATACAACATGTATACGGGCACCGACAGCCACCTACCAATTATATGCCACCTTCCATAGGTGAAACAAAATTTCCCCTGCAGAGTGTGGCACAGCAATGTGTGGTGTGAAAAAGGGAAGTGGCTGCCGGCATCCGTGAGTCAAAACTATGGAATGCCCGCCAAGCCGCAGGCCGCCAAGAAAGAAGATTCGGATAAGATGAAGCCATATTCCTATGTCAAGTTTCTTGCCGAGTAAGAGCCGGGGGTATGGGAACTGAGGCCCCCTAACTGCAAACCGCGTCCCAGAGCGCCGATGGACCATAAAGACGTGACAACAAGCAAGCTGAAATGAAAATAACTGGACCAGTATCCACATCTCACCAAAATAATACACATATAATATACAATGTATAATATATAAACCATAATACACAAGTCACCATATATTTTAGCATATCCAGATTGACAGACACAAGGCTTGAATTTATCTTATGTCTCTTGACAAGTCGCCTACTTTTATTCCCCCAATTTTTTTTAATAACACTTACCGGTAGTTAGCCCAATGTAATTTGTTAATGTATTTAGATCTTGTAGCTGTAGTGTTATGTTATAACTTATAACAATAATAACATTGTCATATTAGTCAGAATTGTCATATTAGTGAGAAATGTTATTAGTGTGAAATGTCATATTAATAATGATTGTCATATTAATAATGTAAATTTGTCATATTAGTGCGAGAATGTCAAATTAGTATGGAAATTGTTGAGTTAGTGTGAAATTGTCATAAATGTTAAAATGTCATGCAAGTGTGAAAATTGTCAAAAAATGGGGAAAAAACAGTTGGCATACAAACCATATTTCATGTGAAAATGGAATTTGATGTGAACGTAGTATTTGGTGTGAAAATAGTATTTGGTGTGACAATAGTATTTGTTGTGAAAATAGTATTTGTGTGAAAATAGTATTTGGTGTGAACAATCAATAGTCAATTATCAATCAATATTGTGTAATTATCATAGTCAATAGTGTAATTATTATAGTCAATCGTGTGAAATTATCATAGTCAATAGTGTAATTATCAGTCAAATTATCAGTCAATAGTGTGAAATTATATAGTTAATAGTGTAATGTCATATCAATAGTAAATTATCAGTCAGTTGTGTAAATTATCATAGTCAATTGTGTAATTCAATATACTAAGTCAATAGTGTGAAATTATCATAGTCAATACTAAGTGTGAAACTAAAATAGTCAATTGTGTAATTATCATAGTCAATAGTGTGAAATTATCAGTCAATAGTGTTAATTTATCATATAGTGAAAATTATCAGTATCAGATCGTGTGAAATTATTATAGTAGTGTAAAATTAATTTATATTAGTGTGAAGTTATTATAACTGTGTGAAAATTATTCCCAAACAAAAATTTAATTACACGTAGTTAGACCAAAGCTTTTATGTTATACCATTCTCGTATTAGTGGAATAAATATATTACTAGTATTAGTAATGTGACAATTATCATATGAATAGATAATAGTGTGAAATTGTAATGTTACTAGTAGTGTAGAATTGTCATAGTATTGTGAACATTGTCCTTATTCGTGTGAAAATCATAGTTATAATAAATAGTAGGAAAATAGTCATATTTGTATGAATTTATTATCTTAGTGTGAAATTAGTGTGGTCGTGACTTTTTTTTTCTTCTTTTTTTTTCTGTTGGTTCTACCGTTATAATTTAAACTGCCAAAGCATGATTTAGCATGATTCGGACAAGAAGACTCTGGGTGAGGCTTCTTCTCCTTGTGCTGTGGCCAACATGTGGCACAGATGTGCTCGACTGTTCTAGTCTGCCCCTGAACCAGTGCGTGGTGAGGGTCAGACTGCAAACAATGATTTCGTTGATAAGACAAACAATGCCATGTGTAATCGTCAACACATTGATAGAAGACTGAACTCCCAAATCTATCATTATTAATATTATGATCGAAATTCAATTTATTATTTTGAGCCAACACATTATTAACTGCAAGACCAAGTGAAGAAAGTTTCTGTGAAACTCTCGTATTCAGAGATTCAAGATTTCACAATTTATCAATATCAAATTTCTAAAGTAAAATCAATTAAACAGAAATTTCTATATCTTTTGAATTTTTTTACATGTAGCATGCACACCTTTAATTGTATGTGTACTCTCTCTTGTTTTTGGATAGTTTCTACTCCAACTTGTTTTCACGATCCTGTTCCTGCTGGGCCTAATTTCCTTTTTGGCTGGGCAATCATGTGCTCGTCCAATGACTCGTGTCTGTGAATGTGAGTGCTGATTCTGAGATATCGGTATTACTAGTAGTAATAGTAGTAGTAGTAGGAATACCCGTGCAGTCACTTCACTCAACATCAGAATAATTAGCAGCACCAGCAGATTACACGTGTTTATCCTTTATAACAACACCACTGTCAATGTCTGCATCAAATTCAAAATGGCCTGATCGCCCCGATACCATCCTTGAACTTGAAGTCAGACGACGATGTGACGTCACGAACTCGGGACTCAAGAACTTGTCAATTCGACAAAATAATGTACTCATTTAAACAAACTTCGTCAATCAACTCCAAGAATGTACAAGCACTCATAGTTGAATCCTGATTATGTCGATGGCTGAGGCACATCGCAGCCGCTCCACACGTGGGAGAACAGTCAATAATTAAGAAAATGTTCAACTCGAATAAATTGTTTGTCGTTCCCGCATGGAAACTCCAAGAAAGGACGTGGAAGAGTTACCCTTCTTCCTCCTTTCCAACTATAGTCTGTTCCAGAATTCTCTCAACCGCAATTATACTGTTTGAAGCCAAACGAACACAATTACTGTATTTATGATATTGATCACATCTAACACCCCAAGGGGTCAAAATGGAAATTGCCAAAGTAGAACATGTACGCTAATACAACAGAACGGATGCGGTTGGGAATTCGAAGTTAGAAATACACAATGGCCGATATTTGTGCCCCGACTAAAATAAACACAACATTATTTCCATATATACAAAGACTGAAATCTCAAGAACTGAATATGCAAAGACCGCCATTGAACACTTGTTGAAAACCACCAAGGATGGGAACATCACCAAACTTCAGTCAGATCCGATAACCCATGCCTGAGATATATTCTCTGTTATTCAAGGTCATAGCTATAGAATGTTGAAAATAGAACAGAATAACTGGTATAAGTCCACGGTGGGCTTATTTAAAAATCAAATAAGTCCAATATGAACCTATGTGAATATTTGGGTCCATTATGAACCTATATGTGTATGAGGATATGTTGATAAAATCAGTTCCCACCATTTCAGCATGCAATAACGTTTCTCGATAGTCTTCCCGATAAGGTAAAATAAAGAGCAACTGATTCCATCCTGCATACTTTGCTGTAACATTTCTATGAAATTGGCATTATTTCAGGGCATATCAAACCTGTAGATCGGGTGTCGATTATTTAACGAGCTATTTTGTCCCTCCAGCAGGATGGTGACGTTACCACCGTCTATATAATTATACTATGTCCAAAATCGATGGTGGCATATGACACAGATATATAAATTGTAACTTAGAAACTAGGGATTATATGCGCAGTAAAATTGAACAATAGAGAATTACGAACAATAATATCCCCTAATCGGTTTGTGAAAAGTGTCAGTTATATAATGGGGGACAATAAAGTTTTATTTATGGCACTTATAAAATGTTAAATGTATCTGTTTACCACAACGAGGGGATTGCCCACATTAATTCCGAATAAAACCTGAGAGTACCCAGCGTAATATTTATATATCAGGACCAAGAGGTGAAACCAAATATCAAGACTGAGTTTAGTCTGGAAGACCCTGAAGCTACCAATCTAACACACAAACTGAAAATAAACAAACAGGAGAATTCGGAGAACGGAAAAAGCAGAATTAGAGGTGAATACAGTGGCATCCATAGAAGCCAGCGTCCACTATCAACAACAGGTTACACAAGGTAATACGTAACCTTTGATGATCAGTATAATGCCGCAGTTCGCAGCCAATTAGACAAATAAGTATTTTCACTAGCGATGACCCAACTTATGTCAACACAAAGTCTGTTAAGTAAGACAAAACGTCTCATAAATTTATCTTGGACTCATATATCTCCTAATTATTGGATAACTTTGGATGCTATATTTCAATGGATTATGTCAATGTCACGTGGCAGGTAGGTAATGATTTTGATAAAATTGTAATTTTGTTAATTGTAAACGGTTATTGCATGGCCGATTCAACTATACAGCTCGAAAGGTAACCGACCGAGCAGAGTCGAATAGTTAACAATATCACATGACACCCCTATTATATAATTGAAAAAGCCATTTCATATATGCTTATATCTCACTAGTGATGAATATGCGCGTGTTTCGCGGGATACTTGGCATCGCGCCAACCAAATTGCCTCACGGATTAATACCATTTCGTAAAGCCGCGCATGAGACCAACACCAGACATATGATTGCTTTGTTCATTATAGTTAAATTCTTGTCCAACTTCGTTGCACTAACGATAATATGCACATAAACGAAGAGGCAAATTGGGAGACTATATTTTCCGTCGCCAGCCATAGCGTGCAATACTGTCATATACGGTTGTGCAGCGTCTCACCCAACGCCGTGCATTTTGCATGTATTTTTCAGCTTTCAAAGATTTGGATTTATTAAAAAGGCATAAAAGCTCTAGTATTTTCATGTGATATAAAAGATCTTCAACTCGTTTTGTAGGGATATAAGATGTTATGAAACTCGCTTGATAAATTTGATTCACAACTCGTCTAGGACTCGTTGTTGAATCAAATTTATCAAAACCGTTTCATAACATCTTATATCCCAACATAACTCGTTGGAGATCCTCATCCTTAATGACCAGGTAGACGCAATATGGATGTTCAAACGAGTCATGTCCTTCAAAGGATTATTTCTGACAATAATTGATTAGAATATGAATTTTGTTGATGCAATTAAAACTATGTATTTAGACCCCCCCCCCTCATAAAAAAATGACATATACATGTAAACATAGCAACAGCTCGGCTTGGTTCGCTGTTTATAACAGCAGTCACATGCCGACATCACAGACTATTCGTCGAAGAGAGCGTGCGTGAGAAATCCTTTTGTGAGCAGTTGATTTCCCAGGTGTAGGCATCGAACCAGATTTGTATGGAGATATAATAATGATTTTATAATGACACACGTCTATATCATCGCAATGAAATCATTCGATGAACTCGCAATATCATAGGGACCATGCCGCAGAGGATGCGGCTGCATATACGTCCATTTAATATTATGAGGACGAGCAAATAGACGTCCGGGTTGTATCATTCATGCCCATGGTTGCTGTGAGTATCCGAATTTCTTCTGATACTGCATACACGTTACACTATTTCTTAGTACAGATACGGGTAGTGTTAGAAGAATTTTTGGGCTACTCCGAGCCATGAGCAGGATGCATACATTAACCCATTCTATACTAAATGGATTATCCCATTCAGTTATAAAAGTATGCATTCGGACGGTCTATTGTTCATTTGGAGGGGTATTCAGGTAATAAAAGCAGACGACAGGCTAAACATCAGATAATACACGAGCAGAATTACCTATGGTCATCTGTTGAACATATTTTCTGAACAGTTCCTAAGGGAACTACTCACCAATGTGTATTTAGTTTAGACATTGTTAACAATCTAGTGGTAATTTGAAAAATAACCACCAATGTCTCGTTTCATTCTGATTATCAGCTCCATTATAGTTTATGTAGGTTGACCTTTTGATCAATGTGACCAATACGAGGACCTATTTGTTAACTTTGAACTTACAGTCCACTTCCAGTCCCCAACAGGCAACTGTGTTTTTTAAAGACAATGAGTGGGTTCAATCCAGCGGGGTCTCTCAGTAGTTGTATCACCCAAGACGGTGTACTCTATTAGTGGTTACAGTCAGCAGAATGATATTCACCTAACAATCTCCAACAATCTCTCTGGTTTGTGGACAAAATCGTCAAATCTAAAACATTGGAATGTTCCAGCAACCTATCATTAGAGGAAAATATTTCCATATTTTCCCCAAGTTGAGAAATTCATAGTATATATGTTCAACCACCACGTTAAATAATTATCGAACACTTGTAATTGTACATCGCATCGAAATTTCCCCAACTTGAAACGTGATATCTTTGGATGAATGACATGCAATACAACAAACACCTTAAATCATAACAGAGATGCAACAAACAAAACCAAGGACAATTCCAATCGTGGGCCAATGCCCCCAACTGTACGCTCAATATTGGCGATATATATAGTGGTAATAGTGGGGCATTTCTATCAGTGTAATCCCGGGTTATAACTCTGGAAAGGGGTCATAACTCTGGAAAAAGTTCAGACAAAAAAAATACTCCGTGTCATAACTTTGGCAAAGCCCATAAAAATGCGAACAAAACATGCGCTATGAAGGACAGACGGACGAAGTTCTCCACTGCATACCACCCTAATCCTTTTCTAAGTCAAACAATGGCCATAACTCTGGTAAAAATTAATGGACGAAAACAGTAGTATATGCATGGGTATAATATCAACCAATCTGTTCTGTTCTATCACCATGTCACAGGACAACGAAATCGGATAATTAGCACCCGAGTTCCAATCTGAAATGTTCTTTCGGACACAAAATTAACAAATTTCCAAGTCACACAAGGGCCGTAACTCTGGTAACAAATAACGGACGAAACCCGTAGTATCGAGCAGTATTAAAGACCATGTGTCGGTTCTTTCTCGTATATATGAGTCTCCCACATTGAGCATCGCATATATGACAAAATGTACTGACTTACAAGGTCAAGGTAACTATTGTTAGGCCAATGTATTCTCTTATATATGCGAGGCTCCCTATGGGATACTCGCATATATAAGAGACTGTATTGGCACAGGGTTTTCGCAACGTACCAGGAAGCTCCAGTCACGAGAGAGGGTTAATGAGATCATGGATATTTATTTTCTGGTATATGAAACGCACCAACAGTAATTATATGGTGTCAAATAGGATAGACCATCTTTAAACGTATAGCAGGACCAATTGGCCAGGCCTGTGCATATTACTTTATATATTATGCATCATATTCTTGACTTTATGATCGCATGCACGCACATTTCCGAGCCGCCTCTGGGATGATGATCGCCGTGCACGCTGCAGACCAGAAGAGCCAGGTCATCACTCATCAACGAGTTGAGGAATCTAGTCTCCGCGTACTACGCTTCTGCATCTATTATTTAACATTTCACGCCATGTTTAATTTCCATAGAGTTATAAACCAAGAAAGTGATGAGTTCTCCGCCATGGTGTGACGATCATCATAAAAATTCGATAATTCGGCCGATAGTGTTAAGGATCCCTCACTGCACTAGAAACCATTGCAGCCAATACGAGTGCTTTCCTCACCTCTCTGACCATTAAAGCGACCCATAATGTTCATACCTATAATAAGTACTAACAGTAACAACTCGCTGTTATATGTTTGGTTGGAACGTGGGCCGATAAGTACAAGATCTATTAATATGTGAGTCATATATGTTCTTAAAATACGTGGCAGCAAATCATTAACATTTGGTTACCTTTGGATTGTTTTATTAGTTTAACTTGGGTCAAGTTTAGCTCAAATTGACAAAGTCAAGTTTGAGCTTTTGCCATATGTTGGCGTCCGTAATCCGTGAGTATGTGCGTCCATCCGTCAACAATTAATTTCCTTTGGCACACCTACAGGCCACCCCGTCCGACCATCAACAAAGTGCATATGGATATTCGGGGGACTTCTAGATGGGAGCCATATATTATTTTTCTCCGAATTTCGTTAAAAAAACGTGGCCGCCAGCTGCCATCTTGAATTCCAAATTCGAATCCATTGTCACACCCTGCAGCCAGCATTTTTTTTGGAGAAATGTTTTGAAAATTTACTGGCATTTGAACGATTATCGATGGAAAACATGGCCGCCTGCAGCCCTCTTGAATTCTACACTTTGTAAGACTAAACCCTTTGGCACGCCGCCAGCAGCCATCTTGGATTTCAATTTTAAATCCATCGGCACACCCTGCAGCCCGCATTTATCGGTGAACTGTTTCGAAAAGTTACATGCATGTTTAGGAACACTTCTAGATGCGAGCTATCGAATTTGAACGATTTTCGAAGAATACATGGTAACTTGTAGCCATCTTGTAATTTACTCTTCGCGTGAATAATTCATTTGGCACATTTTACACACCACATCCTTCATCCGATCATCACCAAACTTCATATGGATCCTCTGGGACGTCTAGATGGGAGGCAAGGATCATAAATACATTGCACTGTCAGAACGATTCTCGTGAATCCAGCGGACTTGGATCAGTCTTACTACAAATCTTCTTACTTATTATAAAACACAATACAAAACAAAATTACAACATGTATGGGAGTTACCCAATATACCATTTTCTTTGTTGCACTAACTGAAAAAATATATATATTTTTGTTTGTTTGTTTGCCGCTTTATAATTTGTTTAGTGAGGCACCGCCCGACCTGGCCACAACCATCAGACCTTTAATCCAGTACTTATTACGCCCGTACCCTCAGTAACCAGTAACCAAGATCTCACTGAATTTATATACCAAAGATATACTATATGACATTGCAGATTATTGTCCTGCATACAACGCCCCGCCGTTGTTCAACCCGCTCTAATATAGTATACACATTATAAATACATTAACAATATATGTATATTTGCTTTGTCGATTCGGTCGGTGCCTCTCTAACCCCTGTTTGGCACATCCTACCGACCACATCCCTCATCCTATCATCACAAACTATATATGGATCTTCAGGGTGGTCTCTTGATGGGATCCATCGATTTTTAACGAAATTCGTTGAAAAACATGGCTGCCATCGGCCATCTTGTATTTCACGTTTTGCATGACTAAAGTATTCGGCACACCCTACAGGCACATCCCTCATTCAATAATCACCAAACTGCATATGGATATGCGGGGTGACCTCTAGGTGGGAGCCATCGATTATTTCCGAAATTCGTTTAAACATACCACCAGCAGGCATCTTAGATTTCAAAATTGAATCCATCGGCATACCCTGCAACCCACATGTATTGGTGAAATGTATGAAATGAAAATAATTCCATTTACACCACACATGCCCTTTAATGCAATGTTTTACTTTCCTTCTTTAACAGTTCAACGAGTTATTGTGAGTCTTGTGTCGGTGTATGCCATGTGTTGACCGTCATATTTTAACCTGAGCAATCTTCAATATTATTTCTTGATATTTGGTGTGCGGTGAAGTTCATATATAAGCCATATAGGCTTACAGCCGAATCCACTCCCATACACAAGGAACACGGTAACATGAATTACCAATATATTATATTGTAACAAATTATTATTGGGAATAAATATTATTAAACCAAAATACGTCGACTCGCAAATATAAGAGAATGCATTGGCCTAAACAATTTTTTTTATCATTTTTTCTTAAATTCTTTAACAATTTTTATCATTTGTTTTTCATTTTTTATAATTTTTCCTTACTTTCTTTAACAATTAAAAAAAATAACATAAACTTTGTTAGGCCAATACATTCTCTTATATAAGCGAGCGACCTATGATCGACTAGCATATATAAGAGAATGCATTGGCACAATGTTTTTAAAAAATATTCAGGAAGCTCCAGTCATGAAAGGGTTAACCTTTGAGAACACGCAGGTCAGTGTCAAGTTGGAATAACTTTTTTGCAAGCATTTGACTTCTTTGTTAGGGTGGATACACACATGCATGTAATTTCTGTATGTAAAATCCATGTATTTTACATGGTCACACCAATCATTGATAGCATTAGTCGCCTGCGCGCGATCGGACAATTTCAACAGGCGAGACAAGTGAGCAGTTACAAGCCATTATCAAACAAACTGCTATCAAGAAATTTCAGGCCAGTCATAAATTCTTTCATGGATGCCGAAATGAATAAATCCTGTCTGATTTCTGTTGCTGTTTTAAACGAGTTTTAATTCATTTCGAAAAGTGGATTTGAGTCCGTCGATTTTATACTTGATTTGTTTCTCGTCATTTCAGGGTCATCCAAAATACAAATAAAATGTGCATAATTTGAAGCTCTTTTAGGGCGATTGTGATACACGAATGCTTAATGTCCCATTGACAATCCTATATGGTGCTCTCATGCCTTGAATAAAAGGCATTGGAAAATTAAGACAATATTTACCGGTTCTTTGAGATTCCTCGGATTGTTTCAGAGCGAGCTCATGTGATAACATTCAAATATCCCTTACAGCGCCAACAAATAATGGAGGTACAGAGTTGAAAGTAAAAAGAGTGACCCCATCCATTTTTCACCCATAATTTACATAACAGTATATGTTTCTCAAACCAAAGGTTGAACAAGTTCCTAACTGTCACAATTTTAGCTTATTATACACGCTTGAATTATAAAATTTTGGACCATAATCCATGATTGGGGAGGGGCTGGTTCTCGAAAGCTTCGAATAACTAAGGGATTTAGTTGAATGTATCAGCCGGGATTATCTGGGCATGAATTTACAATATGTTTAACTTAAATATTCCATAGTTGTAAATTTTGCGTATACATATATAACACAAGAGAGGAAATGTGACGTAGTTGGGAACTCGTAGAGCTGGACAACCCTTTTCCCCGAATTAAGACACACAGCAACACCACCTTCAGTAATACTATGTTCATAAGTATATGAATAGCATAAGTAGCTGAATATTAGATTAATCACTCGTTGCAAACAGACACGACATATATGACTGTCAACTACAATATTTATAAGTCAGGAGTGGCTTCATGGGTTGGGGTCAGGACTCCGGGTGCTACATGCCCCCACCCCACCCGTCGAGGAAATATGCAATGGTCAGTCCGGTAGCTTCCGGGATAAAATAGCCCCCCCCCCCATGTTGGGGTTCATAGTCCCATGCGTTAGGGAAATCCTGGGGCCATCACTGGTATACAAATCAAGAGAAGACTGACAATGATTTAAACAAAAAGTCCAACATTTGGGTTATCGCGCGAACAATTATTTTAAGCGGCCTGACGACTTCGTTCAGTCAACGGATCTCTGCACGTTCAGAGCTTGGCTCACTGTGGTCAAACATAGCCGCAATGATTGGGTTGTCAGCGGGCACATATTACATGGTCTGTATCGTCCATGTAAAGCGACAAATACACGACTTTTACATAAATTACATGCATGTGTGTATCCACCCTAAGGGTGGATACACACATGCATGTAATCTCTGTATGTAAAATAAATGTATTTTACATGGCCACACCAATAATTGACAACATTAATCACCTGCGCGCGAGCGGTTCATTGTTAACAGGCCAGACAAGAGAGTAGTCATAAGCGAAGTCAAACTCTCTGCTATCAGGACATTTAAGGCCAGTCCAAAACATGTCTTCTCTTACGGATGTGGAAAGTCTGTGTGATATCTGACATTTTATTAATGCACATCACCAGAAGCGACACATCTGGTGTATACAGGCTTGATATAGAACATTTCGACCATGATGCTTGCTTGGCGTGGGGTTTCGAAAGCTTCAAATCACTAAGTGACTTAGTTGAATGTATCGGTCGGAATAATCTGGGCAAGAAGGTACAATATATGTTTTACTTAAAGGTACGGTTGGCCTTGGCGGTGGGTATCCTGTGAAAATATTTCCACCCGTCAAAAACCGGCACAAACAGAAAGAACAACAAAATGTAGACAGACTTTGTCCGTATACAAATAAGAAATATCGCATAAATAGTATGTTATTGTCATGTTTTTGACCATTGTTATGTAAACAAGAGCATAAAAAGTTACTTTTCTGGTGTTTGTTTATATTATGATGGTAAACATAAAGAGCGTTCTTTGTGGGTGAATTCCTGATATGGAACGAATAAAGAGCGTTTATGCCATTTGTGTGTGATTAGCCAGCAGCATTGTGTTGTCTTCTGTAACACAATCAGGCTCTTGCTTAGGTAAAATATAGTAAATCTTTATGATAACATGATGTTTACGCGATGGTCATGGTATATATGAACGAAACTGTATGCGTTTTAATGTTTTTCTGTTTACGGTGATTGGAACAAATATGAATATTTTCGACAACTAAGGCCTCACGTGCCTTTAAATAGCTCAGAGTTAGCCACCCCGTCTGGTAGCTTTCGGGATCATATATATCCCCAAGTCAGGAAATCCTGATAATATTGCCCCCATGTTGGGAATCATAGCCCCTGAGTTGGGGAACTCCTGGGGCCATCATCGGTATACAAATCAAGAGGACTGACAATGATTTAAACAGAAAGTCCAACATTTGGGTTATCGCACGAATAATTATTCTAAGCGGCCTGACGACTTCGTTCAGTCAACGGTTCTCTGCACGCTCAGAGCTTGGCTCACTGTGGTCAAACATAGCCGCAATGATTGACTTGTCAACGGACACATATTACATGGTCTGTATGATCCATGTAAAACGCCAAATACACGATAATTACAGAGATTACATGCATGTGTGTATCCACCCTAAGGGTGGATACACACATGCATGTAATCTCTGTAAATATCGTGTATTTGGAGTTTTACATGGATCACACACACCGTGTAATATGTGTCCGCTGACAACCCAATCATTGCGACTGTGTTTGACCACAGTGAGTTAAACTCTGAACCGCTGAAGAGCCGTTGACTGGGACGAAGTCGTCAGGCCGCTTAAAATAATTATTCGCGCGATAACTGAAATGGTCGACGTTCTGTTTAAATCATTGTCAGTATTCTATTGATGTTAATACCAGTGATGGCCTCTTCCACAACGCAGGGGGCTATGACCCCCAACATACACGGGGAGCTATATTATCCCAGAAGCTACCGAATTCACCATTGCATATTTCCTCGACCGGGGGGGGGGGGTGTGCACGCAGCACCCTGAGTACTGACACCCTGCTTTATAAATATCGAAGTCATGTCTGTCGTGTCTGTTTTCTACGAGTGATTAATCTAATATGCAGCAATTTATGCTATTCATATAATTATGAACATATTATACAGCTTTAAATTTGAATGCATGGTGTTGCTGTTTGTCTTCATTCGGCGAAAGGGTTGCCTAGCTACGAGTTCCCAACTACGCCACCTTTCATCTCTTGTGTTATACAGTTATACATGTATACGCAAAATTTACAACTATGGAATATTTAAGTAAAACATTATATTGTAATTCTTGCCCAGATAATCCCGGCTGATACATTCAATTAACTCCCTTAGTTATTGGAAGCTTTCGAGAACCATCCCCTCCCCCAATCATGGATTATGGTAGAGAATGTTATAATTCAAGCTTGTGACAGGTAGGAGCTTGTTCAACCTTTGGCTTGAGAAACATATATATAAATGGGGGGGGGGGTGTCACTCTTTTTAATTTCAACGCTGTACCTGCATCATTTGTTGGCGCTATAATGAATATTTGCAATCCCAATTGAATTAATGTTATCATATGAGCTCGCTCTCAAATTATCAGAGAAATCTCAACAAGCCGGTATCATCCTATAAAAGAATTCTGCATATTTTATTTCTGTTTTGGATGACCCTGTTTCCAAGAAATGACAGACACAAATCAAGTATAAAATCGACCGGCTCTAATCCACTTTTCGAAATGAATTATAACTCGTGAAAAACCGCAACATATATCAGACAAGAATTACTCATTTCGGCATCCATGAAAGAAGACATGTTTATGACTGGCCTGAAATTTCTTGATGACAGTTTGTTTGATAATGGCTTATAACTACTCACTGGTGAAATTGACCTCTCGCGCGCAGGTGATTAATTTTGTCAATTATTGGTGTGGCCATGTAAAATACATGTATTTTACATACAGACATTACATGCATGTGTGTATCCACCCTAAGGAAAAAAATCCAACGCTCCAAAGAACACAAATTTGTTCGGAGGAAATGTGGTAAGCTACCTTTTATCTATAAGCACTTTATGTATTCTGTAGCTATAATGTCATACCTGTTGATCAATGAAAATTTAGCCTGAGATGATATTTGGGTCATAGGTCCACAACCAAATCTCAGCTAACCACTATATCACTAATACTGTAAATACTATTTTCAGTTGACTGCTCTCAGCTTGAGTGCACCATATCACATATTTGTGGCTGCTTTGTTCTTAACGTTATTATATAGGGTAAATGATGTTACGCCATGTAATTAATAATGAACTCCCCAATGTAGAGCCAAGACAATAATATTGTTGGTGGTTTGCCTGTTTTGTGCAATTATTACTTATTCTAGCCGCAAATAATAACTTAAACTCTCAAAAGTATTACGATTATTATCTATCTACATTCAATATGCATTGAATGTAGATATGTGAAATTCAAGAATTTTCACTGTATTCTTGATTGATTGAAAATGTATTGTAATTCGTGCTTGGATTGAAGTAAAACGTTCGTCTAAGCCTTAACACAACTGAGATTTACAGGAATATATCACTTTGAGAATAGGAGAAATGGTAATCTTTATTTTCGCACACTATGGCTTTCTCTGTCTGGAAAATGTGCAGTGGATGGATGTAACTCTAGTGGACCCCAAATATTATTACCATGTGTCCATTAGGCAATGATAAAGTGGACTGCAGTTACCCTGAATATGAATTAATGTGAAATTCCGAAAAGCATGTTGAAAATTCCTTAACAAACCATGTTCGAATATGTCCTGCATTTGATTCTAAACCTGGAAAATATATCATCATATAATATCCTAATGTATTAATTCTGTCAGCATTCAATCATACAGTAGCCATTTGCTTCTCGTGGTGAATTATATATGAGACCGCCAATCAGTTTCGATTGTTAGTGTGGTACAAATTGTCAACAACCAACCGATTGAGTACTAGTGTACCCGACTTCACAAAATTGATCCTTACGTACCCAAGTTCACTGAAATATGTACGTGGATACTCGGTGCTTATCATAACACGTGAAAAGTTTAAAGCAACTTGGCGGCTTGATGTTCCAAATGGCACATAATAATGTTCGCGTGCTCACATTCTGGCCCTGTTCAGGGGCCAATATTAGGTGGATAAAAACGTTCGACTTCTATATATGTACGACGAAGTGGTCACAGTACGGGAGTCTTGGTCGATTGTCACATTCTGGCGCCGTACGACTCTATATATACCGAAACATATAATCCAAGACACTTCATGCTATTTGCACATAACTCAATAGTCCACAGGCTGGCATCGAACCCTCACCAATGTTGACACTGAAGTGCCAAACACTCTCAAAACAGCACTACCGAGCCCTTGGTCGGTCTCATGATTTTAAATGTACAGTTCAAAATTTCAAGGAGAAAAATCTCGTCCTTCACCATGCAAATTTAATTTGTTCACGCGCGTCGAACGCGCATGACATTTTGAGATTAACTAACTGGTGATATGCCGAATGAAATTGAAAGCCAATTTGCTGGACAATAATGGCGAGATGGGTCAATTTGTCTGCATCCGCGGAATAAAGATGGAGTGAGTGTCGTTCGGATTGGAAATGGTTTCTTTCGTTCCCACGGGACAAAATCGTGTGAACCACACTGTTGTGTAATGCAATCGCTTGTCTGAGAAAAATTGACTTGCGGCATTGGAATCAGTAGGTCTCTTATTGGGATTATATGGCACGGAAGTGGATGCGGAACTATAATCGTGTCAATCTGCTCAGTGAAGCATTGACGGAATGTGATCCGACATTTACATGGATCGACCAACGTCGCGTATTTAAAGATACTCAATCCGATTGTCCCCATATCACCAGATTCCAACCACATTTTTTGAAATGCCGCTTCAGTTACAAGAATCGAGTAATTGCTCAAAAATAATGATAACCACAGTCAACTATAGTATAAAATTTTCCAAAACCTTTGTTTATCAACATTTTGTTCAACGAAATTTTGCCGATTTGTCAAATATCTGACCAAAAAAGCCATTTATTTTCAGAGTTATCCATCTTCATCCGCAATTTGGTCCGAGACCGTGTTCTCGTCGACTGTTTCTGTGCCGCTTAAAATTATCGATGATGAAAAATAATATACTTCAAACATCGATATCTGATCACTCTTAGCTTTGATGGGTGGGTTCTTCGACTCGAATCAGATACTTTTTACCCCCGAAGCCAAGGAAATAGTAATTTGCGAGTGTTAATTCGGATTATGCATCTTTAACACTTTCTTGACTAAATATTCATTGACGAGAAGTTCCCTAGTAACTGTTCTCATACTAATTTTGTTGTTGAACTTATCAAATAATATGTTTATTTGCACAATAATAAATGAAACATTAACAACACATCAATCCAATTTATCTTATTGTACAGGAGCAGCATGTCGTATGTGGTCGTTTTCCTGCTGCCCCTATATAAACAGTGCAATATGAAATGAGATGGCATAATTATGTACAATTATACACGACTTTGTGATATTTGATAGACCGGCTGTGCATAATTTAACAGTTCTATATAGTTGAGAGGATTGTGGATGTCAATGTACTATAATATGTAGGGATTTATGTGGGAAAAGATCGAAAGGTTGTCTGGAAATCAGAAGGATGGATGCGACTATCATATCATATTCGCGGACAACGCCGTGTTCGTGGTGCAGGGCTCTCTTGGGTGGCGTGTTCTGGATATTTAACAGTTCTACATAGTTGAGAGCATTGTGGACGTCAATGTACTATAATATGTAGGGATTTATGTGGGACAAGATCGAAAGGTTGTCTGGATGGTTGCGACAGTCTGTATCATATTCGCGGACAATGCCCTGTTTATGATTCAGGGCTGTCTCGGATGGCGTGCTCGATGACATAATAAGCGAGTTCAAATTTAATGTGTGCTGAGATATCTGAGTGAAGTGGCTGACATACTGACTATGTTGTCTGCTGCAACGTTTGGTTTCACAGATGAACGATTTGGAATAGTATCCTAATAGTTCCTTTGACATTAACTTTTTGAATGTATAGTTAAATTTACAACTTTTTATTTTGGTGTTCATTGAATTCCACACACTAGGAAATCAATGTTTTGGTAAAATTTCTGTGAAACATGTTCTTGGCTTATTGCTTAATTTATCTGCCTGCCTATGTTAACACCGAGTGAATCTGAGAACATACTTTTAAACGATTTTAGGAGATTAGTTCTAGTCCAGTTATATATAAAGACAGATGAATGCACGATATATAAATCTTTAAATGTTATAAAATGTTCTTGTCGGAAGAGGGGTTCTGTGTGACTTCTATATTTAGAGTTGCATAAAATACGAATTGCCCTTTTTGCATGAATATTCCCCACCAATGAATATGAATCATTCTGCTCCTCTAGTATCTGTTCGTCTGTCTGTTGTTTGCCCATTTTCCTGAACACCCTCCCAAGTAATACTATACCATTCCAATATATTCGTATATATATTCCATTTCGTAAGGAAAGCGTTGAAACTTAAAATGGTCACAGAAAGAAGATAGTGGAAGAAAAAAATGAAAGTTCTCAATTCCAGAGATTGGTTATGTTTATTGAAATTCAGCTACGCCATATCACGACGGTGTTTGATTTAATGGCGGTAGTAACATATCATGTTATCTCCCTTGGATCAGAAATTCAAACCCGTTGGATTAAAATCAGCTAGGTTTGAATTTAATTTAATTCCCTCTCTATATCGATATCAATATATAAAACTAAGTAAGATACAACAAACGAAAGAAATTTGGGATCATACAACAAGTTTTACGAAAAGATGTCTTGGGTACCCAGCTTAACCTTTGCTGTGTTTGATACATTTGATATCAAAACAACCAAATATGGCGACAATGACCCCGTCAGCATCACTTAACGACTGATCCACTGCGATCCTTAATTCCAATGTATAACGTCATCTTTCCCTTTTTTTCTCACATAAAATATCCTTGGGCACATTTGGGTGGTCTTCTTCGAGCGACGAGGATTATGTAGTTGTTTGAAACCTTCGTCGTGAGATCAACATCCCGAGTTATGTGGTCCTGCTAATTTGCTATAAGGCTTGTGGGTCCCGCTGAATGCCGTTATATTGTATTGTAGAAGGTTATAAATTTCACTGTGTTTGGCTAATCCGAGCGATTTGAGAAAAGGCTAGTGTCTGCATGAAACATTCAAGAACATGTTCTATCGTAAAATATTTCAATAATGGCTGCGCTTGTACTGTTTGCAACCAACATGAATAGATATCTCAATTATGGTTGGTTTGCAACACCTAACACAGTCATCATTAAAATATTGTACAATATTCATGTTTTGTATGCCTTAACATATAACGGCTTTTCATCGAAACAATTCAGATTAGCTAAAGACGACGAAAATGACAACTTTTGAAAATTTAACGGTATTTTTCTTAACAGCATCAATTTGCCCTACCAGCATCATAATAATTCACAAGTACCAACCAGCATCATAGCAGAACCACCTATCCAGAGATGGACACATTACTGTGCACTCTATCCAATCAAGGTCATGGAGCCGACGTCTCATTTTATTATAAATGATTCCAAGGCTCAGCGAGATGTCCACCATTCATCACTACAACTCGGTGTCAGATGGGGTACTATATGTCTATCGTCTTACTGCGAGGCGATAGAATAACATAATGTGGCACAAACTGCAAGGTAGAGTTCACTCGAGCAAATCAAAATGATTTGTAACCTACAGATGTTTGGAATAAACAATGGAACATTTCTGTATACGTCTTGGTAGTGGTCAGACCAGCGTAACGAGGGGACTGAACTCTGCCTTTGATTTGAATGCAGAACCTTGCTTGGCGTTGTGTGCACCCCGTGACATGAGGTGTAGAAGTCTATCACACTCTCTGATCACTTGAATGTGGTTTGACGTCACATCTTTGTAGTTACATGCCACGTTCTCCGTGTGCACATTTAGCTCAACTTGACGTTAAGATTGGGCTATTGCCATGGGTTGGTGTCCGTCGTCGTTGCATTCGTGCGTCCGTCCGTCAACCATTTCGTTTGGATCACCCTACAGACCGCATCCCTCATTCGATCATCAACAAATTTCATATCGATCTTCGGGGTGACCTCTAAATGGGAGCCACCTTTTCCCAAAATTCGTTAAAAAACTTGGCCGCCGGCAGCCATTTTGGATTTCAAATTTGAATCCATTGGCACACCCTGCAGCCCGCATTTATTGGAGAAATGCTTTGAAAATTTACAGGCATGTTTAGGATCACCTCTAGATGGGAGCTATCAATTTGAACAATTTTCGATGAAAAACATGGCCGCCAGCAGCCATCTTGAATTTGGCTACATCTCTTACTTGATCGTCACCAAACTTCATATGGATCTTTGGGGTGACCTCTAGATGGGGGCCTCCTTTTTCAAATTTCCGAAATTTGTTGAAAAAAACATGGCCGCCAACAGCCATATTGGGATTTCAAATTTGAATCCATAGGAAACCCCGCAGCCCGCATTTATTGGAGAATTGATTCAAAATTTACAGGCATGTTTAGAATCACCTCTAGATGGGAGCTATCAATTTCAAAATTTGTCGATGAAAGACATGGCCACCAGCAGCCATCTTGAATTTTACTCTTTGCGTGACTAAATCCTTTGGCACACCCTACATACCACATCCCTCATCCGATCGCCACTAAATTTCACATGGATCTTCGGGGTGACCCTAGATGGGAGCTGTCGATTATTTCCGAAATTCGTTAAAAAACATGGCCGTCAGAAGCCATCTTGGATTTCAAATTTGAAGCCAGCGGCACACCATGCAGCCGGAATATATCGAAGAAATGTTTTGTAAATTTACAGACATGATCAGGATCACATGGCAGTGAACATGGCAGCACAAACATGGCTCACTAACATTAACGTAATAAATTCGAAAAACAAGGATAAACGTTTAAAAAAACTTGTACGAACAGTTACTTACATGGAATAGAACCAGTGTGTGTACAATTCTGGAAACCAAGAGGTTAGTTGTTGAAATTCTTCTGTTGAATCACACATGTGAAATGGAACACAAAAAAGACCTTAGCAACCATCTAACAATTGGTGTTGAAATTTTTATCTACTGACAATGGACCAATAGAAACGGAAAGAAAATACAAATTGGGGAAAAACACGAGAGAGTTGCCATTCTTGCCGAGGAAACTTAAAATCGAGCATATACGATCAACCGTGATGACTGCAATCACTCTTACCATTTGGCTTGCCAAGGAATACATGCAGAAGAGGCAGAATGTCTAATGAATAGATAAGTGCTATTTTATGGGCATGTAAAGAATGCAAACAAAAACAAGACCGGGAAAGTGGACAGAAAAAAAAGACGTCAGCGGAATGCGGAATCAAATGGTAAGACACACGCATTACAAGTAAGAACAGAAAAAGAAACAAGAATCAAAATCGGAGAAATTGAAAAATTGATGTCACGTATGGAAAAACACTTAGAAAAAGTAGAACTATATCTGGAAATGAATGATGAGAAATTCGAAAAGAAAATAGATCAGCATTTTGATTCCTTTGAGAAGAAGCATAAAACGACAATGTTAAATTACACAACGGAATTTAATATCAAACTTAAGAAAACTGAAAAAACATATGTAAACTCGAAACTAAATGCGAAGAAAAACAAGCTGTTGAGAGAGGGGAATCGCAAAGAAGAATAGATGCTTTCAAAAGTAAAATCGACAGTAAGTTTGATGAATTTGGAAATAAACAGGAGAAATCATTGGCTACATAGAAACCGAGCTGAGAGAGACACAGCAACAAATGGAAGCAAACATTGATACAGCAGAAAGCAGAAATCGATTTCAAGAAAGAGGGATATCGCAAATAACAATAGCAGCATTGTGTTAGTTAGCAGACGACAATAAAGCAGAAGAAGCGGACTTGAACAAAAATACGAAAACAGTTATGAGAATGACAAAATGTAAACAAATTAGAGACAAAATGGTTAAAGAGGCCATCATGTACAACAGAGGACGACAAGAAATAAAAGGCAGCTCGAAAATATATTTCAATTTAGAGTATTCGAGGAAATAACTAACCGATCAATACAAACCCAGGTGTGAGTTAAAGGAAAAGAGAACAAACTACCCAAATATAAATGTTCGTATACATGACATGAGCATCTGTGAATATTCATGACTATAGTAACTAAATGTAGAATTTTGCGTAATATTATTTTATGCGGGAACAAAGAGTCGATATGATTCCTTCCCAAATAAATTGATTGATTGATAGATAGATGAGAGCTATCGAATTTGATCGTTTATCAACAAAAACATGGCCGCCGTCAGCCATCTTGGATTTTAATCTGTTCATGACCAAATCATTTGGCACACCCTACAGACCACATCCTTCATCCGATCGTCACTTTTAGGTGACCACTAGTTGGGAGCCATCAATTTTTTCCCTAATTTCGTTGAAAAATATGGCCGCCAGCAGCCATTTTGGATTTTACTCATTGTATGGCCAAATCCTTTGGAATACCATACAGACCACGTCCATCAACCGATCATCAAACTGTATATGGATCTTCAGGGTAACTTCTAGATGGGAGCCATGATTATTTATGAAATTCGTCCAAAATCATGGCTGCCAGGGGCCAACTGGGATTTTACTCCTTGCATGACCAAATCCTTCGGCACACCCGACAGGCCACATTCCTCATCCAATCGTCACCAAACATCATACGAATCTTCTGGGTGACCTCTGGATGGGAACTATCGATCATTTCCGAAATTCGTTCACAAACATGGCTGCCACCGGCATCTTGGATTTTACTCTTTGCATGATTAAAACCTTCGGCACATCCGACAGGCCACATTCCTCCTCCAATCGTTACCAAACTTCAGATGGATTTTCGGGGTGCCCTTTAGATGGGAGACATGGGTTATTACCGAAATTCATTATAAAACATGGCTGCCAGCAGTTCTTTAATAATAAACTCCTTCCCAAGTTGAGCTAAAGTGTCATTAACACTGGCCTTGTACGCTGGCCTTGTACACTGGCCTTCTACGCTGCCAAAACAAAATGGAACGTAGTAACAGGGAAGTCAGGACAAAATTGGCAGATACGAGGCCCAAACAAAACTGTTCCGACCTCAATGTACCGTACCTACCACCCAGGTCCATTCCTCGGGTGTGAAATGATATTGTATTGTGGTGACCAATCGGAGGTCCAAAGAAGTCAGTATGATAGAAACTACGGTTTGGTGTGTGGACAGACGAGGTGGCACTATACATGGGTATAGCCCCGTGTTTACATTTTGCGTCACTTCGTTTGTGTAGTACGCCTTTCGCTCATGGACAACCATGAGTAAATTTCTTTGCATGAACATATTTTCAATACTCATTTTGTCCAGGCTCCAACACATCCGCCCACCCCGCCTTGCGTCTGGTAAAAACTATTATTGATCAATCATATAGCTATTATTTATCCACGCCACTAAGCAGACCAGCTATTCATAGTCATAGTTTTAACGATAGAAATGGAGTTATGACTTAGGTCCCGTGTTGTTATGAGAAAAGTGACACACAAAGCCGCACGTTTCTATTCGAACACTGGGAAAATGTCATTATTTTCTTTTCGGCGTTAGTCTTACACACATGATTCAAGATCAAACATATAAAAGTGGTATTCGCTCATGTCCTATTTGGAAATATGAAATCAGAAAATGAAGGCAAAGAAACATATATCATAAGTTAGAGATTTAGATGCTAATAACCAAGTTGTAGATTTATATGCCAATAACCTTTCGATGGCCATGTAACATTTTATTCTGTTGTGTATGCAACGCAGAAATGATGACGATTATTACAACGACGACGAGGATATTGTCGAGGATGATTGATTGACGACGATGACGCTGACGACAATGACGTTGATGATGATGCACTCAGGCGAATGTAGTTAATGTGTCACCAGACACGCAAGTGACAGAACTTGATTTTGCTCCAGTGCCACGAGCGAGTGTATCATGGGAAAATCGTCTGAATAAATTGGTCCAATGGAACAAGATGCTACCATTAAAAACATCTGACAACTCATAAGTCTAGACAAGGACGGTAGGAAATTGAAACTGTATAAGACATTTAAATATAGATAGACACATGTAGATAAATAAATAGTTTATTGTCGTCAAATGGAAAATTGAATACAGGAAGACAATTACAATTTTACATATATAAATACGACAAGAAAAATGATAATAATTTATGATAGTGTTGTCCACAAACGTGAGAGAAAAATGAGTGATAATATGACTTATTAATTAGACATGACATATTTGTCCAGAACATCCTGCTATATCTAAGGATATCGCTTCAATTTGCCATTAAACCCAGTAATGTCATTTTACGACATCATCACAATCCGAGTAATACCATTTTACGAATTACAAATCCGAGTAATATCGTTTTACGACATACCCGAGTTCTACTATTCTACTGCTAAATTAATGTGCATATATATCGATCTGTTTTGTGTCAATAATTTTAAAGAGTTGTCAGTTACCATGAGGCGATCTAATTAATAAATAGGGTATTACTTGCTGGTTTGTTATTAGTCAGATATCAGCGTTCGGTAACCTCATATCAGCCTTCGACCTTCGGTCTCAATGTGATATGAGGTTACCTCAGGCTGATATCAGGCCTAATATCAAACCAACCAATTAATATCCTCTAAATACACGTAAGCACAATCGAACAGTACACAACTTAACTTGTGGTTTGGAGCTTTAGAATTGGCGAGAGAAGACTTTCCTACTCACTAAACTGACTGTAAACTCGATGTCATGAACAATCATATCACATTTATAAAATGGTATTAGTATATTTTACAATCCAAGTGATTAATGAAATCCGTGTGTATCTACATCGATTTAGAACAGTCGTTAGCCCTTCTATACTGAAACATCGTTGATGAGTACTTGAGTAGTTATCCCATAGGAAATGTTCAGATAATAAGTTCAACAAACGATCATAAGTCATTTCATGGTCCTCTGATGTCGTATTGTATTTATGCAAACACGACAGGTAAGGGGAATTGAACTGTTAAGATTGCTAGAATAATAAAAACGAATATGTTTTTTGGAACACAAAAAAGACCTTAGCAACCATCTAACAATTGGTGTTGAAATTTTTATCTACTGACAATGGACCAATAGAAACGGAAAGAAAATACAAATTGGGGAAAAACACGAGAGAGTTGCCATTCTTGCCGAGGAAACTTAAAATCGAGCATATACGATCAACCGTGATGACTGCAATCACTCTTACCATTTGGCTTGCCAAGGAATACATGCAGAAGAGGCAGAATGTCTAATGAATAGATAAGTGCTATTTTATGGGCATGTAAAGAATGCAAACAAAAACAAGACCGGGAAAGTGGACAGAAAAAAAAGACGTCAGCGGAATGCGGAATCAAATGGTAAGACACACGCATTACAAGTAAGAACAGAAAAAGAAACAAGAATCAAAATCGGAGAAATTGAAAAATTGATGTCACGTATGGAAAAACACTTAGAAAAAGTAGAACTATATCTGGAAATGAATGATGAGAAATTCGAAAAGAAAATAGATCAGCATTTTGATTCCTTTGAGAAGAAGCATAAAACGACAATGTTAAATTACACAACGGAATTTAATATCAAACTTAAGAAAACTGAAAAAACATATGTAAACTCGAAACTAAATGCGAAGAAAAACAAGCTGTTGAGAGAGGGGAATCGCAAAGAAGAATAGATGCTTTCAAAAGTAAAATCGACAGTAAGTTTGATGAATTTGGAAATAAACAGGAGAAATCATTGGCTACATAGAAACCGAGCTGAGAGAGACACAGCAACAAATGGAAGCAAACATTGATACAGCAGAAAGCAGAAATCGATTTCAAGAAAGAGGGATATCGCAAATAACAATAGCAGCATTGTGTTAGTTAGCAGACGACAATAAAGCAGAAGAAGCGGACTTGAACAAAAATACGAAAACAGTTATGAGAATGACAAAATGTAAACAAATTAGAGACAAAATGGTTAAAGAGGCCATCATGTACAACAGAGGACGACAAGAAATAAAAGGCAGCTCGAAAATATATTTCAATTTAGAGTATTCGAGGAAATAACTAACCGATCAATACAAACCCAGGTGTGAGTTAAAGGAAAAGAGAACAAACTACCCAAATATAAATGTTCGTATACATGACATGAGCATCTGTGAATATTCATGACTATAGTAACTAAATGTAGAATTTTGCGTAATATTATTTTATGCGGGAACAAAGAGTCGATATGATTCCTTCCCAAATAAATTGATTGATTGATAGATAGATGAGAGCTATCGAATTTGATCGTTTATCAACAAAAACATGGCCGCCGTCAGCCATCTTGGATTTTAATCTGTTCATGACCAAATCATTTGGCACACCCTACAGACCACATCCTTCATCCGATCGTCACTTTTAGGTGACCACTAGTTGGGAGCCATCAATTTTTTCCCTAATTTCGTTGAAAAATATGGCCGCCAGCAGCCATTTTGGATTTTACTCATTGTATGGCCAAATCCTTTGGAATACCATACAGACCACGTCCATCAACCGATCATCAAACTGTATATGGATCTTCAGGGTAACTTCTAGATGGGAGCCATGATTATTTATGAAATTCGTCCAAAATCATGGCTGCCAGGGGCCAACTGGGATTTTACTCCTTGCATGACCAAATCCTTCGGCACACCCGACAGGCCACATTCCTCATCCAATCGTCACCAAACATCATACGAATCTTCTGGGTGACCTCTGGATGGGAACTATCGATCATTTCCGAAATTCGTTCACAAACATGGCTGCCACCGGCATCTTGGATTTTACTCTTTGCATGATTAAAACCTTCGGCACATCCGACAGGCCACATTCCTCCTCCAATCGTTACCAAACTTCAGATGGATTTTCGGGGTGCCCTTTAGATGGGAGACATGGGTTATTACCGAAATTCATTATAAAACATGGCTGCCAGCAGTTCTTTAATAATAAACTCCTTCCCAAGTTGAGCTAAAGTGTCATTAACACTGGCCTTGTACGCTGGCCTTGTACACTGGCCTTCTACGCTGCCAAAACAAAATGGAACGTAGTAACAGGGAAGTCAGGACAAAATTGGCAGATACGAGGCCCAAACAAAACTGTTCCGACCTCAATGTACCGTACCTACCACCCAGGTCCATTCCTCGGGTGTGAAATGATATTGTATTGTGGTGACCAATCGGAGGTCCAAAGAAGTCAGTATGATAGAAACTACGGTTTGGTGTGTGGACAGACGAGGTGGCACTATACATGGGTATAGCCCCGTGTTTACATTTTGCGTCACTTCGTTTGTGTAGTACGCCTTTCGCTCATGGACAACCATGAGTAAATTTCTTTGCATGAACATATTTTCAATACTCATTTTGTCCAGGCTCCAACACATCCGCCCACCCCGCCTTGCGTCTGGTAAAAACTATTATTGATCAATCATATAGCTATTATTTATCCACGCCACTAAGCAGACCAGCTATTCATAGTCATAGTTTTAACGATAGAAATGGAGTTATGACTTAGGTCCCGTGTTGTTATGAGAAAAGTGACACACAAAGCCGCACGTTTCTATTCGAACACTGGGAAAATGTCATTATTTTCTTTTCGGCGTTAGTCTTACACACATGATTCAAGATCAAACATATAAAAGTGGTATTCGCTCATGTCCTATTTGGAAATATGAAATCAGAAAATGAAGGCAAAGAAACATATATCATAAGTTAGAGATTTAGATGCTAATAACCAAGTTGTAGATTTATATGCCAATAACCTTTCGATGGCCATGTAACATTTTATTCTGTTGTGTATGCAACGCAGAAATGATGACGATTATTACAACGACGACGAGGATATTGTCGAGGATGATTGATTGACGACGATGACGCTGACGACAATGACGTTGATGATGATGCACTCAGGCGAATGTAGTTAATGTGTCACCAGACACGCAAGTGACAGAACTTGATTTTGCTCCAGTGCCACGAGCGAGTGTATCATGGGAAAATCGTCTGAATAAATTGGTCCAATGGAACAAGATGCTACCATTAAAAACATCTGACAACTCATAAGTCTAGACAAGGACGGTAGGAAATTGAAACTGTATAAGACATTTAAAGATAGATAGACACATGTAGATAAATAAATAGTTTATTGTCGTCAAATGGAAAATTGAATACAGGAAGACAATTACAATTTTACATATATAAATACGACAAGAAAAATGATAATAATTTATGATAGTGTTGTCCACAAACGTGAGAGAAAAATGAGTGATAATATGACTTATTAATTAGACATGACATATTTGTCCAGAACATCCTGCTATATCTAAGGATATCGCTTCAATTTGCCATTAAACCCAGTAATGTCATTTTACGACATCATCACAATCCGAGTAATACCATTTTACGAATTACAAATCCGAGTAATATCGTTTTACGACATACCCGAGTTCTACTATTCTACTGCTAAATTAATGTGCATATATATCGATCTGTTTTGTGTCAATAATTTTAAAGAGTTGTCAGTTACCATGAGGCGATCTAATTAATAAATAGGGTATTACTTGCTGGTTTGTTATTAGTCAGATATCAGCGTTCGGTAACCTCATATCAGCCTTCGACCTTCGGTCTCAATGTGATATGAGGTTACCTCAGGCTGATATCAGGCCTAATATCAAACCAACCAATTAATATCCTCTAAATACACGTAAGCACAATCGAACAGTACACAACTTAACTTGTGGTTTGGAGCTTTAGAATTGGCGAGAGAAGACTTTCCTACTCACTAAACTGACTGTAAACTCGATGTCATGAACAATCATATCACATTTATAAAATGGTATTAGTATATTTTACAATCCAAGTGATTAATGAAATCCGTGTGTATCTACATCGATTTAGAACAGTCGTTAGCCCTTCTATACTGAAACATCGTTGATGAGTACTTGAGTAGTTATCCCATAGGAAATGTTCAGATAATAAGTTCAACAAACGATCATAAGTCATTTCATGGTCCTCTGATGTCGTATTGTATTTATGCAAACACGACAGGTAAGGGGAATTGAACTGTTAAGATTGCTAGAATAATAAAAACGAATATGTTTTGCTTGTTTGTATATCTTTGAACGTTTTAGTTTGTTTATTAACATGATGGTAGTATGCCTTAACCCATTTTATAATGAATGGATTCTCCCAGTCAGTTCTGAAAGTATACATTGGAATAGTCTATTAATCATTTGGAGGGGTGTTTCAGAAAATATGAGCAGATGACGAAAAGATAATACATGTGCAAATGCAGAAGTAATCGTATTCTTTGGTAGGAAATGTTCAAATAAATACGGTTGTTAGTTGAACTTATCTAAACATGTTCTAATGGAACTACTCGTCAATGAGTATTTAGTAAAGAAATGGTTAACGTTTAGTTTACTTTTCCAGATTCCATCTTTAAAACTTCTCAGGTTTGAATATAGAGGCCAGACAATAAGTTGGGAGGATCCAGTTTAGAGTGCAAAAATGTGTACAGTAATAGACAATGGCTCGTGCCATTACAATTATAGGACAGAAAGATAATCAAGAACGGAACAATGCAACTTATCTTACAGCTCAATAAACCTAATTAGCGGTAAATAACATTTAAATGGTATTTATCATCTTTTCATAAGATGAAGCAAAATTATCAATTAAACTCTACTTTTGTCTTTGCCCTATTGGACCTATTTTAATTTTAATGGGATTTTAAGTTTGAACTGTAGTGTCGTTGAGGCTGATGTTGGCATCCACACATCGCATCGATCGCATTCATACCCATCTTTTCAAACTGGTCGCGGGACCTCCGATAACTCATGTGATATGGCCTAGCAGCTGAAACGACGATAGGCGCCAATTAACCCTTTCACGACGGGAGCTGCGTTAAAGACCATGTGCCAGTGCATTCTCTTATATATGCGAGTCTCGCATAGGAAGCCTCGCATATATAAGTGAATGCACTGGCTTACAAGATCAAGGTAAATATTATTAGGGCAATGCATATGAGCGACTCGCATATATAAGAGAATGCATTGGCACAGGGTTTTCGTTAAATTTCAGGAAGCTCCAGTCATGGAATGGTTAACCAAACCAAATGGTTGCATGTTCATCAAGTTGTTCGCCCCTTTGATGACTGGAGCTTCGTGGATTATTGCGAAAACCCTGTGGCAATGCATTTTCTTATATATGCGAGTAACACATTGGGCTCCTCACATATATAAGAGAATGCATTTGCCTAAAAAGATTTACCTTGATCTTGTAAGCCAGTGCATTCTCTTATATATGCGAGGCTCCCTGTGGGAGCCTCGCATATATAAGACAATGCACTGTCACAGTGTTCTTAATGATGCACCAACGTAGCTCCCGTCATGAAAGAAACTCCTCTTTGAACTTTTATTCAAAAATTCTGTCAAATCCGTTGATAATTGTTCGAAATAAACCCTGGACAACTTTCCTGTGTGCTAAACGCCAAAATAAATACAAACAATGGGCCGTAACTCTGGTAAAAATGTACGACCGGACCTAGTTTGAGAACTCGGTCCAGGTACTCATTTTGTGACTTCACGTAATACCAAACATTTTTTAATCCGTTGATAATTGTTCGAAATAACCCCCGGACAACTGTTTCTGGGTGCTAAATGGCAAACAATTACAATCAAAGGGCAGTAGCTCTGGTGAAAATGTCCGACCTGGTCTTGCTTGCGAACTAGTTGTGAAATAATAAACCAGAAATCTTTTTAATTCGTTTATAATTGTCCGAATTGTAGTTCACTCTGCTTCGCGTCCTCAACTGATACCCATCACACTGAAAACTATACCCAGGTAGTAGTCAGCTCCAATCCATACTCTTATTTATTACGCCCCACGGGTGTATACTAATGTAGAAATTCTTGATACCTATGGTCGCTGGGCGTTTTATTTATATATATGGGTTGTTTTGGGACGCATTAAAAATTGTAGTGCGACCCCGAGCCCGGTAAAAGGTGCAGTTGTTTCTTAATTGTTATTGGGATGCCAAAAAGTGCAAGACGATTAATTCTAACGGGAATTCGCGCGTTAACCGTTAGCGCGCTGCGCGTTATGTGTTTCTATTGATCTTTAACTTGCTTTGTTGCATTGTTATTTGAACAGCTTTCGTTTATTTTCGCGTGACATAAATTGGAATGCTATCTACTATTATAATGCACGGGGATTTGTCGATTGTATAAGAACTTTAATTCGAACATGAATCCGAGGTGTTTGTTTATATCGGTGTTTAACATGTTATTTAATATCGTTTAGTGAACTTTTTCATTTAGTTATACGCGACAATTAAATATCGGCATGTTATATTCTAAATGAATTGGGATGGTTACTCCTTCGTGCTGTTTGTGAATATTGAAAAGTTCCAACACTAACCCTTCACATTGGTTGTTTAATATGCAATGTGGCCTAATTCTAAACATTATTTTTATTGATGTGTACCGAGGATATATCAGAATGCTATATGAATTGAAGAATGTTCAGATATTACCCCCCCCCCACTCCTGTGACAATGTTTAAATTGATACTCATGTGGGAGGGGGCATATTATAATTAGTCCTCATTGGACCATATTTTAATTGGCCCTCGTGGGACTATATTGTATTCCACCCCAGTAGGACCGTAGTTTAATCAACACTGATGACACCATATTTTTATTTTAATTAACCCTCATAATTGGACCATTATATTTATTCTTTAATTAAGTCACGTTACCATATTTTAATTGACCTTAATAGGACCATATTTCAATTAATCCCGATGGGTCCATATTTTTATTAACCCTCATGGGACGATATTTTAATTAACAATCAAGGTAAAATTTTAATTAACCATCATAGGACCATATTTTTATTAACCCTGATTGGACGATATATTAATGTATATTAATTAATCCTTTATGAGAGGTCATATCAGGAGTGCATTACCTGAGGCCTTCAGCATTACGCCCTCATAGGGTGTATATTGGCAAGTATATCTGACCCTGTCGCAGGAGGTGGTGGACTAAATGTGATTAAAACATACTCGGTATTTGCGTAATTGGACACTGAATGTGATTAGAAACGTGCTCGTACTGGAACCATGTTACGAAGATCGCAAATTTTTGCCTGGTTATTATTCTGCATGCTATTTCATGCACTTCTCAGACCACTATTTCAAATGAAATCAGAAACAAATATCACATATAATCAACTACATAGGCGTTACCTATATACATATTTTTCACAATCACCACATTAAAGTTGTTATATTGTATATATGACAAATAATATGATCTTGAGGGCGTTACCATTTCTGACTATGGTTTTCTTGTTAAATATGCGCATAACAGCACTCCACAACACGCAGTGTGTTTGTGGATCTTGGCTACGAAGTACCCGACGTCCATAATGATAGTAGCGGCGGTCCATAATGATAGTGGCGGATTAATTGACAGATGTAAATTGAACACATGCTAATCTGCAACGTCACAAACGATGCTTGATTATGAGATCAAAGCCGTGCATTGCCGTGCAGCGAACCTGTGAGATGTTCATTGCCAATATATACGCACTTATTTACACAGAGAAATGCATATCATCTGACAGCAAAGACGTGTTATGATTTCATAATATCCGCATCGAATCTCACTGCAGGCGTTTCGAAACCTCGGGAATAATCTCCAGCGATTATGGACCAGGCTTAAAAGTATGTAAACATAATATAGCAACCAGTGAGCATGGAGTCCGTCTAACTAGCATCACTATAGAAGGATAGGTATATCAGGAGGTAGTTTCATGCAAATTATAGCGCGACAAATCACTGCTAAATTAGCATTGATCACGGTCTGTAATACACGAACCACCTGTTTCTCTTTTCCGACGAGTTCTTACAAACTAATCTGGCTTATGGCAATGGCATCAGGTCCCAAAAGAGCAACGCTTAAGTTTTCGAGCGAAAACAATTATGTAGTAACGAGGATATGTATACCTGTGACTTCCAGAACAAAGTCTTTCAAAAATGGATCTATATTATCAACCTATGCACACATGCAGTAGATCAGTGCATGCAACTATTATACCGGGTGTACTCAGGAGCCCTTTAATATGAGGTATTGCTGGTCAGATATCGACTTTCCAAAGATGAAATTTCAACAACGTATATTTTTTGTCAAGCGAGCAATTGCGGCAATGATCGTCTCGATAAAGAGCGCCCATACTTTCTTTTCCCAAATGCGGTAGATGACAAAGAGCGTTATCAATTATTTTTATTGTAATTAAAAATGGTGGGTGCTTTTGTGGATTTTCATGATGCCTGCATGTGTCATATCAATGATGGAGATTGCAAGTATTTTTCAATTTTCTTTTGCCCGGTAAGCTGAAATATGCTGAGGAAATTTGTACTAATTTGGTGTTTAATCTTTAATATCTAATTGCGCACATAATGCAGTACTATGTCCAGTTTACTATAAACGTAGAGCATGCCAATAATATCTACTCTATATCTATAACGCCTGTAAAGTAGAGATTCATGGCAAGATTTAAAGCCACATGGCGGTTATTTTGCGCTCCAAATACACATAATAATATACGCTTTTGAATTTGTCCCGGTATCGAAATAGGTGGATCAATATCTGAACTACCTTTCTACGAGCATTGAAGTAATGAAAAATACAACTATGAACTCGTTGTTTGGGTCCCACATAAAAAGACCGCCATTTGCACGATATGAAACAAAAAAGAGCGTTCCGTGTTAGTCTGTTCCCAATATGGTAAAAATGAAAAGTGTTTGTCTGACTTCTGTCGAAAAATTGAAAACGGCTGGAAAATGGCTCTGATTTTGGCACGTGTTTTTTTCAGAGCATATGGAGCCGGTATATCAATATTTCGTGTGTTTATCAACCTACCATATCGGTTCCTCCAAATTATACGTAGACACAATTTGGAGTTTCGAATGAGCCTTGTCCGTTTAAGAACTGATATGTTGACCTGGATGCAGATGCAAAACAGAATCATTCTTTTTTCAAATGAATGCCGTATTATAGGCGCAACAAAAAAGACAATCAGGGCTTCCGTATGTGTTTTACAGTGTGGTCATTCGGTTATCATCTTTCGCGGTTTTGACGACTTATTTTGAGTAAGCAATCACTTAGATAAAACATCAAATTACTCGAGATTTCCTGAGTCCTTCTAAACAGTTTTCTGACAAGCACTAAGCGCTTGCCCGGTTAAGTTCATTCATGCTGGAATAGCGTTCATTGGATATTAATTCCGTCAGTTCTATTTGAGACCCAATCGGTCCAAATATCCTGAGCCAAATATCCGATAACAATGCGAATAAAACATGAAAATGATGTTTTGGACCGAGTCCCATCCCGGAGTCCCATCCCCGGTACTCTTCTTTAACGGACTTTACGCCCATAATCGTGGGCCGGAGTTATCTTGCCGTATGTCTTCGGATTAGTTCAAATGGATGCGTATTTATGAGCATAAAGGACAGCCCTTCCCATGCATGATGATATCAAACATGCGCGTATATCAGAGGTCCGTTAAATGTCAAAGAAACGAAATTTATAAATAAAGCATTGTTTTTGAGAGAATTTCGATTTGTCGCGCTATAAGAAAATGCATGTAAACCAGTATGTAAACAATACATTAAACGATCGTATCACTATGATCACTTTACATTTTTCTCTCGAGGTAAATCATATATAATTTCGAAGACAGATTAATCGCGGACATGTCAGATGGTTAATCACATTCAGGGTTTTACGTGAATACCCGCGCTCTACGTATACGTGTAGTACGTGTTTTAATGAAAGTCCTCTAAAGAAGAGCAACGAGGCGGGACTCGGTCCAAAAAAACAGCATCATCCCAACCGATATCCCAAACCTGTTGTGGACCGAGTCTTGTCACCGAGACGACTTTGTCTGTACGCAGTCATGGCGAATACACAATAAAAACATCCGAAAAAATAATTGGTTCATGAAAATTTGGCCTAAATTCGAATGCCCATCTTTCACATAAGAATATCCAACATGCTTGCGTCTAGCATTACGAATGGTGGCACATACAATATCATAACCGGAAAAGCTCTTCGTGTTTGCCAGAAATATTTGTTTAAATACTTATGTCTAATCGCTTGGAAATCAATTTCTTAACAGCAAAACTGCACACACTGGTTAACACAAATTCTACAAGTGGCAAATAAACAAAAACGTTAAATATTTGATTTGAATCAGCCCATGGGGACATGTGGTATCGCATCGCTGACGTAATAGCTGTCTATTCCGATTCCTTCGAGAATCGTTTAGAAGAAAATCGATGTGCGTGCTCCCCATTCGATGAAATTCGGTTTTAGTGAAACGTGAGCGAGTGGTAAACGATTACTGACACAATTAAGTCATTCGAAATGTGAGGTTCGTGCGTCCTGCAGACTCTTAAATGGGCTCGACTCGATCATTTTGGTATAGATGAAGTGATTAGTTATTTTATTAGCAAAAATAGCTGATTGAATTGGGGCACAAGTTATTGCTAACTTATTGCATGACGCCCCTTTCCAACAAACAATTGACAATTATTAAATTGAGTTAGGTTTCATGCCTGCAATATATATAGTACAAATGTTTACAAAGAACACTTGTATGAATAAAGGATGAAGATAGAGTGGGGTACACGTTAAGATGAAAAAGAAAAAGTCTATTATTTGCGTCAGAATGGACGGGGGTATGAAATTGTGAACCGTCGATCGATTATATGCTATTTGTTTTCCCAATTTATATATTGTTATTCGCTAGGTTTGGTATACTATTTATTATCCCCCGCCAAATTGAAAATTTGCGGGGGATATAGAAATGGGTTCCGGCCGTCCGTCTGTCTGTCCGTCCGTCCGTCCGCCCGTCCCGAATTTGTAAGAGTCATAACTTGAAAAAATGTCAACTGATTTCAAAGATTTGTGGTATATGAGTTCATCTGACCATTACCTAGAATGAGTTCGCAAGCCAGGTCCGGCCGGATATTTTTACCGGAGTTATTGGACTTTGTTTATTATTTTTGTCGAATTTACAAAATAGCAAATAGACGACGTCACATGGCTCATTTCCACAAATCTCAACGGATTTCGAAGATATTTGGTATATGAGTTCACCTGACCAGTATCTAGAACGAGTTCGCAAACCAGGTCCGGCCGGCTATTTTAAGCCGACTTATTGGACTTTGTTTATTTGTTGTGTGTGCAAATGGACGACGTCACAGGGCTCATTTCCACAAAATAATGTCAACGAATTTCAAAGATTTTTGGTATATGAGTTCACATGACCAGTATCTAGAACGAGGTCGCAAACCAGGTCCGGCCGGATATTTTCAGCACAGTTATTGGACTTTGTTTACTTTTGTGTGTGCAAATGGACGACGTCACATGGTTAATTTCCACAAATGTCAGTACCTAAAATGAGTTCGCAAGCCAGGCTTTTTGACAAAATCCCACCTCTTGTTTAGCACATACTGAGAACGCAAACATTATTGAGAATGCACTTCCCCAACTGCACAATTCGGCGGGGGATACCGTCGTCTGCAACTGCTTGTTAATATTAAATCGGTGTGTTTCTATAACATATCTTTGAGCAGCAATGAATAACTTGTAATTTATTTGCTCGGTATCATGAGTGGACCCGAATGGTATGGTTACAATGGTCAAATGTAGTATGCCCAGTATAGATATACTGTCTATGAGTTTTTAGTTAGTATGTGACGTAATTAAAAATCAACCCCAACTTGTCACTTTTTCTCGCTTCCATAATCGTTCATAATTAACAGTTATATGAAAGATGCCCAATCCCATTTGACTCCATAGAAATACCATTCGTACATGTTCTATACCAGAAAATAATCAGATCCTACCCATGTATGTGCCAATTAATAGGCAGTCTCCCAGCCTTGCATTTAAAAGATAATGCCCTGGCTTACTAGGTCAAGGTAAATAGGCCAATGTATGCTCGTATATAAGCGAGGCTTCCTGTGGGAGACTAGCATATAAAAGAGAATGCATAGGCATAGGGTTTTCGCAAATTTTAGGAAGCTACAGTCATGTAAAGGTTAAAGGCACTAAATGTTTTCGTAGTGGGTACTCATTAAATATTACAAACAGCTGTAAAACAGCTACCATATAAGCAAATACATGTAAACAATTATCTTATTATTATCATTATCAATAATTCTCCAAAAACAGTATTTCGCATTTCAAACTGTTATATATCTGTAACAACTACCCACTGTGAGAGCATTGAGTGCATTTAAGCCACCTTAGAAATTTAAGAAACCTCAGCGAAAAGCCATGCACCTGTGCAGGGAATATAGCCTTTGCGGTGCACTTGTTCTGAACCAGGAGTTGTGATAATTGTGATTCGTGTTTTCTGAACATTCATATGTACTATATCACCAACCTAATGATACTAAACCGTTTTTTTTAAACAAGACGTATTATATTATTAGTCCGTCCATCCGTCCGTCCGTCGAGCCGTTCGTCCGTCCGTTCGCTTTTGGTTTCCGGATGAGAACTTTAGATATTCTTAACTGAATGGAATGAAATTTGGCAAGTGGGTTTATTACCACAACATACAGATAATGTTCGAATTCGGATTCCGCCTGCCTATTTTCACCAGCCCTTTATGTTTGAGTATGCACTCAATTTTCGTTTCCGGTTGATAACTTCAGTTAGTTTGAACTGAATGGGATGAAAGTTGGTAAATTGGTTTACTAGCCCAAATTACAGGTTAAATTCGAACTTGCCAATTTTCTCCAGAGTTGTGGACTTTTATTGGAATTACCATATGCGGATTTTGCCACGCTATAAATAGCGATACCCTTGTTATGATATTTGCTAGTACAAACGCACTATCGCATCCATACCATGTTGCCACATTTTCTAGTATGGATACCGACATCAAGCATATTAGCCTGCCATTTACTAATTCTTGAAATAAGCTAATATTTGAATTCCACAACCACTGCTGGGCCAATTGAATTTTCCTTTCATATCTTGAAGTGATGTGCACTACTGCTCGAAGTTTGGAGTATATTTTGGAGTTTTAATGAGGGACTTATCCAAAAACACATCTTGCGATGAGGTTGTAATGAAACATGACACTTCGACTTATAATTTTGAGAACGCCCTTTGCCGGTGAAAAGTGTTTTAATATGTTCTTATCATGACCAGGGAAATGAGTCATTAACAATCTCGGTTCGCAGATCTATGCTCATTAGAGTCATTTGGATTTACCGTCAAGGACTTATGAACGTGTGAGGTATACGTTGTATTTAGGCCGCCAAAAGTTAAATGTTTCTCAAACAATTTATTTTTTCCAGATCAACGAGGAAGGGAGGGGGGTTTGTATTAATGTTTTTATTTCCAACTATCAGGACAGTCGGTGGTTACATGGAAACCAACAGTATTTTTTGTTTTATGTTGATTTTCCTTATTAAACCAACACAGATTAATAAACGAAGGAAAACAACCTGCGAGAAAGAAGATGAACGAATATCTAGCTCAATAAAATTATAAAAAAATATTCAGTTTACTTTTCCCCCTTTTTCCGCCTTAAATAAATTTAGACTGATGTTTATAAGAATATACAACGTTCACCCCCTTGACCAATCCTCCCTGTAAATGTTTACCTTAATCATCGTTTAAGTACTTGGTATGATTGCAGGATGTCTGTTAACTGACTTACAACTAAACAAAGGACGAGGTCATCATTTAGAATAGACTGACTCCACAGTGCTATGTAGTATGCCAGTTTGATTATTCGTTGTCTACTATTGAGGTCAGTATGCTTGTTTAGCTTTTCACGACTCTGAACCAATCATGATGATGCTTAAATGGCCATTATGAAATTTCGTGTTTTCCCAAATTGCTTACAATAAAAACGATTAATGGGGGCTCTCAAAATCAGTGAGTAGCTGCCCGAGAAACCAATATTCCATTGCGGATGGCCTTATATAGCTTTGCAAACAACATTTGTCGCAAAGGAATTGAACTCTTCGAATGGTTACCACCCACAGTCTGCTTGGTTTGTAATCAAAAGTTGACTCGGTTCAATGTGTTTCACTATAGTATATACTTTAACCCTTTGAACCCGACTGGCCGGTATTCCGGCCAGAACGTAATTGCATATATACGCGACTGGCCGGTTTTCCGGCCATGACGTAATCTCGTTCTACCGTCGGCGTCGCAGTGTTGCACTTTATTTTTTATATTTCGATAAATACTCAATGTTAAGAAAAATAAAAAAGTGTTGCATAAAATTAATATTATAACTGTTTTAGCTGCCCAAAAATGATCGAGGTTGTGTTTGGCATAACGAAGTATAAGCCGATTAAAAACCGGATACAGTCTCCATTTTATCACATTTCTGCAATTACACCGCCGCCATATTGCTTCTCGCGACCTCTCGTTTCGCGTTAGGTCATACCGCTTATATGGCTCATAAGAGATCTAAAAAATATATATTTATAGGTAGAAACTTTAGTGACGTATTCTTGTGGTATTTGTAACTCCCAATGTGTGAAGAAATTCCTGCTAAATTATATAATTCACGCTAACGATTGTCGGATGTAAACACATGTCATACAAGTTTTGTTCAAGAATATACAAACTTCTGAGTTCATTAAATCATAACTTTTTTGTGCAAAGGTACACGTTATATAGATTTACACGAGAATAAAGTTCAGAATCTTGTCTTTAAGATGGCATAAGCCAATATACTGCACAATGCCGCGCATTTTAGTTATTGGTGGGGTATTCAGAGAACACCCAGAGTTTGTTTAGGCTAAAACCCATATGACGTCATGTATTTACGTTGGGATTGTGACGTTACGTAACATTTTTTGGCAGTTTCTATAATAAATCTAATAAGTTTTCAATTTTTATAACTTTTTCTGGATTTAAGATATTGAAATAGATTGTGATGTGCTGAATTCAGAATTTAATAATCTTTCCAATGGTGTAAACAATATGGTAGAAGAGAATGCATACATGTACATACCATACGCCTGAACACAGTCTACAATAAGTCAAAATACCCCTGGGAGCCCAGGGTCAGGGCGTCGATCGTTGTGGGGAGCCAGGGTTCAAAGGGTTAACCCTTTGGAGAGTATCTGTAACGTCATGTACATGACGTCATGAGTAAATTTAACGAACGTCATAGCAATAATTATTAACAAGTTCGGATCAAAAGGGTCCAATAATTCGTTTTAATTTATGTGCATTTTTTGTTAACGTGTGTTATTATAATCGATTGCACTTATATATTTCGGGACATTAAATTAATCAAAATAACTCCTATACAAATCATTTATAAATCAGATGATTTATTGAAGTTATGTCTACATAAAATAACACTTCCTGAAACGACATACTTGTCGTTCTACTCCTCAACCGATAGAGGACATATATGTCGTTCTACTCGCCAAAGGGTTAACGATAACGGCATTCTGATGAAAGCACTCCTCAAGTTCTAGTGTATGGTGACACCTTTGTCTGAAAAGCCGCTAGATTGTCAGAATATATATCACTTGGCAGTTTTCCTAGTTAGATGGTCCGTAGTTCATCTAATCGGGGAACTGGATGTCCCACATTTCGAAAGTTTGTGAATATGAAGATAAGCTAGTCCGAAGATACCCTATAGTACCACGAACTCATGATATTGGAATTGAATAAATGTTGTGACGTTCTGTGGGAAATTGACGTTTATTTATACAGTCGAAACTATCGGACATTTCGGTGTGGTTGGAATCGGTCCACACAACAATTGGAATTCCGGTTGTGATATACGGGGAAGTGACTTAACAGGGGACTGTACACTACATCCGGTCATCTATGGGACCATCTCATTTTATACTCAACAGATTATATGCAACAACTGAATGAATTTGAGCCATGGTTTAGTGCAAAGTACACCATGTGTTATTTGAACGATGCAAACAACATGGCAATTATAATGAAAATGAATAAATGGCTGGAGTCATCAACTCATTTTCAGTATAATTACCATGTCGTTTGCATCGTTCATAGTGTACATGGGTGTATTTTGCACTAATCCGTGGCTAAAATTTATTCATTTTTTGCATATGTTCTGTTGAGTGTAAAAATAGATGGTCACATGGATGACCTGATTTAGTGTACAGTACCCCTTTAACGACGGAGTTCCGGAACATAAAGTGAGTTAACAAAAATAAAGTGATCTTACATACAGAAAGTGCAGATGTTTAATTAACGAATTGGCGCAACCTAACACATTGCAATTACAGAACATTCGATTTAACTTGTTGGCATTAAAGATGGATTATCTCTTCCTAACTACGTTTTATATAGTATCCGGGGTATAACATAATAAATATGAATCGAAGACACCTGTCCGGAAAGGCTTCTATCAATTAATATTGATTTTATATCGATATTTTCTTAAAGCCGCGTATGTATTCTTCCAACACAAAAATATTTCAAGTTATGACACGACACGCTACTGATGTTCGTATTCCAGATATCATTATATGCTCATAGGTCGCCAGATGCATGAAATAATTATATACTGAAAAAACAACAAGGAGCATCATACACTGTCTTTTAGTTTCTTCCTTATTAGTCCAGTCAATGAAGTGATTCAACCTCACACTAATTGCAACATAATCTCTGTCACCGCTACATGTATAATGTAGAGAAACGTCACTAAACAACATATAAAACGTCCCATATTGCAAACATGTGTTTTTTATGACTATAAATTTCGAAATTTCTAATTAATTGTGCACGTATCGACTCGCCGCCCTGTGAGGTGGGAAACGACCTTGACATAATTATTTTAAAGTAAACACAACACTTTGTGCGAAGACACTTCACAATTTGACAAGACAGCTAATAAATAAATATTAGAATTCAGTCATTCCCAACTTTGTTAGTGTAATGTACATACAATCTTCCCTATCTGCAATAACCCAATAAGCCTTATTTATTTTCTGTTTTAGAAATAGATGGCGTGCTAGACGTCCCGTGTTAATGATGCCACATTTTAATATCTAACTAAAGCGCAATAAGACAGATTGTATGAAATATCACGATACAGGTTTATTCCATAAAATAGATGACTAATATTAAGGATAATCATCTATATTACCATGTATGTGTGATAAAACTACCAATAAAACGATGCTTCAATTAATAGTTTTAGTTACTGTTTATTCGCGATTTTCAATCGATTAGCCACACATTGCGATCGGTGTATGGAACGCCGATTCGCCGCCATCACGCCGTTCGTATATATACAAATAACACATCTGTTTCGGTTGGACCATGGGAGCTGAAAATTGGTACGCATGAGTACATTGACAAGAGGTGTGTCCTGATATGGGTGCCGTTGACGTCAAGTGATTTCATTGGCCACTCATGATTAATTAAATTTATTAATTAGTTACATGCATATCCAACATGATTGGACCCATGGAGCTGAAAATTGTTACACATGTTTAAATTGACAATGGGAATGTCATTGGATAGGTGCCTTGGACCACAGATGACATAAACGGGACTAATACATTATATTAACAACCAATAAAGAGCATTTATTATAAGATTAGAATATGTGTGGGGAAATTGGTACAGGTGGATAACTTAACCCACGGATTTTTAAAGCGCCTTATCCCACAAGACCCAAGGCGCTCAATTATAATGAACCAAAGCCCGACGCTTTGTGTCGTATATATACTATATCTGATTTTGTGACGTCACCAATTATTATCTAATACGACGCTGGTATTTTTAATTTTTTCGACCGCTCTTGTCGCACAGTAGATCGGTGGTCTTAAAGCATTAATGTCGTAATCGGAAATAAACATTTGTGTCTGTAAGTTACCCGTGTTCCAAAATAAGGCGAGTTACTATCGGAATTATGCACAGTGAAGTTCATTCGTAGCGGCGGTTTACATGTTATTGAGAACACAATTGTGACATATTAAGGACTGTCAAATATTTGCATGGAGTTGCCTAAAATATAACTCGTGCGTGCAATGAGAAAATCTCAACCACTCTGGTAGGGCGGGAGATAATACTGGAATCGAAATTCTTGATTCATGCCAACGATATTATATCGCGTTTAAATTATCCTAATATTACATAGTACAAACGTGAATCTGATCATCCTTAGATATCCTTCCATTTTCATAAATCGCAAGGGAACACTTAATTATGAACAAAGCAGAAGATACATTCATATTATCGCGAATTCGGTCGATGGTGAAAGCTACATGATGAAGTTGTTCGTCGAGTTTCGTTGAAATCGACATGATGACATTTTATGAACGAAATCGACAAGCTTCTTCTATATAGTACACATATCAATCGGACTGCGCACACAACGTCAATAATATAATGGTTATTTTAGTAAAATACCCCCCCCCCCCCCCTCGACAACAACCAACAGTCTTGATTTTTGAATACTTTTAGTTTGATGTTGGGATTTTATTTTTCTATAATAATTTGTACATGTTTTAAGTCTGAGTTGAGAGCTCGTGGTGTGTTTGCATTGTGAATCTCTGATTTCTCACATGACCTGATGTTTTTGATTGACCTAATTTATACACGAAATTGCTAGCTATAGGACCAACTCGATGAACCCTTGTGCATGCCTGGGGTGAAATTAATTATAATCACATCACAATATAAGGCCTAAGTGAATCTTATTTGATGGTAATACGCATCTATGAAGTTATGTTTATAAGATTAAAAAAGGCACAGATATATCCTAGCTTATGCGTGTGGTTTAGCTGTGGTTCGTTAATTACGCTAGCGTATGGACATATTATTATACAACAAATGACAGAGCTCATACACATTCAAACGCATGAGCATGTCCACACAAACAACAACTACAATGAAATGAATCAAACAATTCATATACAAATCAGGATGGAGGCTGAGTTATAAGATTGGAGAGGTTGTACAGCTTTATATCGGATATACTGTCATAAGATTGGATAGGTTGTACAGCTTTATATCGGATATACTGTCATAAGATTGGGTAGGTTGTACAGCTTTATATCGGATATACTGTTATAAGATTGGAGAGGTTGTACAACCTCTCCAATCTTATAACAGTATATCCGATATAAAGCTGTACAACCTCTCCAATCTTATAACAGTATATCCGATATAAAGCTGTACAACCTCTCCAATCTTATGACAGTATATCCGATATAAAGCTGAGTATATTGTATAAAACAATGCAGGACGTAGCATTCAAAAGATGGACGACCATAATTAACAAGGTCACGTTTGTGACAGCAAGTAATATATTATCAGCATACCTTAAGCTTGGTTTCCCAGGTACATAGCATGAAAGAAGAGACAGTCAAATTTCTTACAGCATAAGTCAGCAATGTCATAGTCAATACGGGCTTGAATTGGTAGCCACTACAGTTCTTTGAAAATTGGTGGCAGGTCAGAAAATTTAGGTTTCTTAAGAATCATACGAGCAGCAATGTGTTATAATGGTCAATCTTTCAAAGAACAAAGACGAAACAAGAGTTTTAGCAGCATCGGTGGTTATATATATGAATGGCCTGACGTGAGAATTTCTCCTGATATCCATAAGTGGACTTCTGCATAAATTGTTTATGTACACTTTCATTGACAGAATACTGTCTAGGTGAATGTCCAGATGTGTGGCACACGATGATGGCTTTATGTCGGAATCACATATACGAATGGAATCCAAAGGAGTGCTCTTAATTATGTGATATGTTCCAAATAACATTATCTCGGGGTTGTCATCGTTTAAATACAGTTGGTTTGCGCCCATCCATCCAGCTCTTCGCTGCCCTTATACATTGCTGCATTTCGGAGATGTTGATTGTCAATGCCGATGGTGAGCTGGGAATATAAACCCAGGGTATCGGCGTACATTTGGTATTGTAGATTTCTCTGTGTGATGATTTGCCCTAATGGTGTAGTGTACATAAGATAAAGCACGGACCCAAGGACGGATCCCTGTGAGACACCAAAGGATAATTCATGCGGTTTGGAACAGAATTCACCAATTTGAACAGTCTGAAGTCTGCCTGCTGATATGATGTGAACCATTGGAGAACTTTCCCTGAAATTCCGAATGTCTTGTTAAGGCGTGAAATGATGATATTGTGATCCAAAGTATCAAAGACAGCAGAGAGGTCGAGAAATGACGCTATAGTGACATTGTGATCAACTGCTGCACAAAGCAAGTCGTTGATGACGCGGACAAATGCAGTTGCTGTGGTGTGGTGTCGACGCTAAGCTCGTTGGAAAGGTCCACTCAAATCGTTATCCTCCAGATGTTGTCTGAGTTGATAGAACACAACGCGCTCAAGAAGTTTAGATATAACAGGAAGGTTAGAAACAGGTCTATAGTTCTTGAAATTGTTCCTATCCATGTTTGGCTTTTTCAGCAATGGTTTAACAACAGCCAGTTTGAAGCAAGTGGGGGCTAATCCGTCTTCCAGGGACGTATTCACTCGTAAGAAACGTTACTAGTTGGTCGTTATGCTGTTTAAGAATGAGTGATGATACAGGATCCAAACAATATGATTTTAACAGTATTGGCAAGAGAAAACGTTTGACCGTTCAAACTTAACGAATTTAGTTCCAGTGAATTCCTCAAACTCAGCTTCAAACGTTGGTAACTTCGTCTTGAAAAATGAGGCAAACGTTTCTCGGAGTGTATCATGGGAATGTCACTAGGTAGAGTACAACATTTACCTTTCCCCAGCATAATGTTGGTAATGTTGAACAGTGTCTTAGTTTATTTGCAATTTGATAATTGTTCACTATAAACGTCAGATCTTGCATGCTTTATCAAATCGCGTAAACAGGTATTCATTTCCTTGAAAATTCCGCGTTGAACAGTTTAGATTTTCTCCACATGGAGAAATGGGGATAATTTCCCCGGCGTGTCTCATGGAATAGGTTAAACATTCCATAATAAGCACACACTATACTTATATGATAAATACATTTATAAAACGTGATTTCAGGAACGAATGTGCGGACGTTGTGGTGGAAGATAAGTTCGTTGTTTATTTTTTTTATTTTTTCAATACAAATTTTAATTGAGATTATTATACCACTCGTTTATTAAATATTAGCCCTTCTTTAAAAAATGACAATGTTTTAAATTGGACTCCAAATGTTACTTACATTTGTTTGATTACAACGTTCATTTCATTGTTTTATTTGTGTATTTATTTTCTTTCATTGTGAACGTCGACTCAGTTTTAAAGAAATTGTTATTTTCCCAGGCGCCAGTTTGTGATATCTGCGGTGTTTGTCACCTGCCTTTTGGCGATAAAGTTGTGGCTCTGACATAGACATGGAGCATCAGTATTAATGTAAGTGACGTGCGATGTGATGATTCCTTTTATATAACTTCAGGCGATACTGTCCATGTGCTGTGCTGAAAGAAACACTGCCACCCCCCGGAAATCAAGAGCAATACTAATGATGAATACAGTAAATGGTAGCGGGAAATACAATAAATCTGTTCTGAATTCAGACGAACCTCTTTTCTATTTCAATAAAGATTGTTAATTGTCTGCAGGAACCATTGCTGAGAACAATTTAAAATCGGAGATGTGGTTGTTACCATGTCATAACGGTTGATATGAAAGACACTAGAGGAACGACAATTGGAGTCACATCGTTCGAGGCAGAATTGAACTGATCAGTGATCTCCCAGCGGCAGATGTAGTTTACCACCAACAATGCAGCGCTAATTTCCGCACAAGGAAACAAGTCCCTACATTATTCAACACCGAGTCAGATCCATCACAACCAAAGCGGCGGAGGTCTGGAAGACCGATCGACGACATCCAGGAGTCTGCGTGTCCAATGATGTGCGAATATCTTATGGAGAACTATGATGAACAGGTCGCGGTTGGCGATCTTATAGATAAGATGAGAGAATATATCGGCGAATCAGGAGTAAACCCGCATGGCCACGCCCACATGAACAGTCGACTGGACCAGCATGGCCATGCCCACATGAACAATCGACTGGAATAGCATTTTGAGAATCAAAATATACATTTGTGGGAGGACAGGCGTTTCGATCGGTATAATGGTTATGGCGAAAAGTGGCTGAGATGATTGTGAAAATTTACATTTTCTGTGATATTTTGTGGAAGAAATCGTGGCGCGGCAATGATTAAATAGCATTTTTGCCGTGGTCGTCGGTTGTCGAATATTAGTGACGAAATATTCACTTACATTAAACTGTTAGACGTGGTGTCTAAATGTATTTATTAGCAGCAAAAACGTGTCAAAAAGTGTCTTTGACAACACAAATTCCTCGCCTCGGACTCTACGACTTCAGGTTTTCGTTTGTGTCCGTTGATCCACTGTGAATTGTGATAACAGAAATTAATGGGTGACCGAACGTTGTGACTTTTCGATCGACAGCTGATATTGTTTGCAAGAGTTTCATCCAATGAATGCAGTTGGTGCAGAGCAAGAAAAGTACAGCATAATCAAAACAGCTTCTAAACTGCTCAGCGATGACATCAAGTGTACATCAAGTCAAACACGAAAATGTACCCGAGTGCTCCGCCCCTGAAATCAGTTGACAGCTGTTCGGCATTCCTTCCTGAATATATTCCTTCATCGTGTTATAAGAAGGAAAGAATATTCTAAACTGATATCATCCATTAGACAGGCCGCCATGCAGGCAACTCGACCATGTGTTATGTTAGCGCCACTTCAAGTTGGACACTGTGAGTACAACTGCATAGTCAGTTTGCTATCTTATAGACAATCTGTATCAGCATGGTTTTTGTGTTTCATATCCTGAAGTTCAGAGATTCGAGGAATGTGCAACACAGACTTTAGGGATGATATTCCAGATGTCAGTACCGATATTGTTGATCAATATGTGGCTGATAATGTTGATCACAATATTATAACATGGATGGAAAGGATACCTTCCCCTGGGCTTTTGTGCGGTTAAACCGTCAGTTAAAACTCATTTTGATATCCCATTTGATATTTGACTGTTGTCTCTACAGAAGATGTTTCAAAGGCAGGGCGGTCGATATAAAATATTACCAGACACCAGGATCATCAAGCAGTATAGTACAGCAGTACAGTGAGTTATAATACAGATGCAGACATTCTATGGAAAATATATGTTCTATTTCAATGCAGCAAATACAGAATTGGGCCCATCCAGGGATTTCTGCCAATGATCAATTTGAGTCCCAGCGAACATTCATGCATCCAAACGATCCTCTCTTATGTGTTGAAACATTATGTTTTCCATGGTGTTCCACTAATAATAACATTTTACCACTGTGGCTGAAATCATTTCGAATAATTCAAGCCGCCTCAAAAGAGAGTGGACTGCACAAGATTGTTCTGCGTTTGGGTCGGTTTATGTAGAGATGAATGTTCCGGGGTATATTGGGCATCGCATGGATGGATCAGGTTTCCGCGACATCTTGGAGTCGATTTACGCATCCAATGCAATTGATCATATCTTGACGGGGAAAGCATGTTCTTGTGTCATTCGTTGGCATTTCATTGTGGATGTAGTCCTGAACATGCTAGTCCTCTCTGAAGCCATATGAGTGAAACCTGCTGTGTTTGATAAAACCAAAGCCAGGATCTTTTGAAGTGATCCCGCAGAACAGTTAATGCAATCAGGAATCATCGGCATGTGAAGATATAGTCACCAGTCTTTTTAACGGCGACATTACATCATTATATAACAGTCACAATCATCGTCTTCCCACCAGCATGTTGGTTAAGCTGGTGGAGAACGGAAAAGCGTCACGTCCCCTCTCCAAGCCACATTGTCACAAACTCATCTAGCGCGTCCTCGTGTGATCTCATTGTCCGATCCTCATCTCGTTTATTGATCGCCACATGAACCATAATTGATGTGTCCTCTACTGAGGCGATTAGACGTGCACATGACCACATCTCAGATTGTTACACTAGAACCACAAAATCCTGTTCTCGCATATGCATTTTGGACCCTTCCGCCATTGGAAAATATTCCAGATCTTCCAAATATCTCCTATGTACTTGATGGCGTTGTACTACTCCACCGGATACCATGGTCATCTGGTAATGCTACATATGGCAATATCTTGTCAGCTTATTGTCGCTCTGTTCAGCATAAATAGATGCATTCATTAGTAACTTTTGTAATTGATGGCTATGGCTCTTCGTCGACCAAGAATATACCACACCAGAGAAGGCTGTCACAAACAGTCCGTGGCATGGTAAACATTGACGAAACAATGAAGGCTGCAGTCAAGAATGAAATATTCTTAAGTAATCATATAAAAAAGCAGAAGTTCATCAATCTAATCGTAGAACAGCTCTTAAAGGTGGGGTGTGATATCAAACATACTGAATCCGATGCCGATTTGACGATCGTCTGGTCCATCAATTTACTGGTAAAACAGCTCAGGAAGGTGGTGTGTAATATCAAACATGCTGAATCTGATGCCGATTTTATGATCGTTTGGTTCATCAATCTACTGGTAAAACAGCTCATGAATGTGGTGTGATATCAAACATGCTGAATCTGATGCCGATTTGATAATCGTCTGGTCCATCAATATACTGGTAAAACAGCGAGTGAAGGAGGGGTGTGATATCAAATATGCCGAATCTGATGCCGATTTGATGATCATTTGGTTCATCAATCTACTGGTAAAACAGCTCATGAAGGTGGGGTGTGATATCAAACAAGCTGAATCTGATGCCCATTTGATGATCATTTGGTTCATCAATCTACTGGTAAAACAGCTCATGAAGGTGGGGTGTGATATCAAACATGCTGAATCTGATGCCGATTTGATTATCGTCTGGTTCATAAATCTACTGGTAAAACAGCTCATGAAGGTGGGGTGTGATATCAAACATGCTGAATCTGATGCCGATTTGATGATCGCCTGGTTCATAAATCTACTGGTAAAACAGCTCATGAAGGTGGGGTGTGATATCAAACATGCTGAATCTGGTGCCGATTTGATATTCGTCCGGTTCATAAATCTACTGGTAAAACAGCTCATGAAGGTGGGCTGTGATATCAAACATGCTGAATCCGATGCCGATTTGACGATCGTCTGGTTCATAAATCTACTGGAAAAACAGCCCATGAAGGTGGGGTGTGATATCAAACATGCTGAATCTGATGCCGATTTGACGATCGTCTGGTTCATAAATCTACTGGTAAAACAGCTCTTGAAGGTGGGGTGTGATATCAAACATGCTGAATCTGATGCCGATTTGAAAATCGTCTGTTTCATCAATCTACTGGTCAAACAGCTCATGAAGGTGGGGTGTGATATCAAACATGCTGAATCTGATGCCGATTTGATGATCGTTTTGTTCATCAATCTACTGGTAAAACAGCTCATGAAGGTGGGCTGTGATATCAAACATGCTGAATCCGATGCCGATTTGACGATCGTCTGGTTCATAAATCTACTGGAAAAACAGCCCATGAAGGTGGGGTGTGATATCAAACATGCTGAAACTGATGCCGATTTGATGATCGTTTTGTTCATCAATCTACTGGTAAAACAGCTCATGAAGGTGGGCTGTGATATCAAACATGCTGAATCCGATGCCGATTTGACGATCGTCTGGTTCATAAATCTACTGGAAAAACAGCCCATGAAGGTGGGGTGTGATATCAAACATGCTGAATCTGATGCCGATTTGACGATCGTCTGGTTCATAAATCTACTGGTAAAACAGCTCATGAAGGTGGGGTGTGATATCAAACATGCTGAATCCGATGCCGATTGTCTGGTTCATAAATCTACTGGAAAAACAGCCCATGAAGGTGGGGTGTGATATCAAACATGCTGAATCTGATGCCGATTTGATGATCGTTTTGTTCATCAATCTACTGGTAAAACAGCTCATGAAGGTGGGCTGTGATATCAAACATGCTGAATCCGATGCCGATTTGACGATCGTCTGGTTCATAAATCTACTGGAAAAACAGCCCATGAAGATGGGGTGTGATATCAAACATGCTGAATCTGATGCCGATTTGACGATCGTCTGGTTCATAAATCTACTGGTAAAACAGCTCTTGAAGGTGGGGTGTGATATCAAACATGCTGAATCTGATGCCGATTTGAAAATCGTCTGTTTCATCAATCTACTGGTCAAACAGCTCATGAAGGTGGGGTGTGATATCAAACATGCTGAATCTGATGCCGATTTGATGATCGTTTTGTTCATCAATCTACTGGTAAAACAGCTCATGAAGGATGGGGTGTGATATCAAACATGCTGAATCTGATGCCGATTTGATGATCGTTTTGTTCATTAATCTACTGGTAAAACAGCTCATGAAGGTGGGGTGTGATATCAAACATGCTGAATCTGATGTCGATTTGATGGTCGTCTGGTTCATAAATCTACTGGTAAAACACCTCGTGAAGGATGGGGTGTGATATCAAACATGCTGAATCTGATGCCGATTTGATGATCGTTTTGTTCATCAATCTACTGGTAAAACAGCTCGTGAAGGTGGGGTGTGATATCAAACATGCTGAATCTGATGCCGATTTGAAAATCGTCTGTTTCATCAATCTACTGGTCAAACAGCTCATGAAGGTGGGGTGTGATATCAAACATGCTGAATCTGATGCCGATTTGATGATCGTTTTGTTCATCAATCTACTGGTAAAAACAGCTCATGAAGGCGGTGTGTGATATCTAATATGCTGAATCTGATGCCGATTTGATGATCATTTGGTTCATCAATCTACTGGTAAAACAGCTCACGAAGGTGGGGTGTGATATCAAACATGCTGAATCTGATGCCGATTTGATTATCGTCTGGTTCATAAATATACTGGTAAAACAGCTCATGAAGGTGGGGTGTGATATCAAACATGCTGAATCTGATGCCGATTTGATGGTCGTCTGGTTCATAAATCTACTGGTAACACAGCTCACGAAGGTGGGGTGTGATATCAAACATGCTGAATCTGATGCCGATTTGATGATCGTTTGGTTCATCAATCTACTGGTAAAACAGCTCATGAAGGATGGGGTGTGATATCAAACATGCTGAATCTGATGCCGATTTGATGATCGTTTTGTTCATTAATCTACTGGTAAAACAGCTCATGAAGGTGGGGTGTGATATCAAACATGCTGAATCTGATGTCGATTTGATGGTCGTCTGGTTCATAAATCTACTGGTAAAACACCTCGTGAAGGATGGGGTGTGATATCAAACATGCTGAATCTGATGCCGATTTGATGATCGTTTTGTTCATCAATCTACTGGTAAAACAGCTCGTGAAGGTGGGGTGTGATATCAAACATGCTGAATCTGATGCCGATTTGAAAATCGTCTGTTTCATCAATCTACTGGTCAAACAGCTCATGAAGGTGGGGTGTGATATCAAACATGCTGAATCTGATGCCGATTTGATGATCGTTTTGTTCATCAATCTACTGGTAAAAACAGCTCATGAAGGCGGTGTGTGATATCTAATATGCTGAATCTGATGCCGATTTGATGATCATTTGGTTCATCAATCTACTGGTAAAACAGCTCACGAAGGTGGGGTGTGATATCAAACATGCTGAATCTGATGCCGATTTGATTATCGTCTGGTTCATAAATATACTGGTAAAACAGCTCATGAAGGTGGGGTGTGATATCAAACATGCTGAATCTGATGCCGATTTGATGGTCGTCTGGTTCATAAATCTACTGGTAAAACAGCTCACGAAGGTGGGGTGTGATATCAAACATGCTGAATCTGATGCCGATTTGATGATCGTTTGGTTCATCAATCTACTGGTAAAACAGCTCATGAAGGTGGGGTGTGATATCAAACATGCTGAATCCGATGCCGATTTGATTATCGTCTGGTTCATAAATCTACTGGTAAAACAGCTCATGAAGGTGGTGTGTAATATCAAACATGCTGAATCTGATGCCGATTTGATGATCGTTTGGTTCATCAATCTACTGGTAAAACAGCTCGTGAAGGTGGGGTGTGATATCAAACATGCTGAATATGATGCCGATTTGATGATCGTTTGGTTCATCAATCTACTGGTAAAACAGCTCGTGAAGGTGGGGTGTGATATCAAACATGCTGAATCTGATGCCGATTTGATAATCGTCTGGTTCATAAATATACTGGTAAAACAGCTCATGAAGGTGGGGTGTGATATCAAACATGCTGAATCTGATGATCGTACTGACTGCCATTGATGCCTCATTAACAAGTCACACCATCGTGATTGGAGAGGATACAAATATCTTTGTTCTTCTCTGCTAATATACTGAAACCGATGGTCATTGGTCACAGCATTTTTCTTTCGATCTGAACCAAAGACGAATGTCAAGAAACAGCCAACAATTTGTGACATTTAATAGTCATATCAAGAAGAAGCTATCGGCACCAATGTGCGACAGTGTACTATTGATCCACGCGATGTTACGTTGTGACACAATATCGAGACTATTTGGAAGAGGAAAAGCTGCTTTCTTGAAGATTTTGTTCCAATGATGATTTCCTCCAATATTGCGATGTGTTCAACAATGTACATGCCCATAAATGCAGATGAAAGGGTCCTGGTACTTCTCTACAATGGTGATGCTGACATTAATCTCAATGAACTCCAATGAACTCCGATTTCAAAAGAATTGAAACGGGATCTTTACACATTCAGCCGCGACAACTTCCACCAACTTCATGTGCTGCAAAATACCACAGACTCAGAGTGTATTACCAGATCCAGCACTGTAAGGGTCTATGAAATGATTTAGACATTCGGGATTTGAGTTGGAATATTGCAAATGAGATTGTGTCACCTGTTATAATGAACATGCCACCTGATCCTAAAAATCTGTTGAAGATCATTAGCTGTTATTGTTAAGGATTGCAATAACAAGCGATGTTCTTGGAAGAATAATGGATTGAACTGTTCTGCTGCGTGTAAAAATTATGCATCACATTAGACAGTGATAATGAAGACTTTTAGAGACTTCAAGTTAGCTGAGTATATAGAAAACACGCACAACTTAAAGAACGCTTTTCTTGTGATTGCAGTTCAATTTTCACAAGTCTAAGCTACCCTTTTATTCAAAAAATATTCAAAATGTTTATATAAACAATCTCAATAGTAGCTAACACAAAATATGAGAGATGTTCTCAAACTAAAATGACTTAAATTGACTGAATTGTGAACTCACATATTTCGGAAAAATGAAACGCTCTCTAATCAAATACTAAGCCACCTTTTTTTTACAAATACCACGTATGTGTTTAAAACCTTTATATACGATCTCAATAGTAGCTAACACAAAATATGAGCGATTTTATGAAACTTTATCCCCTGAAAATAACTTAATTTAACCAAATGGTGACATCACATATTTCGGAAAATATATATAAAAAAGGAAACTAGGTCAAAAATCAGGTTGGTGACCTCACTTTGTTTTGGGACTTTTTGAATAGTGATGTCTGGTTACTACTCTATACATAAATGAAGAGAAAATGATTTTACAATATATGCAATTATTTTTGCAATATATGTGGTAAAATGAAGAGCGCCATGTGGGTGTCCAACTCATGTTTGGACTATTAATTGAAAGCGGTTACCAATAAAAGATTAACAGCATCTTTGACAACATCGGGCGTACACGAAACTGTATTTGTGTACCCCGATGTTTCGTCCATGTGCTAATGTACCTCATATGTACCTCATATGTTTCGGACACGTTCTCGTCAACCCCAATATCGATGGTGATGGGGAAATAATGACCCCCATCGACATCGGGCTTGAAGAGCGTTATAGCCAATCAATCAAATTGCTCGTTACAGACTCCTGGATGTAGAGACAATGTTTTGTCACTTCTGTGTGTCGATCTGCGGCTTATACACCGTGTATATGTTAGCCCATTTGAACCCACACTGAGTACGAAGAAGGCATGTACTTACAAAATCAAGTTCGAAGCTTGGAGTAATATGTCGTCCCAGAAATAATGAAAAGTGAGGCATAAAATTGGTTTAAAATTAAACTGTCTGGCTTTAAATAGAGTTCTATTTCTGGATACCGAATGACCGATTCTTCGCTGGCTGGGTGATTTTATTCATGAAAGAGACGACGACTTAATGGTCGGTCATTATATTCGCAATCGGTATACATATAAGTTCAACAATTGCGTGGATGTCACGTGTTTCTGGAAGCTGGGTGGTGTTATAACAGTTTTTTGTTATACCACTCAACTTTGCAGTTGTAGCATTTCCAACCTCAAGAAAATCAGTCATTTTGTCGTCTAAAAATCACAAGTGTGAGCTTCGTATACTTCCAAAGTTCGAAATTGGATTGCATCGCGTTTCAATAAAATAAATTAGGCAATTATTTCAGCATTTAGTATTCACCCCTAAAATTTTAAGCGTTGCTAGTTATACATCGGAATGTATGAGGCACTGACCCAAGTTGATGTGTATTTTTTTTCTTACCATCTGCATATTTTCATTTCTGTTAAGCCCTTGAATTTCCCATTTCCACCCCCCTCTGTGGCTCAGTTGGTAATTAACCCTTTGATGACTGCTGGAGTTTCCTGATTTTTTGCGAAAACCATGTGCCAACGCATTGTTCTCTTATATATGCGAGTCGCCCATATGGCGCCTGGCATGTACAAGATAATACATTGGCTTAACAACATTTACCTTGATAATGTAAGCCAGTGCATTCTCTTATATATGCGAGACTCCCTATGGGAGACTCCCATATATAAGAGAATGCACTGGCACATGGTCTTTAGTACTGCACCAATCCAGCGATGGCGAACCCGAAAAGCGCGGATTTGTGATCATCCAATATGAAAGATAACATGATCTGTGTAGCTGGGCAAGTTTGTGAATTGCTGCCCAGCCGTCGGTGGTTTCTACGTTCAGTGGAGTTATTTTCCGGTGAAATTTGCACTCTGCGCCTGTCTTTCCTCCAGCCGTAAAACTCTCAACTCGATCGTAATATATGGCATAACGGCTGAAACGACGGTAAACTCCAAAATACATAAAACTTAACCCTTCCATGACTGGAGCTTCCTGAAATTTTGAGAAAACCTTGTACTAATGCATTCACTTATACATGTATATGCGAGTCTCCAATGGGGCGCATCGCATACATTGTATATAAGAGAATACAGTGGCCTAACAATATTTACCCTGACATTGCAAGCCAGCGCATTCTCTTATATATGCGAGGCTCCCTATGGGGAAACTCGCATATATAAGAGAATGTACTGGCACATGATTTTCAATGCTGCACCATCACAGATCCCACCATGAAAGGGTTAACGTTCCATTTTTCGAAACAGTTCGTCGTCATCGAAGAATGAGACATTCAATTTCGCATTAATATTGCTACATGAATACAGGAACGTGGTGCAGGAGGGGTGCTTCGGTAAAAAAAATCGACAGTTGGAAATTCCATACATGTCTGTCACAGTTGAAATGTTGAGACCCAAAATAGGTCGAAATTGTTCCTATAGTATTATTTTCTAAGAAGCATTTAGACAGAACGTCGTACATATTCCCACTTTTATTAAATGGTTTGGGGGTATAATGGCTACCTGTCGGAAATTAGGATCCACCTGTCTAACAGTTGAATCTTGAGATATCACTTGGAATAGTATTAGCCGGGGGGGGGCGTTTCTTGGACATGTGAACTTAAGTCTGGTTCAAAGGCAGTGCAGTTGGAAGATTGACACCCCGATCGGAGAACATCTATCACGCCCCTGCTTCCCTCCAATTTTACACGCCATTGATGTCTCTTCTCGCAAAATCCATTAAGGGAAATGACGGCAGCAGATATATCGCAGAATCTATATATTGTCTTGCGCATTTACTAAAGAGCTGCTGTATCTCGCGAGACAATAAAAGGCTTGATGTTATTGATCATAACCTATATTTGGTTTTTCTCTCGAGGACCGGTCGCTCATGACAGATTGTTCCTGGTCATAATTAGCCTTCATGTAAAATCGACACAAGGGATTACGTTAATCGCGAATGTTGTTCCCGAAAAAGGAAGTGCTTTGTCCCGAAGGCAACACGCTGATGTATGAATGACTGGCTGCTTCCTGCTGGGCCGATGTCGTGATCAATCGGCACTGTCTGGGACTGTCTATGAGACAATATATCTTATGGTGGAATATGCAGATGGTTTTAAGAAGTCACCGGGAAGTCGGTATCCGAGAGGTATAGCGCACTGCTCTCTCGTGCTAGCGAACATGGGATCCAAACCTGGTTAGGGTATTCTGACAAAAATCAAAACTCGGTGAGATACCAAGTTTGTCACGCTGAAAAGTCTCATCCGAGATAATAGAATAAAGATCCTAATGCAAAATGTCGACCCCCCCCCCATTACAACATTTATCCAGGTATGTCGTGAGTGCAGTACATTGGGCGCGGACATTAATGGCTGACCCCGTTTACTCGCCTCGGTTAAAGAACGCTACTGGAGTCATCACAGGGTTATAAAGTTACTCGACCGTGGTAGCTATACCTGGACTTCGATCCGCATAATCTTTAATAAATTGAGTAATATTTAGCTATGTAGTGTTTATTCTTTTAAACGCAAGATGTCGGCTGTATATAGTCTGTATATACAAGAATATGGGTTATATATATGTATACTCTACATAACAGAAAAATTAAACTGATTGGAAGGCCAGGGGGACACATGGATGGACCGGAACGAATGGCAGTTTGTTTTTAGACAATGCACATTTTTTTGATTGGGTGGGATTAGAAACCCGGCCCGGTCTAACGACTCTAAGTCCGCCGTCAATACCACACGGTCATAGAGGCTACCACAAAACGGAAGCTCAAAAACATATGCAGCTTCTAAACTTCGGCGCATTGTGTGTTATACAGTCCCATCATCATGCAGGCATATACACAGGGAACTGCTCCGCATGCCTCGGTTACAAGTACATATAACATTTAGCTGTGCCAAAATGAAAAATCTCCTATATACCTAATACAGAGAGATCTTAAAATGTGCATATCGTGTCCTAAGGGCGTTGTGGTATTGACGTCGGACTTTGAGTCGCAAGGCGCACTCGTCGTCACGGGCCGGGGTTCGAATCCCACCTAATCCAAAAAAAATGCATTGTCTCAAAAACACATGCTGTAAGTTAAGATAGTTAAATGGTTTGAAAGAAAGGAGAAGGTAGAGTTATTAAATTTTGAGGAGTGTACGAGGAGACAGTGTTTAAGTAGACAGTTATAGACAGTGCAGGAAATGTAAAACAGTACTTGTTTATCTTACATACATGTATTATTAATGGTGTTCCATTAATATACCCACATAATCAATGTACACATGGCTAACAGTTCACAGCACGCGCTTGAGATCAATATAATTACTTAAGTTGCTATACAACTGACCTTTGCTCGAAAGTATAGCATTCAGGTGTCTGACAAGAAGCCATCGTAGGACAACTCATTGCATTTCATCGCTCTAAAAAGCGATATTATTATCCATCCCTTATCTAACACTATTTCTGATTGGGCAAAAGCCGTCACATGATAATCCGAGGAAAAGTCATATTGGACTCCCAAAAGACATATTGGACTCAATCGAGTCCAATGTGACTTTTTTATCGGCACTCCGTGACGTCACGAAGTAACTCTATTGGCAAATGAATAGGTGAAATTGTGATGCGCGCGCAATACTCTGGTGGATTTAACAGACGTTTCACTTCCGCATTGATTTTGTTATTCACTTCCGTGTTTACTGTTCCAAATCATTCTTTCTGGTGATCAAATACAGGCTTTTATAGAGAATAAAGTGCCGACAAATACCAAAAAATAACCACAAAAGTTTTATTCCCAAAATTTGATAAACATACAGATAGATAATGAACATGTCATTATACAATGTTGTGTACATGCCTATCTCGTCCAATATGACTTTTCACCGCAAGAAAAACACATATTGTACACAACATTGTACAAGAAAACCAATGTCAGAAATCGTAACGCGCTCAAGATCATATATTATATACACAGGATTGTAATTATAGAATATAAAATATATTGGTTTCGCGAATGACCAACTCAGTTAAAATAACAATAACAACACCTTATTAACGAACCGGCGGCCGACTCCACCGTCTCCGACCACAACCACCCGTGGGCTACTGAACGAAAAAAGTATATAAAAGTTGAAATATGAGACTTACGAATTATCTTTTTCATTTCTTTTATTTGTAATTGACATAGCTTATCACAAACCAAAAATCAACATTATTGACATAACGTTTATTAACGACAATAAATGAAATTGAAATTCCCAACTACACCTTTTACCGGACTCGGCCTCCTGCTCGCAGTTCGACTTTTAATCATCCCAAAATTTCCCATTCTATAAATGAAACACCCATGTTAATGTCAGCGCCCACAGCTATCTAGAATCTCTAGGACAGTATACACGCGGCGCGCGTAATAATAACTTTATAATAAATAGCGACAAATATTATGTAATTACAAAATGGAGTATTCCAAAGGGTGCAATAGATAGCATTTTGTGAGAAACGAGAACGAGAAATCATCATTTACCAATTGAAACGGGTTCCTGGACAAACACAGAGTATACCGACCGTAAATGCAAGCTATGTAACCTGGAAATAGGAGACGAATTTCACATTATGCTTAAATGTCAAAAATTGAATGATATCAGGAAGAGACACATCGAACCATACTACTATATCAGACCAAACACGATGAAACTAAACGCACTTTTCAACACTAAGAAAGGTAGAATATTGGCCCATTTGACTCTCTTTATCCAAAAAGCCCTCAAATTTTGCCAGGAACACCCTGGGGCTTAACTATGGGCCAAGCTGAACAATCCTACAATATGGACATACTATATACCCCAACCCCTCCCTATGGATACACCACTCCTCATGTGGTACCACTCTAGATTTTGCCCCTGATTTCAAAATGAAACTTCATTGGAACCACAATCCCTCACCCCACCCCTATGATACAACACCCACCCCTAGTAATTTTCATGCGGCTTTACTCTACATTTCGCCAATTCTGCTAAAGGAAACCTCATTAGAACCACCATAACACCACGCCACAATTCCCACTGAAATTACATAGCTACTCCCACCCCTCCCACAACTCGCGCATGCGTCACGTATATTATGTATTACCATATTCTGTATTATATAGCTTCAACATCATAATATTCATGATAACTTTAGCTAATAAAATCGTATCGTATCGTATCGTGAGTTGTGTGAACGTAGCCTATGCTGAGGTCCATGTTCCGCGGTTGCCCGTTCCCTTCATCAGCGTAAATAGGATATATCCATCCGCATTACAGGCGAACAAAGAGAAATGTTTTTACTGGAGTCATTTCTATGCACCGCGTAGCTACAGTTTAATCAAAGTAATAGAGTATACCGTAGTAGCATTATCGACCAAATCTTTTGAAATTAAAATAAGGTACTTTGTTTTAAGGAATATTGCCTATAAATCAAATAATCCAATGGGAGTGAGTTTGACACCATCGACATTTCCCAGTATATCAACAGCGCCATATACTCAAATCGCATTTATACTATACAAGAGGACACACAGGCATATGAGGTATATATTTAGAAGCGGCATTTACGTATTTATGTATAATGAAAAGACCTTGATAAGCTGTTTTTGTTTGCAGCCGACTAATGCAAGTCGAAATTGTTACACTATCCGCCTCGGGGCTCATTTTACTAAGGATGCGTTCAGACAGATGGCAAAATTGCAAACGTTCATGCAGTTCTTCACAGATGATTATCTTCTGCACACGTTTTAGTGATAAATTAGGAATTTTGTGGTCATTCTAAGTGAACGTTTGCGAACAAGAGCCTGTCCAGAAAATAATCTCTAAATATGGTAGTTTGGTCAACTATGGCTATTGCGGGGTATGGTCATACGTACACATCACCTAATTATGGGGTAACGATGTAGCGCTTTGTGACTTCGGAAAAGTATAGGGCGAATTTACTGTGACAAAGTTAGTTAATGGGTATTTGCCAAAGTATATTTGAAATGTACTTTTACGAAATCACTAAACACAACACTGTTATTCCCAAATAATTTTCTTCGAAATTAAAAACCTTATTTCAACACACACATATCTTGAAACGTGCCGCCATACTCAGCCAATTCACGATTTTGTTAATGCGCTTAAAGTCCCTCAATTACTTGTAGCATAGTTGCAGATAGAGATGAAACATAGCCACATCAAATAGAAATCAATATGCACAACCATTAGTGTATGCATGTAATTGATGTCGTCTTCAGATTTGTATCACTTACAAATTAGTTTTTTCCAACGACGACCTGACCCAGATCCGCCGATTTTGATTTGACAGCGATCTTGAACAAATGTGAAATTACTCACTCATTGAAATGTGTATTTCAGGCCGTCTCTGTTTCGTGTCAAGAAATTTTGTCATAGGATATCGAGACAATGATATTGAAAGGATAACGGTGTGGTGTTTTGTGATTTCGGAAAGGTAGAGGGCGATTATACGTGAAGCCATTGTTTTGTTTTGTTTACTATATAGCAACCAGGTAACGGACATCAGCTTTCAAAATCGACGCATAAGAATATCGAACGTTGGAGCGCGTCACCTTTGATCCGGACTAGTGTATCGATAAGTGACCCCCCCCCTCTCTCCACACACACACACACACACACACACACACACACCCACACACACACAAATCTTTGATGTTAGAAGTGGTATATCCGAAATTGGCAAAAATTTTGTTTATTTTTATGATCGTAAAAACTGGTATAGTGACATACATGTATGGCATTGCCTACTGAGCCAGTCTAACGCATGTTCACTCAGAAACAGCTCAGAATCTCCGCTGCTGAGTGAACCCATAATATTGAACAGCATCCCGTTCGATAGTCTGAAACAAATAGCAGGGAATTTATTTCTTCAATAAAACAAAACAAAAGTAATACATCAGCGTGCAGCCAAGTTGAGCCAAACACAAATATCTACATGCCTCAGGCTAAGCCAATGAGATTTTAAAAATAGTTCTGTGGACATTTAAATGCGAAGCTTGAGCAGTGACGTCATACGGTGTGAGAAGCCCTATATAGCGATGGTAATACAAAGGATATCGGAATGCTTCAGACTATTGCATGTGTAGCTGTTCGTTAATATGTGTTCACTCAGACTTCTACGTGTGGAGTATGTAATTTTTCAATGTTTTATCTCTTATTAAAGCCACGAAACACCACGAATGATTGCACGATTGATTTCTTGCCAGATATTTAACCCTTTCTGTACTGAATGGATGTTCCCACTCCTTTACAAAAGAATACATTGGAGTGGTCTATTTTTCTCCTGTAGGGGTTTTCGAGGAAAATAAGCAGACGGCAGATAATACAAGTACAGAATGGGTCTTATGTATTGGAGAAATATGTACAGATAATAAGTTCAACAAACGACTTATTGTCTGAACATTTCCTAAGGGAACTACTAGTCAATGAGTAAAGAAAGGGTTACAGCCTTACATCAGTTGTAGAATAACTTGCATGACACTAAAGAGATATCACTGTTCATTGAAGCGCTTTAACCCTTTACCCAACAAAACGGCCCTGTGCCAATGCATTCTCTTATATATGCGAGTCGACCATAGGTCGCCTCGCATATATAAGAGAATGAATTGGCTTAACACATTAAAAATTATAAAATTGTTAAAGAATGTAAGAAAAAATGGTAAAAAGTGTTAAAAAAAGATTTTTTTTAGGCCAATGCATTCTCTTATATATGCGAGGCGACCTATGGTCGACTCGCATATATAAGAGAATGCATTGGCACAGGGCATAACTGTAACTATCACAATGTGGTCAAGGAGCCGGTTCCAATGATATCCATATGTGTATGGTTCTATTGAGACAGCCCGAAGATATTTTAGGCTGTTGAAGCTTTATTTGGCCGGTTTTGGCCGGTTTGTTGGGTAAAGGGTTAAAAGCGTATTAGGTGTATTAGGTTTTCACATTATCATACGGTTTTATGTGACCGAACAGTCAGCCTAACAGGCATTATATGGCTGACAACTGCTGCAACACTCTAGGGAGAAGTGCGTTTGAAGAAAGCGCGGGTTATGCAGTATATAGTGCAGTATATATAGTAGTGATTTGGATAGCACGTATGTATATCTCGAAATGAATGTATGGAACGTGTGTACAATACATGTACATTTTTAACGTCGGAACGTAATGTGACATGCGCTTAGCATGGCACATAGTCAGCAATCTGCAACTAATGATGGTCTTATTAACACATTTTGGCATCTTTTCAACTCATTGGGAGTAATTTCCAAAAATATCTAAATTCTAGTTTTGGCATAAAATAAAATCATATTTTTGAGGGTAATTTCTAAAATATTTTCCGCTCCAGGATCCAGCTTCCACCTCAAAATTTGGACCTATATGTCATATTTATATTTAGCATCGAAACTTCATTAATTTGCCTAGCAGCCATCCTCCCCTTTCTTTTGACATCCATACATTTATGTATACCACCTTCATTATGTGGGCTAATTATATGACGTATAGGTTTTAAGCCATTATTTCTTTCACTATACACATGTTGACAAATGCAAAGGCCTTAGAATGAATTTGGCATGCCCCTAACGAACCGTTAGCCAGTGCTTCATTCTGACTTGTTATTGTCATTCCGGAGGGTTGATGTTATTTTCGTTGACCCGGACAGATGTGTCACCTTGTCAGACAACCTGTATTGGTTAACATACAAAACAATGTATGGAACGTGTGTACAATGCATCTACAGAGCTGGATTTTTCGAATACGAATCCGTGTTTTTCTCGGTATAATAGTCGACTAGGGCCATCACTGTTTACGGCCTGTTCTCGTGAGAATAAGCACACATATTTCAGACAGAGTCTCACTGATGAATGCTCAAAAACGGGAAGTAATAAATTACGAACATACCGACTTTTCAAACTTAAGTACGAAATAGAACCTTATCTTCTTCACACACCATCAATAGAAAATAGAATCGTTTTTACTAGACTGCGTATAAGTAATCATAAACTGGCTATTGAAAAGGGACGCCACACCCAACCACCGACGGCATTGGAACAAAGACTATGTATATTTTGTTCCGATGATGCTATTGAAGATGAAAAACACTTTCTTTTGGAATGTAGTGCTTACCGCACACCGCGGCTCGAACTAATAACTCTTATGAAGACACAGTTCCCAGACTTTGAAAACATGACACAAACTGAACAGCTTGTCAAAATCCTATCCAACAATATTTCAAATTCATGCACTTCAATATGTCATATAATCCGAAAATTATTTTCCGCACGCGATGAGCTTCGCCTCATAAGCAATGAATAAATGAAGACGAGACGACCCTATGCACATTCAGCTGTACTTAAATGGTTATATATTACCATCTATTATTATATCATTTATTGTATTGTTCAATGTACAACTATATATTAATATGTTTGCATACTGTCCTTATAAGGATGTTTTGCCTATTAAACTTATATTATCTAACGGGCGTATTTTAATGAGCGAAATACGCTCATATTGACATTATTTAATCTCACCTAAATGTGATCATAAAAGTAACTCCCTGGCTGCCATCTTGACCTCCCTCTGGTATGAAGTTGATCAATTTTGATCCTAATGGACTACATCAGTAGCCACATATTATGGTTCTTCTCAGTTCCGTTTCAGAGTTCTGCCGATTTCCTTTAAAACATATGGCCAGAATCCCAAAAGAGGTTTTCGGCAAAATTTCATGCTGCCACTTTAAAATGAATTTGGCATGCAACAAAACAACGAAACAAAAACCAGGTCCTGTAACGTTTTTTGCCTTTGTTTACATAACAAAGGAAAAACATTTGACAATAACATACTGTTTATGCCATATTTCTGATTGGTATAAGGACAAAGTATGTCTATTCTTTACTATTATTTCTGTTTATAGGGATTTTTGACGGAGTTAAACATTTAACAGCTTACCCACCACCAACGCCGCCCGAATCTTTAATGAGACACATTTAAAATAGATCAAAACAATAAACACATTCCATACCAAAGTTAGTAAATTTCGCATTAAAAAGTGGTCCAAACTGTTTGTGAAATGTTATACCGCGTTCTGTAAAATCAAATTTTTGAGGGATCGGAAGGGGCTAGGATCCCAAGAATTACCTATTTCATTGCCCAATGATCAGTTAAATATAAAGATACCAAATACAGTCACAATTATCAACCAGTTGCAAACAGCAGAAACTGATCTAGAAGATATAAGTGAAAAGGCGTCATATTTTTCACTTCAGGCGGCGATTTTGGAGGACATTTTGAATATATGAAATTTATTCATACCCATAAATAAGAGTAGAGGTACTCAATTGTCAATATAATGACATATCGCTCGACTTAATACCTCATAAACTTCCTGAGTAATTGCGAATAGAAATTTACCAGGTCGGAAATTCGATTTTGGCGGCCATCTTCGATTGAATGACCGATAACTCTAGAAAGCCCTAATAGCCAGATGGCAAACTACCGGCAAATTGAAGGACTGATATCATAACCAGAAAAAAATATGTATAGGGGGAGGGGGGTCTACATGCAGCTCACGCTCTAATACTGCATATACTCCGTGTTTTGTTCAGACGCACAGCGCCCTCAACTGTGACAACTTTTGGGAGCCGTGCAGTTCTATCACATACATGTATATACGTAAGATAATGCGGAAATCACACACAATAGTCATTAAAAGCAATTTAAATGAAAGTGTCAATGACAATGTAGCTCAACTTGTGGGGGCATTAATAATGTTATGCTGAGCAGAAGGAAAGTCAAAAAGTTCCAGTAAATGGACTGTATTGTGTAAATAAAAATAATTTCATTTCAAACATTTCTGCACTAAATGTGGACTGAAGGGTGTGCCGATGGATTCAAATGTGAAATCCAAGATGGCTCCAGTAACCAATGTTTTTTAAAACAAATTTCGGAGGAATTAGACAGTTTCCATCTAGAGGTCACACCAAAGAACCATATGAAGTTTGGATGAGGGATGTAAGGTGTGCCAAAGGATTTTAGTCATGAACAGAATAAAATCCAAATGGCCGCTGGCGACCACGTTTTTTAACAAATTTTAGCAAATATCATTGACTCCTATCTAGAGGTCACCCTGAAGATCCATCAGAAGTTTTGTGAGGATCGGATGAAGATGTTGCCTGTAGGTTGTGCCAAATGATTTAGTCATGCAAAGAGTAAAACTTTAGATGGCCACTGGGAAACATGTTTTTCAACGAATTTCTGTCAAAATAGGAGGCTCCCATTTAGGGGTCACACGAAGGCCCATGCATGTGCAGTTTGTGACGATCGGTTGAGATGTGTGGCCTGTAGGGTGTGCCAAAGGATTTAGTCATGCAAAGAGTAAATCCAAGATGGTTGCCGCGGCGGCCATGTTTTCCGAAAATTGTTCAAACTGTATAGCTCCCATCTAAAGATGATTCTTAACATGCCTGTAAATTTAAAAACAATTCTCCTGCGGAGTGTGCTGGTGGTTTCAAATTTGAATTCCAAAATGGCTGCTGGCGGCCATGTTTTTAAACAAAAATAGGAGGCTCCCATCTAGAGGTGGCCGCGAAGATCCATATGAAGTTTAGTGATGATCGGATGAGGAATGGGGTCTGTATGGTGCGCCAAAGGATTTAGTCATACAAAGTAAATTCCAAGATGGCCGCTATGTTTTTCAACGAATTTCGGTCAAAATAGGAGGCTCCTATCTAGAGGTCATCCAGAAGATTCGTGTGCACTTTGGTAAACATCAGATGAGGGATGTGGTATGTAGGGTGTACCAAAGGATTTAATCATGCAAAGAGTAAACTCAAAGATGGCTGCCGGCGGCCATGTTTTTCTGTAAATTTTCAATATTCCAATAAATGCGGACTGCGGGACGTCCCTATGGATTCAAATTTAAAACCCCAAGATGGCAAATTCCAAAATGGCCGCGGGCGGCCATGTTTTTCAACAAATTTTGGTCCAAATAGGAGGCGCCCATCTAGATGTCACCCCGAATATCCATATGAAGTTTGGTGTTGATCGGACGAGGGACGTGGACTGTAGGGTGTTCGAACGGATTTAGTCATGTAAAGAGTAAAATCCGAGATGGCTTCCGGTGGACATGTTTTTCATCGATCGAAAATCGTTCAAATTCGATCGATATCTCCCATCTACAGGTGATCACAATCGAGCGTGCAAAATTAAAAAATGATCCGGCCATAAATACGGATTGAATAGGGTGTGCCAATGTATTCAAATTTGAAATCCAAAATGGCTGCTGAATGCCATGTTTTTCATCGAAATTCTAAAAATTCGATAGCTCCCATCTATAGGTCATCCTGAAGCTACATATGAAGTTTGGTGAAGATCGGATGAGGGATGCGGCGTGTATGGCATGCCGACGGAAATTGTTGACGCGTGGACGGACGGACGACTGACGCCAACCCATGGCAATAGATCAAACTTTACTTCGTAAAGTTGAGCTAAAGGGTGGATCGGATCCGGATCCGGGAAAAGAACATTTTGGGAATAGTCCGGATCAGGTTCCGGATCCGGGTTAAAGATAGACTCCAATGATTATTACTTTGTAAAATGACCCCTGCCGAATTATAAAAAGGCTACCGGACGCAGATGTTCAGTACTAGGAGTCAGTGTATGAGCTTATTTATCTATTCACCCATTACTCTATAGCCTCCAGGGAGAGTGTTCGATTTACTGGTGATTGCCATTGCTGACTGAAAATATTGCTCTAATAAACGGTGTCTGTCTCCAACACAATTATAGTTTGATTACTGCCAGTCGCCAGTTACAAATCGTTACTGCGATGCAACTCTCCTCCACGGTGCAAAAATGTCACCCGGTACGGACCTACATTATAATATAGTAAAGGAAGATTGTTAAGAAATATTATTCATTAGTACAGGCTAATATTGCATGCCAATCTGACGCTCTGTCGTGCCAAAATTGCTTCACTGCAACCAAACAAGTAACAGTATCGCAAGGGCGATAACAGTACTCTACCTGCAACATACATTGACGAAATAACGGCGATTTGTCTGAAAGAATTTACACCATTCACATGTAATGGAGTTTGGTCTACAATAACTCAAATTTCTATTGAAGCAATTTTGGCATGCCATTGGCATGCAATATTAACTTGTACTTACTTGTTTGGTTGTAGTGAAACAATTTTGGAGTACCAGAGCGTCTGTACCGATCGCTAATATTTGTTAACAGATTGGTTTTCATATAGACTAAATTAAATTTTGAACCCTATCGGATCAAAAATGTACAGCGGACACATGAACCACTAGTTAATGTGTCAGACTTGTTTACTCCCCTAATATTCCGATGTATCTCCCCCTTCTCAATTAAATTGCACCTATGTTAAAGAGAATCAAGGCCTTGGAAGTGGGTGCATGCGAAATAACATAGAAGTCTATAAAACAATTATCATCAACAAGTACGTGGACAAAGAGATTACCTTTGTTCTTATTTTCATTACTAGTAACTCTACAATTATATTTCGCATCTCAAAACCATCGTTATGTAAACATAGCTGTTACAGTGCAATCTGTGTATATAAAAAAAGAGTAGGATATGTTTGCCTGTCATACAGACTATATCTATATGTCCGTCTGTCTGCTTTTCGCGATTTTTCTGCCAGACAACCAAATTTGGTGCGGTATTCGTAGGAACCCCAGGTGAATGTTATGACGACATAAGTTATAAATTTGATTTAAAAGAAAAATGTATTAAATATATATATATATGTTTTTATTTGTTGAAGCAACTTGGCGGATTGTGCTCCAAAATAAACCTGATAATATTCGCTTTTGAATGTTTCCAGAATACACCAAATAATATTCGCTTTTGATTGTTTCCAGGTATCGAAATAGGTCGATAAATACTTGAACCACCTGACTATGAGCATTATATGTCCCAGAAAGACGCACTGAAGTTATAAAAATACAATATTGAACACGATGTTTGGGTCCCAAACAAACAAAAACACCCATTTGCACGACATGGAACAGCAAAGAGCGTTCAGTGCCAGTCCATAAATAAATGGCAGAAGTAAAGAGCGTTTGTTTCACTTCTGTGCGCACAATTGTACATTGGCTTTTGAAATTATGACGTAATTTTGTGTCAAATTGGAAGCGCATCTTAAAAATGTATACTGCTTCAGCTTTTGAATTTGTAAAGAAACAAAATCGCGAAAGATCACATACCATTAAAAGCGCTAATTATTATTTTATCATTTAATCCCTTTCTATACTAATCCCTTTCTATACTAAAGCATCACTATTTCCCACAGGAAATGTTCAGAAATAAAATCAACAAACGACCATTTGTTGAACTTATTATCTGAATATGAACCCTTTCTATACAAAATGGATTCTCCCAGTCAGTTAAACAAAGTATGTGGCGTCCCTAGAAATTGCAACTGTCAATGAATTGAACGAACTATTTTGTCGTGGTGTTTTACCATTTAATCGCCGTCAAGCGGAGGCAAGATCCTCGTCACAAAATCGATATGGCTAACGTAATTCCGTCTCCGCAGACGTCTAGGATGGATAACTCTATAACTTACTGTAGGTCCATATTTAGACATGTTAAAATGATAAGCGTTCAAGCGCAATCGGCTCACACATATTCGCAGAGAACGTGCAACAATGAAACTATGACGGTATTTATATAAATATATTTGAAGCGACGTGATGGTTTGAACCCCTAATTATTCATAGCAATAATATCTTGTGTCACATTCCTGTCTGGTTCAAAATAGATAGATAAGTTATGAAATACTTCCACACGGAGAATATCAAGATGAGAGGCAGAGATCAGTACCTTGCTACGCTCGTATGGCCATCACGTGTGTAGAATATAAGGAAATCTGACAGTTTTCTACTTAAGACTTTCGTCGGTTATAACTCATTCTACATTTTCTGAGAAACTGAACTGCTTATATTCATTTAAAAATTACCATATAAAGTCAGAATGCATTGTAACCTACACCCGACTTTTAAACAATATCAGGTTTCCTTACATTATGTTCTACTGTATACCTGGTGGCATTTGCCAGACCACCGTATTGAGGGGACTGAACTATGACTCGCAGTTTGGGACTCTTAATGCCGCGGGAGGCTTTACTTAAGTCATATTGAAAGCAATCCGGTCCCGAATATTTAAACATTATTCAATAAAGAGTGTTCATTATTAGTCTAGTCCTTATAAGGTGTGAATAAAGAGCGTTTTTCCCACTTCGGAAAATATAGAAACACTAGGTGACCCGACTTCGTCCGGGCTTTGACCTTGAATTGACCATTTTTAAGGTAAATGTCGGGTCGGGGTAACGATTTGACCCGTCCAAAACACTCCCCGGACAAAGGTACCTCTAGGTATAACATTTCGTCGAAATCCGTCCGTTTTACCCGATTTGACCTCGAATTGACCATTTTGAAGGTCAAGGTCAGGTCGGGGTCACGATTTGACCCGTCGAAAACACTTCCCCGACAAAATTATCCCTAAGTATCAAATTTAGTCGAAATCCGTTAATTTTGTAATTTAATTTGAGTTAATTCTGCCTTAATCAAGAGAAATGATGGTACCCGTCCCGTGATGGTACCCGTCCCTAAAAGAGGTACTCCAGGTAGTTTGTTGAACGTATTATCTTAACTGTTCCTATGGGAACTACTCATCAATGAGTATTTACTATAGAAAGGTTAACTTTAATATTATAAAATCTCCAGTTGGTTTTACACATCAAAAGTCATGGGTCGAAGTCTGCAAGTTCTAACAAATGGCATGACACAACTTAGATGAATATGTTCTTCATTATGATCTACTTAGATTTCTAGACACCTGAAATACGAACAAAATTCCCTCGGTAATAAAACGAACATATCAGTCAATAGGATTATTTATATTATACATTTAGGCCTTCTAACTTTCCAGAAATGAACCACATCAACAAGTTGACTAAATAAGTTGTTATTGTTAGTATGTAGAAATGTATTGACCCGCACCCGGGTTCAGTATTATGACATTTCAACACATGTAAGTCACAAGTAAAATTTCGAGTACGATAAAGCGGAAATAATTCGCAGGCACATGTGCTTTCTTGTAATGGGATTTTATATGTGCCCAACAGCAATAGAAACTAGTCAAAGTTTATACGTATACAAGTCACAAGTATTGACCTAGATGGCAGAGCGGTTTGCCATATGCATTAGCCAGGATCAGCCACACGTACGTGTGTTGACATTGCCAACGGAAGTCACCTGACTCACGTGATCATTTTGGCCTACACGTACACGGCCAAACCGTTTATAAATTTGTTTCCATCGTGTAACATACGAAACTTGTAGAAGAATAATCCAAACTTCTGATAACCGCATGAGCGACCAACGCTGTGCAGACAGAGGATCTACTCCGCACAACAATCTTAATATGGTTGAAGCCAATTGAACTCATCGCTGGTCATATTGTGGTCGATTGTTCTCGCCACCGGACTAGTATTGTCAAGGTTCACTAGACGTTGATCGATGTCTAAAACGTGTCGGTTTGGCGCCGTAATATCATCTGACTGTTCCCGCCATGAGCATCTCCATAGTGACCACAGTAGCACACGTTACAAGTTACAGTACGTGTGGCTGAACGTGGCTAATTAACAGACGTAACGATATTATGAAAATTGGTGGAAGCTCTCTGTGTGGAGTTGGTGTCGTAATATGGACCATGATTATCATCGCGCAGCCTCCAGGAAGTAGGGAATATGCGCGACATATTCCATCTTCGTTATGGTATCTATGTTGGTCTGTAAAAAATAAATAAAAATACATATATTAGAAATGTTCCCCTTGTAACTTGTGACGTGTATTATGTGGACTTACCCTTTCATGAAGGGAACCGCGCTGGTGCAGCATTACATATCACGTGTCAGTGCATTATCTCTTATATATGCTAGTCTCGCACAATGATCAGCCACGCATATCTAAGAGAATCACAGGCTTACAACGTCAAGGTAAATATTGTTAGACCAATGTATTCTCGTATATATCCGAGGCTCCCCATGGGAGACTTGCGTGTACAATAAAATGCATTGGCACAGGGTTTTCGCAAAATTTCAGGAAGCACCCGTCATGGAATGATGTCGTTGTAAAAGATTCTTGAAGATACTCATGAAAAATGCTGAATATCTGCGCACGCATGTGCCATATGTTTATGCCAACATGTACGTCATGAACACGTCTCTGTTATGTCTACAATATCTATGACGACTTTAGATTAATTAAATTCTGAATTTCTCATCAGTTTCAGACACGACCGTGAGTAACTGATCAGATGTGTGCAACATCAAACATGTTATACTAGAGGGGGAGACTTGCTTTGAATTTGTTTAATCCGGATCCGTTGCTCTATATTTCCTTGCAAGATTGATTTGGAAAAACAAACATGATCTCCTTACAATTGAATTGGTCATTAATTGTCGCATGGTGTCGTGTAAAAAAGACACACAGGATCTTTCAAACGTACAAAAAGACACACAGGATCTCTCAAACGAAAAAAGGATATCCAAGATCTCCCACATGTGCACAAAGTCACACATCATCTCAATGTCTCGTTCGTCGGCGACAGTCAAACAACGCTAGTAGAATACCCTTTCAAATTCCATTCAAATTTGGCTCGAAAATCACTAACAAATAATGATTGTAATAATAATTAATATGCGACTATTTTTAAATCGATTTATTATGAGAATTTGATTTGCTGGGTGACTTTTTGTACATTTTTTGGGAGATCCTGAGTGTCTTTGTTGACGTTTAGGAGATCCCTGGTGTATTTTTGCGCCAAACCAATTCAGACTGAGTGCTTTGTTTTTGGTGGTAGTTATACTCACAAGACACAGGCCATTCTTCGTCGTCTCGACGTTTTTCACAGTGAGATCTGGGGAGGTTAATATTTGTTCCAAAGAAGATAAACTTATCTTTCCACGCTGCAGCGGATCAAATGACTGGAAACATTTCTGTGTGGAAATAAAATGACTGAATTTCATTTGTGCAAAAACCATAATGAACAAAATTATGAAAAAACATTAACATGATTTTAATGATATGTCACATACATGACAGTGGGTTGTAAAAAGTCCATAGTCGGTTGTATTTCTGCTGCCTATAGCAGGGTGGTATATATATACAACATAATACATAGTGGAATCAGTTTGTGTCTGTTGTTCCGCTTTGCGCAGAAGTAGGAGCAAATTGGCGTCCCATTCTGTTCTTAAAGGAAGAACAATACGACCAAAATAAGGCGACTAAGAAAGTCATAGACATTATTTGATCATTAGTCTCCACGTTACACACATAAGGAAAATAAACGCTCTTTATTGTTTCCGCTTCACGAGAACATTAACAAGAACGCTCTTTATTGTTCCATGCACATATTTTCTAGTAATACATACTTCGTAAATTCGTGGAATATAGAGCTGTCCTTATTTTCTGTCATAGTTGATATTTATATAACCCTATGTTCATGATTAATATGTTGTCTAAATGCTACGACATGAATAATTCTTTCGTGGCATATTATGAGGTTGATATAAATCTATTTCGCACATTTATCAACATATGCTGATACTTGCAATGTATCTGAATGTGGCACTGGCATTACTAGATATAACGTATTAAGGTTGCATACATGCACACAATCGTGTTGACATGAGTTGCTTTGACGATATAGCTTCGTTTAATGGTCAGGGGACCTCAAAGGCTGTCAAATTGGAAACAAGTGTGTGTCCATTTACAAATTTCAATTGATTCCACACAAGTTGACCTATCTGTAAAAGATGCAGAAAAAAAAACATTGTAGATGGCAATTGTATAACAAGAACAAGAAATTTACCTTGAAAATTTCACTGCAAATATGTCTTGTTTCCTGATTCACTGTAAGCATGCGCTCTGACTAAATTTCCAAATAATGATAAATTTTGGTATTCTTCCACTAAAATTATTACCCAAAAAGTGATGATAAGGTAAGTGAATAAAAAAAATTATTGTTACTTCTAAAAAAAATATTTTGCAGCAAATAATTTAAAGTGGCCTATTATCTTATAGTATCATGTGGTTCTGGTCATGTTAATTGAGGTCCCCTGATCCTGTAAGATTTAGTTTTTGAAGAATTGCCCAGGGTTATCAAAACCGACACAAAGCCATCACTGCTCGACTCGAATATAATTTCGGATCATACATTGGCTTTCCTGTAGACATAGGCATAAACTGGTGGCTTACCACGAATGTGATGATTGTCTCATTCAGATTTCGAAAGTCGATTGATTGGAAGGCATCCAGCACAGCACCACTGCAACAAAACATATACAAATGCATGTATATTGTCGATGTATATATATGTCATGTCTATTGTTGCCAAACAATGTTGTTTTATCACGTGGTGTGGTATAAACGCCCTTCTTATAAATCCCTGTATTGTATGGTAGCTCTAAATATTAACACTTCCCGACAGATTCGTGGTCTCGTGGTGCACATGTGTGCCTCTTAGTTAGAGACATAAGTATATTTAGTGTCAGCAATATTTTACTTCTCAATAGGCCCACAACACATTTATAACATACACAATAAGACCAAAGATATAAAATGACCGGACAGTAACCCATTAAGCTAATGCTTATTCGTGGCCATTTCCGCGATATAACAATCGATTCATTACTTGATTACATGGTCTCGAATAATGAGTTGACCGTTCCACAAACACCCCCGAGATTATCCGTGGCTATCGGTGCAGCCCCCCCCCCCCCCCCCACCACACGCAACTTTACATCATTTTGGTATGTGAATGGGAGAGCACTCGTGTAACTTTTCACTATTCTTCAGATGAGATCTGAATATTGGTTCGTGGTCGTCCCCCCATTAAATTGGTTTGGCTCTATCAATGAACTGTTGTACCGAAATGAACACTGTGCGTAGGTCATCCGATCCATTAACCATTGGATGATGAGAGCTGCGCTTGCGCAACATTAAATACCCTGTGCCAATGCATTCTCAAATATATCCGAGTCGACCGTAGGTCGCCTCGCATATATAAGAGAATGCATTGGCCTAACAATTGTTTATCATTTGTTATCAATGTTCTTACATTCTTTAACAATTTTTATCATTTTTTAAAATATTTTTTTCTTACATTTTATAACAATTTTTATCATTTTTTCTTTTATTCTTTAACTGTTTTATTATTTTTGTCATTTTATCTTACATTCTTAACAATTTTAACATTTTTTTATCACTATTTCTTGCATTCTTTAACAATTTTTATTCATTGATTTCATTTTTTCTTACATTTTTTAGCAATTATAAAAAATAATATCAAATCTATTAGGTCAATGCATTCTCTTATATATGCGGGTCGACCTATGGTTGTTTGACATCCAGATACCGAGGGGGCAAGTGTATATGCTTCTCCATGCATTTGGGCAGTGAGTTCTATAGCACACATTACTGGACCAGAGGGAATTCGCTCCAACTTTAGTACATGGTGGTGTTTGTGAAGAATGTTGCCTTTTCAGAACTAATCAATTAGTGCACAACATGTATTTGAACGGTTTCCAACGCCCACCATAAGGCTAGTAAATTACCCCATGTCAACAGGTAGCTGAAATACTGATATAATCAAATTTTGTTTTCCATTTTGGTTTTGAAATGGGTATATTAAGCGAGGAACGCATGCATAGAGATAAATTTGACTTTAGTGTGTGTGCATGACTCGTGTACATGTAGGTTTAGCATTCTGTCGACTTAAAACCCACCTCATGTTATCCATCGTCTTCACAAGATATGACATGGTCATGTACTCATCAACACCGAAGAATGTACTGGCGCTAGTTATATCGTATACCTGAAAGGAAATAACGTCATTATTACCAGGTCATGATTCGACACCCACTCGATTTGTTAGTGTAGGCTTACTCTCGTCCCAATGAAATACACTTTATCTACATTCTGTTCTTGCACAGTATATGTCACTTCGGATAGACATCAAATGTGAAAGTAGTATTCAGGGCTTCGTGCCAATTTTAGAAAACATATTTCACTTCTTATTTCGATTCTAGTTTATAAAAATAACATGTTTGGAACGAGAAGTACCATCTGGAACATACTATTTTGTTTGGTATTGAATTTTGGCAAATATATCTGGAAAATGTTCGTACAATTCACCGAAGGAAACAATCTATTATATAAAATGTAAAAAGTGGTTTTATGGCAGATATATGAGATCCAACTTCGGACATATCTCAGCTGTAAAGTCTATTGCGGAATATCATTGATCGTGTTTAACCCTTTCTATACTAAATGGTTCTCGCAGTCAGTTAAAGATGCGGGCGGCGTTGGCAGTGCATGGGTATGCTGTTGAAATATTCACCTCCGTCAAAAACCGCCATAAACAGAAAGAATAGTAAAATATAGACAGACTTTGTTTTTATACCAATCAGAAATATGGCATAAACAGTATGTTATTGTCAATTTGTTTCCTTTGTTGTGTAAACAAAAGCAAAAAACGTTACATTACCTGGCTTTTGTTTAGATCCGAATATGGTAAAATTAAAGAGCGTTCTTTGTTACTGATTTCCTGATATGGAAATAATAAAGAGCGTTTATATCATTTGTGTGTGATTAACCATTAAAATTGCGCTGTGTCAAATGTAAACAGAAGCATAACTTCTGTAACACGAGCATGCTCTTGTTTACGTACACCATCGTACGTCTTGACGACAATATACTATTTACGCGCTGATTATGTTTGGCATATGAACAAAACTATATATATTTTAATATTCCTTCTGTTGATGGCGATTTGAACAAATATGAATATTTGTGCAACGAACGCCGCCCGTGCCTTTAAACTGTGTACATCGTAATGGTATCTAATTGATTTGCAGGGATGTACCTGGGTGTACCGGTAATATATGCAGACGACAAATATAATTACTGAAGGAGTCCTATTATTGAGGGAAATGTTTAGATATGTTCAACAAAAACACCTATATATGGTTCGTTTGTTGAACTTATAATCTGAACATTTCCCATGGTATAACTACTCGTCAGTGATTTTTAGTATAGAAAGGGTTAACGATGTTCCCATGTATGTTGTACACTGACTATCCCAAACTGCAAGGCAGAGTTATATCCCCTCGCTACGCTGGTCAGACAACTGCCACCACGTACATACTTTAAGATTTTCTGATATTTTTGTTATCATTCTGCATTATTATGAGAAACTGACTTGTAAAAATTCAATTGGAAATTAACCAAATCAGATCATATTAGTCAGAAATTGTCCAAATACAGAAAAGCGCAAAATATTTTGCCCAACAACTCCTACGCCGATTAGCCGGAAATAATTAAGACATGTATGATGCCCAAATCATCTTTAACACGAAGCAATGTTCTCGTTTGGTGTATTGATATATTGATTAAAGTCCCACTTAATATTTTCCAGTCACCAATTATTTTTATAGTGACTTGATATACAGTTTTAATAACAATTTAAGCCATAAAATATGATTAAAATACTATAATTCTTCACCACTTGAAACATCTGTGTCTTAGAAGATGTCCATAGAGAAATAGAAAACAGCTGAAATCAGAGAAAGATTTCCCCCGTTTTGGCTCCCAGAATGTAACAGAATTCAAACTAATGATGGATTTTTAATGAAAGGGTATCTTTTAGATATGGAGTTATACCCCTTCCATTGAAAATAATACACTTTTTACTACAATCTAGATGACAAAAACACGTTGGTAACTCAATAAAAACAACATGTTCACAATTTATTACACCTGATAAGTTGATAATGCAATGCTTTGGAACTTCCTCTTTCAAATGGTATATAATAAGTGGGCCGTTAAGCTTGAATCAACTAAATGTGTCACAAATTGGACCAGAAAACGTTATCAGAAACGACATATGTGCAACGTGGTGGCCATTTTCGGTAAAGTTTGCGGGTTTTCTCATTCCAACAATATACACTAGCACGTGGAGGCAGTGGTCTAATTAGTAACTATCCTCCTTATACAATATGGCCATGATTGTCTGAGACAATTTACCAGTGCATACAAAAGAAGTGCCGGTGTTTCAATATATATATATCCAAACCTACCTGCTTCAGGAATCGTTCGTGTACCGGCGCCATTGCTTCGGGAAGCTGAGGCTTGAGCTGGTTGAATTTAATGTGTCTGTTAAAATAAAATACATGTACTAATGTTTATAACTGCAAGGTGCACACATAATTAGTTTAGACAAGTTGAATGCTCAAGACGGGATACAGATCTAGACATCGCTATAAATATCATTTATATGGCTTCAAGATTTCGAGTATCCAATCGGGCAAGTGTTTGACTGAAATTGAAGAAGCATTGCGGGTTCCAGGTCACCCGCCAGCATATTTTAAAGGGACGTTGGGTAAATGTGCAACACATATAACAGTCTGTAAAAACATTACCACCAAGAAGAAACTGTTACAGTGATTTGTCAACGATCATCGCTAATCGAATAGTAAGTTAAAATATTTTAGTCTGATTATGATCGAAAAAAAAACACTGTTAGGTTTTTGTCCACTGGAACATTTGGTTGTAACCTTGCACACAATGACCCAATATAATCCCGAATGCTAATTAATATGCATGCATACACTAGATTAGAATTGCCGCGTGAAATACGGTTCGTTTGTAGATTCAGCTTCCTTTCTTTCGCATACATGTATGTAACTTTCACTAATAGCTTATTTTGTTTTGTTTTGTTCTACAGAATAGCAATGCCGAATAATATTTTGCACACAAGAATAAAATGAAGAAGATCGATTAATCAAAGACACTTCTTTGTTTATTCTGTTACGTGATAGGTTTGACGTTCCGATTAAGACGAAAAACCTGTTACCGAACCTGATCAGCCACCCGATACGACCGCCTATTGTTATTGTACATGTATACAATAAATAATATGTGCAGAAAAGTAACATTTTAATATATGATGACACGGTATACAGCCAATAGCGTACGATATATCATCAGGCTTGCTATACAATTAACAGATTATGTTATCAATAATTATTGTTTACGAAATAATGGGCATGTCTAAAGATTCACACAACTAAGAGAACACTTCTGGAGCAATATTGAAAATAAACATAGCTTGGAGGCGGGTGGAAGTGTCTTTGATAAACTTCACTTTTACAGAATAATGTACATGTCTATTTACACAAAGAGACTCCTTTCTGGATCAATATTGAAAATGCGATGCCTATGGTCGTACGCTGCTGTATTGGCGATATACATTGTTGCCATATATTAATATTTACATATTGCTTACTATATAATGTAATAGACGGTCGTATACGTCGGTTGGATCGGCGCTTTTATTTGATGTGGTATCGGGTTTTGTTGATTTATCTCGGATTCTCTCAGAATCTACCAATGGCGTGGCAAGAGTAATTACTTTTTTCAAGCAATGAGACAACGCCAGGCTGTTAGTTTTTATTTTGGCTTTTGATCTACAAGTTCCAGTGAAAGCTGTGAAATGCCATTCTAACTTCTAAATTCTAGGCTATTCATAATGTGGTGGCAGGTTATGCACGTCACGGTGAATATATACACGTATCAGATATTCGACACAACAATACCTACGAACTTTAGATTCCATGTTGGGGGAGGGGCAGATATAAATAAAATAAAATCTCACCCATCTTGATCCGTGTCAAGTTTTTTGAAAGTAGTTTTTAATGCTTCTAGTTCATGTTCCGGGACGACGTCTTTCACATCTGATCCCTGAATATACAGAGAAAATATACCTTCAATGTAAAATATGGCTACAGTATCGTGACAGTATTGATGCAGAGATAGCCTCTAGAAATAAACAGGTATACCTGCATGAGCTGCGCGTGCAATACGAGGCGGTATGCAACGTCACAACTCACAACACAATTTAATGCAACAAGCCGTCATGTCCGTATGATAAATCGTTGACTCTTTGTAATTTTTACGTGCAAAGGTTATAGATATGTGTCGTTATATCTAAGCTTAAACTTACGTCACAAAATTTGACTATAATCAATTATAACCTGCATTATTATCTTCATCGTAAAAATGTAGCCCCACTAGACCCATTCGGAGTCCTCTGTAGATGGTCCCCGTTAAGGTCTATAGCGGACAGTAATTCGCAAATATATGCAAGAAATCTAGCGTTCAAGACATTTAATTCTGAACCTTATAGTGAAGCTCTCAGAGTCATACATAGATGGAATAATTAGAAGGGCACAAAATTTGATGTTTGTGTTTCTGGTCGGCGATTTCCACCAAACTGAGATGTAGTCATCTCCATGGAAAGGAAATGTAATGATGAGGTTTAAGCATATCAAAGTGGAGACGCCCGAGTCAGTTATTTTGGCTGCCGATTTCAATCAAAACTTATGTATAGTCTGCTCCATTCTACATGGATTCTATGGCATGATTCAAAGTTAACAAAGTGGTAAGGAATTGTGTTTGAGGGAGAACCAACAACAAAGCATATTTATCGCGGATTTCCTCCAAACAGATATAAAGACATTTTCATGATATAAGAAACATAATGGTGTTGATTAAGTTTATCGAAGTGGCACCATTTGGGTCAGGAATGGGATCAGAAGAGAGCAGGAAAAAAATACCAAAATTGATGAAGCATTTTTACGATTTCGCCACAAAGGACGTATATGCGACTCCATGATACGATGAATAAAAATTTTAGGTATAAAGTTCCCAAAATGGTGCTGTCCAGGTCGGGAATGGTAGTGGAAGGGATTCGCCGACTTCGCCAAAGTTATGTATAGTTATCTTGTAAAACAGCGTATTTATATACAATGTAATGGAATAAACACAATATTCCTACGCGACGCCGTAATAGCCAGGGATTGGAGTCGAGCCATCATAACAAGGAAAAATGTTTGGTTTAGTTTGAACACAGGCTATGCGAGGGCAACATATCGTCGTGCAATAGGTTGATATTGGACCTAATTATTCACATAGGTTCATACTGGATTGATTTTATTTTGAAATAAGCCCACAGTGAGCTTATATATACCCGTTATTCCGTTGAATGACGCGGGCAGCAGTGAAACACAAATATAAAGGGCGTGAATCTTGTAAGTCGGTCAATGAAAAATGGTAGATTAAATAATGCTAATATGGGCTTATTTCAAATGAAAATAGTCTCATATTGGACTGTTTAAAAAAACCAGTTCATATAGAACGTAACTCAGATTCAAATAATGGCGATGTAGGCTTATTTTTGTTTTGAAATAAGTTCAATATGAGCTTGTTTTCAGGAGAGGTCAACCCTGCCAGTATTATATCAAATTAATGCATACCTTCAGAGGATTTGGCGAAATGAGAGTCCTTTGCGTGTGGTCCACTGTGGGACTGGGAGCCAACCGGGGGTGGAGGTTGTCTTCTTGCTCTATTGTCGGCGTTTGCATTCGTTCTGGTTCTTTAGAATCCGGCCTATGGTGAGAGAGCGATATTACATTCCTCATTTCCAAGACGCATGCTTGCACAGTGTCGAAAATCAAAGATTTGAAGTGCACGGAGAAAACACCCACATCGAAAATACAAAGCTTGACTAAATGAGTTGAGGGACGGACTAAAATGAATGTTATATAAGATGCAATAAAAAACAATAATTGAAATTACTCTTAAATTCTCAAAGTATTTGATTATACTATGATTACCCCACCCCTGGTTACGTGTGGTGCCAAAGTCCCAGGTTGAACGGTATTCTCCTGACACGATCTGAACACATATCTATAGAATTTCTATGCATGGAAATTACATATTTATGTAAATTAAGAACAATAGTTCATAACCTTATATGCTGTTTATATTAATATTGTGCGAAGATAAACTATTACTAAAACTAAATCTCATCACAAGAAAGCACACCCCCGTGTTTTATTGTCGATTAAACTAATTCATCGTCTTTTAAATCCTAGGTTTTTCTAATATTGACACCAGAAGTCGCATTTTAATAAACTGTAACATGTCCAATTTAATTGGTCTTTATTCATCGATTACAATATGTTCTTTCCTAAAACATGACTCTTTCTCGGTTGGACTTTGATGTCGATGGGCTTCCAATACTTCGAATATTTACGTTTCATCATTCACGTACATCCGTGTACGCATACATGTATTATAGATGAAACAGTTACAAGACGAAATAGCGTACACACCTCGCCTCAGCAGCTTCTTGGATGGGGACTACGACTGGTGGCTTCGAATCAGCGTCTGTTTCTTCCGTGACCGGGTTCTCTCTGTGTATGCACAAATTTAAATTATATCCAACAAACATATGTAGAAATAAATTATATTGATGAATGTGTGATCTATTACCTCGCACTCATGTGTACTAAATGTCTGCAATCAGTGGAATGCCAACGTTCAAAATCTGCTATTAAACAGAATACGTAGAAACTGATGTCGGACGAATAGCATTTGATGCGATTATAATGATGCTTATGTAGAGCATCCCTAAAATGGGTCATAAGCATATTAGATTATTACCCAGTTGTTGAGCAATGCCGAGTCTAACGCCATTATCACTAGAGCGCTTCAAGCCATGTCCATATTTCACGTATCTAAGAAGAACCGATCAGAGTACGAGTTACAACGCGATATTTGGCAAGCATATCACTGTACAGTCGAACTAAACTTAAATGTACAACTCGAAACATAGTCACGGTTATGAAATTTAGCGGTCCATGCACAGGCGATCGGTGTGACTAATTACCGCCCGGGGACCGCCCGGGACCGCCCGGGGACCGCCCGGGACCGCCCGGGCGGCCCAACGAGCCCGTGGACACAATATCTCGACGGTATAACGTAGCGACATGCCACCTGAGGGCAACATAGAAAAATTTACTCGCTCGCTCGTCCCCGGCCGGTCATATTAACCCCACAAATGCCGATATTGGCTAAAAGAGCCTGGGTGATTACTGGTGTCTTCGTGTGTGTTCAGACAGATTATTTTGGTGATTCTCGGTAGTGCAATAAGTGCAATACACCTGAGTGTTAATTCCATGTATTGACTCGTTGACGCGTCCACGGCCGATGTTATTAACCCCTCAAATTCCGGTAAAATAGTGTATAAACAAAAGAACCTTGGAACCGCCCGGGACCGCCCGGGCGGCCCCATGGGCCCGTGGACACTATATCTCGACGCTATAACATAGCGACATACCACACGAGGTCAACCTACAAAATGTTACTCCCTCGCTCGACCCCGGCCGGCGTTATTAACCCCTCAAAATCCGATAAAATGGTAAATAGACAAAAAGAACATTAGGACCGCCCGGGTGGCCCCACGTGCCCGTGGACACAATATCTCGACGTTATAACGTAGCGACATACCCCATGAGGTCAACCTAGAAAATGTTACTCGCTTGCTCGACCCCGGCCGGTGTTATTAACCCCTCAAAATCCGACAAAAATGGTATATAGACAAAAAGAACATTGGGACCGCCGGGACCGCCCGGGTGGCCCCACGTACCCGTGGACACAATATCTCGACGTTATAACGTAGCGACATACCCCATGAGGTCAACCTAGAAAATGTTACTCGCTCGCTCGACCCCGGCCGGTGTTATTAACCCCCCAAAATCCAACAAAATGGTTTATAAACAAAAATAACATTGGGACCGCCCGGGACCGCCCGGGAGGCCCCATGGGCCCGTGGACACTATATCTCGACGTTATAACGTAGCGACATACCCCACGAGGTCAACCTACAAAATGGTACTCGCTCGCTCGACTCCGGCCGGTGTTATTAACCCCTCAAAATCCGATAAAATGGTATATAAACAAAAATAACATTGGGACTGCCCGGGACCGCCCGGGAGGCCACATGGGCTCGTGGACACTATATCTCGACGTTATAACGTAGCGACATACCCCATGAGGTCAACCTAGAAAATGGTACTCGCTCGCTCGACCCCGGCCGGTGTTATTAACCCCTCAAAATCCGATAAAATGGTAAATAGACAAAAAGAACATTAGGACCGCCCGGGACCGCCCGGTTGGCCCACGTGCCCGTGGACACAATATCTCGACGTTATAACGTAGCGACATACCCCACGAGGACAACCTATAAAATGTTAATCGCTCGCTCGACTCCGGCCGGTGTTATTAACCCCTCAAAATACGATAAAATGGTATATAAACAATAAGAACATTGGGACCCGCCCGGGACCGCCCGGGAGGCCCCATGGGCCCGTGGACACTATATCTCGACGTTATAACGTAGCGACATACCCCACGAGGTCAACCTACAAAATGGTACTCGCTCGCTCGACTCCGGCCGGTGTTATTAACCCCTCAACATCCGATAAAATGGTATATAAACAAAAAGAATATTGGGACCGCCCGGGACCGCCCGGGAGGCCCCATGGGCCCGTGGACACTATATCTCGACGTTATAACGTAGCGACATACCCCTTGAGGTCAACCTAGAAAATGTTACTCGCTCACTCGACCCCGGCCGGTGTTATTAACCCCTCAAAATCCGATAAAATTGTATATAAACAATAAGAACATTGGGACCGCCCGGGACCGCCCGGAGGCCCCATGGGCCCGTGGACACTATATCTCGACGTTATAACGTAGCGACATACCCCACGAGGTCAACCTACAAAATGGTACTCGCTCGCTCGACTCCAGCCGGTGTTATTAACCCCTCAAAATCCGATAAAATGGTATATAAACAAAAAGAACATTGGGACCGCCCGGGACCGCCCGGGAGGCCCCATGGGCCCGTGGACACTATATCTCGACGTTATGACGTAGCGACATACCCCACGAGGTCAACCTACAAAATGGTACTCGCTCGCTCGACCCCGGCCGGTGTTATTAACCCCTCAACATCCGATAAAATGGTATATAAACAAAAAGAACATTGGGACCGCCCGGGACCGCCCGGGAGGCCCCATGGGCCCGTGGACACTATATCTCGACATTATAACGTAGCGACATACCCCACGAGGTCAACCTAGAAAATCTTACTCGCTCACTCGACTCCGGTCGGTATTATTAACCCCTAAAAATCCAATATTGGATAAGAGGGCACGGACAGCTCGGTGTCTTCTTTTGATTTCAAACAGCATATTTTGATGATGCATGGTAGTGCAATACCACCCGATAGTGACTTCCAGATATTGACTCGCTGACGCGTCAACACAAAATACCGTATCACCATAAATATTCGGCTCTACATGATCGTAAATATCGCAATGTTCTTGAATGTTTTCAATAAAAATTAATAACTTTACACCTATAATTTTTATATTTTGACACGAGCGGGTGTAATTGTGTTGATTTCGACAGCAACTGGTTGTCTGAAGAGAGCCGCGGCAACTGTTTGAATGTGTTGATATCAATTAGCAGTAAAACGGTATCGCAATTGTTATATTGTATACATTAACCACTTCACAATAATCAGAAGACATATTGGCGGATTTAAACCGAAACTGTGTTTTCATAACACTTGGGGAAGACGAACAGGTAATCTCGTGACAACAGCGGAGATTTGCGATGAGGTTTCCGTGTTTTTATTGCAATCGAAAATGGTCGTAATCCCAAAATCTTCTTGGTGCTAGACAATAACGATCAAGATGACGAAGAGAGTATTTGTGATATTGGAAACCCGTGTACTTAATTTGCTTACCGACCAATCACACGATATTACGTTATGGGGTAGATTATATATAATCGTGTGTGAATTAAAAATAAAATATAATTTTAAATATCTCAAAATCATGCGACCACGTATTCGATTCACGCTTCCATCGGATTTTTAGGGGTTAATAACGCCGGCCGGAGTCGAGCGAGCGAGTACAATTTTGTAGGTTGACCTCGTGGGGTATGTCGCTACGTTATAACGTCGCGATATAGTGTCCATGGGCCCATGGGGCCTCCCGGGCGGTCCCGGGCGGTCCCAATGTTCTTTTTGTTTATATACCATTTTGTCGGATTTTGAGGGGTTAATATCACCGGCCGGAGTCGAGCGAGCGAGTAACATTTTCTAGGTTGACCTCATGGGGTATGTCGCTACGTTATAACGTCGAGATATTGTGTCCACGGGCACGTGGGGCCACCCGGGCAGTCCCGGGCGGTCCCAATGTTCTTTTTGTCTATATACCATTTTGTCGGATTTTGAGGGGTTAATAACACCGGCCGGGGTCGAGCGAGCGAGTATCATTTTCTAGGTGGGGTATGTCGCTATGTTATAACGTCGAAATATTGTGTCCACGGGCACGTGGGGCCACCGGGCGGTCTCGGGCGGGTCCCAATGTTCTTTTTGTCTATATACCATTTTGTCGGATTTTGAGGGGTTAATAACACCGGCCGGAGTCGAGCGAGCAAGCAACATTTTGTAGGTTGACCTCATGGGGTATGTCGCTACGTTATAACGTCGAGATATTGTGTCCACGGGCACGTGGGGCCACCCGGGCGGTCCCGGGCGGGTCCCAATGTTATTTTTGTTTATAAACCATTTTGTTGGATTTTGAGGGGTTAATAACACCGGCCGGGGTCGAGCGAGCGAGTAACATTTTCTAGGTTGACCTCATGGGGTATGTCGCTACGATAAAACGTCGAGATATTGTGTCCACGGGCACGTGGGGCCACCCGGGCGGTCCCGGGCGGTCCCAATGTTCTTTTTGTCTATATACCATTTTGTCGGATTTTGAGGGGTTAATAACACCGGCCGGAGTCGAGCGAGCAAGCAACATTTTGTAGGTTGACCTCGTGGGTATGTCGCTATGTTATAACGTCGAGATATAGTGTCCACGGGCCCATGGTGCCTCCCGGGCGGTTTCGGGCGGGTCCCAATGTTCTTTTTGTTTATATACCATTTTATCGGATTTTGAGGGGTTAATAACACCGGCCGGAGTCGAGCGAGCGAGTAACATTTTGTAGGTTGACCTCGTGGGGTATGTCGCTACGTTATAACGTCGAGATATTGTGTCCACGGGCACGTGGGGCCACCCGGGCGGTCCCGGGCGGTCCCAATGTTATTTTTGTTTATAAACAATTTTGTTGGATTTTGAGGGGTTATTAACACCGGCCGGGGTCGAGCGAGCGAGTAACATTTTCTAGGTTGACCTCATGGGGTATGTCGCTACGTTATAACGTCGAGATATTGTGTCCACGGGCACGTGGGGCCACCCGGGCGGTCCCGGGCGGGTCCCAATGTTCTTTTTGTCTATATACCATTTTGTCGGATTTTGAGGGGTTAATAACGCCGGCCGGGGTCGAGCGAGGGAGTAACATTTTGTAGGTTGACCTCGTGGGGTATGTCGCTATGTTATAACGTCGAGATATAGTGTCCACGGGCCCATGGGGCCGCCCGGGCGGTCCCGGGCGGTTCCAAGGTTCTTTTGTTTATACACTATTTTACCGGAATTTGAGGGGTTAATAACATCGGCCGTGGACGCGTCAACGAGTCAATACATGGAATTAACACTCAGGTGTATTGCACTTATTGCACTACCGAGAATCACCAAAATAATCTGTCTGAACACACACGAAGACACCAGTAATCACCCAGGCTATTTTAGCCAATATCGGCATTTGTGGGGTTAATATGACCGGCCGGAGACGAGCGAGCGAGTAAATTTTTCTATGTTGCCCTCAGGTGGCATGTCGCTACGTTATACCGTCGAGATATTGTGTCCACGGGCTCGTTGGGCCACCGGGCGGTCCCGGGCGGTCCCGGGCGGTCCCGGGCGGTCCCCGGGCGGTAATTAGTCACACCCCAGGCGATCGTTGAACTGTTGACAAGCCGAACAATCGTGCAGCTGGACCACCCATTGCAGCACCCATTGACTTAGTAGCTATTTTGAAGACGATTTCAATCGGGTGTCTTATCAAATTAAACATGGTACATCTTCAACATTTGGAGGCAATACCACATGTCTGAAAATTATGAACCACTATATACTAGAATCTCTAACTAATTTTGTTTAAATGCGAACGTCTTTTGTGTCCTCTTTAGGCGCCCCAGATTCCAAATCTCCACAACACATTTCATCAACATTTTGTCACCCATGGTTGAGAAAATCATGTGTAGAGACATAAATATATTTCCAGATAAAACGGATAACTCTAGGATGGAAACGCCGAAATTTGAAATCGTTCCTCATGACCAAACTGGATAGCAAGATTCCTTGAGATCTGAGAACTCATTGTTGAGGTTCTACCTTGGACAGATTAACGGACAAAGTTAATATAATGTTACCGTTTCTTTTGGAAGTGGGGGTAACATAAAACCAGTTGCTTAAGTCGGATAATTATGTAGACAAATCTAACTTTTATCCAACCTCCAATGCCGCCGGATGTTCGCACCGATTGGAAGTCAAACTATAACTATGCAAAGGAACGGTTTGACAGGTTTCAATTGTCCAGAAATACTCTGCAGTGTCTTACCAATGACAAATACAGAAAGTCTTTTTAACCCTTTACCCAACAGAACGGCCCTGTGCCAATGCATTCTCTTATATATGCGAGTCGACCATAGGTCGCCTCGCATATATAAGAGAATGCATTGGCTTAACACATTAAAAATTATAAAATTGTTAAAGAATGTAAGAAAAAATGGTAAAAAGTGTTTAGGCCAATGCATTCTCTTATATATGCGAGGCGACCTATGGTCGACTCGCATATATAAGAGAATGCTTGACACAGGGCATAACTATCACAATGTGGTCAAGGAGCCGGTTCCAATGATATCCATATTTGTATGGTTCTATTGAGACAGACCGAAGATATTTTAGGCTGTTGAAGCTTTATTTGGCCGGTTTTGGCCGGTTTGTTGGGTAAAGGGTTAACTATGGTCGCAAATAACCCAGACGGTAGCATACCTTATGAATGTCTAGAATCTAGAAAGTCTTTTCAAGAGTTGGGTCGAAGCTAAGAACCAAGTACTCGGGGGAATACCACAGCATCATTGGAACTTCGTGAGTCATCATTATTACGATCAAGTCGTGGTTTTTTGGTTTGAGTTGTCATATAAAAAAAAAACGACAACTAGCCCAGCAGCCGCCGCGGACTAAACTTCGAATTTTGGTCGGGCCACAGACTGGTACATAGCTGAAGCGGTGGCCCGTTTAGCTACTGCACATAGCAGCCTCCCAGTACTTACCACAGTGAGGCAGGCGTGAACAATACAGGATTCAACATTCAACAATCATCAGGACGACAACCAAAGAGACAGAAGAGAACAAAAACATACATGAACATACAGAAAACAGTACTTCAAACGTCAGACGAACAATACAACCGATAATAAAAATTAAATCTGAAACACCAGGGAGGCGTGACTAGCCGATTGATTCAGCCGGGTAAACTCATCCACCCGCCTTGAAGAGATGTAGGACCAAAGTGGACCATGAGCTTAGCAGTACACACAAGTCGATGCCTTAAATTGAACGGCTGCCACAGTACCAGCAGGACTCCCAAACCACATCTAACAGATTGGACCCCACAACATACAGGGTGCCACATTAGGGGATTGTTACCCCTTGCAGTGGGGCGGTAGGCATATATTGTCCCGAGCCCACACGGGGTTCAAATGTCGAAGGCAAAGAGGTCGAAAGCTTCTAAAATTGACATGTCTGCTGATTACAGTTATCGGACGTCCCTATATATATATATTCCTACGATATGGGATGTACATTTAAGCTGATTATTATATGGATTTATAGTTGTTAATTTTGATATTCCATTGTTGGCAATAGCGAGAATATTCGTTCAGCATATTCTGGAGATCCATGTGTGAGTGGGAAGTACATTATCAGAATAGTTTAAGACAGCTTTTCTCCCCGTTATTTTTCCATTTTTAGTCCATTTAACGATTAAAACGAATGTATATCTCGAGATCGTTTGTGTAGAAGATAAAATGGGATCCATTCCTCCCTGCCTCCGTGGAGTGGTCATATATCTAAAACCTGCTTGATTTTCAAGAAGTAATTGTTAGATTCGAGAAAAGTCCTGATTAATACGCTTACAATAGAAGTAAATAATTGTGCAATACAAACTGACCACAGGTTACTGATCATTAATTTATAGATCTTTAACGATAGGCTGGATTATACCTACACCCCAAGTAGTGTGCGATAATAATCAAACATGAGTCCCCATCCCCAACACAATTTCGTGTCGTTTTACTGAACTAGACTGTTTCTATGCTGCCGACATGAAACACTTGGAAGTTGATGTGAATCTGATATGTTGACCCTTATCAATGACTGAATTTCAGCACAAACAATGCTTGTGTAAGACTATATTCTTTATGAATAGTTTCCTGGACTATTTCCAAAATTAGCATATTTCTCGCAGTGTCTCACAATACAGGAGATTGCCAAAACCTGACAAAACTTGGTATGGTAATTTGGATATCTATCTTTGGCCAGTCATCCTCCCATGACTGGTTTCCTACAGTAGGTTAGGTATCGTTGATCTCGTGCTTATGAATCATATTTGAAACATATTATTACAGCATCGAATCGGATTTGGCATTTTAAAACATAACAATCATTTGTACATGTATACTCACATTGTGGTATTTGCCTTCTTGATCTCCGCCCATGCTTCATGCGATTTAGGTGGAGAAATATTTCCTGCCACAGACGTTTTGGTACGTCTCATTCCTTTCCCTGGATTTTATCCGACAAGTAAGTAAACATGTCGCAGTATGCTTGGACAGTCGGTCATCTATGACGTCTTCGAAAAATGACTCAAATTCTCCTAAGGGTCCCAAGTTGAGTTGCGTTCACCAGATTGCATGCTGTGCATTGCGCGTGGTATGAGATTCGGATGAGGAATGTATATGCATGTATATGCCAACTGAGTTTCATATTACGGGAACATTAGTCTAACATGCGTTAGAATTCGCTTGGTCACTATCCATTCAAAATGACGGACGAGAAAACATTTATGCAAAATTGTTGAAAAGGTTAGCCACAATTTAGTTCCATCTGGTTTGTCTATTAAGATGCCACCCTTCTATTTCCGTTCGGTTGAGAACATTCAAGTGTCGAAATTATGAAATATGTATCGAATAACTACCTTAAGCAATCATCTTGATGTGCAAAAGCATGTATAAGTAAGTTTTTTGAAGTTCAATATGATTTATTTATCTGTTTCTTGTGCCCTCATATCCGTTGTAGTTATTGGTTTACCCAAACAAAAAACAATGTATGATTGGAAGTTGGAGCCTCATGTTCCCCACCCCCTTGATGAAAATAAAATCAAAAACAGTTGTAAACCTCAGAAATAGCGAACAATCACATCGTTATTTTAAGAATGTACAGAAGGTATGGTGATGACTGAAAATCGTTGATGCACCTTATAATGAAGTGCATGTACGGTTTTACCTCAAACTAATTGCATGCAACACAACGTTAATTTGCAGTAATAATTACATTTGACCCATTGTAGACAACATACTAACAATAAAAGAATAAAGAAAAGGGAAATTGGCGAAATCAAAATAGTCAAATATACACAATGGGTATAAAAATGGAAGGACTTGTAAAATGGAATGTTTATTATAAACTTCCACGAAAAGCCATACATTTAACGATTTACCAAATTTTCATAAATTTATTTCACGAAAATAACCAATTTCCATGTTCTGGTGTATTTGTGTTCTGTTATTTATTATGGGTTGATGTATTTATTCATGCAAAGAAACATTGTGTTGCAATTTGTTTGAGGTTTGAGAAATCTTTTCACACAAGTGCACTGAACTATAAATTGCCATAGAAAGTCACATATGCTAGGTTGTCCCCCATTTGTTTGATTATTTTAAAAACCCGTTTTCTTGAAAATACTGAGCATCCATCACAAGCTATGGAAACGAAAGAACTTATGACCGGTTTCATTTTGTGACGCCACAACTGATATCAGCCGAGTTTAGTGAGTTATCAGCCGAGTTTGGGGTTACATCAGCCGAGGTCGATAATAGGTCGCTCACGGCAAAGATATGATATATAATTAATAATTAGAGGTTATTGCTTAGGACGTTACTGAGGGCTAATGTATATCTTGTACGATATCCAACTAACTAAATGATAAACTATATGGTAATATATCCATTATTATGTCAGTTCATCGGTATAAACTCAAGATTGAATGGGCAGCAAGTAGATTGTAATATAAATTACTAAATTTTCCATGATTTGCATTGAAATTAGCCAACAGTTTGAAATGGAATGAAATACTCGCCGTTATTTCAAATTAATTTATAAATGCTCCTTATATCGGAATGTCACTGTGACTACGGTCCTGAACGACTGTTACGTTGTGACATCGCAACTGATATCAGTTTTTGGGTTAAAATTCGCGTTTAATGCGTTATCAGCTAAGTTTGGAGTGATGTCAGCCTAGGTCGATAATAGGTCGCCCAAGAGAAAATGTGATATCTAATTAATAAATAATAGATACACCGGAATCTAGAACGTCTACCTTTTGCAAATTGTTTGTTCGTTTGTTTTGAGTGGAAATGTTCTTCCAAGGGTTAAAGTTACGTTTGATTGGCAGAAATGCCTAATATGTTCCTAGCCATTCAAGAATATATATTCAAATTACATATGTCGTCCATGGCTGACAGAATGGCTTATAATACAATGTGGTCAAATACAATCAATGGAAACAAAAGGCAGAAAAGATCAAACTGGCAGATAGAAACATTCGTGGCTATTGTGCACGCTGAGGTGTTAGAAGACAAAGCCAAAACACTACCATGTTTAGATTTAAATCACAGCAAATAACGAAGCCAAAATGCTATTCTAAAATATGATATATTTAAATTACAACTACATGTGTATCCGAGCGTTAAGATCGACACCAATACGTGTGTCACGCTTTATGCGTTAGGTCGCTCGAACGTTTCAGTGGTTTCGGTGGCAGATACTTTTGTTGCAGAAGATAGACGTTCTAATTCAGTGATTACATTTTAAATATGCTATTTTATAAGAATCCCAGGTTACCTAGCAACGTCCCTGAAAACCCCGTCGTTGGTTTTGTTGTTTACTTTTCGATTCGTTAACCTTCAATAATACTTAGAATGCTTACCAACATCATGGGGAGGGTGACATAACATTACCCCAATGAGGCTCCAACAAATAGGACAACACCTTTCAAACACGTATCATTAGTATTTGACGTTTTATTTTATACAGAAATCATCATCAATTTTGTCATGGCAAATCCACACCCCGGAAAGCCTTAGAAAACCCCTTGACTAATGTGCCGGCCTTGGCTAAACAAGACATATAACATATTCCGAGACATCAGTTTCCGATGCAGACTTTATGTCACAAATAATTCAATGTATTGATTTATCAAAGGAATGTGTTAGAAATTAATTTCCTGTCTGTATACGTAAAATAAAACCTGGATATCATAACACGCCGCCATCCGGAAAAGTTATGGCAATGTGGTACATCGTACTGATATATAACACAACTGTCTTACTTCTCCCTTTATCTGACCACGTCTATGTCAATTAGGTGACACACCAGAGCCTTGTCGATAATCCTAATTCAGAAGGAATAGAACGTGCTGGAAAATGCCAATACATACGCAGTGTATATTATAGAATGATATATAGTATCACTAGATCACGACGCCGCTGATATGAACAACATCCTTTCGAATAGTACACGTTTCATGTGACGGCTATCAACGACGCCCGTCCAAACGGTATGCATGGGAACTTGGTAGGTTCCATCTGGATGCGACATTTTAGTTTTCTAGTTGTTTGCCTCTCTTTTGACAGCAGAACAGGAGATGTACCTGTGGAACGAAATATACATGTAATCTTCGATATTAAATTTAGACCTGCGGCGAGATGGTGGTAGCCCGTGTATTATATATACATGCGCGTATTCACAAAATATAACTACGGACGTATTTTTCCCGTGTATTTACCCCCCCCCCCAGTAGAACATGAATACACTTTTAAGCACTAACGTCATGCGGCACCACCGGAACACATACATTACATTTTGTTAGATCGGCAATCGGATGAGCGGTTTTTATGTCTGCTGTAGGGTCGTTGTTGCTGTTCGGGTCAGATTTGATGTTTGAACGGAGATTTATCGAAGAATAAATTATTCACTTCACCGCCAGCTATGTGGACCTTACATTAAATACCGGCAGCTACATTAAATACCGACAGCTATATGGACCTTGCATTAAATACCGGTAGCTATGTGGACCTTACATTAGATACCGGCAGCTATGTGAACCTTAAATTAAAAACCGGCAGCTATGTGGACCTTACATTAAATACCGGCACTGTCCGTCACCTATGTGAACCTTACATTAAAAACCGGCAGGTATGTGGACCTTACATTAAAAACCGGCAGCTATGTGGACCTTACATTAAAAACTGGTAGCTATGTGGACCTTACATTAAATACCGGCAATTATGTGGACCTTACATTAAATACCGGCAGCTATGTGGACATTACATAAAATACCGGCAGCTAGATGGACCTTACATTAAATACCGGCAGCTATGTGGACCTTACATTAAATACCGGCAGCTATGTGGACCTTACATTAAATACCGGCAGCTAGATGGACCTTACATTAAATACCGGCAGCTATGTGGACCTTACATTCGCGTGTACCGATCAAGCGGTAACGCCATGCAGCCATATTCATGAGGCAATAATTGTGTTTCGAACTGATACGAACGACTGATAGTAAAAAAAACGCTACATCAGAATAAAAGCGCATGGATTGTCGAGACAAAATAGGGAGCGTGTTTTTCTTGTGTATATTTCGGATATAATAATAATGTGTAAAATACACAGGCTACCGGCAACTGCCACAGGAATTGTTGGTCTCCAACACTACACTAATATAGTTTTCAAATTCTCTGAATAGGATAAACAAATTGATAAGAATGTATGATCTTTCAAATTTCTGCACAACAGTGAGCCGTACGCTCTTTATCTTATGTTATGTTAAACATTTCAGAGGAACTCGGGGAGAACAAAATAGCAAAACTTGGACTACTATAGTACACATTGAAGATTTACTATGCGGACCACCACTCATTACCATTGAAGTAAACATTCTTTATTCAAAAAGCTATTCAAAAAAATATCGTATCATCGAAACTATTCGGCAACGATGCAATAGACTGAATAAATGCAACCACGCCAGTGGATACGTGTACATACTACCCAGTAACCTGCACATAACATTTTATATGTGCTTTATTTCGTCTTACTTCCGAACCAACTTAAATTTCATTAATTTTTTTCCAAATTTGTTTAAGCCCTGATTATCTTGTGTTTTATTTGAAATGATGCCTCAGTTATAATCAGTCTTCGTAAATGTTTTCATCAGTTGAAAGAGCATTTTATCAATTACGATAATAGGTGCTCCCACCCGCATTGTTCATTCTGGTGTCTGTTTCATTTATATTAAAAATGATTTACTTATCAATTATTAGGAATTACCATACATATGTCATCAATAACATTTCACTTATTTAAGTAAAATAGTAATGGGTGCCCTTTATTATTACATGCTGCATGGAAACATATTTTCTTTTCAGCATGCAATTTATATCACTTTCGGGAGTTTTTTCATATAACAAAATCCAAGCATGCGTATCATATATCTTTATCAACCTATCCTGCTCAACATAACGCACCATCAACGTGGAGAGGTCCATTTAAATATAATATTAATACCTATCTGCCGTTTTACTGTATACCATGTTTTGTTATACATGTATATATATGGATATCCAGCGGCAAAAATCCACAGAATCGTCACAACGATAAGCGATTTTAGAACACTGACTAATCACTAACTCTATGTTGGATGTTGGTGCCACTCAACCACTACACACACTATAACTCCAACCTTAACACAAATTACATGAAACTTCTCATCTGACATTCTGTTTCATAATAACGTACACTTAAAGACAGATACTAATGACAAAATTGTAGTAAACATTTTCACTCGCAAAAACTATCGGTATCTTGAAGTGGTACAATTCTGGTTGGGTTGACTCAGGCTTAATGTACATATAATATACTTTGTGCTGAATTATCACAATCGTTTTAAATGGACAGGACCGAATTAGAACGTCTGTTTTTGGAGCAACACGGCATCTGCCAGCGAGGACACTGAAACCGGAAGAGGCAACACTACCATAAAATAACATGGGTCTGTGTAAAATAACATGGTAACTATTTTCAGTAGCGAGAAAATAATTGATCGATAAACCATTATTGTGCACGATATAAACACGATATCATCAACATCTACAAGAAGACTTAACATGTACTAGCAGTAGTATAGTAATAGTAGTAGTAGTAGTAGTAGTAGTAGTAGTAGTAGTAATTGCAGCATTATTAGTAGTAATTGCAATAGTATCAGAGAGAGAGAGTAGTAGTGCAATAAAGAAGAGTAACTGCAGAAAAAAATGTACTACCTGTTCAATATCACGGGGTTCCGATAAAAGGCTGGAATGCCTAAGCGGATCTCACAATCTGGTGGAATCTTATGGAATTCTGCTTGGATGCCCCTTGGATGCCCCTTGGATGCCCCTGGGTTGTTTTTTTGCAGCTGTATAACACTCTTTAAACCTTTCTATACTAAATGTAGTCTCCCACCATTTACAATTATATACATAAGAATGCCATATTATTCATTTTGAGTGGTGTTCATTAAATAATAAGCAGGCCACAGGAAGACGAAAAGATAATAGAAGTTCAGAAAAATTTATATTCATTTTAGGAAAATGTTTAGGTAATATCCTATGGTCGTTTGTTTAACTAATTACCTAAACATTTCCTAAGGGAACTAGTCGTCAATGAGTATTTAATATAGAAAGGGTTAGCTGACAGCATCACAGGTTATTTCTGTCGGGATAATATTACAGTATCAATACCGAAATAGAACATGCGGACTTGCAAGAATAAAGGAAATGCTATCCATAGATGTTTCGCATTCACTGATGAATTTTCGTTTGTCTATTTGAGATAGAGTACCAGCTGATGTGAATTATTCTAAGTCTACACATTGTGAATAATACTCTAAGCATGATACAGGTAGAACATGCATATTTGTTTTCATAAGAACGATAAAACGATACAGTCCAAATATTCAAAACAGTAACCTTTAGAAAACTAATATATCATTTTGAAAGAATAAATCTGGTGCGAGAAATTAAACAGAATTGATCCATAAAAGGTAAATTATTGTTTTGAATATCTTTGAATGTAAGGTAAACGAAATCTCGAATATCAAAGTCCATACAAGATAAGACTATCATCATATTCATGGGATTGACTACACCGAATAACAAAAGAGGTTCCGAGTAGCAAGGGGCGATTCCGAGTAACAGGAACAGGAAGGAAGAAAGATATAAACACAATTTGATCGCGTTCTAGGCCCCGAAACCATACATATTATACATCATTCGAAATACATTCCTTCTGAAAATTAAGTGTGCTAATTGCAAAAGTATTGCAATTAGTAACGAATCGGCAATTAGCATATTCATCCAGAGAGGCGGAACAGATTCTCGTAGAAAAGCACAGAATGTTCGCAAATTACGCAATAACACTGTCAAATATACACAATTCTGATACATATTATAGGATGTATTCACTCGAAATAGTATCGACAAACTTTTACAAATGAGTTACTCTAAATATTCACTTGTTGCTTCGAACCATTTCCTGTTATTCGTCCGGTTCGTGTTACTCGGAATAATGAATCCCTCACTCAGCACACATATTTGGTGTGACTGACAGACCTGCGTGTTCCAACGCTGTGATGTGATTGATTATACTTTTCCAGAAACAATATTCCGAAAATATGTACGACGCACCGTCGAGATAAATATTATTAGAACTTTTCTACGCGACCAGCCCTGGACAGTGAAACAACTGGCGATTTTTAAGGAACTAGAATTTCGAAGGTGCCTTAAGATCGGCAACGAACATTAAGTTTGATAAGAACCAAACCAACATAAAAAAAATTTAGCATGGAAAACAAACTGTTAACAGTGAAACACCACACACCACACACACATTTTACCTATAAGGTATCCGTCCTTTTTGATCCTTGGTAACATCTTATTCTTTTTTCGAGAAGTCTCGAATGGGTGTGTGTTACCATGGTTCTTAAAGCGTTCTTTGAAATCAGAATCGAGGTCTAATAAATCCCTGTAACGTGACGTTTCTGTAAACGAGAATAGGGTGCAAGAGTACAATAACGACGCCATAGTGGGGCAGTTGATTGGTGGTTTAGTTGGGTTTTTGTTGCTTTCGTGGCAATGACAATTCCGTGATGAAGCCAGTTATTATGGCTTTAATGAGAACTTAGAAGGCCATGTCGCTGAGAAATAACGTCACAGTACCCAAAGTTTTTCAGAGGAGAAGAGATTGTTTAGCCACAAGTATGATCAATCGCCGATATTAATGAAAATTTTCGAATATAATGTGAAACCTCACAATAAAGCTATTTATTCAAACAGATGTATCTCCAACCATGGTCCATATACGGGCAAACTATGTGCAAGCTTTCCTTGTGTATATGACTCTAATCAATTCCTGTAATATATTGACAGTTAATGGCACCTCGAGGTGAGTTATTTTACCTATGTGATATAAGGCTCACCGTTGTTTATTAGATAGATGAAGCTGAAATGTTGAATAATATAACATTGCCATGCATATGCAACCCAATACACTGCAAAGCTAAGTGGTATATAACTAGCAAGACTACAGGTCTACATGCACATGGAGAGGTGATTACAGCTGGCATATACAGAGATTGTGTTTTCACACGTGGGGTTGAGGCAGTGTTCACTAAAGGTATAAGGTTGGTAAACTCACAATGGATGAGGTATATAACATTAATGAATATTTGTTTGACCGATTGCCTTGAAGTATTTTCGGTTTGTGTTAGTTGTTGATGAATTCTTCCATAATTCTGCTTCAATGTTAATTCAAGAGCTTATGCCAACATAATGTATATTCTGGGAACGAGCAAAAAAGACAATGACATTTGGCAACTATATTAGTACATTCGTTATATGCATATCGGCCATGTTGATATAGTTTATTGATTATATGATTAATGTTTGGAAGCACAAATAGAGTTATGTTACATGTTTTGACTCTTGTTTACACACAATTACTATACAATCGCCAAAAACTCACGGTACAAGCGGGTACACGGACCAATACAATTTAAGAGTATAACCATGTATAAGAGCAACGCAGGTTCTTAGTTTACAAAGTTTTGGTAAATCCATTAGCGCAAATATAGCCAAACGCCTGGAAACTGTATTCGAAATTCTGTGTATAAAATTTGCATGTGGTCATGGTAGGGTATATGCATATAAGCTGTGTGTCTATTGGCGTCTTGTAAGTTTGGTTTGTGATCCATACATGAAGCAGGGTAGGCACACCAAACTATAACAGATATTTAAACACTAAATTAATTATATTGCTGTAGTTAAGGTATAATTAACAGTCTACCAACGACTAACAACGTTGTCGAGACATAGGAGAGATTCAGCATGTAGTTTGTAGGATAAATGAAAGCATAACATGCCGACAGTGAATAGAAAGCAAATAAATATTTGCAAACTGAGAACTTTCCGTTAGACCGAATTCAACACATTGGTAGTATAATGTGATTGCAGAATGGATAAATCTGTATTTAGTGAACAACTGGTTCATGACCAGTTAAAGCTAAATCTAACATATCTCACAATCAGAATTAACCATGTATATGATCGAAAAATGGCAATGTAATGCATGCAACTACAATTTACATGCGAAATATCTCTTTAGACATATAATCGGCGGACTGTAATTACTATCAGCCACTAGTGGTGTGGGTGGTATGCTGGCATATGAAATCATCACAGTTTATATATATCTTACCGTCATATGGTCAACTCCCTGCAATGGAAACTGGTTTATCAAAGAATCAAGCATAATTTTAAGAATTAACCCTCTCTATACTAAAGTATCATTAGCAGGTAGTTATCCCATAGGAAATGTTCAGATAATAAATTCGACAAAAGTTTGTTGAAATTATTATCTAAACATTCCCCTCAATACATATGACAACTGTATCTTTTTATTTGTCTGCTTATATTACCTGTAAATCCCTGAAAAACAGTAATGTGCCATTCCAGTGTATACTTACGTAGCTGAACGGGAGAATCCATTTAGTATAGAAAGGGTTAAACTGACATCTATTGAGCCATATCGAAATTAAATATCAAGATTTGTCATATTGAGCTGCTTCATTTCCATGCGAATGCATAGCGAACATGTGAATACCTTTAATTTCGCTAAATGTGAAAAAAACCACATTACCACAGGAATATGATTAAGATAGTTTGTAGTGATAAATAGATAGAACGACAGAAGTGTGTGAACTGGTTAATGTCATTGCACGAGTTTGTTGTGGTCCAATGTCGTTAACTGTGTTGTTCTGTGTTTATTGCACACTATGACGTTTAGCTTGTAAAATACTAAACGTGTGATTAATGTAGACTATACCCCATAATTTATTGAAGAAATGTTATGTTATAGTTGACGTTTAGCTTGTGCTTAATGTAGACTATATACCCCATAATTTATTGAAGAAATGTTATGTTAAAGTTGACGTCGCCAATGAATTACGTTGTTGACGTAATAGGTTTGTATTATTCAAGAATACACAATTTTTTATGAACGTTTTGAAATCTTCTATATTTTGCTTTATTTCGCAAAAATAAGCCCTTGGTGTGCAATACACCATTGTATTATGCCTTTATAGGTAACTAATATAGTGGTACCAATCTTCTGTGTTGTCTGTTTTATTCGTCTAAAAACGTATTTGTGCCCTTGAAATCGCCGGGGTTTTACAAATATTATGTTGTTGGAATTGTCACCCGTAAGAGATATACCATATTTCAGTATACATAATTTGCATACTTTGTTATTGACTTTTACCTTGAGAGTTCCGGTTATTAATGCATGCAATAGTGATTATACATCAAGAAACAAGCATGGTGCATTGTGTGCTATAAGAAAAGGGATCATAATTACCTGGTTCAGAATCCAAGTGAGCACGCATTTTATGTGGTTTGATTGAGGCATGATTCCTGAAACAAGTAAAATACATAGATATCAACTACGTGTATCATGTCAGTGAGTCAAACACAAAACGTTTACTCGCTACATATATCGGGGGAGGTACAAGATGTTTCAGACTGACCTGTCGTTTTCCCTTCTTTTCAAACGCAGGTACACACAACACTTTCATACTTGAGTACAGTTGACCTAGGTCTACGCTCGCTAACGAATTCACGAAGAGCAGTTGAAATACAGCAAATATCATCGAGAAAACAAAAACAAGTATCCCAGTTCAATCTGACTCAACCAACTTAATTATATTGGGGTTTTCTGAGGTTGTTGGTTTCATTACGACTGAGGGGGGATTTGATATGTGATAACAGACAACAGACAACATTCGAAAATAAATTTGAACTTGATTTCAGTCTTATACAACACCAATTTTGTTATTCATCGTCTTCCATCAACAGTTATGCTGGCTTGGTGATGATTAGTTTAACGCCCCTCTTACGTTACATTGATATGGTCAGGTTAGTATCAATTAGGTACAGGTGGGACAGGAACCAGTCTATCGCGCCAAAAGCGGCAATAGCTATCTTGAATTGTACATCACGGATGTGAATTTTCATTTCTACAATATATTTTCATCTCAAAGTGGATAGAAATGCAAAGTGAATGAACAAGAACGATATTTTGTCTGTATTGGCACGTGCTCAATGTATCTTGTTTAATTAATTATTTCAAGTCCAAAAGCTGCAAAAGATTCCATTTTAGTAATCGGACCATATCAGCACTAACCAACAGCATATACGCCACAAGTGAACTGAGCACAAGGTGACAGATATTCACGATCAAGCTATGGGTCAAAATATATATTTCCAAACAAAAAATAGCACCCGTAGACAGTTCCATTCAACATATAAAATAATAATGGAGTATACTGCATTCATGCGCTGGACTAAATGTCCAACCGTTGATGCCCAAAACAGCAGTAGGAGCACGCACCACCGGTACGAAACCCACTACGTTGCGATTTAAGGAGGAGCTCCATTCGTGAATTTCATCTTCAAACAAACAATTTGAAGGGAAAAAATCATTGCCCTTTATAAGCAATGTATGCTATAGTATTATAACAACACGTGTTTACCTCACAACATAAGAGATATGTTCGAATAATAATATAGACAGTTTGACACACAGTGCATTGTCAAGACTATGAACTCAACTAGGGTATGCGCTCAGTCTACCATCTGAAATCATGACTATCTGTGAGAAAATAAATAAAACATTTTTCATTGCATATTTTAGTTTTTTTTTGGCATCCATTTGCAGATTTTGCTATTTGCTATTTTTTATCGGGTTAAGGACCAAAATAACATAAAACAACAGTAATATTATTCAACCACGTTTTCAATAATATGGCAGACAAATACTCATTACTGATTCATCTTTTCAGACATTATGTAGTTTTATCCAAAAAAAAAATTTCTGCAAATGCATTGCTGCCAAAAATAATAAAATATGCAATGAAAAAGGTATTTTGAAAATACTTCCTGTCAAACTGTCTATCGACCTGCATGAAAGCATTGTTGTTTTTTTAAACCACTTTTTTTCATAATTCAAACATATCTTTCATATTGTGAGGGTAAATAGTTGTTATAATACTATAGCATACATTGGTTATAAGGTATAATGATTTTTTTCCCCTTCAAATTGATAGTTTGAAGTTGAGATTTTTTTAGAAAATTCACGAATAGGGCGCCTTCTTAAGGTTTGCTTATCCACAAACCACTCACGGTGGTAGTTAAAACACTAACGGTGGTAGTTAAAACACTCACGGTGGTAGTTAAAACACTCACGGTGGTAGTTAAAACACTCACGGTGGTAGTTTAAATCCTTTCCCGTGGTACAGATCCCTAGCGTGTTGCGGCAGCACCAGCGATTTCAATTTCTGGATTTCTCGATTAATATCAAATCTGTGAACAAATAAAAATAGCATTGATGTAAAATGCGTCGACTCTTTAAGGCTAGATACTGTTGCTGTTTATGAAAGTAGTCACATGGGATGATTTTTGCTCAATCCGTATACTTGTTTAGGTATGATTTCTTTTTGTCGATTAAAACAATTTACTATGGCAATAATAAAACGTGTCATCTGGATTGTATTTGACAGCTAGACGACATCGTGATTATCGTGATTTAAAAGTCATAGTGTCATGGCTTACATCACTGAACAAGCAGATATATGCTCACATTGTGACCGATTGAAAGGCATCTGCGAGCCATCTGAATCCAGCCCATCTAAGATGTTGGCACGGTATACGAGATTCTGATATCATTTAAGACGGCGCGGAGGTGACACATTCTTTACCCTGGCAGAAATCTCAGTTCATCAAGCTATGATCTCAAACAATTCGATGCCACAAATCAGCACATGGCTCCTTCAATCCCCAAGATTGTGTATACATAATTTGGTAAGAGATATCTCAAAACATAACGACGCGGAAGATATTGTTTGTTTCTAATATATATATATATATTCCACTTGAACCCTTTTATCTATGCTTACCGCTCTTCCATGCTTATTCGTTTCCCACCAAGGATGAGTTCAAGAGACCCATGTCCACACTCCCTTCTCCTCTGCAAACTACGTGATCTCTCAAGGTAGTCGAGTTCGGATTCTATCCGTTGCTTCTGACTCATCCTGCCGAGGGAAATAATTCAAAAGTCGTAAGTCGGGATTTTTTTTACCCTGTGCCAATGCATTCTCGCATATATAAGAGAATGCATTGGCCTAACAATTTTTTACAATTTTAATAATTTTTTCTTGTATTCTTTAACAATTTTATAATTTCACCCATACAGAGCCCAAGACAAACATGAGCAGACGACACTCTTCTATATGCTTCTATATATGTGTGGGGCTCCCTGAAGGGTAATGGATGTTTTTTATTTTATGTCCTAAAAATTGTAAGAAACATTTATTTAAAAATAATGATAAAAAATTGTTAGGCCAATGCATTCTCTTATATATGCAGGGCGACCTATGGTCGACTCGCATATATAAGAGAATGCATTGGCACAGGGTAAACAAAATCCCGACTTACGACTAGATTTGATATGGCGGGTCACATATGTTTATTACCCATTTTAACAGTGGAAGCAGAGCACCAAACACTTCACAAAACTGACAGAAACCAACTGATAAGTTTGCACGTTGTTTTTTGGCAGGCATGACGTCATAGAAAACTTATGGTGCCAGAATATTCACAGCAACATGAATATACAATGCGTCTTTCCTAAAGCTAACAACACGAGAAGTAAAACTGGTGTAGCTCCAAATGTAGCGTTAGTAACATTTGCATTCAGATATCTTAAAGACACGGTTGGCCTTGGCGGTGGGTATCCTGTGAAAATATCTCCACTCGTCAAAAATCGCCACAAACAGAAAGAACATAACAATGTAGATAGACTTTGTCCGTATACAAATAAGAAATATCGCATAAACAGTATGTTATGGTCATATGTCTGACCATTGTTATGTAAACAAAAGCATAAAAAGTTACTTTTATGGTGTTTGTTTATATTATGATGGTAAACATAAAGAGCGTTCTTTGTTGGTGAATACCTGATTTGGAACTAATAAAGAGCGTTTATCCATTTGTGTGTGATTAGCCAGTAGCATTGTGCTGTCTTCTGTAACACAACCAGGCTCTTGCTTAGGTAAAATATAGTAGGTCTTTATGATAACATGCTGTTTACGCGATGGTCATTGTATATATGAACGGAACTGTATGCGTTTTAATGTTTTTCTGTTTACGGTGTTTGGAACAAATATGAATATTTTTGACAATTAAGGCCGCACGTGCCTTTAATGGTGGATTCTTGGAACATACACGTAAGTGCATGCTATTTACAGGAAAATTTAGGTAGCATCGCTACATGTGATTATACAGTTTTTACTTCTCACACAGTTTGCTGTGGAAAAGATGCATTTAATAGGCATTTTTTGCTTTCGTTTTCTTGCACACATTATATCGAAATGCCTGCAAAAAAGGCCAAGAAAATTAGCGAGTGTGTAAACTTACCCTTACTTACAACCCAATATCTGATTTTGTGCGCACGTACCGTCAGATAAATTCCAAAAATGAAAATGTATCTTTATTCCGGAGAACTCCATGAGAAATGTTTTGTTGAGAAATCCACATTTAATTACATCAAAACTTATTTTTCAAAGTGGAGGTATGATTTTTGAATCTTCACCACAAGAAAATAAACAGCTGTGTTTTACACTGACTGTATTGATGTATGTAGGCAGGTTCAGCTTCACTCAAACAACCAAGCATAAAGTTTAGCATAGCCAGTCTGATCCAAATCTCCATCAGGAATAATCAAGATGTTATTCAAAGAATGCACAATACCTTCTACATACTGGATACAGTCATAGTCACATAATTCAAACACTCATTACTACAACATGAGACATGTACTGTGATGTAATGTGTGGCATTCTCCATAAACCATTATCGACATAACTATCAAATACGGATGTATTTTTATTTATAGAAATTACGAAACTACAAACCCTGAACGCGCGCACACAGTCAGATTTCAGTTGGGAAGAAAAAATATTATATTTCCTGCCGCAAATAAAGTGGCATAAAATAAACCTGGTGCACGTATAGTTGTTAAGACATTTACGTAAAGTTTGAGTCATGTTTTTCTATTTGAAAATGTTCCCAACTTGGTTGGTTTTGGTTACACCTTAATAAGAACCATACATACCATCTTTTTCCCGGGGAGAGGAGCTCCAACTAAGTTGTTATAACTTGTACTCCAATCCCTATTCTCTCATCCTACATTATTGTGTTATAAATATTATTTTGTTTGATATGTTAATATGGGATGATCAATAAAATATGAAACAACCATACATATTCAAATAGATCGTCTAATCTGCTATGAAACAGGTTCCCAATTTGTTACAGCGCTTCTTTACGTATGACTGCTAGTTATAAACTATTGTATTAGTCTCCCATTAAGGTGGCACTCAGAACTACATGTTATGCATGTATATTATATGTAGTAGATAAGACCGTGGCTCAGATGTCCGAATTATTGGTTGTTATATATCCAAGGCAGAGTTGGAGATGGTATGTAAGTTTGAATATGACACGTATACATACCCTTCCAAAGATCTTGACGATTCCCACTGAAAATATAAAATACACATGTATTGAGTAAAGCACTGCACGCAATTCCATACTGAAATGTGATCTAGCACTAGACATTATCTGCGCCCAAAATTATTTTGCTTTCCATTTTCTGGAGGACGAGACTTTCATAAGATAAGATACAACATAGACAACAAGAAAACCTTGATTATCGATCTTGAAGTATCTTATGATGAAACATTTGCTCGATGGTGGTTACCAGTTGGAATCTTTTTCAGGAGACAGCATGTGTAAATTTTATATGTTATCTCAGAGAGTAGTCTCGCTGGATTAATGCACAATGGAATTTTGCAAACAGGATAAATACAATGGCACCGACAACGCACACCCAGATATATCTATAGCGGAGATTGGCATTATATCTTAAGTGTGCCTTTAAGGAACTGCCCAAACTCTGAGACACTGGAGACCCCACCCGCCTGGGCAAAAACTCCCCATTTCAAAACACATCCCATTTGTTGAGACCGGGGGGTAAATATAACTGCTGTTCCCCTATATTATTCGATGTGGGTGACAAAATGGGAATGGGCTTGCCTTCACCCAGCGGGATTGAGAGATATAAATGTTATATGGTATTATGGTTGTGGCATGAGTATAAGATTATAGCAAATATATAGTTTCCTGCTATTGTACATATATGTATGTATATTTTGCATGTTCTGTGTTAAATCATAGCTTTTGCAATAAACTGATTGATTGATTGAAACCCTCAAACTGCCAATTGGGTCATGCGTTTTATATCCAAATAAAACAAACCATAACACGAATGACGTCACATTTTCTTGGCCTAAATGAGTGAAAGCAGTATATAATAACCGGGTGTGTTAATTAAATGCGCGGCAGACTAATCGATCAATGCTGCACATGTATAGCATATTGGAAAATTGGGCTAACTTTATACAGTCTGGATGTAGTATATTGTACACAGCACCATAGCCTCCAATAAAAAAAACCCTCAGACTATATTCATTTCTTAAATACAGATTGGGTTTATTCACCATGAGCATAACAGAATGACTTCGTGTAGTCACTGGTGGTGTGTATTATCTAATGGTGTTAGGAATAGATTTGCTATATAACTGGGGTGATTGAAAACTCAATTAAGGATACAATGTATTTCCCAATTATCAACATTGAGATGGATCGGAATGCGTCTAAAGCAATACAATATTCAAGGTGAGCTATCAAATTCCGCAGCTAAACATTTGCAAGGTGGTGTAAAAACATTTGGAACGCCGCCTATCTCAACACAATTCCATGCTACTCTGTTTACTCTCCTGTGTGCACACTTATTAATTAACATACATCGGAAGACATTCAATTTGTATTAACTTACAGAATATCGGTCCGTGTGAAGAATTATTCCCCGCTTCGGATTCCAGTTAATATCTCCCGAATGACCTGGAGACTGGGAAAAAAGTTCCTGATGTCTACGCGTGACGGGAACTTTCTTTGCTACTGTGGAAGACCTGAAATATTGATGTTGCATGTATTCGAAGTAACTGCTTAGTATAGTGCGCAACTAATCTATACATACTGAATTTTTTTTTTAAATAAATGGATTGACGATGTCAATATAGACTCGATAAACTCAGACTATGTAAACAGCTAAACCAAAATATCGAATATCGCCTACTGTTACAGTGATAAGTGTGATGCTTATGTAGCATTAAGAGCATCCCTTTATATTACGCGAACATAAACTTTAGATGCAATAGTGTTCACTCTCATATATCACACACCCTCTATATAGCACCCGTAAGAATAAGTAAAAATCATCATACGGTGTACACGAAAGTTTATACAAACGCAAATATTTCAATAATATATCGAGATGGGTTGTGTTATTTTGAGTATAAGAGGCTGGTATTCCAATTGGTTGGAAAAAGTGAGCTCAAACTCCAAGATAGTTACAATATTTTCAGCAAATATCCAACATATCCAGCGATATTTTGCTATTATCATGACATGTATAAATCATGTAGGCACCCATTGTGAACCCGATATAAAGGAGATGCTACAAAAAGAGTGTTATATTAAGTTCAGAATTGCAAATCGCTGGACTAAAATCTATGTTAATTCGAAGAAAATATTGGTCACAATAGTAGCGTTTAAAACAGAATTGATCCTTTCATGAGCGAAGTGTCCCTCTGTTATATACTAGATATATACAATGCATTATATATAATACAGGCTATGGCACCTAACGTGCACATATATATAATGTATGCATGTACTTACATGAATGTTGACGTATGGTAGGGAACAGGATCTGGATTGACGCTGAAGTCTGTGTCCTCTGATTGCCGATTCCTATGCACCGAAAAGTTTGTGTATAGGGGGTTCTTTATCTGAAAAATGGAACGCAATTTTCAACAAACTACATTTACGCGGGATATACAGAAGGCCGACCGAAGTCAGTCAAGCCCGAAAATCCTCTTTACTGACATTCCTCCAGTCCAATATGGACGTTCTAGTGAGTTTAACCTTTTGATGACGGGAGATGCGATGGCGCAACATTAAAGACCCTGTGCCAATGCATTATGTTATATATGCATGCGAGTCGACAAATAGGTCGCCTCGCATAGTTAAGAGAATGCATTGGCCTAACAATTGTTTATCATTTAAAAAAAAAATTCTTACATTCTTAAACAAATTTTTTCATTTTTTATAATTTTTTCTTACATTTTTCAACATTTTTTATATGTGTGAGTGAGTAGATGGGCGCGAAGCGCCCGGGATGGTCGAAAAGATCGAGTGATCTTCTTCTTCACCCCAATTTTTTATATGATTTTGTTTTTCTTACATTTTATAAAAAAAATTATCATTTTTTTGTTAGATTATTTCACAATTTTATCATTTTTCTTACATTCTTTATCAATTTTTATCATTTTTTCTTACATTCTTTAAAAATATATATATTTTTTTATCATTATTTCTTACATTCTTAACCAATTTTGTATCATTTCTTTTCATTATTTCTTACATTTTTTAACAATTATAAAAAATAATATAAAATTTGTTAGGCCAATGCATTCTCTTATATATGCGAGGCAACTTATGGTCTACTCGCATATATAAGAGAATGCATTGGCACAGGGTTTTCGCAAAAGCTCCAGTCATGAAAGGGTTAACGCCATTCCTGGACATAAGTTGCATAAATTACGTTGAAATTGTGGAAGCGGAATGTACCGCCAAAAAATACAAATCGAAAGTATACATGTACGACAACGTATGCTCTTGTGGGAGGGGGGTGAGGGTCAAGAGTATAAATAATTTCTTGTTTTCACTCAAGTTTAGACCCACAGCACCATGCATGCAGATGCAAACTATCGGCCTATATACTTAAGAGGTGGAGGGTGAACGCAGATGAGTTGGGAATTTGGTCTGGTTCGAGATCGGGGGGGGGGGGGGGGGGGCTACCCATTTGGTTGGAAATTAAAAATTGGACCCCCCCCTAAAAAAAAACTCACACTAGCTAGCCACATCCGACGTATTATGATCATGTAGTATCAATTATCACATTTTGCGATAAATATTCAGGTCCTTGGCATACTCTTTACCAATTACAGTCATAATTCTAAAAGGAATCGATTTACATTTATACACAACTTTACAGTACACAAATGATCCACATTACATCTAAATGATGCACTATTATGCAGCAAAGAACACGGCCACAATCCGACATATACCGTACATAAATGCAGTTTCGTTTGTAAATATGGATCGGAATATATAGATAAGAATCCCTTGTTGTTTGAATAGAATGACAGTGTATGCTCATACAAGCGAATTGACATAATTGCCGTAATTAAATGTTAATTAAAATCGAAGATCCTCATTAGCGTTATGCGACTTTTCGCTGTACAAGGAACGCAGTGGAATAGAAAACAAAATCGTCCATTTGTATCCACCCAGGGACACGGTCGGGAGGGGATGAATACTGAATGCCAGCAAAGAAAATATGCGACGAAGTACAAAGATATCACCCTCGATACCGTCTAGTTTAATAACTTTTCTCCTTAGTAACCTGCCAAACTGTACCACATTAAGAAACATGAAAAAGTCCAACAACATATTTTACACCAAATAATGGCACGAAAATTAAAATATCAGAATATTCTAGATAATTTTCTCTACATCTGGTATTGGCAGCGTACAGTGGTAGTATATAAAAGCCACATGCAGGTCTGGGGGCACCAAGTATAGACCTGTGCATAAACCTACTTTTACCTAGTAATTTTGTGTGATAAAAATAGGTAGAAAAATAGCAGATATATGGTATATGGTACGAAGAACAGAATAACAATAAGGGTACCTATCCACAGACAAGCGCGATGTGAAGTCTCAATTCAGTATTATATATTAGTGCATTGTGATGTTCAACAAGTAGTGCAATTTCTCCAACAGACTCAAGCTAGATTTGTCAATTAAGTTGGTGTCTATATTTCCGCACTTGTTGGCGGATATGGCATATGATTACGCAAATCTGTGAATGGAAATATATCTTTATACGGACTTTATATGTCAGAGACACTTATTAAGTCATAGAACTTGTATTCAGCATGCACTAAAATGAAAGTGTAACTCCACTTTTTGCTGAGCAATGATATGAATAGAATGATGAAGAATGAAGGAAAGTAAAAAAGTTAGAGTAAAAGGCTTGTATCGTGTAGATGAAATTATTTTCACTTCAAACATTTCATCTGATGTGTGCCGATGGATTCAAATTTGAAATCCAAGATGACTGCTGGCAGCCATGTTTTATAACTAATTTCGGAAATAATCGATGGCCCCCATCTAGATATAACCCCGGAGATCCGTATGTAGTTTGCTGATCGAGTGAGCTGGGTGTGGCATGCAGCCTGTGCCGAAGGATTTAATCGTGCAAAGAGCAAAATCCAAGATGGCCGCTGGCAGCCATGTTTCTCAACGAATTTCGGAAATAATCGATGGATCCCATCTAGACGTAACCCCGAAAATCCGTATACAGTTTGCTGATGATCGGATAAGGGTGTGGCCTGTGGGCGTGCCGAAGGATTTACTCATGCAGAGAGTAAAATCCAAAATGGCTGCTGCCGGCCATGTTTGTTTTATCTAATGTCGGAAATAATCGATGGCTCCCATCTATAGAGGTCACCCCGAAGATCCATGTAAAGTTTGGTGATGATCGGATGAGTAATGCGGCCTGTATGGTGAGCCAAAGGAAACTGTTGATGGACGCACGGACGCACTCCTACCCATGGTAATAGCTCAAACCTAACAACAAACAAGAGCGTTTATCTCACAAATGTGCGAAAACTTGACAACAGCTTAAAAATTGTCCTGAGTTAGTTTTTTTTTCATATAACAAGGTCAAAATAGTGCTATATATGTGGTATATATATGTAGAATTACGTGTGCATATTTTAGGTTCAAATGAGACATGTCCGTTTAAGGTCCTAAGTGTGGGAGAGGGAAATCATGTTGTAATAAATTATGTGCAGGTTAGGTTTATCCCATTTTACTCAATTACAGAATTTGTGCAAGGGACCAGATGAAAGCTAAGGACCTCGACAGTAAAAACGCGCATATCTGCACATACAACTAAGAGAATCTTGAGAAAGCAAAAATTAAATGACCGTCTAACAGCTCTGGAGTCTTCGTGTGTTAAAATCTGAGGACGCGGTATTCCAGGTGTTAATAATATAGGCATCTGACTCTTTTTTCCTGTAATATTTCAAAAAGGTGTTCCTGTACCTAGAATATAAGAGCTTGCAAGTCTTCCAGGACAGCCTGGTCTCCCGAAAATCAGCCCCTTATCGGCTTATAATATGATATGCTTTAGGTTCATAATCGGCGTAGATTTGCCTTATTTTGAACCCATAACGAACTGACAATGAGAGTGTTTTAGTACCATTATCGACTCATAATAACTTATTATAAGTTTATTATGGGCGACAATAACACGAATAGACCAACTAACGACTTATCAGATGTACGCTTTTTATAATGTGTTTTCACTGTGGCCCGAGCCAATAACGGATTAACGGCTTATTTTAAAATAAAGTAATCCAATATGAACATATGTGAATATTGTGGGTCGATTATGAACCTATTTGCGCGAGGATATCTTGTCCGGGAAGTTAATATTTGGAGGCAGGGAATTCCACAGTGTATGTCCAATGTGTTAGATCGGAAAGTAAGTTTTCCCCATGTATTAAAACCAGGATTATTAAAAATTCCTCATGAATACATTCACAAATACGAGGCCTTGACATTATATCCACGTAACGGTTAACTCTTTCAGTGCCAGGCTTATTTTGTAGGTTTAGTGCCAGGGAATCTTATGTTTTTGATGGGCATAAAAGTTATTACTATGAATACATGGTGATAGATTTGAGTTATAACATGCCCCTAAGGACTTATCCAGTTTGTTTTTAAATTCGCTATAGCATGCTTAAGCACACCCAAAAAAATTCAACCCAAAAAAAAAAAAAAAAAAAAAAAACACAATCATCGGCCCCTGGCACTCTACATACCGTAAATTAGGGCCGATGAGATCGGCCCCTGGCACTGTAAGAGTTAAAGGCCGACATAATTTGTTAATCATAAAGATAAACATAGTAGTTCGCTACTTTGTATAAAGATCCCCTGTCCGATTTTCACACAAATTTTCCCCAAGTAAACTTGGAGCTTACCTGGCAAAAGAAAATCATTAATCAATTTTCCGTTGAAAACGAGTAAAATGGAGATCGTAATTGAGAAAGCTTTTTATTTTCTACCGCTGTTGGGTGGGAAAAGTACTCACGCTCTTTATAAGAGACCATTTACAAGTTAGTGACCGCACACAAGATAAAGACTAGGACTCGATCGCACATTATTGACCATTTCAATGTGTATGAATATTTGTGCAATTTGTTTCATAGCTTTTTGGAAATTCTTGCTAGGCTGTCAAAAATTCAAAACGTGCTTATACTTCATCTTTTCAAAGTTGATATCTGGCCATCAAAACCTCCTACTAATGGGCTGACTGTCAGATCTAAATATGTTCTGGTACAGAAAACAAACAACAACGCGCATATGTCAGATGTAAACTCGGACACGCAGGGTATCTTACATGTTCCTGATAACAGTTCTAGCGGGTGACACTGAAGTACCAATAAACATTTGAGGAGAGGACTTTAAAGAAGAGATATGGCTGGCTTTCTGTCCAATCCTCTTTCTTAATCAGTGTATATCTGCATGTATATTGTGTTTTTGTTTTGTTTTATTTTGAGTAAAATATTGTTTACATTATAAATCAACTAGTTTAGGTACTTTATGTGTTACCAATATTTATGTCATAAACGCACATATGTGACCACAATTACTTTGAATACTACAGTTAATATACATTGACTCTGTGCACCTTGAAAAGACTTACAGAGACCACGAAAATTTATCAGCTGTTTTCAGCTTTGCGTCGCATAAACCCTCTTTATTGATTCCATATAAGTTGAAGAATAATGGGGAACGCTCATTATTGTTCCATGTGTAAAATTGAGTCTGGGTTTTTAAAAAAGAAGTGCATGGATAAGTGTGCGATTTAATCGATTAGTGGACACTATATATATACTGAGTTATGTATCTTTGCGAAATATGTTTTCACCCTATTGTGGCACGGTATATATATGAATAAAACTATATGTCGATTTAAAAATAATTGGGCATTTTAACATTATGTATGTCGTCAATGAATATTGTACCTCTGGTAAATCTAGTTTGTTGCCCTCCAGAATAAATTCCGTGAATGTCGATTCGGTTCCCATGATTGTCTCGGGAAACATTTAATCCAGCGAGCTGCTATTATATCCAAACATTCTTCGTGTGTCGACCAAGCACGAGAACACGTAAAATCACTTTCATTATATGCAGAAAAACAACATATATATCCGTAGATACCCGCGTACCCGGCTATGGTGGTACGCCACCTCTGAATATATATAGTGGTGTATTAACGACGAAACTAAAGAGACACAGACTCTACAATATTGAACACGAAATTCCCATTAAATTACAGTACCTGGCCCTAATATCAAACATTTCTGCTTGGAGTATTTACACAATAGGACCGATCAATAGAACATAATCTACGTGCTAAAATTTAACCAGTATCAAGTCCCTCTGCATAGTGTATCTTGCAATTAATTTTGTGCTTTATTAAAATATGAAAAAAATGAGTTATGGTGACATTTGGTGCATGGAATAAACAAGTTTCTGGTGGGTGAATTCCGCTGTAGTTAAGCCTTATTTTATGAAAATAAATGCACAGAAATTCATGCAAGTTGAAAGGGTCAATAATATGCGATCGTGTCTTCGTCTTTGTATTGTGTTTCGTCACTGACTTGCAAATGGCCCTTTGTTTGTTGGCGAGTATCACGTTTCTGTGTACATTACTGGCGTCGAAGTACACTGGAACCGTAATTATGTCTAAATATTGAATACTGATAAGCAGACGAGAACTAGTCTTCATGTTGATTTGTGCAAACGATAAAATTTTGCACATTGGTTTATCACGTAGTCTTCTCCTCTAGATTAGCTCATTGGATATGTATACACATACACATATTGTATTTGTACACACCTTAAGGGTACGCAAATTTGCACTGAATGTTTTGCAGGCATTACGTCTAGAAAACATTTATTGTATAATTTATGATGTCTTAATTGTCAATTATTTTTTTGTAATGACGTTAAGACAAAATAAATTGAATTGTTGCAGACATTGTTGACATTGCTCACTTCTTAAATGGTTTCCCCACTAGAGACAGTACAACATATTGGAAACCGGATAACTTCGGTATTATCGTTGCATCCAAACAAGTTATGTAAATATTTTTTTTAAAGTACAGACGCGAAGTATCTGTAAATCTAAACCAACCAATTAATGAACATTTATGGCATACTCATATAGTGATATCAATAAGCTAGATTCACAAAATAATATTTCCAACTGATGCGTGATGCTGGCACAATGCATGATTACCACTACATGTTCAGGACAACCACGCCAAATTTATTTTATATTTTAAGGTTAGACCATTTTTTTCCCAAAACGCTCTATATGACCATGTATAGCCAGCTGGTTGGGACATACCGCCAGCCTCCATCTGCGCGACAGCCGGTTAAAAATCAAATGTATAGGACGACAATACAACGGTTAACATCATCCCACCACAGCCACGGTGTCACCCGAGTGACCATGGAGAAACAGAAGGGGACAGCAAGTGGCTTCCTCGAGCACACAGAACCAGTCGGAACAGGAACACACAGCAACACACATAGGCCTGAACATGATTGCCTGTATGGCGAGATTGGAGATATGTATCACTTTTAGGCCCACGGCACGACCGTCGCCATAATAAACTATGTTAAACATGTATTCAATATTCAAACCTCCAGTTACAATAACAACATGCAAAACATAAAACTATGAAAAACCAAATGGTTTTCAACAGACAATGATGTATAAAATTTCTTAAATGGTTTTGGAACAAAGAAACTTCGGAACGAAGAACCTTGTGATGCTATGGGAATAATTAAAAGAGCCTTCCGATTAAAGACCCCTCTTGATACTTTCGGAATAAAGAACCTTTTAGATAACGTTATTTGGTATACAGAACCCAACCTTAAAGACACGGTTGGCCTTGGCGGTGGGTATCCTGTGAAAATATCTCCACTCGTCAAAAATCGCCACAAACAGAAAGAACATAACAATGTAGATAGACTTTGTCCGTATACAAATAAGAAATATCGCATAAACAGTATGTTATGGTCATATGTCTGACCATTGTTATGTAAACAAAAGCATAAAAAGTTACTTTTATGGTGTTTGTTTATATTATGATGGTAAACATAAAGAGCGTTCTTTGTTGGGGAATACCTGATTTGGAACTAATAAAGAGCGTTTATCCATTTGTGTGTGATTAGCCAGTAGCATTGTGCTGTCTTCTGTAACACAACCAGGCTCTTGCTTAGGTAAAATATAGTAGGTCTTTATGATAACATGCTGTTTACGCGATGGTCATTGTATATATGAACGGAACTGTATGCGTTTTAATGTTTTTCTGTTTACGGTGTTTGGAACAAATATGAATATTTTTGACAATTAAGGCCGCACGTGCCTTTAACATGTCTCATGTGTGCGCCCGCAAAATAGAGATGGAGAAAGAGGCAGTCATCTGGTTTGTTGTGCACGAACTTGTCACATTTATACATAAATATACTCTTAAGGAATATATACTCTGAGTTCAAGGAGATCAGCGTATATTGTTGTCGTTAATACAAACCTCAATTGTAAAGAAATATAACCTTTGATCGCTAATATCAGGATTTTGATTCAGTTTAACTTATCAGCGCCATCTTTTGACACAGCTAATGTGTAACCGGATGGAAGAGATAATGTGGCTTTGTCTCAACTAATGTATTTTCTTGTCACCCGGTTGCAGTTTGCCTCGCCCACATGCGCGTTTTATGATAGGGTTGATATCGATTGAGCTACGTTGTACATTCGTGATGTTGGATTTCTAAAGGCAACAAATATTCCATTCTTGAACGCCAGCCGTTGTTCGATGTCTCGCGACACACCACATAGACGAGTCTGTTCAGTTTATGTGATCGTTTCACTTTCCCGATTGGACTCCACTTCCCAATGTCCGTGGATAAGGTGTTTGGTGAGGGTGTGGCCAACTCAGAAATGTCAATCTTATTTGGGGCAGGAATTGGGTTGTGTCGACAGGGGTGGTATTTTGTGTAGCGCGCACCACCGCCTCCAACCCGATAGAAATGTGTAACAGTGGGGAATTTCATGCATGACACATGTAGTCATTTAGAAATAGGTTATACTTTAATTTTCCAATCAATTTGTTTAGCGTCAAGTGTGTGCATGGTTTTTATGTCAAATGAGAAATATGTTCGTACTATCAGTTAAATTTAAAACTGAAATGAACATCAGTTGATTAAGTTTCGACCATAGGGGTTGATAATTTTAATAATTTAATAATTTTATATATATATATAATCTCCGAAAATGGGGAGCAATGGGGGAACTGGATGGCGTGTGTGATCTAAGGTTTGCTACTTTACTATATGGACATTTAATTGATAATTGTTTGCATAAATAACTTAGATTAGAGGTCCTTATATATTTTGGGATTCATGGAAAGTTCGAATGCTCGTTCGAAATATATTGGGATAGTTGTGACACTTTCCAACAGTTCGTAATCTTGAACTAGTCAACTAAAGGGGTACTCATGGAGACGGATTTTCCTGCATGCACATCGATATAACTGTCTCCCCTATATATAGGACTAAAGTTATAGGTAAACAGTGTCATCGAGTGAGCTGTTATTGTCTTATTACAATGTACAATGTATTACCGTTGCTAACCATTGGAGATCTCTCGGAGATTGAAAATAAATTAATTATATTGAAGTCTCCCATTGATCTTCCATATAAGGAAACATGAAGGGGTCTCATTATTGTACATACGGCTCTACACTTAAGTGTGCATTGAGGATTCCAGGCCATAGTTTAAATATAATCTAATTGTCCACCGGTATTGTGTTTGTCTCACTTAAGGGCGGATTCGAAAGCCGATGCACGTACCATAAACATAGGCTTATAAATATCGGATGTCATTACGTGCGCTCGCGCAACAGTATGGCGATCAGACAGATTCGTAGGTTGGTGTCACACTCCATGACGTCACCAAAAACGACGTAAAACCTCGTGGCGTTCTGACATGTTTACTGTGCCGCGTTTTTGCTATGTTTATTTTATGTGTTGTTTTCGATTATTTGTTTGTCGCCGATATCGCCATTTGTCAGGATTCCCTGTTTCTATATTTAAAACTGGCATGCTTGTAGTGAGCCTCGATTTCGATTTTTTCTCCCAGGTCAAAATACGTCAGAGTTATGACAAAAATAGATCGACCTACATTTTCTCCATCAGAACTCTACATCAAAGAGTCTATATAGACTCCTTCGGGACCTACATAGACTCATTTGGGTATTTTTACTTATAATTGGGAAGTTTTATCATTTTTGGTTCGTGCGAAGACCTATTTTTATCGTGCGGGGAAAGAGAGACATTCAAAACGCGATTTCGTTATTCGACGCAATAGGCTGAATAGCCTAACCTTCAGTCGAGTTCCGGGTCAAATACGATGAATGACGTAACACAAAACAAAACGCATTTGTTGACACAAACACCGTTTGAAGAGTTTATTATTACATAAAATGATCGTTATTGATTAATTATTGATTAATTATTGATATTTATTGTTGCATATTGGCTGCTATCAATATTTACACAAATGGTATTAATTATTTCTTATAATTGCTCCTTTGGTCAACTTTGACTATCGGAAAATGAAAATGAAAATATGCCGCTGAAAAAAAATTAATCGATATTAAAGTCTCATCCTTTCGGCAACATGGAATTGGTTTTAATTACTTAAATGATTAATATAGTAATTTGCCTTTTATCTGTGATGAAATGAGAAATGGTAATTGTCTTTTTTTGCTAACATTAAATTAAATTAAATAAATTATGTAAAATACAGTGAAATTATTTTTTAAATTATTGTTTATTACATTTTTGCGCATGTTGGCATCTCTCTGAGTGCATTCTAGTTTCTATTGTTATCAGACAATCCTGTTTAGATGCATGAATCATCGACGTATGCACGAATGTAGAGATTATCACTCTGCCTGGAACACCATTACTAGTACAGCGGCCAAACGCCAAAAGTGGTCGGGTACCCCTACCCACGGTAGAACAAGTTAAAACCAACTTTCTTTGAAGGAGAAATATATACTGTAGACGAAAATGATAGTGAAAAATAACGGAATTGGTGGTGGCTATTCTCAAATCGACGATGAACGATACCCACCAGTGACTTTTCCCAGAAATTAACAATTTTGGTAAAGTGAGCACTGCGGCTATGTCCTAAGTTATTAGCTCACATTGTAGGCGCCAAAATGACTACAGCATACCATATCTATACCTGATATGCAAGAAGTGTTGGTTAATTTTGATTTTCGTGCCATTTGGAGCCGAAACATTTATTTTTTGTTGAAAAATCTCTCTTTTAAAAAAAAAATATATTTTTCGAACATTATCATTCAAACGGATATTGCAATAATATTGAAATATTTAGTCCATATGGTGTAGTAGTTATCTGTCAAGCATATGAAGAAAGAAGTTAACAACAATTTTGAACTGTTTGCGAGATATTGGATTTTAGCTACCCCTCCCCCAAACACGTTTTTGGTCGAAAAAAATACATATTTTTGATAATGACATTACAAACATTTTCGAATTGATCTGAATGGGACCCAATATGAATATTGTACTGAAAGTGTTGTCCAGAGATGCCGTTTAATCGATTACAGATGTATTCAGGCTTTCAGACTCCCAGTTACAACAACAACAATTATTTTATTGATAACAGTTAATTTTGCATGCATTAACATCGATGTTAAGTACTAAAACCTTTGTTATAAACAATACGTGAACAACTATATAATTCATATGGCTCCGTAGTTATCTGGTCATCACAAGTAGAAAGAATTTGACAGAAATTGTCAACGGTTTTCAAGATAATGGAATTAGGTACCGCTCCCCCGGACGCGATTTGGTAGAAAAACTACATATTGATGATAACAAGACAGACCTTTCTAAATTATTCTAATGAGCATCTAATCATTATTCGTGTGATGAAAACCTGATCCGTAGACACCGCGAGCCTGGTTTTAGATTACCTCAGGTTTCCAATTAAACCCCCAGTTACAACAACAACAACACAATATTTTATTTATGACATGTAATTTTAAATTAACACATATCGATTTGAGCAACTGAAGTATTTGTTCGAAACGACACATAATATAGACTAACATAATCATACAGAACAAAATCATTGTTGCTCCCCGCCCTATTAGACGTCCTGAACACACCACGAACTGAACAAAATATGATCTCAGTATTAAGAATCATGCAATTATAAAGGACAATTACATAAGGAAATATACAATGTTTATGGATGGGTTTGTTCCCGAAACAGTGTGGCACTTTGCTTGGCAAATATGAAGGGCGAATTTGCTATATTTTTCAAGAACACTCTACCCAATTTAAAGACTTCAACGCAATACGAAATTAAGCTATATGATCTCTAATTCTCTATATTAACCGAGAGTTTGACGGGAATGTAGTTCTATCAGAGAATACATAATTTGTATGGATGGGTTGTGCATGTGTCGCTTTACACAAAGTGGCTGATAAATAAGAAAGACGAATTTGCTGTTTTAGCCCCCCCCCCTACACAATTGAAGTGTTAAAGTTGAACAACTCACGAACTGAAATGATTGCTGTAAATATTAACTGAGGATGTGGGCAAAAATAGTAATATCGGGGCGCATACATGGTGTTGATGGATGGGTTGGTTGGATCCCGAAAGCCTTTAGCACTTTACGAAAATCGGATGGCAAACTCCAAAGGCGAATATTTTTTGTTTTGTGAGACCCCTTTATATGCCCATTTAAACTCTTGAACACACCATGCGCCGAATATTCATGCTTTTATTATTAAATCACAGTGTGAACGAAAGGTAGTGCTATCAGGGAATATACATGTTGTATGGGTAGTTTGGTTCACAAAATCCTAGGGTACTTTACAAAAGGCGGCTGGCAAAAACCAAAGCTGAATATTTTCTTTGAGCATCCTACCCCATTTAATATCTTAAACACACTAATGGATGGACATGTTATTAATATTAACTGGGGTGTGGACAAATGGTATGTAATTCAGGAAATATACCTCTTGATTGCACGATGGGTGGGTTGGCTGGCTTCCCAATGTCTGGGGCACTTTACAAAAAGTGGCTAGCAAAGAGAACGCGAAATATCACTGTTTTGGGTACCCATAACCCTTCTAAGCTCTTTAGCACACACTGAACCGAATCTATATGCTCTCATGTATTATTTACAATTTGTATGGGTGGTTTTGTTCTCGAAATCCTGGAACACTTTACAAAAGGCGGCTGGCAAATACCAAATGTAATGTGTTAGGCCACACTACCCCATTTGCAGTCTTGGGACACACAATGAACCGAAAGGATGTGCTCCCATTATTAACTGCGTGTGTAGAGAAATGGACGCTATATAAAAAGTATAGTATACCAGGGTCTTGAATGTCTGGGTCAACAAAAAATTGTTGATGAAAGAGAAAGGCGAATACTCACTGTTTGGGGGGGGGGGACCCATTAACCCATTTAATATCTTGATCAGAGCATGAACTGAAGTTATATTCTCTCACTTAGCTGAGTGTGTGATCGAAAGGTATTGCTGTCATGGAATTATTAATTGATATATGGGTGATTTGGTTCCCTCGAAATCCTGGAACACTTTACAAAAAGCGGCTGGCAAACAAGAAGGCGAATTTTCTATGTCTTGAGGACCCCACTATCCAACTTGAAGTCTTAACAAAATGATATGCTCTCAATGTTAACTGAAGTTGTGGACAAATGGGATTATTATTTGGCAATATGACTCTGTTATGATGAGATGGTTCCCGATAGCCTATGGCACTTTACAACAAATGGTCAGCAAACGAAAGGGCTAAATTTTACTCTCAGGGGACTCCATCCCTATCTGAAGTCTTGAACACAACACTAGCTCAAGGCATTAGCTATCCATATTACCCGAGATTGTGGCCGAATGGCAATGGTCTCGCGAGCCCGCCGTTCGCGAGAACACCGTGGCACCTTACACAAAGCAGATGGCAAACGATGAAGGCGAATTTTAAGGGACCCCTACCCCATGTAAACAATTGAACCTACGACGAACTGAATGGATGTGCCCTCATGGTCAAACGACGATATGGATAAATGGCTATTATATAAAGAAATACACAATTGTTATACATGGGTTAATACCCGACAGTCAGGGACACTTTACAAAAAGCGACTGAAAAATAAATAATGCAATTTTTCAATGTTTGTATTACCCCCTTCCCAATTTGAAGACTAGAACACATCACGGATTGGAACGATATCATCATTGAGTGCGTGTATGGACAATAGCGAGTTAATTGTACAAGGACGTAAACAATGTAAATAGATGGATTTGGGTTCTGAAAGAATGATCACTCAACGAAAAGTGACTGGAAAATATGAAAGGCAAAATTTTGAGGACCCCAACTTTATTTGAAGTCTTGGAAGACACCACATGGTGAAATGATATGACCCCAATATTAATATATTGACCAAAGGTTAGTTTTTATCAGAATATACATATGTGTTGGTTCCCGAAAGTCTGCATCATGTGGCACTCCACAACAAGCGGCTGGAAAATGTTCACTGTTGTATGTACCCCTACCCTATTTGAGGTCTTGAACACATCATATACTGAAGGGATTATGAATTCAATATCAACATATATTGTGGTCGAAACTATGCGATATATAAGTATGTAAGTAAGTAGTTCTATCCGGAGGTAAACAATTTATCTGGGAGGGAGATTGTATGGGGAAAATTTGGATGTAATCCAGTTGGAACTGATTGGATACAATGATATACACATAGTTTCGTTAGAGCTGATTGGACGCAATGCTACACAGATAATGTTGTTTTCGTCATTGATACGCCCGTCGCCGTGAGATTGCAGACGATATGGAGGTGGTAAATTTCGCGCTCAGCAGGGTTTCAATGCTTTTCACGAAGTTTTAACAAATGGCAGCATTATGGAAATCGCTTTTTTTTCGAGATAAATGTCTGAACCCCGTCAACTATTTTAATATTTTCGCGCTGACTGAGTTGCTGTACATAAAAAGAGTATTTCTGATAACATTACATTCAGTATGGCGCATAGAAGTTCTGTCTTCGGACCACTGTATTCCAAAAAGTAATGATATGCTTTTTCTATTTGCCGCAATGACAGGGAGGTGACGTTTTAATGTGATTACTCAATTGGCCATAGTTCAAACTACTGCATTTCAATCTTAAACGCGAATGGAGTACTTGTGCATCTATACGTCGGACATGCTGGGTTCTCCAGCTGTCCAATTATTGTAATATCTGCATACCATTATTGTTTTTTTTTAGAATAAACTATTGATTGGTTGATTGCTATGCGACACTTATTGTATGTAATAGCAAATAAAATGCGTTGTTATTGTAATTTGGGGTCTGGAAGCCTGAACACGTCTTTAATCACTTAAGCAATGTCCCCGGGCTCATTTTCAGCAAAAGAATTATGTTGGATCCCAGTATGATCAATTGGGAAGTTTGGTAAAGTTCTGAACAAAAATATGTAATATTTCGACCAAAAACGTGTTTGGGGGAGGTGTAGCTAAAATCCATTATTTCGCAAATTGTTCTAAATTTCCGTTAACTTCTTTCTGCATATGCTTTACAAATAACTGCATCACCATAAGAATTAAATATTTGGGCATTATAACAATATCCATTTGAATGAAAATGTTCGAAAAATAATATTTTTGTGAAAAAGTGCGATTTTTCAGCAAAAAATAAATATTTTGGCTCCAAATGGCAGGCAAATCTAAATTAACCAACATTTGTTTTCATATCAGGTAGAAGTATGGTATGATGTATTAATTTTAACCCCAACAATATGGGCAAATATGCTAGGACATAGCCACAGGACTCGCTTTACCAAAATCGTTAATTTCTGGGAAAAGTCACTGGAGGGTATCGCTCATCGTCGATTTGACAATAGCCACCACATATTCCGTTATTTTTCAATTTCTGTCAAATTCTTTCTACTTGTGTTGTCCAGATAACTACTGAGCCATATGTTATATAGTTGGTCACGTTGTTTATAACAAAGGTTTTAGTACTTAACATCGATGTTAATGCATGCAAAATTAACTGTTATCAATAAAATAATTGTTGTTGTTGTAACTGGGGGTCTGAAAGCCTGAACACATCTGTAATCGATTAAACGGCATCTCTGGACAACACTTTCAGTACAATATTCATATTGGGTCCCATTCAGATCAATTCAAAAATGTTTGTAATGACATTATCAAAAATATGTATTTTTTTCGACCAAAAACGTGTTTGGGGGAGGGGTAGCTAAAATCCAATATCTCGCAAACAGTTCAAAATTGTTGTTAACTTCTTTCTTCATATGCTTGTTAGATAACTACTACACCATATGACCTAAATATTTCAATATTATTGCAATATACGTTTGAATGATAATGTTCGAAAAATATAATTTGTTTTAAAAAGAGCGATTTTTCAACAAAAAATAAATGTTTCGGCTCCAAATGGCACGAAAATCCAAATTAACCAACACTTCTTGCATATCAGGTACAAATAAGGTATGCTGTAGTCATTTTAACACCAACAATGTGGGCAAATAACTTAGGACATAGCCGCAGGGCTCACTTTACCAAAATCGTTAATTTCTGGGAAAAGTCACTGGTGGGTATCGTTCATCGTCAATTTGAGAATAGCCACCACCAATTCCGTTATTTTTCACTATGATTTTCGTAAAGCGTATATATTTCTCCTTTAAAAAAAGTTAGTTTTAACTTGTTCTACCGTGGGTAGGGGTATCTCGAAAACTAGAGCTCTTTTTCTATTTGGCCGCTGCACTATACGGGCTTATGGAGATTCAAACCAGCTTCGTTTACCGCGGCACGATGTCTAAATCACCTTACCCACTGAGGTATACCGGATCACAAGAGAAATGTGCGGGTCATTACACTTACAAATAGTTGAACAGTATGGAGGAACTAGTTTTGAGCTGTGGAAACAATTTGCGTTTGTGTACTCTAGACCACTCACCGGAGAAAAAATCATGTTTGACACCAACCCCCCACAATGGAGGAGGGAAAAAATCCAGGCAGGTCTTGTGACATATACATTGGCGATTGTTCCATTAAACCAGCACATTTATGTCAGTTAATTTCATTTCCCCATGATATTATGAACAGTTTGGTGAGAAGTCTTACACCATGCATGGGCAAAACAAAAAAATATAAAATGATTTTGCAATTTCGGTATAATAAAGTGGTTTATCTTGATCGTGATTTGCGGTCAGGTGAAGTCTCTCTGTTGACATGCAATTTGCCTTGATTGGGGTGCTAACAAGATAGAGTGCATCCTCTTTGTACGCTCCGAACGTTTTCCCGCGGATTTCTTTTCTAAAAATAGCCACTAAAACAGTCGCGCGAATGTGATAAGAAATTCAAAATAAAATTTACATTAAATGTTAGAAGTTTTCCGGACATGCAGATGTCCTCATCTCATATCTATTATTTTGTACCCCGCAATCAATACAAATAGTTTGGTCGTTGAAGCATTGGACCTAGAACAAATTGTTAACAAGCTGTTTAGTCGAGCAGAATCTAGGGAACAACATATGTAAAATCCGTCTTTGGGAAACTTCTCTATTCAAAATGGCGTCCAATATGACTGTTGGTATCAGACATTGGTGAATTTCTGCAGTAGTTGCACCCATTAATGCCAAATTCGTAATAAATTTAAATATTGACTACAATGCTTAGTCATACACCATATTTGTGGAATGTGTTCCCCAAAATGGCCACCAAAATGGACAAACTCGAATGAACTTTACATTTTGTTCAAAATTTAATAGCTAGTCCTATAAGAGTGAACAAAAGCCCGAATTGCTCGAGTATTGTAGAGTATAAGCGAAACTAACTTTTAATCAGAGATGTAAGAATTCTCTCTAATGAATCTCACGAGAGAGCAATCGAAAGCAGGGGCTCGTGCATCGGTTAAATCTGAACTTTTGGGTGCCCAGAAACGGAATAATAGCGCAGTTTTATATGTACTTTTTTATTCTGAATCGTGTGATTATATTTGTAATTAAACAGTTAAATTCGATTTAATGGGGACGTTTGATTGTGATCTTTTTCTAGGAGCAGAAATATATGTAGTCAGAGAAGTCTCACGAATGTGACCAATCATCATTTATTTTGATATCTACAACATCAAACCTTTCAAAATGCACTGCTATAGAACACTGAATATGAGAGATTTGCATATATAGTTATTGGTAAAATGTGAAGATCCCATTGTCCATGTCTCAAAAGTAGTCATATTTGCCTCCGATCAGTTGATGAAACACGAATATTTCGTTTTTATCACAATAATGCATGGTGGTATATAATGAACGCAATTGGTCAAAACACAAAGGAGTACCATAGACTATCTTCAATAAATTCTAAACGACCAATATGGTTTACATACTCTGTGGCGGAGACTGTGTTTATAGCTGGAAATTATATTTGGTTATATTCACCAAAGCCACATAAACGCTAAAAGTACTACGATTTATGCAACCGCATTGTCGTGTTTACACCTTCTCCCTAATGCCACATATAGTCGTTGTACAACAAATAGCAATATTTCGTGAATGTTCATCGCTGAAATAACAGCTCTAAACGACGATCACCGGATAGTTAGCAAAATTACGTGTGTGGTATTGGTAAGATGTTTTCAAACGAAAGACACTGAAAACTAATATTGTGCATTGCGTGTTAGTATATTCCAGTTGTGAAGTGCCGACTGAAGTAATTTGAAAACAAATTCAACTAGTAAACCGGCTTGGTAGCAGCATGAAAATTAGTCTTACATTAACTGTAAGATGTAAGATGATCTGGTGATATATGGCGCTAATCTATTGAATAGATGAGCGTATCTTTGCACTATGATACGTATTGGGACATATCATGTGTATTTAGGATATAAACGTACACTGTTGAGTTGTAAATTCTGGGATTCGAGCATGAAAACAGTTCACAAACTGTTTTCATGCTCGAATCCCAGAATATACAAGAAACATGGCACGTTTATCTCCATTGTAATTCAATCTAGCAAGGAATTTGCAAAATAAATCTGTATAAACAGTATCATTTAGTCATTTTCGTGACATGAATCGAGACTTTCATTTTGCCGTTGTCACCGTGCAAAAATCGTTGGGTTTGTTCATTGCGTTACTCGAAACACTGCTCCGTAACAATTTCCTGTGGGGCGGGTTGGCTCGTTTCGCTACTCCGTCCTGCGCCGATGAAATTTTACCGAGCTACGTTCAGATTTGATGCACGCCGAAGCGGCCGATGAACGGTATCTATATATATAGACAACAACGCGCGGGTGTGCTTGTTCCGCTACTCCGTTCTGTGCCGATGAAATTTTACCGTGCTACATTCAGATTTGATGCACGCTGAAGCGGCCGATGTCGGTGAATCGAAAACTAAAGTTAACCACTCTCGGCCAATCAGAATACTTGTTTTTGACAAATACTCAATTGAATTACAATGTATATTATGACGGAGAGTGTAGAAAATTCCAGAAATGTAACCAGTCTTTATACCACAAGTGTATGCACTTCAGTTTCTGTGTTTAATTTATTAATTAATCACAATGCCGAATGAAACTACAGTTCACTGGGTGGCGAAACATTACTTTGTGTGCTGCACGCCCAAAATTATTATATTTTGGCCCTAAATTTGGATGTTGGATAAGCAGAAAACCAGAACTTTAAAATAATAATTGTATAACTGCGTAATTCCTATGCCACAACATATCGTATAATTACCTTCATAATTTACGCCAGACCCCACACCTATTCAGGGCGCTGTAGACAATACCCACCAAAGCGCATTTTAGCGGATTTTGGATATAGTATACATGAAGGTTTCCTCTTTCCAGCGATACCAAATTTAGTTTGTTAAGAATTTTTTCCAGGTAGGCCCTATGTTTCAGCCCCGACAGCCTGACTAAGAACTGTATGAGAACAGATACACTAACTATGGTGAATTTTACTTACGGGAGAAGATGGAAATGCAGTTGAAGTCATGTTCCTTGGCGACTCATCGCAATTGGATATGCCTACGTCACTTTCCTTACTTTCTCGTCCTGTTTTACAAGGAGAAACACTAAGCGGACTAGTACTGGAGAAAATTCCGGAGTCACCATCATTCAAAAATTGTCCTCGATGTGTTCTGCGCGGTGTTTTCTTCATTTTATCCTTCTTTGGTTTAGCCTCTGATTTGAACTCCCCACTTGGACTGTCATCATCTTCGAGACTTTTGCCTAGACATTTGACATCATTGTTATAGTTTTGAGTCCCGAACATATTTGGAGAGCCATTTCCACTATCCATTTCCAGTGCCATTGAGCCGGAGAACAACTCAACGCCGTGCCACGAAGCAATTAGACACCACTAAAGAATATTGCTTGTTGAATAGAATCAGATCGATGTATCTAAGAAATATCCAACGACATCGGCGCTGAAATGTTGACCGATTGAGTAAAGAATAAAACGTTCTTTTGTCTGAGCGGCTTACGTTGAAGAGGACATCAATATTGTAATAGAGGGATTGATCTTCTGGTGCCTGTGCTCTGGATCAGGTTTACAGGGAGTGCAATAATCGAACACACCAATTGCGAATCTCCGTCGAGCCAGCAAAATCTGTGGAATAGACATTTAAATTTAAACCTTCTCTTATTGAGCGTGAAATCCTATATAATCCAAACAAAGAAACCACTTAAACCCCAATCCACATGAGTATACTGGGTTAAGCCAATGCACATAAAATCCACATGAGCATACTGGATTAAGCCAAGGCACAAACATTTTATATATATTTCTACGCACAATTCGTCTTATCAGTTGATATTTTACTGCACTGTATTTTTATCTCGAGTGTTTGAAATACTCGCCAGGTTCAGTCAGCTTGTACGTGTAACATGTAGCGTGTGTTGCAATTGCCAACGGAAGTCACGTGACCCGTGAGCCCATTTCGCCTACACCTATATATACACAGTCAAATCGATTGGACGTTTGGTGTCTAACGTGTAGCATACATAACTTATAACAAAGGAATAATCGAATTTTCTGATAACCGAATGAGCTACATGTACCAATGCCTTGCAGTGTTGGAATGGGATTTGCTTAAAGATCTTATTCTGCAGCCATGCAGTTAAGCATGTCGGTGGACATTTTGGATCGGGATCTAGGATTCGGATATTTCCAGAAGGTTTCTTGAGGGTAACCCATACGAACCCCTAATTTGTTTGACCGAAATTTTAAAAAGCCACCAAACAACTAACGGCAGTGATAAGCGTTGTCAACTTCTGTTGTTTCTGACATGAAATCTCCAACTGCTGAACATATTTACAAAGAATGGGACAGAGACCATCGGGCGATGTCGCCATGTACGTCCCTGGCTCTGGTACTCGTGTGTGGAGCCTTTGGTCGGAGCTCGTGGATTTCGTGAAAATGTTATCATTTTACACTAATGATCACTTGGAACACAGGAACGTGACGATATGGGACATTTCCTACCCCTTCCATGTCCGTGAGAAAATTTTAAACATATATGTGGCTAAAAACAACAAGTTTCAGACTGCGTTATTGAGAATATTCCTAGTGTTCGAACTAATAATGTGTTTACGTAAAGAGTTGATTAATTTCCAATTTTAGATATATAAAAAATTCAGACTTCTGTGGCGCTAAATGGAATATTTCTGATAAAAAGGGTGTCTGGTTGAATTTTTCCAACAACAATAGAAATGTTGGCAACTTCAGACCAAGGGGGTGAGAAATTTAGATGCATGCATTCGAAGTTAGACAATACGGAATTAATAGAATTGTAAGACCTCATGAATTTTCAACAGGCCCCTGGGGGGGGGGGGAAATACTAAAATACTAATATAGACTATACCATTGCAGTGACTGCTATAGTCTATATTGGTATTTTAGTATTTTCTCCCAGGGGCCTGTGGAATGTTCCTGAAATGAGATCCGTTAATATGGTATGGAATTATAACTATAATTATAGTATATACCTACATGACACGGTACCTTACCTTTAGCTATATCCAATTAGAAACACTGTGTGGACAGTAGAACACGGGTATCTCTCTATCTTGTGTACACACAGTTGGAGAATTGTCCTGCTGATATACTGTGTAGACACAACACATTGAAATCACAAGTAGAAAAATATTTGTGAGATTATTATGCGACCTTAAAGTATTGACTGACACAATGAGGATCATCGGCATTAACACTAATCGGCGCATTATAGCCTACTCAATTATTCTCGGGACAATCCCAGTCTTGCTATTGAAAACATTGCCATTGAATGTCGGATCTGAAGTACGCTGAGTTCATATGTCCTAAAGGGTTATAAAATTCTAATTATTCAATACGAAGCAGTTGAGAGTTTTAAAGGTGTGTATAGGACCAGTAGCGGCTCCTGATTTATGTATAATATCGCCTCTGGTTTTTAAACGGAAAAAGTTCAGAATCAGAATGGTTTATTTCACAAAAGAACAACGTTGTATATATCTGAATCAGTATCATTACATAATGGCGATTATAAACATGGTGCGTAATAAGTAAGGTGGACATGTATATTGTGTTGTATATCAAAATATAGGTAAATTTCATTTTTCCGAAGAATATATTGCGGTTAGGTACTTCTGTGCGGGAGCTGTCTTCCCGCCGATCCCGTTAAACGGAAAATGTTCTTGTCAACCTCCAATTATCTATACATGTATATAGACACGCTCCCATGCACATCGTCGCCACCTTCTTGCAATATTAACCCATTCTATACTGAATGGATTCTCCCATTCAACTATATGAAAGTATACATTGGTTTGGTATATTATTCATTTGGCGGGATGCAGACGTACGACAGACATATACGAAAAGATGAAACAAGTGCAGAAGGATTCATATTCTTCGGTGGTAAATTTTCAGATAATAAGTTCAACAATAGACATATTGCTGAATCTATTATCTGAACATTTCGTATTGGAACTACTCGTCAATTAATATTTAGCATAGAAAGGGTTATAATCATCATTTTTTTTTACAAGATTCGTGTAAATTGGAGCAAATACGTTTACAATAGTAATTTTGACTCCTGCAACGCATAATCAGCCGATCTCGTAATGTGAGAATGGTGTATTCTTTGCAAAGGCAGACAAGAATCCCGAAATGAAATGTGCCATTCTCACAAAGATATACTGTTTGTAATAATTAGTAATTATGTTCAATTTCTCAGCTTTTTATTTTATGAGTAGGCCCCAAAAACTCCATATATATATAAACCCAAGGATGAATATCATACAGTAATACAGAAAATCTGGATATCGCTCAATATTCATACCATTTAAAATAGTCATTACCAGAATTAAATGAGCTGACAATGGCATTACAGAGATAACTGAAGGCTAAAAACAACAACGAAAACGTATGAGAACTGATGGAATTATTTTTTTTTTCGGTGCAATTTTGCCGGACCCACCCCATGATATTTTGTTATAAAAGAACAAATATTGGGTAAATGTTGAAACTAGGAGCCCCCATCTCTTGAATAATGCTCTATTTTTGGTCCAGTTCATAAGTCTGAACATTTATCAAATAATATAATATAATTTAGTAGTCATAAGTTGTCTTTAAACATGGATTTGGACAAAATATTTACATGACATTGGAAACATCTGCGATCTATATGGTCTCAGATCAATACATCAGCCGGACCTTGTATCCTGGATTTGCCGTGAATCATTCAGAATTTAGAATCTAAATTTTCTTATGAATTTGTTTTGTATGTAAATACCGATCGCTATCTCGTTTACGCAAGCAGATTGGATCTTAGGACCAGACGAGCTCGCATTGACTGCCCACAATTTTTAGAGATATGAAAAATAACAGGCAATTACCGAGAAATTCTAGGCTGACATTATATTATATTACAATTGTGACCATACAAACATAAAGATAGCAGTGCCCAGCGTCGGGCCATTGGCATACACGTGAACAGTTTAGGCCTACGTATACGTGTGCGTACGTGGATCTCTGGTGGGCATTGGTGTCTCGGATCTGTCACAACTGACCACTTTTGTATATATGTTATCTTTATATCTAAATGTCGCATGCGATTATTGGACAATAATAATCTATGTCTAAAAATGTGTTTCCGGAATTGTTTTTACCCAGTTTCGCTGAAATTGACTTTTTGTTTTTACACAGGTTGGGCAAATCTCGTTTATTTTGTGTGATAATTCAATGTTGTCGTTTGGTTAATGGCACACCATTTTAGCGGTTTGGGCTGGTGTCCATCGTTCGTCTGTCTGTCCGTGCGCCCATTCGTAAACAATTTATGTTAGCACACCCTACAGGTCACATCTCTCATCCGATAATCACGAAACTGCATATGGATCTTCGGTATGACCTCTAGAATGGGAGCCATCATTTGTTTTCCCCGAAGAAAAAAAAACATGGCCGTCAGTAGCCATCTTTGGATTTTAAATTTGAATCCATCGGCACACCCTGCAGCCCGAATTTATTGGAGAATTGTTTTGAAAAATTACAGTCTTGTTTAGGATCGCCTCCAGGTGGGAGCTATGGGGGTTTATCAACGTTCGATGAAAAACATGACCGCCGGCTGCCATCTTCAGTTGGATTTTACTCTGTGCGTAACTAATTCCTTTGGCAGACCCTACAGTCCACACCCCTCATCCGACCATCATCAAACTTCATATGGATCTTCGGGTGAATCAGCAGCCATCTTGGATTTCAAATTTGAATCCATCGGTACACCCTGCAGCCAGCATTTATCGGGGAATTGTTTTGAAAATGTACAGGCATATTGAGAATCACCTCTAGATGTGAGCTATCGAATTTGAACAATTTACAATGAAAAAACATGGCCGTCGGCAGCCAACTTGAATTTTACAATTTGCATAACTAAATACTTTGGCACGTCCTAGAGACCACATCCCTCATCCGATCATCATCAAACTTCATACGGATCTTCGGGGTGACCTCAACATGGGGGCTTACCATTTTTCCGAAGTTGGTTAAAAAACATGGCTGCCAGCGGCCACCTTTGATTTTGCTTATTATATGATTAAATCCTTTAGCACACCATACAGGCACATCTCTCATTCGATCATCACCAAACTTCATATGGATCTTCGGTGTGACCTCTAGATGGGAGCCATCTAATTTGTTTTCCGAACTTCTTCGAAAAACATGGCCGCCAGCGACCATCTTGGATTTTACTCTTTGTATGACTAAAACCTTCGGCACACCCTTCAGGATTGTATTAAGAACAGTATTCTTCAAAAGTTGCTTTGGTGAATAGCATCAGTTTTACAATTATAAAAGAGGGATTTGTTTATCTGAACATGTTGTCTATTGAAGAAAATATTTACACCTACTTGTTTGATATTCCACATGGAGGTTATAATGAAAATGTAATTTACAACCAAAATAAGCCATGTTTAGATGTCCATGAAAAAATGAATCTATGACACTCTGGTACACTAGTCGCTAAGTGCTTATATTATTATTGTACTTGCATAATGGTCATGGCATACCTATATAGGAATACGCGCAATATAATATAGTAAAGTTCCAGGAGCATATGAATTTTGCATAATATTTCATACTGTATTGTTGTATTCTAGAGTTGTATTCCAGTATACTATAGATATACTGAAGTTTACTGCGTACCGTATACCATGAAATACTACAGTATTGTCACAATATACTGTAGTAAAAGTCACAGGTGTACTATGATTGCTGAATATTGTTTCGTACTTTACTCTAGTATAATATAGTTATACTGTTAGTAGTGTACTATGGTATACCATGGGATACTATAGTAGTACCAACACATACTGGTATAATATAGTATTACCACGCCATACTATAGTAAAATTCGCAGGAGTATTATGATTGCTGCAAATATTATTTCATACTATACTATAGTTGTACTGTAGTGTACTGTGGTATACCATGTGATACATTAGTATTGCCACAACATATACTATAGTAAAAGTCCCTGGAGTACCATGATTGGTGCATAGTATTTCCTACTGTACTATAATATTCTATAGTTGCACTGTAGTGTAATATGGTATACCATAGTAATACCACAGTACTGTATACCATAGTATTAATATTATAGTAATACTATTTCATGGTAAACTAGCTAAGTTTTCTGAAAATCTGAATTGCAGCAGCATCAGTACATATTGATGTTGTCGCTTTAGTGTACCCGTATATTTTGAGAATGTCGTTGTTCTACCCGCGTGTCCAACCAAATGATAAAATAACTTCAATATGATCTAGTTGTGTTGAAAATTTACATCTTATATCTAATATGACAGGGCTTGCATTCGTTTTCTTGAGTTTATAATTTTGAGGTTGACTATATTTTTTGTCTCTTATAATAGCAAGCACACAGCTAGCTGTGTCAAACTATAATATGAATGTCTTCATTAAATAATCTCAAAGTAATCAGATGTAATCAAAAAGTATTTGATTACTTTTAGAAAAGTATTGTATTTGTAATCAAAGACATCATCAACTGGAAAAAGTACCGTATTTGTGATCATCAAAGACATCATCAACTGGAAAAACTTGTACCGTATTTGTGATCATCAAATTTGAAAGTACCGGTATTGTAATCAAATACGTTAGGCATGTAATCGCCCCATCATGTGTACCATGGGAGTACCACACTACCATGGTAGTACTAACTGTAACCTGATACCTGATATAATACCGTAGCTTAGTACTGTGCCATGATATATAATCGCAAAAATTTCAGCTGAATTGTTGATTTTATTGGTGCCATTTTGGAAGCCATCTTTGACTAGAATAAAAATTATCCAACATGGCGGCGCCCATGGGAAGAATTATTTTGCAGTCAGACTGGGATGAATCTTTCAGGTTAGATGCATATCTTTATGGCAATGAACTCATCAAGTTATACAAAAAATTAGCTCTATTTTCCGCTATTGTATGCTGTGGGGTATGATAAGAAACCATAAATGTTGTGGACATAAATGCGCTGTATTTCCTAATTTCGTGCACAGTTCTTTTAATAGTCAGTAATAGTTGGTTATTGAGTACCGTAATATTATATACTAATAACATAACATATTATTTAATATTACGAAATTGTGCAATATTAGCCCTGAGGTATGCATCAGAATATATTGGGCTTAAAGTTGCAAATTTAACCTGAAATATCCTATGACGAGTATGACTCGGCATTTTCGTGGGGAATGCGACAGATGTGTCGTTCCAAAGCCAACTCACTTTGCAGTTCGCCCTGAAGACAGGTCGCCTTGCCGGATAACAACACTGTCAATAGGTGATTAGGTCGGGTGCTATAAACCCTTTGAACCTGTTTGTTGCAAAAAGCCAATGCACAAATGGCTTTACTAGTAACAAATTGGGTGCTGGATCTACTCGATCGTGGAGACAATCCCTTCACAATTAAGAGTCTTTACGACCAATATGATGAAGTTGGCGAGTATCAGATAGATACAGTAGATAACCTTGTTGGCTGGAAAACCGCACAGTTGACGTACGACATGTAAAAAGGGAATGTGGCATGTTAAATAAAATTCATGGTTGCATAGGGAAACCTGACGGGTCCGTGACTACCCGCCCCCGAGACAACCCGCCCCCCTTTCACTCTGAGACAACCTGCCCCCGGACAACCCGCCCCCAAAAATCAATTAGCGGTAATCAGTGGCTAATTAGGAGGTGTGAGGGGATTATGAGATGTTTGTTTAACGAAATAGGGTTGTTTTTTATTGATTTTTATTTGATTTAACAACATGGACAACAATAAATAACAATAAATGTAATATAATAAATATAACTTATGAACACAAAAATGCATCAACGATCATATGTTTATTTATTACGAAGTTTAATGAACGAAATTTAAAAACGGAATGAATGAATATGAACGAAGATTAAAAACACAATTTAATAAGTTTAACGAACAATGATTAATTTGGGGCTGTTGCTGCTGCTGCTGCTGTTGTCTGTCTGCACTGTGCCGGTCTCTTCTTCGTTCCGTAGACGTTTGAGCACTTCTTCAGAAAGCTGGCTGTTGTTAACCTCGGTGGATCGGACATGTAATCATCCCAGAACTCCCTAATCTTCATGGCCTGGATAACTAGTGTAACGTGATCGGGATTCTGTGTCGAGATCTGCCGAGGTGACTCGGGTAGTCACCATCTGGGCCTCCTTCTGCAGAAATGGGACCATGGTATAAAAATCTAAGCCTGTTCCCATTGTATTCATTCGTCTATGGGCCATTCCACAGCGTCACGGAGTGACACCTCACCCTTTTTCTGAGACAAAACACAGTGTAACACAAAATGTTGAAGCCTATTCCCATATTTTATGTTTCCATTTCATAGGGTACATGTTGAAGTGTAAAATGACATATGATCCATTGGTATACTCACTAGGGTTTTGATTCTATGGTGTGAGCAAATTGCCGTCACGGAGTGACGCTCACAAAATGGGTCAGTGGGGGTATGCTCACATAAGGTGTTAATTGAGAGCAACTACTTGATATATTCTTATAAAACTTATTTCATATTTGAAGCAATGGCCCACCTTCAATATGAAATATGCGAATATTTATATGATGTATGGTAACATTTAATACACTGCAATATGTGAATGTCACGGAGTGACATCGAAATTGTCACGGTGTGACGAGTGAGATTGTTGTATAACAAATTGTCTTAATTTCCGACTTCTCGTCCACCAATTTGTTTATTCAGCAATGTTTGAGTAAATTTGATCTCTAATTGTTGGTTTTGATAATGAATTGGACATATAAATGACCCATCGAGCTTTATATGTATATTCTACTGTACTGACTCTGAATATCCAAATACTTTGTCTGCCAATATTTATAGATCGATCCTCCAAATATGCTAATCTCACAGTGGCTATTTTAAAACTACCATACCAAGTCATAGAGATCTCAAATACACATGCAGTAATGCCAGTATATATTGATTATCTGTTTACTGACTAAATTGGTTACTTTAATATTAAATGAGTAATTTGGCCCTTAGTATATAGGCTTGGCCATATGGAAATAGAGAAGTTGGAATTATGTTTAGGTTTTGGTTTCACAAATTTGACATTATGTACCAGTAAAATGCACAAGTTAACATTATGTTTGTCAGGGAAATCCATATGAATTCAAAATGACAGGGCTGGTGTAATGTACAGGGTTGTTATAAAAGTAGCCATAGTGAGATGTTGTAGATATGTCATGTACCTCATTTATATATATTAACCAATCCTTATGAAGAATTGAGTGAATGGTTCAATCTTAGATTGAAAGATATCTACACAATTTTTAGTCATAGATTGCAGGAAATAACTCTTTAATAATATAACATGTGAAAGTATGAAAACTATATTCAACCAGTCAATAATAATACAATAATTTAACTCAAACCGATATAAGATTACTATATGCCTGTGTCTAAAATCTACAATTTTAATCATTTCCATAAAATAAAATCAGTATTATAATTATGACTATTGATCACATTCACTTTCAAGAAATTATTTCAACCATGACATGGCAGACAGGCTATTTAAAAATATTTATATTTATGTCTGCTTTAATTTTATTATAGAGAATGAAGGAGTCTGGAAACTTTTCTTAGGCATATTTTCCGATTTATCAATATTAGACAAACGTCATCAACAGGCATACAATAAATACAAATGAAAGTGTCAATGACACTGTAGCTCAACTTGGAAAGAGAATAATTTAATATATTACAGTCAATGGAGCGATTAGGAATGTGGAAAGTTGAATGTCTAATACTAGTAAAATCCAAGATGGCTGCTGGCGGCCATGTTTTCGGCCGAATGACCCCAAAATGAGTCGTTACCATCTACATGCCATCGTTAACATCAATGACAAATTTTATGACGATCAGACTAAAGGTACGACATGTAGCCAAGAATTTAGTCATACAAAGAGTAAAATCCAAGATGGCTGCTGGCAGCCATGTTCTTTGGCCGAATGACCCCAAAATTACTCGTTCCCATCTACATGTCAATATTATCATCCATGACAAATTCCATGATGATCAGATGAACAGTACGACCTGTGGCCCGTGCTATATATGGATTAAATTTTGAAATCCAAGATGGCCACTGGCGGCCATGTTTTTTGGCCGAATGACCCCAAAATGACTCGTTCCCATCTACATGTCATTATTAACATTCATGACAAATTTTATGATGATCAGACTAAAGGTACGACCTGTAGCTTGTGCTAAAGGATTTAGTCATACAAAGAGTAAAATCCAAGATGGCTGCTGGCGGCCATGTTTTTTGGCCGAATGACCCCAAAATGACTCGTTCCCATCTACATGTCATTGTTAACATCCATGACAAATTTTATGATGATCAGACTAAAGGTACGACCTGTAGCCCGTGCTAAAGAATTTAATCATACAAAGAGTAAAATCCAAGATGGCTGCTGGTGGCCATGTTTTTTGGCCGAATGACCCCAAAATGACTCGTTCCCATCTACATGTCATTGTTAACATCCATGACAAATTTCATGATGATCAGACGAACAGTACGACCTGTGGCCCGTGCTAATGAATTAAATTTTGAAATCAAAGATGACCGCTGGCGGCCATGTTTTTTGTCCGTATGACCCCAAAATGACTCGTTCCCATCTAAATTCCAATTTCAACAGCGCTGACAAATTTCATGACGATCAGACTAAATGTACGACCTGTAGCCCGTGCTAAAGGATTTAGTCATACAAAGAGTAAAATCCAAGATGGCTGCTGGCGGCCATGTTTTTTGGCCAAATGACCCAAAAATGACTCGTTCCCATCTGCATGTCATTGTTAACATCCATGACAAATTTTATGATGATCAGACCAAATGTACAACCTGTAGCCCGTGTCAAAGGATTTAGTCATGCAAAGAGTAAAATCTAAAATGGCTGCCGGCGGCCATGTTTTTTGGCCGAATGACCCCAAAATTACTCGTTCCCATCTACATGTCAATATTAACAATCATGAAAAATTTCATGACAATAAGACAAACAGTGCGGCCTGTAGCCTGTGCTAATGGATTGAATTTTGAAATCCATGATGGCCACTGGCGGCCATGTTTTTTTTCGAATGACCCCAAAATGACTCGTTCCCATCTACATGTCAATGTCAACATCCATGACAAATTTCATAATAATCGGACCAAAGGTACGAACTGTAGCCCGTGCTAAAGGAAATTGTTGACGAATCACGCACACACACACATACAATGTACACACACACGCAGTTACGCACGACGGATACCAAGTCATGGCAATAGCTCAAACTTTACAAAGTAAAGTTGAGCTAAAAACACACAAAAACTCACCCATATGATGTCTTAACCCTTAACAAAACTTACTCATTATGTATCTGTGAACTGGAAGTCTTAATTATATCACATTTGCAAATTTGTGATTTTGTCACTCCGTGACGTCACGGAGTGACAACAATTATATGTACCATATACATACACTATAACAGTATCAGTATGAATTATTTAATGTTCCACGAAAAAGAGCAACCCCAATGCCTTACTTTCATATGACTTATAACATGTGGATGTTCACAATTAAATCTGAATTAAACTAAACGTCTTGTTTTTGTCACATGTCACGGAGTGACAACAAGACCAAAACCAAGAAGAAATATTTTCCAAATCAAGGAATCGGCAAACAAAATTAGTTAGGCTTTCTTAACATAACTGGTGGGGAAATACAATTACACAAAGTTAACTATTTTATTGCACATATTTATGACCTGGTGTCTACATGAAACTTGGAGGGTTAAAACAACTGATTTGAACGCAATTAAATATAATTGATAGGTGATTCTACGTGTCTGTCATTTTATTACCGGAAGGGCCCAGAAAAAGTATTATATATCTCCACGAAGTGGTCGACTTCAATTTCAATAATAATTTAGGTGCAGAAAATAATATTATGTTTTGAAATTTCATGAAAATTCAACTTTTTATGGAACGGCCCCTATGCCATGCTTTGATGTCGTTGTTGGTGCGGACGTCATATAGGTATAAGCTTCAACTCTCTGGGGGGAATGATGAGCTCGTGATCCACTGGCGCTGCATGTAGTCTAGGACCTCCCTGATCTTTGAACCCTCAGACGTTCTGTCATAGTACTCCTGGTATACCCAGTTCCGTCGGCATCGTTCAAAGGCTGTTTGTATACTCACCTCCAGTTAACATCAGTGAGATGAATCCCGATCACTAAGTGTTGTGATAACACACTGTGATAATGAACCATTTGCATCAAATGTTTATTTTGAAAGCACCCCTTTTAATTAGTCTTCACTTACCTTAAGTGCCGTTCAGTTGTCGAAACATCGTGTCATTCTTTATCTCAGTCCATAGTTATATTGAATCTCTGTCTCTATACATACATGTAGCTTCCAGAGGTTGAAAATCTGACCCTGCACATGTGTGGTTTGGCTCCATTGGATTTGGTTGACTTCATGATTGATTTTGTGAAAGCAAACCAGGATGCTGGCCCCAACGACCTGAAGGATCAACGACTAGTATAAATCTCATACATATTCCACCTAGGGCTGCACGGTAATGAAAAAAACATATCGAATAACTAATTTTTCAACTAACCGAATAACTAACTAAATACCGAATAAGTAATCCAAGTCAGAATATCTGAGCATTTTCTCAACGTAGAGTTACCATTCGTAGCTTCCCAAATGGGACATAGTTTTGTATTTTGAAAGAATTAACAACGCATATTAATATTTACTGTGTACTTTTATTTAATTAACATGGACATCAACTTCATAATTATATAACAACATCACACCAACAAGAATACATTTCACTTTAACCCGAAATGCGTCCACACCAATGACTTAGTGTTAACTTTTGCAAAAAAGATCCATTTTCAATTGAATTATGGGACAGCCTTCAGGTAGATATATACCAATGTTAATTATGTTTTCACAAGATATTATAGCGAACCCATTAGCTTTACTCAATTTTGTTTCACTGTCACGCCCATGTAGTGCCATCATTATCAAAGTCGCCATTGTTTTGTGTTGATTTAAGCTTTACTGCGGCGTGTGACGCTTATATGCACATGAGGTGCGACGTATGTAATTTCAAACCTGTCACAGTCAGTTAACACCAGCCTTTGAATGCAGACTAAGGGCGCCCTTTGTTTTATTCCCGGGATCATACGCAATAGAGACGCCGCTACTGACTGTCGCAAGCTGTGAATGAAACCCCATACCATCTTCCCTTAATTAGGTACACAAATGCGAAACTAAATATCCCACTATATAGCTCTACACGGATTATATCTCATAACATTTTATTTCCCTTTGCGAGTTTCGTTACAAGCCACATTGATTTCCAATGGTATATACGACAATTTTACTTAAAAAAAATCTTCATTCGATACCTTGAAATGGAAACCGACGTACTCGATATAATGAATAGTCCAAAAATCTATTCGGTTTCTCTCGGTATTCAAATTGATATCGAATAAACGGTATATTATCGAAATACCGTGCAGCCCTAATTCCACCACCTTTGTTTGGCTTCGTTCGCCAAGCAGCGATCAACAGCTAGTACTTAGCAGCTCTTTATTTCACTGTCTGTCGGCAACTATCATTGTTTTTAGAACTGAGCCAGCTCCTGTCAATGACTGCAATATCAGTGAAGTTCATCGTACTGTTATAAACTAAGAGAACATTGCAGACTTCACAATTAGCCTGTACATAAACACTATCTCAATCAAATTAAGATAATTTAAGGCTTCATTCAACTCTCATTTAATTAACGGGGCCGACTTCTCTGGGCATCATATGGGGCCGACTTCTCCGGATACTGGTGATAACTGTTGGCGAGTATGCTGGCATAGCAAGGCCATCTAAAGAATAAATGAGAGTAGTTTATTTACAAGGTGTATACAATCAATCTTAAGTGTACGTTTTCTAATTCAGTGCATCCTAATTGATATATACAAAGAATTATATGTGTTTGATTCTATTATGAAGTGTTTTAGATAATTTAAAACGTCCCAATTTTGTCCTACAACCCAGGGAATGAGGCGTTTGACATATATTCAGGGTTAAAAGATCTAAGTAGGTTCATTTGGGGATACAAGATCAAGGGAGCAAAGCACACTGCAGTTGAAAGCAGCTTTTAGGACAATCTCATGTGAACTTATTAGCATGGTGGACCCGACTCTTATCTAAATGACTAATTTATTCGCTCAATTTGACTTGTCAAGTTTGAGCTATTGCCATGGGTTGGCGTCAATCCATCAACAATTTCCTTTGGCTCACCCTACAGGCCGCATCCCTCATCCGATTGTTACCAAACTGCATATGGATCTTCAGGGTGACTTCTAGATGGAAGCCATCAGTTTTTTCCGAAGTTCATAAAAAAACATGGCCGCCGGCAGCAATTTTGGATTTAAAATACAAACCCATCAGCACACCCTGCAGCCCGCGGCATGTTTAGGATCACCTCTAGATGGGAGCTATCAAATTTTAACGATTTTTGATGAAAAACATGGCTGCCAGCAGCCATCTTGAATTTTACTCATTGCATCACTACTAGTAAATTCTTTGGCACACCCTACAGACCACATCCCTCATCTGATCACCACCAAACATCAAATGCATCTTCGGGGTGACCTCTAGATGGGAGCCATCGATTATTTCCGAAATTCATAATAAAACATCGCTGTAGGCAGCCATCTTGGAATTCAAATTTGAATCCATCGGCGCGCCCTGCAGCCCACATTATTGGAAAAATATTTGAAATGAAAATAATTTCATCTACACATGTACAATACAAGCCCTTTACTGTAACTTTTTGACTTTTCTTTATTATCATTCTATTCATTGCTCCTTCCCAAGTTGACCTAAAGTTTCATTGACACTTTCGTTCAATTAAATAAGGTGTTGGTACTACCAACAGCAATTTTATTATGGTGGTTAAAAGGGTCAGGTTACCACGAATCAGACGTCTGGTTCAATTGACCCTACCGCAATTAGCTGTGTGAGCCAATGAGATAATTGCATTATACAGGCTGGAGCAATGGTCGCTTCTGCGAACAGGCGGTTAGACAAAAAGATTCATTTTACCGGCTTTACTCTATGTCGCTTTGCTTTTGTTTTGTATAAAAGAGTATTGGTTTCGTGTTGACACAATATAATAATATAACAGTAACAGAATCCAAAAGCTTCGCCCTATGGGCTTTTTGGATTAGAAAATTATGAAATGTCACGCTGAGCCAGAGAGGTGACAAATGGAAATATGATGAGGGGATTAGGAAGGGCTAGATAAGCTTATTAGTGAAAACTATCAAATCAAACTATGTACACATTTGAGATAATGGACCACATAGTGTTATAATCTCCAAGGGATGATTTGTTGCAGAAAGAGGGACACTAAAATGGCCAAAGTATATGACAGCACCTGTTAAATTCACCTGTTGTCGATTAATACAGGCTGATTAGGGCGCCTCTTCCTGGTAGCTTTCGGATTTGTGATGGTTAGATTTGGTACATTATACAGCATTTATTGGTATATTTTGTGAATAAATGGTATTCATGGCATTTATATGTGGACTTACATACACAAACATTATGACAGACCAATGGAATATTAGGGAACTGTGATATGAAAAATAATTTCTCAATATACTGAAACATGTTTGTTCTATACGCGTAATGTGCCAATTATGAAGATTATTAATTGTTATTATAACATATATTTTTTTTAATTTAAATGTCTTTATTAATTCCTTAGATATATAAGTCACGTTTTTACATAGCCCATACACACCCACGTGGCAGGGATAAGGGCGTTCTTTTTGTCTGAAATAAAAGGATTATTATATATTATACAGATGTTGTTCCATAACGCCCTTCTTGGTAATAGGGTGGTCTGCTCTACGTCATTGTGGCACACAGAGGCTCCATACACACGGCAAACAGTCCCTATATTATTCTAGGACATGTATAAACACTATATAGCAATATATGCGTATGTATTGGAACCTATGTCTATGCCATTGCCCCCACTTTCTGTATAGGCATGGCATTTTCAAATTCTAAATTGGTGACTAAGGAGTTAATAAAGAAAAAAACAAATATCAGATGCTTTGGTGTATCGGGAAGGATGCATGGTTGGCTGCTACGTACGTATAGAATCTATAGATAGATAGTTTAGTCAAAGAGGTTGAAGGCGGTCGATGACAAAACCATCTCCATATATGATCAATACGTTCACGTTCATAAGTCCAGTATAGGATCCAATATTGCCCATCTATTAGAATATGTATCATTATCCCGAAAAAAAACAACCAGTTATCCAGAAAAAAACAATCAATTATGACATGGAACACTTTTTGATACCAGTATGGTGCATCTTCGAAAAAGTACAAAAAACTGACTACAACGGATGAAAACATACAAGTCCTCAAATTTTTATCGAAATAGGGAAATTGTATGGTACACCATCGATAAATTGATAGATCGTGCGTCTATTGTGAAGAGATATATTATAATAACATTGAATATTTATTATGTGTTACATATACAGCTTGACAAGAACAGTGGATATCCGAAATTATCGAACAATTTATCTCAAAATCGACGCCATGTGCAGGTTCATTTTTCATCATGCTTCGGTGGTAATTTGCCCCTATAAAGAGCTTGTCGTCGCAAATAAACATTGAAACTGAATGTATGTAGCCTTCACTAAAGTACTTGTATCCTTGCTGTCGCGATTTCAATGAAGTGCCAGTCGAATTGAAGAACAATCCAGCGAAATCTGGTGGTAAGTCCACCAAATTTGAAACACGTCGTTCCTTGTTGTCAGACATATCGACGTGTGATGTCTAACCTGCTATAATTCAGTCTGGCAATTTATGGCAGGCGTGGTTATCGCCGCTGGGCAGTAGCGTGAATTGTGGGTAGGCAAGGACCAGTCTATTGCATGAAATTTGGCAATATATATTATTCTCTCCCCTCTTGCATGTCGCATGGAATCCCAGAGTTATTTTGGTCATTTACACTTGTGATTGATGGGACAAGCTAGAAAATCTAGCTTTTTGGACCCCCTGTTGTGAACCACTCTCTAACACTATTTAGCACTGCCTCAATGAGGAAGTATAACATGGACAAATAGTTTGAATGTTCGTCGTGTGACTGATGCGACACTGTTCGGACACAACTTTTGAGTACCCTCAAGCAAAGGAGCACTAGATATAACAAATAATGTTACACTCATGTCTAATTGTCTCAATATATAACTAACTATTGCATTTATCTTCCCCCTAATATGATTTATGTTTCCATGACCATGCCCATTAAAACCATGGAGTGATAGTTGGCGTGACTGATGGGACATTATTTTCGTGACTGATGGGACGCGTATCAACTTCTGCATGTTTTGTTGCATTATTATACCCCCACTTTCGAAGAAAATGGGGGGTATACTGGATTGACTGCGTCCGTCCGTCCGTCTGTCACGCTTTCTCCCTCCATGTGTCCGTCCGTCCGTCCTCATAACTCGAACAACTATGAACCGATTTCAATAATTTTTTGTATGCAATCTCCTTAGGACTGCCTCTCCGCATGATGCTAATTGTGGTTCGGTCCGACTTTTTTTTTTTTAAGTTACACCTCATTTTCGACTTATTTTGACTTAGAAAATTCTGTCCGACTTTAACAAATATGAACCGATTTCAATAATTTTTGGTATACATGCTTCTCACAATACCCTCTCTACATGATGCGTCTAGGGATTGGCTCAGACTGTTTTTCGTAATATTACACTTCATTTTCGACTTATTTTGACTTAGAAAATTCTGTCCGACTTAATAACTTTAACAAATATGAACCAATTTGAATAATATTTTCTGTACAAGCTTCTTGTGACACCATATCGATATAATTAGTCCAAATTTTTCTTTAAAGTTAAAAAAAAATTTTGTTGGGTTTACAGATAATGCGGGTTGAATTTGCCATGGTGGGGGTATGCTAGCACTCGAGTACACACCTCTTGTTTTTGACAGGAAGTCATTGCTGACTTTTAAACACCATAGTTTTGAATCTTGACAACAATTACAATGAAAATTTAATTGAAACAGTCCTATAATAAAATAATTTATTTGGAAATAATATGCCAGGATTTTGAGTTTGTGTTTGGCAGGAGATAGGAACATGCTTAAAGGCGATCATGTTGATTAGTGTGTACATGTTGGGTTTATAGTTTAGAAGAGAAAGCATCTGTACACAATGATGGCATCAGTTGATACAGATGAAAATTGGCGACAAATTGGTACCTGTACATAGATAGTTAAGAGTCTCGGTAATATAAATATTTGAAGAAATTCTCACCATCTTTGCGACTACGCTGTTTGTTAGCATTTATATTGTTTTTATATTCCATTTTTAAACAAAGGTCATATTATATTTATGTAATCAGTATGTCTGCCCGTCTGTCCATTGAAATTTTTTGTTTCCAATTGATAACTCTAGTTTGGATTATTTTATCTGAACCTAAGTTGTTATGTGTATTTCCCAGCTAAAATACAGGCCAAGTTCGAATATGGGTTCCATCCAATTATTTTTACACGAGTTACGAACTTACGGCCCTTTCTCAACTTAGAATTTGTATGTCTGTTAACATTTTTGGTTTCCTACCGATAACTCTAGTTTGGATTATTTGATCTGAACCAAAGTCAGTAGTTGTATTTCACAGCTAAATATACAAGCGAAGTTCGAATATGGGTTCCATCCAATTATTTTTACATGAGTTACGGCTATTTTTTTACTTAGAATTTGATCGCATTTTGGCATTGAAATTAGGGGTATATTAGATATTCTTTGTAAGCTCAAATTATTATTTTATTTTGCGGTAGTAAAATTGGAAATGGCTAAAGGGTGTATTTGCCACACTCTAGCGATGCTCTTATTAACCAACAGAAATGTCCACGTTTAACAGTAACATAAGTGCTAGACAGCTTCACATGTAGCAAATGATTCTAGTTCCAGGACAGTCACTAATTAACACTTGATTATGATACATGTACATGTATGCAATAATTAAATGTTAAACTGAATTAAATCTGAATAATATCTATCAGAGTGTTAATATTGTCATTGTTCACTAGAATTATACAAGGATTATTTAATAGTGACAAATTCAGTCAGGCAATATAAACTACTGGTACTCAATATGATACTGGCAGTCAATGTTATGAAAAATAAAGTTTGCTTAATTGTTGTATATAGGTGATTTCTAAAACAATTCAGGGCCATTTGAGTTTCGCTGTATCATGGAAATTCCAATGTATTTTGTGACTGATGGGACATTTTTGCATGAGCTCATACATGAAAACCTAATATATTACCGAAACTGTTGTTGGTGCAAACATGTTAAGGTAAGTTGATAGGGATATGAAAACATGATTTGGTTGGGGAAGATGAAACATTTTTATATATAATACTTTCATAACATAATTTGTGACTGATGGGACATAATTTTGGGCCAAAAACTAATCTTAGTCTTCTGACCATAAACTTTAGCGGTGAACCTCCAACTAATAACACTTCTGCAGAATTCGCCCCTCTTATTAAAATTGACATATTATTTTATATCATTCACACAATTTGATAATATTGTGGCATATGTAAAAATTTAGTTTCGCAATGAAAACATTATGTAACAATGGGAATTGTCATAACTCCAGATTGGAGTGAGCAATCCACAGATTATCAAAAGTTTCGGGAAATTGGGGATTCATTTTTCCAAATAAACAATATTACTATTACTGCATGAGTATTGAATGTTGTAAAATTGACCAAAATGGAACATTTAAATGGAATTGACCTTTTAAAGAAAAATGTGGGCGTTAATGTCATACTGCAGTTGTTGACTGTGGAATTTATTTATAGCAACAGTAATGCGACAAAGAGCAGATTTTTGTCAGACTCATTAGACATGGAGCGTTTTGAGTATGATTTTAATCAGAACTGGCTTTATTTGTACCTGTCTTTTTCATTTCCCGATTTCCAATTTAATGACGACATGAACTGTCTTAAACAAAAGTAACATGTGTGCACAGTGCTGGAATATTCCTTTGCTATAATACAGTTGGGAACTTTCTGATAAATACGATTTATGGTTTCCTTTTATTTAGACAAAAATTAACTATTTATGGATCACTGATTTCAAACACAAACTAGAAAGTTAAATAGTTGAACTGAAATTCGGAAGTCAACAACCCCTGCTGAAAATGGAATGCCAGCAAACAGTCACTATTGATATTCACCTGCAAATCCAGACAGTTGTAGGTGTGGCATTAGGAAATAAGAATTTCTTAAGTTAATGGAAGATTCATGTTTTAATAGGGTCTATCATACAAAATATTAATGGTTTATATCAATGCACAAGTTGCATGTTTATAAAGCATAATTATTGCCACAGATAATTGTGTACACCAATAGTCTTATAGATAAAAATAAAAATAGAATGACACAGTTGCATAAACTGATTAACTAGTTCTTGCGATTGCATCTTGTGCCACAAGGTACATGTACATCCTCCAGGTTCTTGTTGTATTATCTCGATGCCACAAACTTGTGCGATAATGTTAACTAGTTTATGCCACTATATCCTTATATTTTTATTACACACCCTGGAAACTGTAGCTTACAGCATACTAAATATGAGTACGACTTAAGAATTGCTGTTAATCTAATTGTTCATGTGTATTATTGTATATAATTTCAGAGCAGCACAAGGAAAATCTTGGGTGTCATACAAGCTACACAGTGAGTAATAAAATGAATAAGCAACACAGGTAGTTAACTGTTCTGATTAGAGCAACACAGGTAGTTAACTGTTATGATTAGTCTACAATACAGGTAGTTAACTGTTATGATTAGTCTACAATACAGGTAGTTAACTGTTCTGATTAGTGTACAACACAGGTAGTTAACTGTTCTGATTAGTCTACAACACAGGTAGTTAACTGTTCTGATTAGTCTACAACACAGGTAGTTAACTGTTATGATTAGTCTACAATACAGGTAGTTAACTGTTCTGATTAGTGTACAACACAGGTAGTTAACTGTTCTGATTAGTCTACAACACAGGTAGTTAACTGTTCTGATTAGTGTACAACACAGGTAGTTAACTATTATGATTAGTCTACAACACAGGTAGTTAACTGTTCTGATTAGTGTACAACACAGGTAGTTAACTGTTCTGATTAGTGTACAACACAGGTAGTTAACTATTATGATTAGTCTACAACACAGGTAGTTAACTGTTATGATTAGTCTACAATACAGGTAGTTCACTGTTCTGATTAGTGTACAACACAGGTAGTTAACTGTTATGATTAGTGTACAACACAGGTAGTTAACTATTATGATTAGTCTACAACACAGGTAGTTAACTGTTCTGATTAGTGTACAACACAGGTAGTTAACTGTTCTGATTAGTGTACAACACAGGTAGTTAACTGTTCTGATTAGTGTACAACACAGGTAGTTAACTGTTATGATTAGTCTACAATACAGGTAGTTAACTGTTCTGATTAGTCTACAACACAGGTAGTTAACTGTTCTGATTAGTGTACAACACAGGTAGTTAACTGTTCTGATTAGTGTACAACACAGGTAGTTAACTGTTATGATTAGTCTACAATACAGGTAGTTAACTGTTCTGATTAGTGTACAACACAGGTAGTTAACTGTTATGATTAGTCTACAATACAGGTAGTTAACTGTTCTGATTAGTCTACAACACAGGTAGTTAACTGTTCTGATTAGTGTACAACACAGTTAGTTAACTGTTCTGATTAGTGTACAACACAGGTAGTTAACTGTTATGATTAGTCTACAATACAGGTAGTTAACTGTTCTGATTAGTCTACAACACAGGTAGTTAACTGTTATGATTAGTCTACAATACAGGTAGTTAACTGTTCTGATTAGTCTACAACACAGGTAGTTAACTGTTCTGATTAGTGTACAACACAGGTAGTTAACTGTTCTGATTAGTGTACAACACAGGTAGTTAACTGTTATGATTAGTCTACAATACAGGTAGTTAACTGTTCTGATTAGTCTACAACACAGGTAGTTAACTGTTCTGATTAGTCTACAACACAGGTAGTTAACTGTTATGATTAGTGTACAACACAGGTAGTTAACTATTATGATTAGTCTACAACACAGGTAGTTAACTGTTCTGATTAGTGTACAACACAGGTAGTTAACTGTTCTGATTAGTGTACAACACAGGTAGTTAACTGTTATGATTAGTGTACAACACAGGTAGTTAACTGTTCTGATTAGCCTACAACACAGGTAGTTAACTGTTCTGATTAGTGTACAACACAGGTAGTTAACTATTATGATTAGTCTACAACACAGGTAGTTAACTGTTCTGATTAGTGTACAACACAGGTAGTTAACTGTTCTGATTAGTGTACAACACAGGTAGTTAACTGTTATGATTAGTCTACAACACAGGTAGTTAACTGTTCTGATTAGTCTACAATACAGGTAGTTAACTGTTCTGATTAGTGTACAACACAGGTAGTTAACTGTTATGATTAGTGTACAACACAGGTAGTTAACTGTTATGATTAGTGTACAACACAGGTAGTTAACTATTCTGATTAGTGTACAACACAGGTAGTTAACTGTTATGATTAGTCTACAATACAGGTAGTTAACTTTTATGATTAGTCTACAATACAGGTAGTTAACTGTTCTGATTAGTGTACAACACAGGTAGTTAACTGTTCTGATTAGTGTACAACACAGGTAGTTAACTATTATGATTAGTCTACAATACGGGTAGTTAACTGTTCTGATTAGTGTACAACACAGGTAGTTAACTATTATGATTAGTCTACAATACAGGTAGTTAACTGTTCTGATTAGTCTACAATACAGGTAGTTAACTGTTCTGATTAGTGTACAACACAGGTAGTTAACTATTATGATTAGTCTACAATACAGGTAGTTAACTGTTCTGATTAGTGTACAACACAGGTAGTTAACTATTATGATTAGTCTACAATACAGGTAGTTAACTATTATGATTAGTCTACAATACAGGTAGTTAACTGTTCTGATTAGTGTACAACACAGGTAGTTAACTATTATGATTAGTCTACAACACAGGTAGTTAACTATTATGATTAGTCTACAACACAGGTAGTTAACTATTATGATTAGTCTACAACACAGGTAGTTAACTGTTCTGATTAGTGTACAACACAGGTAGTTAACTATTATGATTAGTGTACAACACAGGTAGTTAACTGTTCTGATTAGTGTACAACACAGGTAGTTAACTATTATGATTAGTCTACAATACAGGTAGTTAACTATTATGATTAGTCTACAATACAGGTAGTTAACTATTATGATTAGTCTACAATACAGGTAGTTAACTATTATGATTAGTGTACAACACAGGTAGTTAACTATTATGATTAGTGTACAACACAGGTAGTTAACTATTATGATTAGTGTACAATACAGGTAGTTAACTATTATGATTAGTCTACAATACAGGTAGTTAATTGTTCTGATTAGTGTACAACACAGTTAGTTAACTATTATGATTAGTGTACAATACAGGTAGTTAACTATTATGATTAGTCTACAATACAGGTAGTTAACTGTTCTGATTAGTGTACAACACAGGTAGTTAACTGTTATGATTAGTGTACAACACAGGTAGTTAACTGTTATGATTAGTGTACAACACAGGTAGTTAACTATTCTGATTAGTGTACAACACAGGTAGTTAACTGTTATGATTAGTCTACAATACAGGTAGTTAACTGTTATGATTAGTCTACAATACAGGTAGTTAACTGTTCTGATTAGTGTACAACACAGGTAGTTAACTATTATGATTAGTCTACAATACAGGTAGTTAACTGTTCTGATTAGTGTACAACACAGGTAGTTAACTATTATGATTAGTGTACAATACAGGTAGTTAACTATTATGATTAGTGTACAATACAGGTAGTTAACTATTATGATTAGTGTACAATACAGGTAGTTAACTATTATGATTAGTGTACAATACAGGTAGTTAACTATTATGATTACTGTACAATACAGGTAGTTAACTGTTATGATTAGTGTACAATACAGGTAGTTAACTGTTATGATTAGTGTACAACACAGGTAGTTAACTGTTCTGATTAGTGTACAACACAGGTAGTTAACTATTCTGATTAGTGTACAATTTTACTCTTGTGAAGTTGTGAGATGTGGAGGATTATTTTCATGAAAATGCTAGCCAACTGAAAATAACACTCCCATCTCACAACAGGAAAACATTGTAGATTACCAAGAACATTTGTCTTCAGAAGATATTTTCAGTTTGCCACCAGCCAAACTTTATACATGCATCACATAGGCCTTCCACTTTTAAAAAGCTATAATTGATCAACCTTTTCCATTAAATTAATGTATAAGGATACCAAACAACACAAATACATGATGTCATATTACAGCGCTGAGAGTGATAATAACAGCATGGTGCACTGGTGCACATTAATTGAGGCTTCTGGAAGTGGAAATATGATTTATATATTTGATGGAAAATGTGATGAAAAGTGGAGAAGTGGATAGAATGACAATTATTAAATCTGTTTTCTGATCTGCTTTAAAAGCCTGTTCTTCAATCGATCAAATATTATAAGGCAATCACAAGCGAGAAATATGTTAGTGAAGAATAACTTTGAAAACAATAAAATTAGTACTTTATCCTATGAGTGGTGACTCAATTCGCGAAGTTTTGCTGTATAGAATTTATTTCAGCTAACGATCCCAATGGTGTATGAATCATACTCATTGAGATCCAAAAACTACTCCTAATATCCTTCTAATTTCAGTATGGTAACTGCTGAAAGCCAATTATTACGATTCTGGATCATCGCTTTTGTATCTCACAAAAGCAGAAAAACAGCAGTAAATTGGTGAATGTTCTCGACTGTATATAACTTTCCCAAATTTATATAACATTAACCTTACAGCTTTACAAAAACAATATTAAACAGTCATGATGCACTCAAACCTCCAAATTTGGTCTATGTAAATTAGAAGTAGGGAAAAAATAAGTTGATAAATACACAGGATATCGATCTACAGGCTTTATATACTATACATGTATTATGGAAAAAAATGCCAACGTCTTAGCAACTTTAAATTTTTCGTACATAAGTGATATAAACGCTCTTTATGTTTGCCATAGATTACAAAGCCTTAAGAAATGCTCTTTTTTGTTCAATGGTACAGAAAAAACCCAATTTTTTCTAAATCCTGTAAGATTTTCTGCAGCATATAAACTCATTCGATATATAATTAAACATATTTATCCACCTATTCTGATCCAGGATATGATGTAACCATGTAATAAAAGTGAGCATCAAACTGCCACGGGGGTTTAACATTTTAACCCTTTCTATACTAGAAGAATTGTTTTCCCATCTGTTAAAAATGTACACATTGGAATGGTCTATTATGCATCTGGAGGGGTTTTCAGGAAAAATAAGCAGACAACATATAATAGAAGTACAGAAGGAGTACTATTTAATGGAGGAAAATGTTCAGATAGTAAGTTAACTGGTTGTTTGTTGAACTTATTATCGGAACATTTCCTAAGGGAACTACTCGTCAATGAGTATTTAGTAAAGAAAGGTTTAAGTGACCTTACAAACATGCTTTCATCATAGATTTACCTGGTGTCCATGGAGAACTGACTTGCCAAGGCTTATCATCAGATGGGAGGCCTTATGTGACAGGGTCTGATGGATTCACAGTTAGTGATGTGTCAGAGGTTAGTTCTAATTTACATCTTAACCCTTTCATTGACGGGAGATGCGCTGGTGCAGCATTAAAGACCCTGTACCAGTGCATTCTCTTATATATGCGAGTCAACCATAGGTTGCCACGCATATATAAGAAAATCCCACAGGTTAGTTCTAATTTATATCTTAAGCCTTTCATGACGGGAGATGCGCTGGCGCAGTATTAAAGACCCTGTACCAGTGCATTCTCTTATATATGAGAGTCAACCATAGGTCGCCACGCATATATAAGAAAATCCCATAGGTTAGTTCTAATTTATATCTTAACCCTTTCATGATGGGATATGCACTGGCACAGCATTAAAGACCCGGTACCAGTGCATTCTCTTATATATGAGAGTCAACCATAGGTCGTCTCGCATATATAAGAGAATATTGCACTGGCTTACAAGATCAAGATAAATATTGTTAGGCCAATGTATTCTCTTATATATGCAAGGTGACCTATGGCCGACTCGCATATATAAGAGAATGCATTGGCACAGGGTTTTCATAAAAATTCAGGACGCTCCAGTCATCAAAGGGTTAAAGGCACGTATGGTCTTCTTTATAGGTTAAAATTTAGAAATAACAGTTTCCAAAGTATGAAATATTCCTCAAGAATATAGTATAGTATAATGATAGTATGAATGAGATTTTTCCACAAAACACACTTTCTGTGAGCCAAATGTTTGTTAGAATACAGCATGTAAAGAGTCAGCGACAAGGAAAACACCCAACACCGTGACAATTATTTTAGGAGAGTGATCACGGTGACCCATTCAATGCTGAAATTTTGAGAGGCAATGATTCGCGAGCGCAATGCCAGTGTATTGTAACAACTTTTTAACCGAAGTTCCCTTAGTGTGGTCTCCGGCTCTCCCCTGTGTTGAGTGTTATGCTCTACATACTGTACTGTAACATAACTTAGCTTTTGTTTACTAACACAGCATACAAACTTGACAATAACATACTATTTACGTGATATTTATGATCGTCATAAATAACAAAGGATGTCTATATTTTAATATTTTGTCTGTTTATGGCGGTTTTAACCCTTTGAGTGCCAGGGGCAGATCTCATCGGTCCTAAACCTACAAAATAAGTCTGTTAAAGAATATAAGAATAAATTATTAAAATTGTAAAAAAAATAAAAATAAAAAAAATAAAAATGTTAGGCCAATGCATTCTCTTATATATGCGAGGCGACCTATGGTCGACTCGCGCATATATAAGAGATTGCATTGGCACAGGGTATATGGGTTGATACAAAAATCGAGCTGGCACTCAAATGGTTAATGGATGTGACTATTTTAACAACAATACCCAGCGCGAAGGCCATCCATATCTTTAACAGTTAATATGCATGTACACTGATTTGTACAGTCTGAATGAACCCAGGGTATATATATTAGCTACGCATTTGATAGTCTCGAACAAATAGCAGAGAATCCCATCACATACTTTAAAAAATATATTTAATGTGACAGATTTGCAATTGGCCCACAGACAATTCTGGTCGAGGTCGATCATGGTGTTCATTTTGTGAATGGAACGGATGCCATGCATATAACATATTTATAACACTCAATCAACCTGAGAAAAATTACAATTGGTGATGGGTTTCGGTTCGCAATTAAGTATTGTTTTGGTGACTATTAATACATAATTCATGCAGTCTAAATCGTTTTTAGATTTTATGTCAGCCACACCAGGGTGCCAAGTTAGATGGTTCCATTTACACACTCTGACTACAGGCTGATAATTTTTTTAGAGTTGTGGGAAATATATCATAATTACATGTATCTGGACTCCTGTAGAAATAACATTTGACAATAAACAAGGTGTTTTGTAGGTTCTACCAGAATTAATTTAATATATTGCTCTTTCACTTCCTACAGATAATAAAACGTGTGATGTCCCACAGATTTGTCTAACTCTTGAAATACCCATTAGTGTCGTGGAATCAAGATGATTTTGTGAGTTTACACAGTCTGTCTCTATAATTATGCAAGTTGAATTCGGCAAATTAGACTGTGTAAAGTGGGCATTAAAGGTATTTACAGTAAATAACTTGGATAACTTTCATTGGTCGAGGGCTGATTGGGGTGCAATGAATTAACTTTCATCTATTTACAGTAATATGTAAGTTTGGACTGTAGTATATCAATGCAGCATTTGATATTCAATGAAATAGAGCGATAATTTGAGCACATGACATGTGTACACATGATCATCATGACATTAATGATATTTACAGTTAATAAAGGTCGGTCACCAGACCTCATTGGATAACCTTCATTGGTCTAGGGCTGATTTAGGGTGTTATGTACTAAGTTTAATCTATTTACAGTAATTTGTAAGTTTTCTCATTACAGAAACATATTTCGGTCACATACACAGAGCAAAATAGGTCAAGGTGCACAAGATTTTTTTCCCCAAATGACACATACAGAGACATACATAAAGAAAGGAAAACAGTGAGTAGACATATGCATTGTGACAAAGGCCTTGTTGCATATTTTATTGTTCATATATCTGCAGTCATATACATATAGCAGGCACACGCTAACTACGATTCATTTCTATTTCATTAACCCTTTATATCCCATACAGTCTCAACAGCACTCTATCCTTCAAAAAGCCTTCACCATTCAAATCAACGAATTTGTACATGTTTGATACTGTATTTGATACTGTACTGGATTTGATACTGTCACAATCTGGTCAATCAGAAAATAACATGCTGAGACTATTGTTGGATTTTGTGAAATTAATGCTATTTACATAATAGAAGATGATTTTGACATAACTGCATCACATTTTACACTTCAAGTATAAACAGAATATTATCTGTTAAATCTGTTTACTAGTTTGTATTCTGTTACATGATTGGTCAATAGCTACACAATATGGGTCTGTCTGTCATGTATTACATGGTAGCACCTCTCTGGTAATTACAACTCCCCTCCATATAATACAGGAGTCTTGTTCCGGAAATTACTACATTACTAATCATATCCATTGACTCCTGACTGGGTACTGAATTAACGTAAAGTTCATTGCGATAACTGTAAATGTAGTATGAGGTAACTTAATGAAGGCTACCCTTGTATCTGGCATGTCTCTATTTATGTTCTCTTTATAGCTCAACTTGACAAAGTCAAGATTGAGCTATTTTCATTATTTGGTCATCTGTGGTCCGTCCATCAACAATTTCTGTTAGCACACCCTACATGTCACATCTTTCATCCAATCATCACCATACTTCATATGGATCTATCGGGTGACCTCTAGATGGGAGCCATAAATTTTTTCCAAAATTTGTCAGAAAACATGGCCGCCAGCAGCCATCTTTGATTTCAAATTGAATACATCAGCACACCCTGCAGCCAGCATTTATTAGAGAATTGTTTTGAAAATTTACAGATATGTTCGGGATTACTTCTAGATGGAAGCTATCAAATTTGAACAAATTTCGATGAAAAACATGGCTTCCAGCAGCCCTCTTGGATTTTACTCTTTGCATCACTAAATCCTTTGGCACGCCCTACAGACCACATCATTCATCTGATCATCACCAAACTTCAAATGAATCTGTTGGGTGACCATTAGATTGGAGCCATAAGATTATTCTGAATTTTGTTAAAAAAAACATGGCCACCAGCAGCAATCTTGGATTTTATTCTTTGCATCACTAAATCCTTTGGTACACCCTACAGACCACACTCCTCATTCTATCATCACCAAACTTCATATGAATCGTCTGGGTGACTACTAGACGGGAGCCATCAATATTTTCCGAATTTTGTATAAAAAAATGGCCGCCAATGTACATCTTGGATTCTACTCTTTACAAGACTAAATCCTTCAGCACACCCTACAGACCACATCCTTCATCCAATCGTCACCAAACTTCATATTGATCTTCGGGGTGACCTCTAGATGGGAGTCATCAATTTTTCCAGAAATTCGTTAAAAAACATGGCCGCCAGCAACAATCTTGGATTGTACCCTTTGTATGACTAAATCTGTTGGGTGTTTAGTATTACATAAACATTACCTGTTGCTCCATTAACTGTAACATTTGTCATTAGCCCTCTCCAAGTTGAGCTTCAGTGAATTGACACTTTCATTTATACTGTTTCTTGTAGGTGCATTGTGTGGATACATCATCTGGAGGTCTTGGAGTCTCATCAGACTCAGAAGGAAGATTGAGACTTTGGCAAACAAGCAATGGAGAAGTGAGGGTATGTCATATGTAACAATTTGGAGGCAAGATCTTTTATATATTGTTTATCATGAATGGTAAGGACAATTCTGAACCCTTTGATGACTAAATACCCATTGACAAATAGTTTATTTTGGGAACTGTCTTTAGCTGTTTGTTCAACAACCAGTCTCTAGCTGTTTGTTAACCCTTTCATGACAGGAGCTGCACTGGTGCAGCATTAAATATCCTGTGGCAGCGCATTCTCTTATATATGTAAGCCTTGAATATATAAGAGAATGCACTGGCTTACAAAGACAAAGTAAATATTGTTAGGCCAATGTATTCTCTCATATATGCGAGGCTGCCTGTGGGAGACTCACATATTGGCACAGGGTTTTTGCAAAATTTCAGGAAGCTCCAGTTATGGAAGGGTTAAACTTTTTATCTGAATATACACTAACAACTCAATAGGAAGCCTCTGTCTTCTGCACTTGTATTATCAAAACAACGACCTAATGAATAATAGACCATTCCAATGTGTACTATTATAGCTAAATGTGAGAATTCATTCAGCAATGAAATGTCATGTCAAATATTGAGTTCTCACTCCACTTATGTAAAATAGTTTTGATGGGCAAAATGCAATATAGCACCAATTTTGCAATAAAAACAATGACTTCATCCACAATTTATAATTCTAGGTTAAAAATAATTTGTTAGTTTAAATGCCAAATAAACAATTTTGATCTGGAACTTTGAATACATTGCCCTAACAATATTTACCTTAACCTTGTAAGCCAATGCGTTCTCTTATATATGAGAGGCTCCCTATGTTATGCAAATCGTGATTGAGGGACAAAAACTGTAAAATATACACCGACATAGATCACACAAGCAGTAGAGGGTGGCGCTTGATTATCTGTGGGAATTATCATATGAACATTGTCTGATTGTGTGACTTCATCCCACTTGTTTTATAGAGAGAACTAGAAGTTGTTGTTTGAAATAAAAGCCATTTCATCTACACAATGCAATCCCTTCTCTAAAACTTTGTTTTTGACTCCTTAATCTATATCATTCTATAGACAGGTGAGCATAACACTAATGCCTCTCAAAGTGGAGCTACAGTGTCGTTAACACTTTCATTTATTAATGTCTGTGATTATTGCTTCCAAATGTTTTTTTTGGGATAAACACTTAATAATGCATGATCTTTTGGGTTTTTTTTCAAGACCCTACAAACCTGAAATAAACTTCACCCAATTGTTTTTATAGAGAGAACTAGAAGGTCATCTGAGTGACATTTACTGCTGCCGATTTTTCCCATCAGGCCTCGTGCTGCTGACTGGTGGGGCCGATATGCAGCTTAAAATCTGGTGTGCTGAGAAAGGCAAATGTGCAGCAACATTGCTCGGACATAAAGCAGGTATCTTGTCTTAGTTTTAGCTCAACTTGACTAAGTCAAGTTTGAGCTATTACCTTGGATTTGCGTCCATTTCTTTTGGCACACCTTACAGGCCATACCCATCATCCGATCATCACGAAAGTTCATATGGATCTTCGGGCGTCCTCTAAATTGGAGCCATTCGAAAATTATTAAAAAACATCGCCACCAGGAACAATCTTTGATTTCACATTATAATTCATTGGCATACCCTGCAGCACACATTTATTGGAGAATTTTAATTTACAGCCATGTTTAGGAGCTACCGATGAAAAATATGGCCGTTGTCAGCCTTCTTGGATGCACTCTTTGCATGACTAAATCATTTGGCACACCCTACAGGTCACATCACTCATTAAATTAATCAGGGCTCAAAATACATTTAATTTTGCAAGAATCAAATGCTGAATCAAGTTAGTCATAAAGCACTGAAAATTGAAAAGTTTTGCGAGAATCATTAGGAGAATCGATTCGGTGATTCTCATCGAATCTTAAGGCCTTCATTTGATCATCACCAAACTTCATATGGATATTAGGGATATCCACTAGATGGGTTCCATCAAATGTTTTCCAAATTTCACTGAAATACAGGCCATGTTTTCTATCAGCTCTAGATCGAAAATCAAACATTTTCGATGAAAATCATGGCTGCCATCTTGAATTTTACTCTTTGCATGGCTAAATAATTCGGCATCCCTATAGGATCGTCGCCAAACTTCATTTGGGGTGATGTCTAGATTAGAGCTATTGAACTTTTCCGAATTTCATTGGAAAACATGGCCGACGGCATCAGACTTTTTCGTCACAAATTAATTAGAACTTTACAGGCATGTTTATGATCATCTCCAGATAGGAGCTACTGAATTTGAACGATTTTCAGTGAAAAACATGGCTGCCAGCAGCTGTCTGAGCATACCCTATATTATGCTATATAGCCCCCATCTGTCATCCGATCATAACCAAACTTCAGATAGATATTTGGGGTGACATCTAGATGGGCGCTATTGAGCGTTTCCGAAGTTTGTTGAAAAATATGGCGCTAGCAGCCATCTTGGATTTCACATATGAATCCGCAGTCCACATTTATTGGAGAAACCGTTTCATCTACACAATGCAATCCCTTCACTAAAACAGTTTTGACTCTTTTTTTATCATTCTATTGACTGGTCAGCATAACACTAACCCCTCTCCAAGTTCAGCTACAATGTCATTGACACTTTCATTAGTTCATTATTATGTGATTATGGTCTTACTGATGTCCAGATTACAATGGGTGGTCTTTTAGTTTCTTTTTCAAGAGCCTAAAAACCTAAAATAAACTGGTAAATCTGCTATTTAGAAAGATGACATTTGACCGTCAAACCTTCGATGAACTGACTCATAGGTTCGACCTGATTTTGTTTGGTATAAACAGGCACAGTCTGATGTGCCAAACAGGTGGACCAAAAACAAAAGAGGAAGATTGTTAGACAAAATAAATATGTACCGGTAATTGTTTGTATGATTGCTCATGTGTTATGTATATATGTACTATGTTGGATATATATTATCTTATTCAACTTGTTAAATTTTTAAGGTATTTTGGACATCGCAATAATAGAAAAAGGCAGAAATGTTATCTCCTGTGGAAGAGATGGAACAGCTAAACTATGGGATGTGAGTGAGCAGAAATGTATCACCACCTTTGAGGACTGTGGTGGTACAGTGAATGGCTGCTCCCTAGGTACACCATATAACACGTGTGATTTAGGAACACCAGATTCTCCTGTCAGTAAGTACCCTTGTTTAACCCTTTCAGTGCCAAGTCCGATTTTTGTATCAACCCATATTTCCTTGATAATTTTTCAAATTTATTGATTATAATAATGTGATACATTGATGGAAAGCGCTCTTTCCATCAATGTATCACATTATTATAATCAATAAATTTGAAAAAATTATCAAGGAAATATGGGTTGATACAAAAATCGGACTTGGCACTGAAAGGGTTAAACTCTTCACTGCTATTGGGTTCTCACTTTAATTAACCCTTCCATGACTGGAGCTTCCTGAAATTTTGCCCTAATCCCTGTGTCAATGCATTCTCTTATATATGCGAGTCTCCCATAGGAAGCCTTGCATATATAAGAAAATACATTGGCTTAACAATTTTTAACTTCACCTTGTAAACCAGTGCATTCTCTTATATATGGGAGGCTATATTGCAATGGTCTAATATTCATCTGGATGGATGCTCAGGAAAAATTAGCTGATGACAGACAGATGAACAAATAACACAAGTGTGGAAGGATTCATTTTCATTGGTCAGAAATGTTAAAGCCTTGAAATACGGTGTCTGTCATTTGCAGAATGAGGTCCCCAGAGGGTGAATTTAGTGATGCTACCCCGCATAGCAGGCTAGCATCACCAAATTCACCCTCTGAGGACCTCATTCTGCAAATGACAGACACCCTATTTCAAGGCTTGATAATCAGTTGTTGAACTTATTTTATCTGAACATTTCCTGACGTCAACTGTTTCTAAGCCATCAGTCACTTGATATTCCCATTCATATTGAATATTCCTAGTTCATATAACACTAGCAAGCTACGTTCTATTGAAATGCAGGCAATTTTCCTCATATTTAAGTGATATCACAACAACTTCTACTTTTAAATCAATGTAACAGATGAACTATTTTTGCTAACTATGATGTAGTTCTACCATGGGTATAAACATTTAACTCATGAAATGACATTTGAAAATTTACACCCACAGTAGAAATTTATACCCACAGTAACGTGTAAAGATGAAATTTACAAAATAGGTGTTACACACAATACCCCCTGTCACTAACTCGTGGCCATATTGGATCCACCAGCCGTTTCCGTAGTTTTAGTACTACAGGTCAAAGTTTTGGAGTAGTTGGAAATGCTACTCCAAAACTTTGACCGGTAGCACTAAAACCACGAAACCGGGGCTGGAAGAATCTCTTAAACCATGGAACGGAGCTGGATGAATCCAATACTGCTGCGATCCAGTGACCTCGCTTATAGCATAGCCAATTATGGTATAAATAAAGTTTGATCTCCTCTACAGGTGAAAAGGAAGTTATGACAGAAGGAAAGTTACTCCTATTAGCCTGTGAAAATAAAACTCTACAAGCATATGGGCTCCATTCCAAGAAAAAGGTGAATATATAAAAACTAAATAACGGCAGGGCCTCTCTTTCAAGACAAGATCAAGATCACCAATGTTTGGAAACTATTTTTTCTGACCTATTGTCGTATTTTTAATTAGGGGTTATTTCTATTTACTACATTATTAATTAAATACGAACATACAAGTTTAACTAACCTTTATAATATAACAGGAACATTTACATGAAGAATAACAGGCAATAGAATAGACGATAATTGTAAGACATGTTGTTGGTTTGAAGATTGTGGGTCGAGTGATGGAAGTTCGTCATCGGGAGAGCGTCGCCGTGCAGTTCCGGAATTGGCCGAGCCGTGTTCGTTTGACTTCGTGATTGTCTCTCCTGCAGTTTATGACGGGGTTAAATGTGACCTCATTTGTATATCTTCCGATCACAGGCTTTTCGGTGTTTTGTTTGTCAACCACGATAATTAATTGATACCCAAAAACACTACACTTACATTAACCATTGCTTTACTAAATTCTCATTGATGAACAGTTCCCGTAGCCATTTGTCGTAGGTCTGCAATGATTCATCGTTAGTTCAATGTATCGCGATACACTTTCAAACGATATGCGTATTGTATCGTGTCATGTGTATCGCGATACAGGAAATCAAGTAATGCCTGAAGATGGGCTAGTGTATAAAATAAAAACCTCAAGTTTACATGTATACTATGTATAATTGACTCATCTAGTCAACTATTAAACTCCATTTTAGCTTAAATGAACTCTACCTCCAGTTATAAACTTGTTTTTTCTGATAATTAAGGCAGTATTTATTGGAAACGCTAATTTAGTGTATCGTGATATGTATCCTATCGTTGATAATGTATCATGATTTGTATCGTATCGTGACCAAGTGTATCGTTGCAGCCCTAATTTGTTGAACTTATTATATTATCCAAATTTTGTTTACCCATGAATAGGAATTCTCTTGTAATTTGTATATATGTTTGTCTGTCTGTCATATGCTTATATTTCCTGAATATCCCTCCAGATGAACAATAGACCATTCCAATGTATACTTTTATAACTGAATGTGATAATCTGTTTAGTAAAGAGAGAGCCTGGAAAAATTATGCAGGAAACATCTGGTGCACCACATATTCAATTTGAAATGGTTAAATATAGTGTATCTCTTCCTAACAGTTTTATATAGATTCCGGGGTATAAAATAATCAATGTGAATTGAAGATAACAGTCCGGATACAATTCTATCAATTAATATTGATTTGATTTTGATTTTTCTAGTGCAATACATACAGTCTTCCAGGTTTATCTGGTATGTTGTAAACAATTTGGTGGCATTTCTAACTAAAGTTAAGGTGTTGAGTATTTTGCTTATAACACAGAGTACTAATATGATAATAACATGCAATTTACATGATATTTATGATTGGTATAAGAACAAAGTTTGTCTATAATATAATAGTCTTTCTGTTTATAGTGGTTTTAACAGATGTGACTATTTTAACAGCAATAACTTACTGTATCTTTAACCCTTACATGACTGGAGGTTCCTGAAATTTTGCGAAAATCCTGTGCCAATGCATTCTCATATATATGCGAGTCTTAAATATGGAGTCTCAAATATATAAGAGAATAAATTGGCCTGACAATATTTACCTTGCCATTGTAAGCCAGTGCATTCTCTTATATATGCGAGGGTTCCTGTGAGAGACTCGCATATATAAGAGAATGCACTGGCCCAGGATCCTTAATGCTGCACCAGCGCAGCTCCCATCATGAAACAGTTAATGAAGGAACAAGCCAACCCGATTCTTAGTCCCCGTAATTACATATAAGAGATTTTTATTTACATATGTCACAATTTGTGACTTACAAAGGTTAGTTTGTGTCTTATATTTCAACAACTTTTCCATGTTCAATTTTAAACATGTTCCCTGGGTTATCACATTGTTTATCTTTAACTGTGCTCACAGTTCGTGCAGTATTATTATTTCATTTCTCGTTAGTTCTTTATTAAAATAGATCTTTTTAGTTCTGTTAACCTCCTGGTGTTTCCTGTTGTACAAAATGGCTTCTCTTATAATATTGCCTCTAGTATATTTAGTTCTCAGTATAAGTTTTACTTGTCAATACTTTTCGCATCTATTGCCCAGTCTGTAGAAGAAAACAACTTCTAACTCTGGTTCATATGTCGTCATCTCTTAACACGTTGGCTGCATGGGGACTGCTACTACGAGTTAACTCATAGTAGTGTTCATACCACATAAATAACAACACAAATCACAAGCAATGTTGGTGTATGCGCCAATACATGCCCAACGATCCCATTGATCGATTTTATATGTATAATTACAATGGCTTGAGATACAATGTTTACCGCATCCCGAACAAGGGGTGCAGTTAGAAATCTTGCTAGGATACTCCAATTCACCAGGACCTCTTCCGTACATCCCTGACCCATGCTATACATGCAAATAGACCTTTCCCGGACACATATAGAAGGCTTTCGTTGATAATTCAGTAATCAGTTTGCTCTGGATTGTTCAGGTTTCATTTGAAGCTATAGGCCTATAACTGATAATACACCCCATGGCTGCAAGCCACTGGAAGGTCAACTAAATACATAAGCTTGGCTATGTAACATACAACAGAACAACACTTACATGTGTGTTGAGATTAGTTAGAACACAGCACCCTGGTTGAGTGCGCTAATTTCTAACTTACCTGATTATCAGCTGTGGTTCTATGTCTATTACACATCTCTTACTTATATAGTATTATCAGATATAGTGCCAGAGGCTGTTGGAAACTGCTGCTAGCCCTACATCAAGTGATTGATCAAGCAGATACACATGGCTTGTATACCCATGCATGCAAGTTCATTTCTCTGGCAATGGGTGTACAAGTGTGTATATATAAATTAATTTATCGTGTTTTATACAATTTTAGTCGATCAAATTCGGGTCAAATGAAGATGAAACGTGTTATAAAGCTACTACGAGATAACTCGTAGTTGGCACCTGGGACGAAATTCACCAGTGGTCATCGCTGGTGCCAGCTACGAGTTATCTCGTAGGTAAATACATATTATGTTTTCAGGACCATGCATGCTGGCCTGAGTAACCGGAAATTGACTTTGCATGGCCTTAGTCATCATTTTTGCTAAAAATCATTCACCTTTAGGTTTTTATTTATGGACAAAGATTGTGGTATATTCATGATGTAACATATTGTTTTATTTTCTTAGAGAATAGAAGCCACTGGTGAAAATTATGAATGATTATGTTTATGTTGTAACTGTTCCAAAGAGGAACAAATAACATATTTTATTCTGTGTAAAACTCCTGAAGCAACTTTATTCTGAAATTATTTCAGATTTTCCAACTGGACTGTCATGATGCTGTGAACTGCTGTGATATTGTGACAGACAATTTGGTTGTTTGTGGAATGCAAGACGGACATATCAGTATCATTGACATAAGAAACCACAGGTATTCTTATACCATTATTTAGTAAATACTCATTGAGGAGTAGTTCCCATTGGAAATGTTGAGATTGTAAGTTTGTTGATCTTATTATCTTAACATTTCCCACTTAAAAATATGATTCCTTATGCCCTTGTAGTATCTTTTCGTTTGTCGGTCGTCTGCATATATTACCTGAACATCCATCCAAATGAATTGTTATAGGTGCCGTTTTTATCTGTTTTAGTATACCGCGGTTGTATATATTCTTTTATGTATCATTGTACTTGCATGTGTGATGCATGGCTTTCTTACAGCTATGAACGATAGTGTCACAGTGCACTCTTATTAGCACTCACTGCTGGGAAATTAGCGCAGTCTGGGGGTCAGTCAGTAATTGGTTTTCAAAATGATCAGACGTGTGATGATTTTATCCATCGTTAGAGATTATAATGAAATGCAGATTTCATTAAATGACTGTCTTTATTATGGTTTTGTATTAGCTGTGCTGTGCTGTACTGTACTGTTTTTTTCATTTGGAAAACCTTTTCTCAAGTGAGTCATATTGTGTGAACACTAGACATGATTACTTTAGGTATCAGTCTTGAAATGAGTGCCATAAAAGTCACAGAGTCAGTCCTACTGTAGTGCCCTAAGTAATTGACCCAGTAACTGGGTTTATAATGTGTTTTTTACTATGGTATAACTGCACCATCGTGAACTGTTCCGTGACTGCTGTGGCACCGCGAAACGTTATAGCATTTAAAATAATGCTATTGAAGAGTAATATGTTTCCTAGTTAATACCGATTAAATGCAGTAAAGAAACCCAGGTTATATTGATTGACTGTGGATACACTGTAGCTAACTCCTGACTGTTGGCGAATTTCATTTCTATGATATTTATAAATTTGATGGAGCCACAATTCTACTGGAAGTTACTGTTTCATACCAGTTGAGGATTACATGCATTTTAACCACCAAATCCTCTGATTGTCTTGCAGTTTATAACAGCATTTAAAGTCTAACCGACATTTGGTTTTAACTCAGGTGCCACCCCGATTAACTCAGGTGCCATCCCGATTAACTCAGGTGCCATCCCGATTAACTCGGGTGCCACCCCGATTAACTCGGATGCCACACCTACTAACTTGGGCGCGATCCCGTTTTGATGAGTCCTTTACTTAGTGCAGTACAGTTACAGTATTGTTAATTCTGTCACATTATGGTCATACATTGATGTTCACCTGAGTTAAGGACCCTCTTTAACTTAGAGAATAGCAAAATTTTCATCATGCTAACATTTAGTTATTCCCACTCTCTAAACTAAACTGATTGTCGGGTAGGGGGGGGGGGGGCATATGCCACACTAGGTATTACACTTGTAATAAATTATTTAATTTAAGCTATTCTAAAACTATTTACTCTCATTTTTCACACATGTAGCGTACCATTAAAAGAATGGAAAGAATACAGAGGAATAGTACATTCGGTGAAGAGCTACAAACAGGGTTTCTTTGTCTCCACAGGTAAGCTCAATAAAGTCATATAAATAGAAGTACTTAAAGATGCATAATCCAAACTAATGCTCACAAAATACTATTTCCTTGGTTTTCGGGGGTAAAAAATATTTGATTCGAGTCGAGGAATACACCCATCAAAGCTTAGAGTGATCAGATTTCGATGTTTGAAGTCTATAATTTTTCACCACCGATATTTTTATGTAGCCCAGTAAACAGTCAATGTAAGACAGTCTCGGACCAAATTGCGGATGAAGATGGATAACTCTAAATTCAAGTGGCTTTTTTGTGTCAGATATTTGACAAACCGGCAAAATTTTGTTAAATAAAATGTTGATAAATAACAGGTTTTGAACTGGGTTTAGGCAATTTTATACTATAGTTTAATGTGGTTAGCATTATTTTTGGGCAATTACTTCTGATAACTGGAGCGGCATTTCAAAAAATGATGTTGTTGTTGGAATCTGATGATATGGGGACCATCGAATCGGATTAAGTACCTTTAAATGGCTCATAGAGCCCATGTTAGATTTAAATTGTACATGTAGTCAAGGTCAAGTCTGCAAATAGTATGTCCGTAATTTGCAGAATGAGGTACCCAGAGGGTGAATTTAGTAATGCTATCCCGCACAGCTGGCCGGCTTCACCATTTTCTCCATCTGGGGACCTCATTCTGCTAAGGCCTCATCTTCTAGGAAGTATCTATACTCTCAAATTAACATATTAATTTAGTTACTTTTTCCCTTCTGGGAAGTTTCTATATCCCCTAATTTGCAGAAGATAAAATGCATAATCGAGGTGACTAATGGGTGAACATCACCAACTTCAACTGGGGAACTTCAATCTGATCCTAGGTCTCCCATAGCAGTTGAGGCCACATCAGAATGAGGTTCCCAGAGGGTGATGCTAGCCATCCATGTGGGATAGTATCCCTAAATTCACCCGCTGGGGACCTCATTCTGCAAATGACAGACACACTAATTGCAGGCTTGCGTGTAGTGCTCAAATTTATTGTCAATTAAGCGTTAGGTCAGTTTTAAAGGAGGAGCAGAATAAAGAAGGAGAGTGGTGCAGAGGGAAACCATATTCGACATGTACTTGATGGTTGGTTATAATTGATGGAAATTGAGTTCAATTAACCCTTCCATGACTGGAGCTTCCTGAAATTTTGCGAAAACCCTGTGCCAATGCATTCTCTTATACTGTGAATCAGGGACCAGCCTAGACCCGATTTTCAGGGCGAAATGACTTCGCCCTACTATAAAAATAAGGCGAAGTGGCCGTTCTATAGGGCGAAGTGAGTCTACAAAATTTAAATTGATCATTACTACGACAGGAGTCGCTATAGAACGAAAATAGGAGAGATGAAATATGTCAATTAAACTTATGAAACAATGGTTGAAATATGGAGTCATTATGTTCACTTCATGACCCTAATAACTATTAATAATACCCAAACATAATTGTGAGAGGATAGCAGCATTTTATATCGTAATTGTGGGAGAAATTCCGGAGAATGACAGGATTTTATTTCATATTTTTCGGGTTTTTAAAAATGCCAACAATATTTATCAAACCGAAACGAAACGAAATCATGAACACTTTTACTGCGCTCTGTTAGTAATCCCGTTTGAAATTTTAATATGCTTCACAAAGAATTTGTTTTAAAATTTCTTTAACCAAACTCCATAGATGGAGTGATGAATTGACACATTGTGAGAGGTGTGAGTTGTAATTTTCATTGCAAGGTGTGGTTTAATTAGGGCAATTTATTGTCTGAAGTCATAAAGTTATCAAAAGAATTCACCGTCATTAATCCGCTAAAATAACAAAGCAAGTGCACAAAGCAGATACAGACAATGAGACATTGTGGCAAGAGATTAGGAGGTTCCAACGGGGGGAAATATGCTCGTTTGTTTTCATGTTGTCACGACACTGTGATAAAGAATGCGTGGGGCTCATCGTGGGTGTTTTAAAACCACGTGCTATATTGTTGATAAACAGATTGTAGAAAAATACGTTTTATCGACGTAATGACTGGGGCTCAAAATGGGTGTTTAAATTGAAGCCACGTGTTTCATATAATCGATGCGTGTTTAAAACCACGTGCTATACTGTTGATGAACATTAGAAAGTAGAAAGTACGTATTATCGACGTATTAATAAAGAATGACTGGGGCTCAAAATGGGTGTTTAAATTGAAGCCACGTGTTTCATATAATTGAATGAGTGTTGAAAAATATTCATCAGCGAATAGGGAAATGAATCATAACTATAAGGCATATAAAAGATAAAAGATAAGAACTTGATGGATGGAGTTTTGGATATTTTTAATACTTACACGTTGCATGTCGTCGGTAATTTGTTGTTTTCGCCGGATTGTCACGCCCATTGGCATAGGCGTTGTCGTGTTTCGCAGAACGGCAAACGGAGCAATGCCATTTACCACTTTCGTCTTTAACATACCAGTCAAACGAATTTTGATTCAAGGATTTTAAAAACTTTTTATGAGAGTTTTCCACGGGATGAAAATCGTCATCCTCGGGAGATTTACGTTTTTTACTGACTTTACCACTTAACCACGACACAAGAGACATTGTAGTGTTTTGTTTTACAATACATGTCTTGCTCTTATATACCTTCTTGCTTATACCTGCATGGTTGCGGAAACAATAAAATGTGTGAACACCAGATGTCAGTGAGATATCTTCACTATAAATGAAGCCAGGGAGACTCTCAACTTGAAAGTTCAAAATGCCGACTGTATACACTTATTGAGATCGCCGACGACGTTGTTTCGATAAACAGTAAAAACACCCAGGCCTGTCTCATGGTACACAAAGGATATACGCCGCGTGCCAATGATCATATGTGAGTGGTGCGTTGTGATTGATGTTAGAGGTGTTGGTACTTCAAACGGACACCACTGAGATACTACTGCAGACAGTGTTTGCTAGTAACTTAGCCATTTTTGTTAGGCGACTTCTCAAAATTGAAAAATTGAAAAAACAATTTGAAGAAAAAAGAAAAAAATTCTCAAAATTGGAGGGCGACTTAAACTTCGCCCGACTGCAAAAATAAGGCGAAGTGGACGGTGATAGGGCGACTTCTTCGCCCACGTCGCCCTCTCGGCTGGTCCCTGCTGTGAATGGCTTTATAAATATGTTATCAATTTCGTGGTTCAGCCATTTATTGCTTTTTCGAGGGTTCGTAAATTCATGGTCTGCCAGTACTAACTGTCACCTACAAACTCCCAATAACAACAAACAAATCCAACTAATTGAACTTGAAAATAGGAAACTGTCGCATGGAAATTAGTTATGTTTAGGACCTAAATACAACGGTGTATGTGTGGGTATTCAACAAAAGACCATAGGCAATGATAACTATCAGGCATATTGTCACCACAGGCTGTCCAAACACCCAAGTTTATTGGCTAAATGTGTTGAAATATTTGGACAAAAAAAGATCAGCAGAAAGTTGGATATTTGACCTTTGTACAGTAAGAAACTCAGCAAGATAGAGTTCTCCCCCTTGCTATACTATGGGATAGAAGATATGCAAACTACATTACAGTTTGACAAGTGGTGTATTTTGGCCATTATGATGGTTATTTAAAGTATTATATCATCCATTGCGGTACATATACCGTCTCTAATTAATCAGTGGAATAAGTGAATCAAGACTTTTTATGATAATTTTGAAGATCACTTTATCTTTTCATTTCGACTGTATTTACATTCCGTATTTTTATATGAATTGGGATAATTGGATATGTAGTTCTGGAGTAGTTACAAATTATTGTGCTGATATTAAAATCATATCAATTTAATACATATATTATTCTAGGTAATCCCTATATGATGTACTGGTAGTACAATGTCATAATTTGTCATCCTTTATATCTGATTAAATTATCCATTACAAAGTACTCCCTACATATCTGGACCCATGTTTACTGTTGCAGTCTATGGGGAGGAAAAAAATAAAAATAAAACCCTCGCTCCCGCATTGATTTAAAAACAAATTGCCTGAGAATCAAATATCTTTGCTTATTTTATTTATTTTTATGAATAAGAATGATTAAACAGTCTAATTATACCATACTCCATTAATATACTCCAAGATAGACAGAGTTACTGCCCTAGACTTTGAGTATACATTCTGTCAATGAGTTTATACCTCCCACATGACATTTCTCAAAATTGCGACTGCAATATTTTATAAGATATTTTTTTGTGGTATTATTAATTTTGTGGTTATCAACAACCATGAATCCACAAAAATTGGACCACCACAAATAAATGTACTATTACAGTATATGGGAGTCTCCCATATGGAGTCTTGAATATATAAGAGAATATAAGAGAATACATTGGCCTAACAATATTTACCTTAACCTTTTAAGCCAGTGCATTCTCTTATATATGCTAGGCTTCTTATGGGAGACTCCCATTTATAAGAAAATGCATTCGCACTGGGTTTTTGCTAAATTTCAGGAATCTCCAGCATGGAAGGGTTAAATTATCATAACAAGTCTCAAATTAAAGGGGTACTGTACGCCATTTTCATTAAATTTCCGGTGACAACAACGATCTAATATCGCTAATATATAGAAACATAAGTAATTTGAGTCGAAGATGTATTCTGTAAACGCTCAGGTTAATAGGCTATCTTAAAATTTAATAATTTAAAAGTTAATAATTTGATATAAATTGAATTTATGACTGGAGCCATAAAATGGCGTCAATTAAATTACGAATTACCGTAATCAAAAACAGTAATTGAGGGATACTGGATTGTTAAACCGATCGCACACACCATCGCTTAAAATATTATGATGATACGGGGAGAACACTCAAGCCACTCACTGACTAGCGACGATACAATAACTTAAATGATTATATGGGACTAGTATGCATATAATATAACTTTTATTTGATTCATTTGGTTGAAAACTTTACAAAAATTACTCGACAACGACAATTTGTATTTTTGCATTCCGGTAAATTTGTCATCCGTAACATGACTTCGTACTCAACAGACTTTCAAATAATGGAAAAATTGTTACCTTATTCTCCGACTCTGAGACTATAGAAACCAACAACAACATTTGGCGTACAGTACCCCTTTAATCGTCAGTCATATTACTGAAGGTTGTAATGCAGCTTTGGTGTTCATAATGGCAGAGAACAGGATTCCAATTATGATTACTAAACACATTACATTATGTGTTGTGCATGCTAAATTAACCACCACAATCCTCAATTCATGTTGATACATACAGTAATGCCCTAAATAATATGTTACATATATGGCTTGTTGCCATTCATCGGAAAGCTCTCACTGAGAGCTTTCTGATGAATGGCAACAAGCCATATTTCTGACTAAATCCTGAAAAGTTACCCATAATTCTGCTGTGGTTAAGGAGTCGATTATTTAGGGCATTACTGTACATATCCTTTATTACTTTCTTTGCAGGAGATGGATCTTGTTTTTATGTTAATGAAGTTCAGGATGTCGACTTTGAGTTGACGGGGCCAGACTGTGATCCAGTGTACAAACTCTCACTAGATGGTACTCATCTGTTTAACGCATGTCGTGATGGGAGTATTCGGAAATACAAATTATGATCATATCAACAAGAAATCTCATCGTTCATTTTCATTCTGGTCATTGATGAAATCTCAGTCATTTAATAAATTATTCTCATTCAATAACCTGGATATTTGCTTCAATGTGCATAACAAATTCTTATTTCTTACCCATATGGCCATGCATCGATCGGATCAGCACATTGAATTTTCTCAACGAAATAGATAAAATAAAACACACTTTAATTGAAAATCAAATTAATTGTGGATCGCATTAAGATATATTTCACAAGAGTGAATATACCCTAAATAACCACAAAGATTTTGGAAACGGTTTGAGATTATGATGAGAGCTTTGTTCTGTATTTTTTCCACACCCTTCTATGAGGTATGCCTAAACCTTTGCTGTGACATTCATTGATAATGTACTCAACATCAGAACTATAAGTTGCTAGATTCCATTTTTCACCAGTTTTATTCACGAAAAATCCTATTTTACCCCAAAATCAGAAATCGTACAAAAAGGCAACACCAGCATGTTATCTGTTGTATAAGTAATTCAGTTTGTTACTCTTCCACATGGTTCAATTAAAAATAAGTGTCGATTCTACTCCCGCTAATAAATGTGTAGTGCCTATATAGAAATATAAGTGATGACCGGATGCGGCATGGTTGATATGTGAATGCTTGTCACTGGCAATCTGGTGCCCGATTAAAGGAATGGATGACCTTGGTTGTAGGTTATAATTTAGAAATAAAAGTTATAAAATTGGTAAAATTTCCTCAAGAATATGCTAATATTATAGATTATGATAGTATGAATGTGATATTATCCACAAAACACTTCATGTGAGCTGAGCGATTGTTTATATACAGCACGTAAAGTGTGTGCAATAAGCAAAACACTCAACACCGTGGCAATTGTTTTTGAGAGAGTGATTCACTGTGACCCATGAACACCAAAATCTTGAGTGGGATTAGCGAGGGCTATACTAGTATCCTGTAAACTACATGGTGGCATTTTTAACCAAAGTTTACATTGTGGGTTCCCCCAGTGTTGATTGTTTTGCTTATCGAACACTCTTTATGTACTGTACTGTGACAGAATTTGGCTTTTGTTTACTAACACTGTGTAAAATCTTGAAAAAAACATGCTATTTACACAATATTTATGATTGGTATAAGAACAAATTCTGTCTATATTTTTATATTCATTTAAAGGTACTCAATCTGATCAGATGGTCATCAAGATACAACAACAGCATTTCTTCAAATCATGCTTCAGTTATCAGAATCGATTTATTGCAACAAAATGGTTTCAAATTTCCCAAAACATGTTATTTATCAACATTTTGTTCAACAAAATATGGCTGTATTATCACTTGAGTATCACGAAATTTGGCTGTATTACCACTTGGTTTTAGAGTTAAACGTCTTCATCCGCAATTTTGTGCGAGACCATCCGTTTGACCACTTGTTTCTTGGCCAGATTTAATTGCACATCTCGAGAAATAACAAACTTCAAAAATAGATATCTGATCACTTTGAGCTTTGATGGGTGGGTTCCTCGGCTCGAATCAAATATTTTTTACCCCCAAAGCCAAAGAAATAGTAATTTAGGAGTGTTAATATGGATTGAGTACCTTTAAGGCCATTCCTATCTTCAACAAAACAATTCTAGCCATCAACTAGCCATAATACACCTGAAAATGGCATACCAAAAGAGTGGGATGACATCCTTATTATTATAACATGCATGTATAGCTGTACTCCAAATCCAAATGAAAGAATAAAAATCAATTTGGTATTCCATATTCCTATTCAGCTGTATGTTTATGTTGTCATGATATCGAAATATCTTGGAATATAAATTACTTGTAAACCATTCCAATATCCTTTCCATGACTGGAGCTTCCTGATAGTTTGCGAAACCCATGTGCCATTGCATTCTTTTATATATGCGAGTCTCCCATAGGGACCCTCGCATATATAAGAGAATACATGGGCCTAAAAATATTTACCTTGACCTTGTAAGCCGTTGCATTAATTCTCTTATACATTTATATGCGAGGCTCACTGTGGGAGACTTGAATATATAAGAGAATGCACTGTCACAGGATATTTAATGCTGCACCAGCACAGCTCCCACCATGAAAGGGTATGGGATAATGCAGTTAGGATTGTGTTGGGTTATTTTTCATTGAGTGTGAGGCTGTGAGCTTCAGGTTTGAAGATCTTTCTGGCAAATGAAAAAATATGCATATTGGTTATCATAGCATGACAAGTATATCATGAGGAAATTTTGGATGTTGATAATTCCTAGACAATCCTCATCTTGCTGGTAATTGTTTAGCACATTGGGTGTGAAAGATCCCCATATCATTGGCTGATTCTTCCAGTCCAGTCATGATCCCTCAACGACTCGTTCTGTCCCATCGATATGGAATAATATAAAGTAATGCTCTAAATAATCGACTCCTTAACCACAGCAGAATTACGGGTAATTTTTCAGGACATAGTCAGAAATATGGCTTGTTGCCATTCATTGGAAAGCTCTCGGCGAGAGCTTTCCAATGAATGGCAACAAGCCATATTTTCGAATAAATCCTGAAAAATTACCCATAATTCTGCTGTGATTAAGGAGTCGATTATTAAGAGCACTACTGTAGTCCAAGATGGATTGTAGCCAACATCAACTAGAATGAACAATTAGATCAAACCTTGAAATAGTGTGTCTGTCATTTGCAGAATGAGGTCCCCAGAGGGTGAACTTAGTGATGCTTGCCCGCACAGCAGGCTATCACCACCAAATTAACCATCTGGGGACCTCATTCTGCTTAGGCCTCATCTTCTGGAAAATATATATATTCTCAAATTAACCTTGTTATAGTTACTATTTCCCTAATTATCCCCTAATTTGCAGAAGATAAAATGCATAATCGAGGCGACTAACGGGTGAACATCACCAACTTCAACTGGCGAACATCAATCGATCTTTGGTCTCCCATAGCAGTTGAGACCTGAGAGAATGAGCTCCCCAGAGGGTGTATATTATATGACCCTAGCCCGCCATCAAATTTACATTGTTTTTAGTTACTCCCCACCTTCTGTTCAGTTTCTATATCCCCTAATTTGCAGAAGATAAAATGCATAATCGAGGTGACTATAATGAGTGAATATCACCAACTTCAACTGCATGGGGAACATCAATCTGATCCTCGGTCTCCCATAACAGTTGAGGCCAAGGCAGAATGAGCTCCCCATAGGGTTATTTTGTGATGATAGCCCGCCATGTAGCATCACTAAATTCACCCTCTGTGGACCTCATTCCGCAAATGTCAGACACAATTTCAAGGTTTGAATTAGATGATCAATAGATGGAATGACATTCGTAAAATTGAAGCGAACGACTGTTAAGCTCACCTGGAGGTTACCTAAACTGGAAATGAAAACGTCAGTTTTCTTTTGGTCTGGTGATCACTGATTCTCACCTTAATTATTGCTCAATCAAGTCCCAAAATTAGACATTCAAAATTATTAGTCCAGTGACTTGCCCATTACTATTTAATAACTAGCAGGGTGCCCGGCGTTGCCCAGGTTAAAGTGATGTGAAACCCTCTGTATACTGTGGATATTTGGTCGGAATAGAGCATACATATACTCTTGCTCAAATTGTTACATGTATTCTCATAAATTGTATATCCAAATGGCATCACAAAACATGATTCTTACATATGGAATATCAGTAGTGGCTCAACTTGTCAGTCGGGGCGATTGTCATTTTGTTTATCGCGATTAATCCGTCCCACCAATAAAGAGGTATTTATCTATTTATAACTGTGTATACTTCAGACGTTATAGCATGAAACATGAACATCATAAACACAATTGGGTTTTACAGAGATGTTTTAAAGAGATGTATCAATCAATCTAGTAGGTTAGACAAAGATTTTGAGGACACCTGGTTATCATATCTTCATGAAGATACAGATTTTTAAAGAAATGTCCAGGTACTCTGTTCATGGTGCTGTATACTGGCTAATTGTTCTCAGTTTAAAAGAAATGTTGCTCTGCCTGTATATCAGCAACATGTGCCCGACACAGAGCGAGATTTTGAGTTGTTTATGTTAGGCGATGAGTCTGTTCTAAAAAATGAAAGAAATCCTCTGTATCAGGCAGATATACCCTTGTCAGATGTCAGTATTGGAGGATCCTGAAAAGTCATATGACACTGACTGCGTTTCTTATATCTCAGAAGATACTGCAGTCAGCACACTGTGACCACTATTTTTGAACAGGCTGTCTATACACGTAAATTTCCATATCTCTTGACGAATTGTAACTTTTTGTGTGGAAAATATATTGAATTGGACAGACTCCATTGTGTTATAATATATACATGAGCTATTCTAATATGCAATCCTCTAACGGTTCAAGGTCCCTCAGTTTGCAAGAATATATGTATCTCTTAATTAGAATGATAAATATACTTTTAATGCTTTCTTCTATGTATCTGTTTTTGCTAGCTCATAATATGAATGCCCTGATTACCATCCCCATATAAATATGACAGTTGAGAAAATATAATTGTTAAAGTGACTTAATTCGGTCACCATGTGTCGAGATTGTGAAATTTGAACGCCAAAAACTCCTTAGAACGATATGGAGATGGACTGGGTCACTGGGAGATGACTATATATCGCTTTGGTCGATATCGGCGAATTGAACAATTTTGTAAATGATAGTGCATCTCCTCTCGCCATCCATGACCCAAACGACACCAACTGTGATTTAATCCATCGTATCATTAGAGAAGAACGTACATGAATTTGGTGGAAATTAGTGCTAAATATATTTGTATCGGCTTTGGTGCAACTCCCCTCATGCATGACTTGAACGGCGTCACTTTTGACATTTAAACCACATTCATTTTGATTTAAACATATTGTATTGTATATCAATTATATACATGGGGATTGGGACAAAAGTTTTGTCAACTTAGTGACGTCCATCGTCCCTGACGTATTCATGCATGCATGATATAATGGAGATGATTATATATAAGTTTGGTGGTAATCGGCAACTAAACAAATTCTTATCACAGTTATTACACCCAATCTCTCGCTCAAACGGCACCGATTTGGCGTCTTTAAATCACATGATTATATTCCTCGTATCATGGAGAAGAATAATATATCAATTTGGTGGAAAATAGTTTTTTAAATCGATTGTTGGTGCCCCCGTGCACCCCTGACTCGAACGGCGCCATATCATGGAAGTGGTTATGTATAAGTTTGGTGGAAATCGGCGATAAAACTATTTCATCATTTTTTTGCTGCCCCTCCCCCTTTTCTGCCCCAACAGCGCCACTTTAAAATTTTTATCCTGCACCATTATCTTCCTCGTAAAAAGTTACCCCTGTTAGACCGCCTTAGTGTCATCCTGTGTACCCCGTGAAGTTATATATAGAACACAGACAGATATTCGCAAATATAACTGGGCACCACATTTTTTTAACATGCACGATTTGATTCATCGTATCATTTGAGAAGAACGTGTATGCGTTTGATGGTAATTGGCACTAAACATATTTTTTATCAGTTTTGGTGACCCTCCCTTTCAGTGCACCCCTGACTCGAATGACACTACTTGTGATAGCTTTAACCACACCATTAGACACCTAATACCATGGGGATGATTTTGGATAAGTTTGGTGGCAATCGGTGACTAAACCAATTCTTATAAAATATTGTACCCACCACAATATCTCATCCAAACGACACCAGTTTGGCGTCTTTAAATCACACAATTAGATTCCCTGTATCATGGAGAAGAATGTGTATCAATTTGATGGGTCAGCGCTATTTGATCAATTTTGGTGCCCCTCTCCCCTTATGTGCATCCCTGATTCGAACGGCGCCACTTTTGACATATTTAAACCACACCATTAGATCCCTCATATCATGGGTATGATTATATATAAGTTTGGTGGCAATCGGCGACAATTTTTGTTCTGTCCCTCCCCCTTTCTGCCCCTGACAACAACGGCGTCACTTTAGAAAATTCTAACCCGCACCATTATCTTTCTCGTAAAAAGTTACCCCTGTTAGACCCCGTTGGTGCCATCTAGGTGGTCCCCTGTGGATTTATATAGAACACAGACAGACATTCGCAAATATATATATAGTTAAGTGTAGTGATTATAACAGTTTGTGTAACTCAAGTATATCAACTAATAACGTTTATGGCACAAATTTAGTTGCTACAGTTTTGGTATACCAGGGACCACAACAGTTGAATATCGTATCTAAACCACTGATGGGATCTACCTACATATGAATGTTGATGTTTATTTAATCATTGTAATGTCTTCTTGAGCTTACTATATAACTGTGTCACAAATATTAGGTGGTACGGTCAGACTGCTATGATTATATACCAGGCTGTACAAGAAAACCATAATCAGAAATGGTAACGCCCTCAAGATCATATTATTAGGCATAAATATAAATTATAATATAAAATATATTGGTTTCATGAATGCACCGCTTCAGAATTCCGTTAAAACAACTAATCCTTCAAATTATTACAAAACTTACGGCTTATTACTGCAGGTTTCTCAGTCACCACACCGGAAGCCTCTAAATGCGGATCAAAAATCTACTAATCGGACTAAACACACACCCGATATTCCGCAAAACATTTAGTCTACATTCAAACTGAGATGTCTCATACTTCATCAGCAAAGTTAGCTGTTATATTACGCATTGTGTTCCAGCCATAAAATCTTCAAGAGTGGCCTAGCCATTGTTCACACCTATAAACATCGAAAGCAATTAACGCGGTTATAAAAGTTACATGCAACAATGAGACATCCGCGAATACACATCTGCGAAAAATCCGAAATGTGTTGTCCTGCCAGACATCCCATCGCGAAAGCTCAATTCGACACGGCCAGATAAGCCTTACTACAAGTTTCCTAAAATAACTCGCATCGCGTGAAACCTGAAACGTGTTGTCCTGCCAGATATCCCCATCGGTCAGATCAGCGAAGCAGTGAACATCAATAGGTCGTAACAACATTATTGACATAACAACTACACCTTTTACCGGACTCGGACATGGGGTCGCACTAAAACTTAAAAAAAACCTATTTCTATAAATAAAACCCCCAGCGCCCATAGGATACAATAATCTCTACATTAGTATACACCCGGAGGGCGAAACAACAGACGTGAAATAACTGACTGAAAATACATTGAGCTTGCTCCATCTGCATGAAACGTCAACCATTTGTTAAGGGGACAACGCCCTGACTAACTTATATGAATAGACATTCTATGACGATACGCCTAACACACCCCATCCAAACCACAACCCACGTCTCCCACCAGAAGGTTCAGTCAATGATATTATCTTTAGCCAGCTAGAGTTAATTGTACGCATGTTGTCAATTGAGATTTGATCTTATCTGACTGATGTGTGTTGTCATCAAAATCAAATTAAACAAAATGTGATCTTCCAATATTATTTTTAACCACCACTTGACCAGGTGAAATCATTATACCCTGATTTTGCAAAGAAAAATGGGGGGTATACTTGATTGCATTTTGTCGGGGAGTCCTTCCGTTCATCTATCAATCAACAATTGTTTTCTTCTCCAGATCCATAAGACCGAATGGGTTCATATTTGGTGTGGATGCTCCATAGGTGACTAACATTCAGATTCGTTCAAATTAGGTCACCGGGTCAAATATGTGCAAAGCCATGACCATAACTTTTTCCCTCCATAGTAATTCTTAAAAGACTTCTAACGGATATAACATTTCCCATCCATAGTAATTCTTAAAACATCTCCAGAAACACAAGACCAAATGGTATCATATTTGGTGGGCATAATAGTTAGGTGACTGGGATTCAGATTTGTTAAAATAGGGTAACCCGGTCAAATAAGTGCGTAGCGATGGACATAAATCTTCACGCAATAGTAATTGTTGAAACAATTTGGCTTATATTTGGTATGGAGGTTCCTTGTGTGATCAAATTGGCTCACCGGGTAAAATATTGGCGGAGCCAGGGACTTAACTATTTCATGCGATAGTAATTCTTAAAACGACCATTGATCATCAGAGGTCGAGGACTTAGAATTTTGAATAAAAATTAACCATTTTAATTTTATTTTAATTAAAAATATAATTTTTTTAATAATACTTTTTTTTTAAAAAGATTTAACCCATTGCTCTAGCTATTCCCCTGTCTATTACTACTTGTTTTAGTGATTTTGACAAGTACTGACAGTTGTAGTCTTCAGAGTCCCAGTCTTTCCTGGCAGGTCGCATCTCAACAGTCATCGACTGTCTTGTTATGAAGTGGTGGCTGCAGTTATTGGTTAAAAAACATCGGAAACGTTAGCTTAAATCATATATATGGCGATTTATACTGAGTCTAATGGGCGCTGAATGTGTGCATATAGATCGGTGTGCCATTATTGTCTGGTGAATGATGGGCCAAGAGCCAAGTGAGCCCACCATGTATGTAACTGTTGACGAATCTGAAGGCTTTCGGAGTAAGTTAATTCATAAATTTATAAAAAATCTGACAAACAAGTGTCACCAACAATTAGTACATGAGCAAATAGATTGACTTTGTTCTTATTTCCATTGATAACTCTCCAATAATGAGATTTTGCATATAAAAACTATTATGTAAACATTACTGTTACAGTGGAATTACCAATAGCAGTCCAATTAGTCCAATAAGATAGAAAATTAAAACTTGACACGCGGTAAACGCTGGAAAAGGTCAAAAGCATTGAAAAATATTCTGAAAATCATATTCAGACTAAAATATATGATTAGCAATGTTTGTTGACAAATCACTGTCACAGTTTTGTTTACATAATAATTATTCCAATGAGCAACATTATGTTAATTTCGTTATTGGAAAATTATCAACGAATATAGGAACGTTTTTCTATTATTCACGTTCTTAGTGGTGCTGTTTTTAAAGACTTTTATAATGTGTTGCACATTTACCACTGTAGTGTAGGTAGTTAGCGTTTTGATCGATACAAGTCGGATAAAAGTGCCATTTTTTAATATCTTGTAAGACAGCATCTCTTGTCCATTAATTTTCTCAAGAACCAACTTTTTGACCAACGTAGAGCCGAAAATTCAAGATGGCGTCCAAGATGGCCGTCGGTTTGACGGTGATACACCTAATAGTTTTGCTTCTCAATTTGATGTGGTAAACATAACGAATGCCACCCCGTTATCTAAGAATGGTGTTTATAGAATAACAACCTCGACTTTTAGTCGAAAAATGGCCACAATTATTGAAGATGGTTGCCAAAATGGCGACCAAAACATAATTTTTTTTATTTGTTCCTTATTTTTTTAAATCACTTTACAATTTTCGAGATAATGTAATAGAATATATCAATAATGTGTGCAGTATTCGATGGAATAACCCATGTGGAAGAGTCATACACATTAAATGCGAAGTAGTGTTCGTTCTGGTAGAAATGTGAGGTAGAAAATGTGCTAAGTAAAATGATCGAAACAATTCTCAGAGAGGGTTTCATTCTGTAAATGCTTAAAAACCAACCACGAATGGCATTGATGTCTTCAATTCTATTTGCGACACTACTATACGATTTGAATGTCGAGATGTTTACAAATAAAACAGCAATTTAGCAGTGGATTTACCACGAAATTAGGAGACACTCAATGACAATACCCATAATCGTCAAACTCAATATGGTTCTGAAAACAGGAACATATGCAAGGTATTCTGCAATGTATCGTCATCATCAGGCCTCGTATTCAAATTTCCAATACTTAAACGCAGTGTTTATGTCCAATTATATACAAAATGATTGAAGCGTATACTCGTAAGTAGATTCGAGGTCGGAATAAGAAATATTGTTGTTTCCTTGCAACATATAGGTTCCTCGTTTATTTCAGCAACAGAACATGAAACAACAATCATGCGAACGCAAGCGGGAATGACATTTACCCTTGCATATAGCCCAGATTCAATAGTATATACATTATTGCAATGCATGTATATGTATAATGTTGTGTATACTCCTGTTGCTCAGATATACTCCAGGCAATGTGGTGGGAAGGTGGGATCAGTAGTAATGGCTGGCACTATGGCCCAGTACCCCCCAGACATGGGCACTATGGCCCAGTACCCCCAGACATGGGCACTATGGCACAGTACCCCCCAGACATGGGCACTATGGCCCATGGGCCATAGTGCCCATGTCTGGGGGGGTACTGGGCCATAGTGCCCATGTCTGGGGGGTACTGGGCCATAGTGCCCATGTCTGGGGGGTACTGGGCCATAGTTCCAGCCCTGAGGATAGATGTTCCTGTCATTGATGTGACATTTCTGATCGAAAAAAATGAAAATGGACTTAGACATTTTTTCATTACTAATTTAAAAGTTTGTATAATTCTGACCAGAGATGGCACATCGACACGAACATAATCAATTGGTGGGGGTCCTACAGTGAAAACGATTTTGTTGAAATTTGCCCCCTGATGATAGATATTCCTGTCATTGATGTGACATTTCTGATCGGAAAAAATGAAAATGGACTTAGACATTTTTTCATTACTAATTTAAAAGTTTGTATAATTCTGACCAGAGATGTCACATCGACACGAACATAATCAATTGGTGGGGATCCTACAGTGAAAACGATTTTGTTGAAATATGCCCCCTGAGGATAGATATTCCTGTCATTGATGTGACATTTCTGATCGAAAAAATGAAAATGGACTTAGACATTTTTTCATTACTAATTTAAAAGTTTGTATAATTCTGACCAGAGATGACACATCGACACGAACAGAATCAATTGGTGGGGATCCTACAGTGAAAACGATTTTGTTGAAATATGCCCCCTGAGGATAGATATTCCTGTCATTGATGTGACATTTCTGATCGAAAAAAATGAAAATGGACTTAGAATTATTTTTTTTCAAAAGGAAAATCTCACTTTGGAAAATATCAATTAGCAATCAAGAGTTTTTCTTTTCGAATATTTGGTGGCCCTGAAAATGGCCGTTTTTATTTTTGTTATAGTTTAGAATCCGCCACATTGAACTTCTTTGTGTGACAAAACTTCAATTGATTTGTCTCCTCTCCTCATCCATATTTCGCATTCACAATAATGCTCGTGGCAAACGTGGGGGATCCACACTAGAGATATTGATGTCTTGAATCTTGGTGTTGATTTGTAGCCGCCTTTGGTAGCATCAAACATGACGATAGGTCGCTGTATAACAGTCGCCGCTAATTCAACCATCAATCTTGATTCGGCCAAAAGTGGTGAGTGCCGTAAGTCTTGCGCCGACGCCCCAAGTTCGTCACTCTCTGTGTAGTACAGGTCAACCACCGCATCTCTCAGAAACATCCATCTATCGGTCGTCCCGTAAACCGCAACGCTGAGTGCTCTCCAAAATAGAGATATTTCTTCGCCGTACACTGCTTTACAGTATACCCCCTGTACCATCATCTCGTTAAGATCTGTTATCTTTACAGCAGACATCTTTGAATGCAGAATAAATTGTTCACGGCCGTGTTTGAACATATATCACGATTGCGCGGGCGGTAGAGAAAGCACATAATACTTTGACGTTAAAAATGACAAATGTTCCTGACGTTGTGTTTTTTCAGAGACGGATCAACATGTATATTTTTCTTGATCATTATTGTATAGCGATGAAACAAATGTTTTTAATTTCGTTAGATCATTATCTATTATTTGGTACACATGATTGATATATTTATTACCTCGTTAGGAAAATATGAAATGTTTTTCTAGTTTTTTTGGAAAATGTACATATTTTATACATAAAAACTGAACACAAGAAACATACTGAACATTTTTCTTGATCATTGCATTTGATAACTTTACTTGGTCATCGTTTATGAACGAAGATGAATTCATATATTAAAACATCTTAATTAATTGCATATACTATCATGAATTTAATCTATAATATATCGAAATGGTGAAACTAACAGATAATACACTGAAAAGAAACACAACGTCAGGAACATTTGTCATTTTTAACGTCAAAGTATTATGTGCTTTCTCTACCGCCCGCGCAATCGTGATATATGTTCAAACACGCCAGCGAACAATTTATTCTGTGAATTTTCTTACAGTAAATTATACAGAGATGTCAGGCAGATGCAAAGGTGGTAAAGGTTTTGGAAAGGGTGGTGCCAAACGCCACAGAAAGATCCTGCGAGACAACATCCAGGGAATTACCAAGCCTGCTATCCGCAGATTGGCAAGAATGGGTGGCGTTAAGAAAATTTCTGGTATCATCTACGAAGAGACACGTGAAGTGCTTAGGAAAGTTTTCCTCGAGAGTGTGATCCGTGATGCAGTTACATACACAGAGCATGCCAAGAGGAAGACCGTCACCACCATGGACGTCGTCTATGCTTTGAAGAGACAGATAAGAACCCTTTACGGATTCGGCGGTTAAACATTAACATTGAAACCCCATCAAAACGGCCCTTTTCAGGGCCACCAAATTTATCAAAAGATAGCTCTTTACTTAGCATAATACTTAGAAAATGATCAACGATGCTCCGAAACAAGTGGATTGCATTTCAGAATGTTGTCAAAATCTTTTAAAAGGTAATGTAAAACTGAATGAAGCTCAGAACCGCAAGTTACATTCGAAGCGTAAACATATCAGAACAAAACTTTGTTGTTGTTGTTGTTGTTACTCTATGGCCCTTGGTTGGTTGTTCGACCCCCCATTGGTTAGATTTTTTTTTTGTATAAATAGGTTTATTGCAAATAAAATATGCAAAGAGCCAGACAACAGGTCCGAAGACCTATATAAGTCCGACTCAACAAAATATAAATTACAAAAAATATTCACGTGATCAACAAAACAAAACAAAAAACAAAATTAAGTGCATATGGTGATACTGTACAGTTGATTCAGGAGTCCTTGGGTGGTAAGAAGCTACATATTCAATAATTTTCCAAATTAAGTTTGGCATTCCACACGATACAGTTTGCAGTATCAATGAGTTCCACAAGATTCAAGAAATATTGTATCCAGAATATGTTGTGAAAATTCACAATGGTTAGATTTAGGCGCCAGAACCTCTGACCTAATTAATTTGGATCCCCCTATGCTAACTGGGTACGCGGGCGTAATAGTAAGCCTGTTTTTTTGGATGTTAGACTTGTGTCTGTGGTCCAGACATGTAAAATACGTTCCGTAAGCAGCAGGGGTACCTATTGGACTTTTTTTTGAACTTTTTACCGGATTTTCCCGATGCCTCCTGTGCAGTCGTGAAACCAATTTATTGTCCTATCGTCATTCTCGGTGTCTATCAGCTTGACTATCTCTTTCTGCCATGGCATAAGTTTCATTGCTTGTTGCTTGTTGTAGAGGTCTTTCTTGTTATTTTCTTCAATGATCTTTGATGCTATACGCCGGCATTTTTCTTCATGTAGTACAAAGCGGTCTCTATGTTCGTCAATCATCTGTTCTGTTGACTTGTCACCAAAGTTTCAAAATTACATTGGACCTTACTTGGCTTCTGATTGGTAGTCGCGATGAAAAATGCTATAAAAGCAAGTGTAAAATTGTGTAATTATACACTTTACACTTCAACTCCGAAGAAGCCAGTCGCAATATTTTTTGCTGACAAAAACTCAAGACAAAAATGTTTAAGAGAATCAAAAGACCTGTTTCAGACGACTCCGCCAGCGAAGAAGATATTGTTAGAAAAAGACCAAGACCTGCAGTTATTGAAGAGAGCGAAATGGAAACTGATAGGGCAGAAAGTGAAGAGAGCGATATGGAAACTGATAGGGCAGAAAGTGAAGAGACCAATATGGAAACTGATAGGGCAGAAAGTGAAGAGAGCGATATGGAAACTGATAGGGCAGAAAGTGAAGAGAGCGATATGGAAACTGATGGAGGAGAAATTGAAGAAAGTTCTAGTGATGGTCAGATTGGACGCGGTCGAAGACAGAATAGAGAAATTGGTGGGAAGAGAAAGAGAAGTCTGGCTAGAGAGCGTGTTGTGTTCAATCCAACAAAATATTTCAAATTGGAGCTGAACTCGGAGAAATTTTCCAGAAAATTTAAATCAGCATCACGACAATTTGGTGTGAAATTCGAGAAATTTACAGATCCAATCGAAAACATTCCAGAGATATTTGAGAAGTTGACAGAAGAATTGAAACAGAAATGTTCAGCAAATGAGAAGACAAGAATCAGAGTTACGATAAATCATCCAGGACTTGATATGAGCATTTTCATTCCATTCACAAAAGCCAGTGAATTGAATGGTGGGACACTCATGGATAATATTCAAAATGTGGTTCAATCAAATGCAGACTTTACAATTCATGACGGTGCACTCAATTTCGAAATCTTCGTTACAGATATTCCGGAAGGTGGTACACGACACTCACTACATTATGGACCATTTGCAGACAAGAACAAGTTGACAAAAGTAAAAAGAAGTATTGTCCGGATTGATAATGCTGATGATGTTATGTGTATGGCAAGATCTATTGTCGTCGGAATGTGTAAGGCAGATAGTGACGGATCTGCGTGCTGGTCAAAGAAATGGAAAAGAATAAGACAATCAATATACACAGCACAAACAGATGCAGCAAAAAATCTACTCAACCGTGCGGGGATTCCACACGATACAGTTTGCAGTATCAATGAGTTCCACAAGATTCAAGAAATATTGTATCCAGAATATGTTGTGAAAATTCACAATGAATTTGCTGGCGCTGGATTTCTATTTGAACCTGCAGAAATGTGTTCGGAGAGCAAATGTGTACACATCTACTACAACAACAATCACTTCGACACCATAACATCAATCAAAGGATTTCTAGGCACCAGCTACTACTGCGAATTCTGTGACATTGGATTCAGTAGGCGTGGCGATCATCGATGCAGATTTGTTTGTGCATGCTGGTCATTGACACAGTGTAATTTCACAAATTGGTGAAGTGTAGAACGTGTCGACGATCATTCAGAAGTAAATCTTGTTTCGACAACCATTTGAAGACGGAAGGAAAACAGAAAAGAAAAATATGTGATTTGGTTCAACTATGCAACATTTGTGATGAAGAAATTCTCATCAATAAATCAAACAGACATATATGTGCGGGGTTGAAGAAATGCAAACATTGCAAAGAAATCGTTGAAGCAGATCACAGGTGCTACATTCCAAAATATGAATCACCGGAAAAGAAACCTGCAAAGATTCCATATGTATTCTTTGACTTTGAATGCAGACAAGACACAGGTGTTCATATTCCAAACTTCTGTGTTGCACATACCGCTTGTGGAGATTGCATGTGCAAACCAATTGAAGAAAAATGTGAAACATGCGGACCGGATTCCAGAGAATTTGTATTCAAGGGTGACAACGTTTTAACAGACTTCACAAACTGGTTATTCCATCAAGATCACAAAGGATGTGTTGCAATAGCACATAATGCTCAGGGATACGATGCACAGTTTCTACTTCAAGCACTCATACAAAGTGGAATTCATAAACCAGAACTGATCATGAATGGAAACAAGATTCTCAGTTTAAAATGCAACAGCGTGAAAGTTATTGATTCTCTGAGTTTTCTGATGATGCCCCCTTACCGAGCATGAAGGCTTAATAAGCCTTCAACAAGGATTCGCCAAGAATTCGAGTGCTTATGTCAATCACAATAAGCATTCGCTTAGGACTCGAGTGCTTATATCGATCACAGTAAGCACTCGCTTAGGACTCGAGTGCTTATATTGATCACAGTAAGCACTCGCTTAGGACTCGAATGCATCGCTTAGGACTCGAGTGATTAAGATGCAGTGCAGGTATAAGCACTCGATAAGGAATCGAATCCTTAGGTCTCCCACATAAGCACTCTGGAAAATGAGGGCTTGTGACGAAGGCTAACATTTTCTGTTAACTAATAAAATTTAGACTTCAGCCAGACATATGACTCTAAAATCAGCATTCAAATTAAGGCTTCAATATATTGTTGGCCTCTTAGCCCTCGATGCTCGACTTAGAATATTTCAATACAAAACTGTTCTGAATCTGTAGCTGCAAATTAACCAAGTCCAACATGGAGAAATATATGGAAAAATTAATAATTATATGGCAAATTTGTAGTTTTAACAATTTGTTTGGCAATATACATTTGAAAATATTCAGAATTTGTCAAGTTTCACATGGTGTAAATATTGTGGTTTAATCCGAATTTTAATAAATTAAAATTAATTAAATAATTAATACAATTAATAATTTTTCAACTTGTAGGACCCCATATGGAAATGTCATATAGGAACCTATAGGAAATTCATATTGGAAATGACGATTCACATTAGGAAAATTATAGGACCGTATTTCCTATAGGAAAATTGCCATGGATAAGAACATTTTGAGACAACCTAAAGCAATAAATAATTTTATAGGAGATTTTGCAATTTTCTCAAGATCTCTATATTTTTCTCAAGATGTGTTGGCCCACTTATAATTCAGAACAGCTAGTCTATATCATCCAAGGTACCAATGGAGACCCTCTAGCCACATCCCTGTATAAGTCTGATTCATCTCATTGCCAGTAATAAATCACTTTAACATTGTAATCAATCCTACTATTTAATTGGGACAACTGCTTCACTCTGTGTCTATGAGTTCCTGTTATGTAATCACCCTGACTTTCCCTCAATGCAAATTGAGACCAGATGGAATTTTCTCAAATTTCACAAACTTTGGATGGCTCACAATGGGAAGTCATGTTTTATATTGGTTTTCTTTATGTCACATGCAGGATTATTTACTTATAGTTTAAATTCAGGTGAGAAAATACTTTGCATTTATTTTATCAAATTATAACATATAGGATGATGTTTATATTTATACTTTATTCGTAATTTAAGTATTATAAATCACTGGCAATTTAATTTATAGTTAATAACATTTTAAATTGACAGGTCTCCAAAAAATATGAAATTTTGCTGAGGTTGCCTGACAGATACAGGTCAATTAATTGTCAGCATTACAATTTGCATGGAGTTACAAAAATAATGTTGGGGTCAGCAAAGAAAATAATTATACCATCTATTTAACTGTTATTTTAAAAATTCAGCATTAAATAGATGCATGGTATCATAATTTTTCTTTAAAATAACTGCTCAATTTTGTGCATTGACTTTTAAACTGACAATCTCCATCTGCATGAATTGATATTTGGGTAAATACTAAAAAGGTTGTGTGGACTTCTGGTGTTTTATGAATTTTCAGTGTACATAATCTATTTATTATTCATAATTAATTAATTATTAGTATATGCATGGTAACATCAATTTCAGAGGAAGATAATGTTGGCATATTGAACAAGTACATTATACACGTCTTGTTTGAACCTATGGTAATTTAAATGCAGGGGAGCCAATGGGTTCCAAAACTAGAAATATAGAGCGTTCTTAATGACGTGATTGGATACGGGACGCGCCGCCATGTTGGATGTATATCCTATAGGAGCAATATTGATATAGGAACCTATATGAGACCATATCGCTGCATGGTCCAATGATTTCCTATTTAACAAGAAAATGACAGCAAAGGGCATTAATGCAAAAAGTAAGTTATTAGCATTGTAAAACTAGCATTATATTATAAATTGGATATCTTATTTTCTTATTATTTGAACCATTTCCTTCCAGTTAATGCACACATTTAGAATATCTAATCAGCTATCTAATCTCAATTTTGGATATATGCCTGCATTTTGATATCATAAACTGAGTATCACTCAAAGGTTGGTTTATCAGATGTTAAATCCACAAAAAACATCACCAATATCATTTTTTGGGCATTTTAATAGTTCAATGCTAGCTAAAAATATTAATATTCAGTCCAATACAACTTTGATATATTTACAAACAACTGTATCATTCACATAACTCATTTTCTGAAACAAATAATATCATTTCAGTTATTTTTGATGTAAACATAATTTAAAATTTGTTTACTATTTCTCATTTCAGAATTTGAAAACGACTCCCAGAAAAGAAGACTGAGACTACATGCATCGCCAGTGGAATTGACATATATCCTAAACAATTTATTAGCTTAAGGGGCGACCTACACGGAGCCTGAGAGTACAGAAATCAAATTGCATTAAACATGGACATGATAGTGACAGCTAACATAAATTCTTGATATACATATATACTCAAAATTGTTCATTTCACAAATATAAAATTGTTATCACTTCATAATTGTTTTGTTATTTCTAGCATCTCCAGAATGGATATCCAATTTTGATGACAGCACCCATATTCCCATGCATCCTGCATAGAGTTATCCCTCATTACCATGCAGTATAGGTAACTCTATGAAAACAGGCCATCATTTCACCATAATCTTTAGCATTCGGGGACCAATTTAAGGATTCGAGACATGGTTCGTAAGGCTTCATTTAAGCCTTCATCATTTGCATATAAGGCTTCGAAGCCTTAAATATAAGCCTTCGAAGCCTTATATGCAAATTATGAAGTCTTATTTAGCCTTCGAGTGCTTACGGGAACCAACAAGCCTTCTATAGGGCCGACTTATTTAAATGAGCTAAACCCTCGAAGGCTTAATAAGCCTTCGAGTGCTTATGGGAGTACTTAGCTCATTTAAATAAGTCGGCCCTATTGAGGGCTAAATTCTGTTTCGAGTGCTTATTTTGCCTGTAACTGACCCATTGCATTGATTGAGATAAGGATTCATTTAAGTCTTCATTTGTAAGCATTCGAATCCTTCCTGAATGCTTACCGAGGGCTTGTGATTTCGGTAAGGGCCGCTTTCAAAGTTTCCACAAACTTTTCAGCTGAATGAGATGGCGAAAGGACACTTTCCACATTGGGCGAATTCACCAAAGTTTCAAAATTACATAGGACCTTACTTGGCTTCTGATTACTACAAACCAGACATGATGAGCGTGGAAAATCGAGAGAAATTCTTTGAATGGTACAATGAGAAAATAGAAAATTATGTGATATTCAACTTCCAAGAAGAAATGGAGAAGTACTGCAAATCAGACGTGGATATTCTTCGCCGTGGATGTGGAAAATTCAGGAAATACATATTGGAAACAGAACAGATTGACCCGTTCATTGAGTCAATAACATTGGCGCAAGTTTGCAATTTGGCATGGAGGAAGAATTCAATGCCAGAGAAAACAATTGGAATCATTCCAGATGGTGGATACCCATGTGCTAAAAACTATTCCATGAAAGCGATACGTTGGCTTCAACATATATCATTGTCACGTACGATAACAATCAAGCATGCTTTGAATGGAGGAGAAATCAAGATTGGTGGACACTACGTCGATGGATATGAGGAAGCCACAAGAACAGTTTTTGAGATGAATGGATGTCTGTTTCATGGATGTCCAAAATGTTACAACAACAGACAATACAAGAATCCCTATACGATGCTCACCATGGAAGAATTATATACAAGAACTCAACAGAAGAAAGATGAACTGGAAAGTCTTGGTTACAGAGTTGAATCAATTTGGGAGCATCAGATCGACGAAAGAATGAAATCGGATGTGAAATTCAAACAACAAATGGAATCTTTCTACAAACATCGAGACCCCATTTTGCCAAGAGAAGCATTGTTTGGTGGACGTACAAATGCCATCAAATTGTACGAGGAAATTGATCAAGATTCCACAAAAGAAATCAAGTTCATCGATGTGTGTTCGTTGTATCCATTTTGCAACAAATATAAATTCTACCCTGTTGGACATCCAGAAATTTTGAGCCAAGAGCAGATCGATCAAGAACACATTAGAGACTATGCGGGGCTTGTTAAATGTACAATTTTACCACCATCGAAATTGTATATTCCAGTTCTACCGATTCATTGTAACAAGAAAATGGTTTTTACTCTGTGCAACACTTGTGCCATCAATGAGAACGAGGCATGTAACCATTCAGAAGAAGATCGAGCTATAACCGGAGTGTGGACCACGCCAGAATTATTCAAAGCAATGGATGTTGGCTACAAAATACTTGATGTGTACCAAATTTGGCATTGGACAGATTGGACAGATGAAATATACAAATCCTATATCGACAAACATCTAAAGATCAAACAGGAATGTAGTGGTTATCCATTTGGTGTTGAGACAGAAGAACAGAAGCAAAAGTTTGTACAGGATTATTATGCAGCTGAGGGTATAAAATTGGAGAACATCGAGAAGAATCCAGGAAAACGCCAAATATCTAAAATTATGATTAATTGTATATGGGGTAAGAATGCACAAAGAAATCTTATGTCAAAAACAGAGTATGTGGATAAGCCATCACGTTATTTTGAATTGCTTACTAGTAACAATATAATTGTTCAAAATGTTACACTTCTTGATGGTGACAAATTCATTCTGGTAAATTATGTTGATATTTTAGATAATATTGAACCTCATCATTCAGCAAATGTTGTTGTTGCTTCTTTTGTTACAGCGTATGCAAGATTACAATTGTATAAAGTTTTAAAAACACTTGGAGATAGAGTGCTGTATTTTGATACAGACAGCTGTATGTATGTCAGCGATCCATCAAAGAAGAACATCAAAACTATCGAAGGAAGATTGGGTAAATGGAGCGACGAACATCCAGATGCAAAGATTGTCAAATTTGTTGGACTTGGGCCAAAGAACTATGGATATGAATACATCAAAGATGGGAGAAGATACACCAAATGTAAGGTAAAAGGTATCACTCTTGATTACAGCACAAGTCAAAAAGTTAATTTTGAAACAATGGTACAATGTGTTAATGATCGTGAAAATTTCAAAACTGTTGTTGAGTATCCTTCCAGAATTAAAAGACAAAAGAACCATCAACTGCTTAGTGAGTGTCAAACCAAAACTTTCAGATCGGTGTACACAAAACGAAAACTCGTCAATGGTATTCATACATATCCATACGGATGGAGATGTTGAGTCATTTCATGTCAAGATGTTGGCAGGAGTAGTACCTCCAGAAATTGCTGAGAAGATTTATGGATATTTGGTGGCACAGTCAACACTTATTCCAGAGATAAAGAAGGAATTACAAGAAGTCTGGTTTGAAAGAGAAAAGAAAGCAATACTACGATGCTGTGATGTCGGCGAGTGTTTACAGAGATTGGCCTATCTTGAGTCAAGTATATCTTCTCATTTCTCTCAAAAATATATTGAATCATTTATTAAATTCAAAACATTTTTTCTCATTGAAAGAATATCTGATTTTTGGCTATTTGGTGGTGATCAACACCATTTAGATTTAGAAAATTTTGATGAACATGACTATATTCATTATACAAAGTATGAAGATCATTATCCTCTTGCTGGGGGAACCTTTAAATCAGTTCCTAGGATCTATGGGTATTTGTTAACAAAAAAAATGTCAACATATGCAAAAATTCAAAACATTATAGGGGATGATTTTTTTATTTACAGAACAAACAGAAGAATAGAAGACTATAATAATTGGATTATTGAAATTTATGGAAATTTTTACAGCTTTGGAGATTTCTCTTTAAAAACTAAATTCACACGTCGTTAAGTTCACTCTCTGATTAGGCATCAAAGTGACAACATGGAAGAATCTTTACTTTTCCAACATCTGTGTAATTTCTTTATCAGCGGACCTAGTGGATCAGGTAAAACAGAATTTGTTAAAAAAGTTATTGAATTTAAACACGATTTATTCCAAATACCACCAAAGAAAATAGTTTGGTGTTACAAAGAATGGCAAGACACATACAATCGTATAAAAGAAATTGATAACGTTGAGTTTATCGATGGCATTCCAGACGATGATGAGGAAATTGTATCAGATAAATCATTTCCTCATCTTGTTGTTTTCGATGACATGATGGGGGAACAAGATGAAGACAAAATAATGCTTTGGTTTACTAGAAAAGGTCATCATCGAAATGCTTCAATAATTTACATTACTCAAAACATGTTCCAAAAATCAAAAAGTAGCAGAACTATAAGTTTGAATGCACACTACATGGTTTTATTTCAAAGCGTTCGAGATAAAAATCAAATAAAAGTTTTGGCTCATCAAATGCAAACCAATCATTTGAAACAAGCATACGAAGATGCAACTTCAATAAATCATGGATATATTTTAGTAGATTTTCATCCTAGAACAGAAAATTATTTGCGAATTAGAACTGATATTTTCCATAAATGGTTGACAGCTAATGACCGAGGTCCTGTCATTTATTCAAAAGTATAAATTCAGTTGTTGTTACTTTTTTCATTTTAGAACCATGTCGTCCACCGAGATGTTTAGTCATGATGAACTGTCACAAATTATAAATTTCTTCACTTTTGCAGCTGAATTATTTCTTGAAAATGATTGGAAATTACCATCACAGACAAAAAAGTTTTTTCAGAGAAATAAAAATGTTCTTAAAAAAATCTCTGATCGATCAACTGATATGGAAACAAAACGCAAATTAATTTTACAACGAGGTGGTAGTGGGTTCCTTGGAGGAGTTTTAATTAGAAGTCTTTTGAAAAATTCATTTGAACAAACTGGTAGACAATCTAAAAGTAAATCAAAGGTTTCTCCAAAACGTTTAAAGATTACACGGATGCAAACACAACAAAGGGGTAATCAAAAAGAATCTAAACGTAAAACAAAGCTTTCTCTAAATCATTCAAAGTTTACACCGATGCAAACTCAACAAAATCAACATTCTAAATTTACACCTATACCTTCTCAGCAGAACCCTCAACATCAACCGTTACAAAAAAAACCCGTTATTGATCTTGAATTTTCAAAATTTATGCCGTTGTCTGATGCATCGAAATCTGCATTCGAAGCTTTAGAATGGTTCAATCAGAAAAGATAAAAGATGAAACATATAATTTTTCTGCTCATTTTGAGACAACTACTTAGACTGTGAAGATGCCTTCAAAAACTAAGAGCCGGAAAGCACCGCTGATAAAAAAATATGGTGAGTTGATTGTTGCAATGAGTAAAGTTCCATCTGCATATAAAAAGAAAATGATCAACGATGCTCCGAAACAAGTGATGGATTGCATTTCAGAATGTTGTCAAAATCTTTTAAAAGGTAATGTAAAACTGAATGAAGCTCAGAACCGCAAGTTACATTCGAAGCGTAAACATATCAGATATCTTGCAGACAAGAACAAACCTTTGCAACAAAAGAAGAAAATTTTGAATCAAAAAGGTGGCTTTTTACCATTATTATTTCTTGCTCCATTGATTAGCAAAACATTAGGTTCAGTTGTTAACAATATTTTGAAAAACTAAATCTCAAATAAATATGAAGAAAATGGTTATTGTACCATTCAGAACGTTGGAAGATTTCAAACAATGGAAAATGTCAGAAATGAATAAACCTCAATTACCTCCTGATCCTGCAATTTCAAATGTTTCAGATTCTTACAAAGAAAAGTCACAGTTATTTGGAGAAAATTTGTACAAATTGAAAACTTCACAAAAATCTTTAAATTCAAAATTCAGTTTATCTGAACAAAAGTTATCTGAAAACTTTGGGAAAATGAGTGACCATATATTGGAAAGTGTGCCATCTAAACTTCGTGGTAAAGCACAACAAATTTTAACATTGTTGTCAACTAATCCTAAACTTAGATGGGATGATCGTGGACAATTAATTTATGGAACAGAAACAGTTACTGGATCAAATATAATTGATTTGATAAACGATGTTGTTCGTCACCGAAAAGGTTTTGACCCCGTTGGTTATGAAACATTCCTACGTGGATTGGGGGAACTTAATGTACCACAAGATTATGTAGGTAACAGGAATCGATGGTTGTGGATACAAAGACATTTAAAAGAAGGTCACACTGGTGATGAGTTTCATACACCTCATGCAACTCCTAGCAGTGGCAAGTCAAGAACACGTTCAGTTGATATTTTCACACCAGAAACCAGAAAATCTATTTTGAAAGGATGGTCCCCACTTACATAAATTTTGACAAACTTCTAACTGAAATTTACTACAATCCAAAAGAAGTTGGTGGTTTCAGCGGAGCAAATCAACTTTTTAAAAATGCGAAAGAAACAAATAACAAAATTAAACTTTCAGATGTTAAAAAATGGTTACAATGGCAAAAAACATATACTTTGCACAAACCAATTGTTCGGAAATTTCGCAGACGTAAAACTATTGTTGCAGGAATTGATATTCAGTGGCAAGCTGATTTGGCAGATTTGCAAACTTTGCAAAAGCACAATGACAATTACAGATATTTACTTTGTGTTATTGATGTGTTCTCAAAATTTGCATGGGTTGAAAAAATTAAAGATAAAACTGGTAAAACTTTAGTTAAAACATTTCAGAAAATTCTCAAATCATCAAAACGAAAACCAGTTTCATTTCAATCTGACAAAGGTTCAGAATTCAAAAATAAATTATTTTTACAATTTTTGAAATCTAAGAAAATTCATTTTTTCACAACAGAGAATCCAGAGACAAAAGCAAGTATAGTTGAACGTTTTCAACGGACATTGAAAACAAAGATGTGGAAATATTTTACACATAATCAAACTTTGAAATACAATGATGTTTTGCACGATTTTGTGAATTCTTACAACAAAAGTTTTCATAGAAGTATTAAGATGGCACCAGTTTTAGTAACTCGAGAAAATGAAATTGAAGTTTCCAGAAATCTTTATGGAAAGTTAAAAACGAAAAAAGATAAGATCTTGAAAGTTGGAGATTTTGTTAGAATAAATAAAACAAAGAGAACTTTTGATAAAGGATATCTTCCAAATTGGACAAAAGAAATTTTCAAAATTAGTAGAGTTTGTAAAAGTACACCATTAACTTACAAATTAGTAGATTTAGATGGTGAAAACATCGCAGGATCATTTTATGGTAAAGAAATTCAACATATAAAAGATAATAAAGTTTACGAAATTGAATCAGTTGTTGGTAAACGTTCAAGAAAAGTTGCTGGTAAATCAGTTAGAGAAATTAAAGTTCATTGGGCTGGTTATCCTAAAAAATTTGACAGTTGGATTCCTGCCACAAATTTGGTATAAAACTTTTAACATGTCTCAAAATGGTTCAGTTGTTCTGGATGCTCCATCACAATTTCAAATCTGTGGAGAAAAAATTGCAAAAAATCAAGTAACATATTTTACACAAATTATTATAATTGTTGGTATAATCGCTACAGCAATTGTTCATTTAAGTTTACAAAGTGAAAATAACGAACTGTGGTTAATTTTACTCAGTAGTTCTTTGGGATACATTTTACCAACACCGCGTTTGAAATATTTGAAAAATCAGTCGGCAGAAATTTTGAAAGTATGAATCCTTTCTACATTACAATTCCGAGCGACAGTTCAATGGTAATGTATCCAAACAATTCTCAATGTTGTTTTACTGTACAATTACCAAAACCAATTCAAATTGATAAAGAAAAATGGGAAGTTGCATTAGTCGAACTGATAACACCTTCAGAAACATACAATGTTACAGGGGATTCGTGTAAATTCAATTTGATTACAACTGATGCAATAATACTGTCTGTTCTTCAAAATCGTTTTGAAGAAAAGATATTTACGAGGCCTGATGGCGTTCGTGCAATTGAAATACAGATACGAGAAGGTTCGTATACCTCTGCGACAGATTTACTTGATACAATGCAAGATGTAATTGATGAAACACTTGGAGAAGCAATGCAAAACGAATACGGATTTCACATCAACTACTCAAAAGTTACAAAACGTGTGAAAATTATTCGCAAGAGTTTAAGTATCCCAAAACTAGGAATTGAATTACCACAATGTCTTTTGCACAAGTTGGGTTACAAAACTGAAAACGCTTCTGAAGATTTTTATTCAAATAGTAGATTTCCGTTTGGTGTAGATTTGTTTGTTGGTCATAATCAAATGTTTGTTTATTCTGATATTGCCGATTTCACAATTGTTGGAAATGTTGAAGTACAAATTTTACGAGTTGTATCTTTCAGAATTAAAAGAGATATCGACGGATTACATGTAAAACATGAATTTTTAAATTTACATTATGTTCCAGTTTCAAAGTCATACTTTGACAAAATTAGTGTAAATATAAGTGGCGACACAGGAAAATCAATTCAGTTTATTGGTGGTAAGTCTTTGGCGAAGCTGCATTTCAGAAAACGAGAGGAGTTCTAAAAACAATGTTCCCCGTGTATAGAGGTGTACCACGGCAATATGGTAACGGTATTGGTTCAATTTTCAAATCACTTATGAGATCTGCTGTACCATTTCTAAAACCGATTGGTCGGACAGCTTTACAACTTGCGAAAAAACACACTTTTGGTGTTGCAGATGAAATTATTAATCAAGGTAAAAGTCCGAAAGAAGCGTTGATGTCTGAAGGTAAAAAAGCTTTAAAATCTTTTGGCACACAAGCTAAAAATCAAATTTTGAACTCGAGACAAAAACCTAGAAAAAGAGTAGCGAATTCAAAAATGAATCATTCAGCTGTCAAACGCCGAAAAAGTCAGTCGAAAAAACATCCTAGCAGTCGAGCTCTTGATATTTTTGATTAATCATGGCACAAATGGTAAATGGATCATGCGAATGCAATAAATCGGAACTTGATATAACACATGTTCCGCCAACGGTGGCTACAATGTCAGAATCGCAGTGGATCGAAAATCATCCGATTGCACCGCTGAATAATTCTGCTCCGATAGAGTTTGTCATACCATCTCAAACCGAAAAGTGGACAGATATTAATCAATCTTATCTTTATGTGAAATTCAAAATTACAAAAAAAGATGGAACTAATTTGCTAGCTGGTACGGAATTAGCACCTGTTAACAATTTCTTTCATAGCATGTTCAGCAGTATCGATGTTTACTTGAACAACAAATTGATAACTTCGAATTCTGACACTTACCCATACCGAGCATATTTCGAAAATCTGTTGGGATACTCTCCAGAATATAAAGATAATCAATTAGCAAATTTAGAAATGTGGTATGGCGATACAGCAGAACAATTTGAAGAGAATACCAAAGGTGGTGGCAATGCTGGATTAACTTCTAGAGAAAGTTTGATCGGTGGTAGTAAAATTGTTGAACTATGTGGACGCTTACACACTGATCTGTTTCTTCAAGAAAAATATTTACCAAATGGAATTGAAATTCGTATCAGATTAAACAGATCACCATCAAAATTTTGCCTCATTGGCGCCGAGGATGGACAAATTGTTTTCGAATCAGCAGTGTTCCATGTCAGAACAGTTAGTCTCTTTCCAGCGGTCTCAAATAAATTAAATCAAGAAATTGTCCAGTCAAAAATGAAAATACCTATCAGACGAGTAGAAATAAAAACTTTCACAATTAGTACTGGACTTAGATCAAAAATTGAAGACCACTTATTTCAAGGACAATTACCAAAGAGAATTTTTATTGCGTTGGTCGAAAATAAAGATATGAATGGAGATTTGGGTACCAATCCATTCCACTTCAAACATTTCAGTTTGAATAAATTGGAAGTTAGTCAAGACGGTCATACAATACATAACCGTCCATTTGAACCAAACTTCGCAACAAAACAATGTCTCAGATCATATTTATCTTTGTATCAATCTATAGGAATGTTTGGTGTTAACAAATCAATTGGCATTAATTTAAAAGAATATATGAATGGTTATTGTTTGTGGGGTTTCGACTTGACACCGGACCAAGGAAGTGGCGAGGGACATCTACATCCTATAAAGACAGGGAACCTGCGTTTGGAGCTTCAGTTCTTGACAGCTCTCACTACAGCCGTCAACGTTTTGGTGTATGCTGAATTCGACAGTGAAATAGAGATCACAGCTTTGAGAGAAGTGCTTACTGACTATTAGGATGGAGCTCACATCACAGCTATGGAACTACTATGAAGAATACCGACGTTCACAACACGTTGCTCCGAGATTAAACCTGATCTTGGGCACACTCAACAACGCTATGATTGAAGAACTACAAGAAATTATTCGCAAGGAAGTGTCAGCAAACTGTGAAGGATGTAAAATAGAACATCCTAGTCAACGTGAACATGTTCTGTGTTTGTTCTCTACAACTGATGATTGGACAAACCAGTTTATCGACTTAGCACTGATTAAACTTGACATATACAATCTTATGGAAAGATGGTTCCCGAAGCTGATGGATTTAAACCCACACTGCAAGGAGAAGTTCGAAGCATACCTTATGTGGGATCATCTGAGAAACAGTTTGGAGCTCAACCGCAAAAAATTCGACGCAGAGTGGACTCTGATGTGGTCACAGCGAGTCAAAGAGAATTACAACGATGCAGACAGCTGAACTTCAATATATTCTGGACAATTCCTGGTTGCGTAAACTTAACACATATGTTTGTGCTAGAGATCTGTTACCAGAGAAGAAACCACAACATATTCAAGCATATATTGTGAACACGCACTCATCGGATCAGCCAGGAGAACACTGGACATTGATGTTATTCAAGGGAAGATCAGCTGTATACTTCGACTCATTTGGACTACCACCACCGAGACGATATATGTTACCATTCATAAAAAGGAACTCATCAGCATGGACTATGAATACAACACGATATCAACATCGTGCGACAAATGTGTGTGGATTATATTGTATATTCGCACTCCACCACATGATGAAAGGAAAGAGGATGAAAATATTATTCAATTCTCGGGATTTCTTCAAGAATGACAGAACAATAGTTCGATGGTTTGGAAAGCACTATGGTCGATTATACAGAAAAGCAAATTTGCTGTTGAATTAAACTTCACCAGGACATCGACGGCTGATATACATACAACGCAAAGAAGACGACGACCAGATAACAACGAATGTGTCAACAACTCCACAAAATAGACTCTTTTGTTATTGATTCAGCGTAGGATCTTGTAGGATGTTGTAGGATGTTCAATTAAGTTTCTTCAAATCTGAGACCTTGTTTTGTACATAAATTATTGTTCTTTGTTAATATTATTGATGTATAATAATATATTATTGTTCATTGTTCTTGTTCATGTTTTTGAAAAATAAATGATAAATTTCAACAAAATCGTTTTCACTGTAGGATCCCCACCAATTGATTCTGTTCGTGTCGATGTGTCATCTCTGGTCAGAATTATACAAACTTTTAAATTAGTAATGAAAAAATGTCTAAGTCCATTTTCATTTTTTCGATCAGAAATGTCACATCAATGACAGGAATATCTATCCTCAGGGGGCATATTTCAACAAAATCGTTTTCACTGTAGGATCCCCACCAATTGATTATGTTCGTGTCGATGTGACATCTCTGGTCAGAATTATACAAACTTTTAAATTAGTAATGAAAAAATGTCTAAGTCCATTTTCATTTTTTCCGATCAGAAATGTCACATCAATGACAGGAATATCTATCATCAGGGGGCAAATTTCAACAAAATCGTTTTCACTGTAGGACCCCCACCAATTGATTATGTTCGTGTCGATGTGCCATCTCTGGTCAGAATTATACAAACTTTTAAATTAGTAATGAAAAAATGTCTAAGTCCATTTTCATTTTTTTCGATCAGAAATGTCACATCAATGACAGGAACATCTATCCTCAGGGCTGGAACTATGGCCCAGTACCCCCCAGACATGGGCACTATGGCCCAGTACCCCCCAGACATGGGCACTATGGCCCAGTACCCCCAGACATGGGCACTATGGCCCATGGGCCATAGTGCCCATGTATGGGGGGGTACTGGGCCATAGTGCCCATGTCTGGGGGGTACTGGGCCATAGTGCCCATGTCTGGGGGGTACTGGGCCATAGTGCCAGCCATTACTACTGGGATCAGTAAATTTGAAAATGCACTTTGTTTTAATATACTGAATTTAACAGTTCACTTCTCACAACCACATCTGCACAACTCTATACATGGAAGTTTGCTTTTTGAACAGTTGCGCCTTGAACAAGCCAATTTCCAAACACATTTGATGAACTCGCTGCATACTCTAGTCGCTTCTGGGATTGTCATCCATACAGGAACAAAATAACCGTCAATCAATTTCCATTCTATGGAGTCAGGTGCTGGATACGTTGCACCTTCTATGGGGCTAACAGTCCAGATACCAGCCTGATATATAGCACGATTTACATGTTGCATGAGCGCGTTCTTCGTTGATGGTATACGTTGAAGTGCACGGCTTTTACTACTAATTGAGCGCTACTAGTATAGCCTCATTAACTGAGGTCAGGTTTGCATATTTGTCATAAACAACCACATCCAAATATGCTCAATACACTCAAATAGTGGAGATGAAACATCAGGTACCACACAAGGATTCCTCGTAATGGACATCACGCATTCTGTGAGCTCTGGGTAAACTTTCCAAACATCCCATAATGTGCGCCTACCATTATCAAAGAAAAGGGAAGTTCAGTCGCATTCTGATATCGCATGGAATATTGGAAACACAGTTTAATTTTCTGAGCCCATTGAATTGTACATATCAACTATGTCGTATGTATAATGCTGATATACATTGAGAAGGTATATGCCTGACTGTAGGTGGCAGTAAGTGTGACCGAACACTTTACACTCGATCATTCAATTTGGCTATGCAGTGTATATGTAGTTTGGATCGGGTGGGACCTTCATGCAGCTTAGCAAGTCACATTTATTGCCGCTCCTCATTTCACCCACTTTCGATGTAGATGGGGGAACAGCTGGTTTTCGTGCGAGAAGAACACAGATGGGTCACCCTGACAAATTTGGTTCGAAATATACAGTTTGCCGAAAGATTAATATCATTTTTCAAAACCTTGACTACTCCCGATTTCGATAACTTCTTCGGTTTTGGTGATTTCAAGAGGGCCAAATTTTTTCTTAATTTGATCCTGTATGACTCTTTGCATGTCTATCAGAACATCCTGATTAAATTTCTCGAGTTGTTCTTTCCCCAATATGTTAGACTCCACAATCGAGAGTCAATCACAAGTTCTTTACCATTCCAGAAATAATGAATAGATTCAGAAAACGAGCCGACTTGCTCTGTGAAGATGTGCCTTCCTCGTGATGTTTTGATGGTGCACTGTCGGAAAATGATCTCATGTCTCGTAAATGCACGGACAACCATCTACTATAATTATAATGGTCGTGTTCGGCAGGTTGGCCCACCTGTGTTCTTCTCACTCGAAAACCAGCAGTTCCCCCATCTATATCGAAAGTGGGAGAAATCAGGAGCGGTAATACATGTGACTTACCAAGCTGCGTGAAGGTTCCACCTATTCAAATTACACTGCAGAGTCAAATCCAAAGGTCGAGTGTAATGTGTTCGACGGGGTGCTCTGAAACACTTACTGTAACCTAAAATTGACCTGGTATGGGACAGGTATATTGAGGGCAGTTTCAAAACAGGAACGCGAGGGAAACGCGGTTGTGGCATATTGATCAATGGATGTCTTTTGAAAGTGAAACCCCCCAATAGGGAAAACCATTTTCGTAACGGAGGATGATAAGAGTTTGCAATGCTCCTAATATGGAACCTATTTTCATGGATGTACAAATGAAGAAGCTGACAGTAGAATAGTCGGAAATATATGTCATATACTACAAACTGATTATTCATCAATTTATAATTTATTGTTCGCACTGTTATTTATCGCGATATATACATGGATATTATCGCGATTATGTTGGAACATCTGCATGCTATGCAACTTCAATGCTAAGATTTGAAACTGTTTGTGTATTTCGGCAAGTCTAAATCCCATGTTACCTACAACACAGTTGATATGTACAATATGCGCTCAGAAAATTCAACTGTGCTTCCAATATTCCATGCGATATCAGGATGCGACTCAACTTCCTTTTTATTGATAAGGGTAAGTGAGCATTTTGGGATGCTTGGAAAGCTTATCCAGAGCTCACAGAATGCTTGGTGTCAATTACGAGGAATCCTTTTGTGTTACTTGACATTTTTTGTCCATTATTTGAGTGTATTGGGCGTTTCGCTGTGATTGTTTATGTCAAATCAGCGAACACGACCACAGTTAGTGAAGCTAGACGCAAAATGTCCAGCAAAGGCCGTGCATGTATTTTAACAAGAAAACAATATTATTTCTTATTCCGACCCCAAATATACTTACGAGTATACACTTCAATCATTTTGTGTATAATTGGACATAAACACTGAATTTAAGTATTGGTAATTTGGATTCGAAGCCCGATAATGGAGATATGTTGCAGAATACCTTCCAGATGTTCCTGTTTTGAGAACCAAATTGAGTTTAACGTTGATGGGTTCTGTCATTGAATGTTTCCTAATTTTGTGGTAAATCCACTACTAAATTGCTGTTTATTTGTAAACATCTCGACATTCAAATTTGTATTCAATTGATCCAACCAAATAGTAGTGTCATAAATCGAATTGAAGACATCGGTGCCATTCATGGTTGGTTTCTAAGCATTTACAGAATGAAACCTTGTCTGATAATTATTTCGTTCATGTTACATAGCACATATTCTACCTCACATTCCAACCAGAACGAACAAAACTACGCCACCTTTAATGTCCAGGACTCTTCCACCGAGGTTATTCAATCGAATAAGGAACACATTGTTGATATCTTCTCTTATATTATCTCGAAAATTGTAAAGATTTGAAGAAAAAAATAAAGAGAAAACCCAAAATGTTCATGTTTGGCCGCCATTTTGGCGTCCATCTTCAATAATTGTGGCCATTTTTCAACTAAATGTCGAGGTTGTTATTTTATAAACACCATTCATAGATCATGGGTGGCATTCGATATGTTTACCATATCAAACTGAGAAGCAAAACTATTAGGGTGTACCACCATCAAACCGTGGCCATCTTGGACGCCATCTTGAATTTTCGGCTCTACGTCGGTCAAAAAGTTGGTTCTTGAGAAAATTCCTAGACTAGAGATGCTGTCCTAATAGATATTATAAAATGGCGCTTTTATCCGACTTGTATCGATCCGAGCATTTTTTGTCGCTAACTACCTACACTACTGCGAGTTGTAATTGTGATTTTGCAAAACCTCTCTGGTATAAACTCACTGTTAGCTTGTGCAGCAGCAATATTAATATTGTCATGCTTGGACGCATCGGTCAGGGTTAACAAGTGGCCATTGTCCTGTTGGCATTTAACTTCTGCCTCTAACCATGTGATTTTCCGGTTAACATTGAATATTTTATAGCAGATGTCAGTGGGCAGATACAGTCTGTAGCCATCCTGCATGGCACAACCGTTCATCGAAAAAATAATAGAGAGCAAACTTATAAATAATTAATTTCAATTAATCCCCCTCCCATGCCCATTGTTCATAATTCAAAAGAAATAAACGACCGTGCAGCTCGGTTGTAGATCATTAAATTCTTCTTTATTGGTGGGAGTCGTGGGACGAATTAATCGCGATAAACAAAATGACAATCACTGCGACAAGGCGAGCCACTACTTATAACCTACTTATAACCTATGTATAAGAAGGACATTTTGTGATTCCATTTGGATATACAATTTTGAGAATACGTGTCACGATTTTTAACAAGAGTATTATCTATTCTCACCGAGCAGGGGTGGCGCCAGGATTTCCCCGACGGAGGGGCTATGGTCCCCGACAGGGGGGCTAGACCGGTGACCGAAGGTCATCGGCGGCTGCCGAAAATTTTGAAAATACATAGCCTGAGATCGATTCTGGAGTGTTCTGGTGTCAACATACACACTGTTCTAGGGGATCATAATTGTCACTTTTACTTGAGTATTTGGAAAAATAAATCAGCATATACAATAGTAATGACAATATGGAATTGATCTTAAGTTAACTCACCGTAAATCTTTCGCCACAGGTAGTTGGATCAACTTACAAAGACGGATGAACCATGAGTCCGTGAACATCATTTAGGAGCGTATAATAGATGTAAATTTGTTCAGGTAACATACGATGTGAAAAATTGATGCAGAAAGCTATTTGAAGGAGAGAACAAAGTTGGATGAGGATTATCTCATTTCTGAATTTTATGACGTCATTGTCAAATAATATTTGGTCTTCTTGTTTGACACCCATTACAGGGCTGTTTTTTCGGCGACGCATAGGGAACGGGAAAGGGAAGATTCGGCAGTGTGAGTCTGTGTGGAATTTGTAATACATGTAACACGACACACACGAGGATGGTGACGGCATCTATGACACCCTAACCCTATAGTTCCATGCACGAATTTAATAAGTATACGATATGACTCACGGTAGTCTCACGAGTGACTCGTGTCGAGTCTGTCGGACTAAAAATAGAACTCTGGTAATGTGATTCATTAACTCTGCACGCCCACGTCCACGCCCACGTCCAATGTTTATCGTCTTTGCATAATTTTATCTCCCCGACGAATTTGGCAGATATCCCCGACAGGGGGGCTGACCATCCCCGACGGGGGGGCTGTAGCCCCCCCTGACCCCCCCCCCCCCCCCCTTGGCGCCACCCCTGTCACCGAGTGTCCACAACAGAGGGCTTCAGATCATTTTAACCTTGGCAACGCCGTTACGCCGGGTAATCCTGCTAGTACTTTAATAAAATCTTGGTGAAACTGCATATACTCTGATACCACCTCATCATTTCTGTTTTCATTTCTGAATATATCCGTTATTTAGTCAATATAGATGTCTTCAAAGAAAAATAGAACGCTTCCTAAAAGCGCGTTACTTCAAAAGTCGTCAGTTACTTCAAAACCTGGTGTTTTTTTAATATAGGTTGGTTCCAGTCAGAGATGGTTTTTGTGAATAATTGTGTTCTATATTCCCCAGTAGTGCAGCGACCGAACGCCAAAAGTGGTCGGGTACCCCTACCCACGGTAGAACAAGTTGAAACCAAATTATTTTTAAGGATACGCCTATATTGATCACGACAATGGCAGTGAAAAATAACGGGATTGGTGGTGGCTGTTGTCAAATCGACGATGAACGATACCCACAAGTGACTTTTTCCGGTAATTAATCAATTTTTGCTAAAGCGAGCCCTGTTGGTGTTAACATTACTATATCATATCATATCTCTACTTGATAGGAAAAAGTGTTGGTTAGTTTGGATTTTCCTGCCATTTGGAACCGAAACATTTATTCTTGCTGAAAAATCAGTCAAACGTATATTGCGAAAATGTCCAAATATTTAATCCATTTGGTGAAGTAGTTATCTTTTAAGCATATGTAGAAACAAGTTAATAGAAATATTGAACGGTTTGCGAGATACTGGATTTTAGCTACCCCTCCACAAACACGTTTTTGGTCGAAAAATTACATATTTTTTATAACGATTTTACAATATTTTCTAATTGATCTTAATGGGACCCAATATGAATTGATAACAGCTAATTCTGCATGCAATAGCATCGATGTTGTAGTACCAAAATATTTGTTATAAACAACACGTGACAAAATATATAATGCATATGGCTTAGTAGTTATCTGGACTTTACATGTTGGAAGAATTTTACACCCTCCAATTCGACCGAAATATAGAAACAATGGACAATGTGTTTTATATTTCATAAACTATAGTCTAACCATGGTCGCAATCTTAATAGCGCAAACACGTTCTACGTTTTGAGTTTCCCCAACACTATTAGAATTATTGAACACACCACGAACTGAAGGATAACATCAATATTGACCGAATGTGTGGACAAAGGATAGTTAATTAGTTATGTAAGGAAATACACAATGTTTACGGATCGGTTGGTTCTCGAGATAGTGTGGCATTTTACAATACGCGGATGCATGGCAAATAGGAAAGGCGATTATTATTTCGAATACACAATTCTACCTGAATTTAAATCTTCAACACAATACGAACTGAATCTATATGCTCTCTATATTAGACGCGAGTGTGAACGGAAGGCAGATCAATCAGGGAATTAATAATTTATATGGGTAGCTTGTTTCCGGAAGGTCTGTGTCGCTTTACAAAAAGCGGCTGATAAATAAGAAAGACGAATTTCCTATGTCTAGGACCCCCTACCTAAATTGAAGTGTTAAAGTTGAACACACCACGAACTGAAAGGATTGCTGTCGATATTGACTTAGGATCTGGGCAAAGCTAGGGTAGTATAATATCAGGACATACACGATGTGTATGGATGGTTGGTTCCCGAAAGCCGTTGGCACTTTACAAAAAGCGGATGGCAAATGACATGCAAAGGCGATTATTTATTTTTTTGGGACCCCTTAACCCATTTACACTCTTCTTGAACACACCATGCACTGAAGCTATGTGCTCTAAATATTGACTGACAATGTGAACGAAAGGTAGTGCCATCAAGTAATGTACAATTTATATGGGTAGTGTGGTTTCCGAAATCCCAGGTTACTTTACAAAAAGGCGGCAGACAAATACGAAAGTTGAATTTTCTTTGCTTGATGCCCCATTCAAAGTCTTGAACACACCTCGAACTGAAAGGATATGCTCCCAATATTAAATGAGGTTGCAGACAAATGGTAGTTATATCAGGAAATACACATCGTTAATAGATGGGTTGGTTTCCGAATGTCTGAGACACTTTACAAAAAGGGGCTAAGGAACGAGAAAGACGAATTCTCACTGTTTTGGAGGACCCATTAACTCATTTGAATTCATGAACACACCATGAACTGGAGTTATATTCTCTCAAAATTAGCTGAGTGTTTGAATGAAAGGTAATGCTATCAGACAATTCTCAAATGCTAAGAGTGATTTGCCCCCCCCCCCCCCCATAAATCATGATTTATTTGGCTTTACCAGAGTAATTTTACACGGATATGAGCGATAACTCTATTTCACAATAGCAAATTTCTCAGCTGAAGTGATTTCTGTCTCTTTTGTGAGAATAAACCCATATTTTATTCGTTAATCAGTAGAAAACAATTGTACCCGGTAACATACTCAAAAGTTAACAGAAAGTGACAAGAATATCCTTATAAATATGTAGGCTAAATCCAGAAGAGTTTAACACCTTATGTAATCACTTGTGATTCATATAACCTCCAATCTGTTATCTCACATATGTTAAAGCTTCTGAAAGCGTACATCAGTACTACCAAGTTTACCCTAATATCGAGGTAAATTGCCCCGGTAGAATTATTCTGGGGTAGAATTACTCTAGTAGAATCCCACATACATACTTGGATCCCGGTAAAATACATCATTGGTGAAATACATGGGTGGGAACATTTTACTAGAGTAAAAATACATGGGTGGGTCTACATGTGTGCGTATAATATGTTGACCATTCACTAGATTAATTTTACCAGAGTAATATCACCTGGTTGCAATCACCCTGGTAAAATACCGGAGTGTTTTCACCATTACATGGTCTACCAGATTGTTTTTTAAGGGGTTCTAGATGAATAGTTCCGGAAATATTTTGTTACATTCAGGGGCGATGGATGCACTAAATGACAAGCGGGGGGTTCAACCGTCAGAAGGACACGTTTTTTCCAATTATGCATTTGCACATGAGACAGACAAGCCTACGACAAAGGGGGCACTGGAGCCCCTTGTATGCCCCCTGCTCTGTTGTCCCCCGGTTAAATTATTACACTATGCTGCATTATGTGTAGAATATCAAATATACAATGCACCTGCACCATGACGATACATTATCAACGATACGATACATACCATGGTACACTATATTAGTGTTCCCAAAATGAATACCACTTGAATTATCAGAACTAACATTTTTATAAGAGGAGAAATAATTTTTAATTGTTAGCTAGATGAGTGACAAATACACATATAAATAGGCATGTAAACTTGAGAGAAAATTGCAGCTCATTTACACATGCCCATCTTAAGATATTACCTAATTTCCTGTATCGCGATACACATTCGTGGCACGATACGAGTACCGTTCGATGTTGTATCGCGATATATTGAATTCACGATGAATTGTTACATCCCTCGGTATAATTGACCGCGTTTGATTTCATGAAAGCGGTAAAATACCGCGGTAATACCGGCTGTCAACCTGGTTAAGGATGGTCGATTAATTAGAGCATATCATAACAGTGGTTCAAGATTTCCTTACATAAATGTGAATTCAACTGCAATAGTCTTCTTCCTTTATCTCTTCAAACGGGAATGCCTGATTCGTATGTTTCAGTTGGGCCTGAAAAAATAGTGATGTTTCCGGTAACCCGCCCACCCCTAGTCCAGACCTCCGCCATGGTGGTTTAATTAAATTTTTGACAATTCAATGTAACAGTTCTGTTTACATAACAATGGTTTCAATATTTTGTTAGTCAAGAACTTTCAATAATTGATATAGTAGCAAGTCGAGCTATACAATTGTAACATACCACACACAGCGGTGAGCTACCAACCCCTACATGGGCAGATCTTACCTTCCTGTTTGGTGAATTTAACACCCTGTATTTGCCCATCGGTAGTGGTTAAATCAGTATACATGAAATTCATAATGATTAATGACTCCCAAGATGGTAAATTCTCACCCCCTTTGGATTTTGGAATATTCACCCAATACACGTAGCTCAAACCAACCTACATGGCGGGAGGATCAATAGTGACCTATATAGCGGGTGCGATTTGACCGCTAGGAGGTCAATGTCGACCACCCTATATTTAGCGTGCAGTGCTGAGTGCGTCATACAATTGATGCATGCCACTGGCTACGTCCTCAATTTTCATGAATTTGACTTTTAATTTAATTATCACAAAGGCATTTACATGTATATTATTCAAGAAACAACAAAAACCCTTTAGGTGTATTGATTTATATTTTTAATAAACATTTATTTCTTCGTTGGTCGACAAAATAAGTTAGATTTAGCTATTTTGTAGTTTTTCATACTTTGTGTATGTTTAAAGGTACTCAACCCGATAAAACTCCTCTCAATTACTATTTCAATGGCTTCGGGGGTCAAAAATATTTGATTCGAGTCGAGGAAGTCACCCATCAAACCTCAGATTTGTTAGATATCGATTTTAGAAATCTATTATTTTTCATTATCGGGAATACTATCTGGCCCAGAACTTTTTAGAGTTATCCATCCTTGTCTGTTTGAATAGATTCGGAGAACACATCCAGAGCAGATTACGGCAGTTAGTAGTACTGATCTCGAGTTTATAACAAATTTCAAAAATCAATATCTAATAACTCTGAGCTTTGTTTGATGGGTTCCTCGACTCGAATCAAATATTTTTTACCCCCAAAGCCAAAGAAATAGTAATATAGGACCCTCCGATCGGATTGTTGTTGTTGGAATCTGTTGAGATGGGGACCCTCTTTACGGGTTGAGTACCTTTAAACAAAAGATACGGTGACCCAATATTTAGTCACCTTTGACCCAATATTTACCCAATTTATATAGTCATACATGATTCAATTTTAGTTAAATGCTACTAAGTATTTATTTAATTTTTTAATCCAATTCCATTGGGTTATTTTATGTAACCCAATAATTAGTTACATATTGGGTTAAAATCTGACTAATTAGTGGGTTAAGGATTAACGAATTATTATTGACCCAAATGGGTTACCATTAACTAAAATTGTGTAGGAGGAAAACGAGGTAACCAATTTTAGTTAGTATATATTTAGTTACCCAATGTTTAGCAGAGAAGTTTGACCAAATAGTGTAGTTTAAAATTGACTAAAAAATAGTTAGTCAAGATTTAATTACTAATTATTGTTTAGTCGGAGGAGTTTGACCCAATAGTTTAGTTAACAATTGACTAAAATTTAGTCACCCGTAACTAAACTTTATTTAGGGTGAACCTTAATAATATACAGTTTTCAGCCATTATCCTATGTACATAATAAATGCTAAATATCTATATAGGTCTGACCGCCTAACGTAGAATTGACCCCATTAGCAGAAAGGGTCTGAATACTGATAGCGTCCGTGATATTATATTGAGCCATGTGGTATATTTACTCGATACAAACTCGATAGATAGTTTAGGGGGCGATTCCATTTAATACGCTGGGCTAGAATGGGTATATTACCTTGTGCAAAGGTGAATGGAACGATTTTTGGTGACCGAAGTCACATCACAATACGGTCGCAGTAACACCACATCGGCCGTAGGTGTAGCGAGCGCAGCGTATTTACGCCCGTCATTCCATTCACTTTCACTACCCATTGTAATTTCATTACCCATTGTAGCCGAGCCTAATGAATGATATGGAATCGCCCCTAGAAATATTGATGGCAAAAGTAACAGAACAACCATGCAAGCGTAAATATTCGCGTCAGAAACCAACCTTTCTGGTAACGCCCACTGGTGGCAGTGAAGAATCTTGTGCACTGAACTGATCTCCGTAAATACTGCACCGTGATGCACGTTATTGTCATACATGGTGGATGCAGTTGAGCTCGTGTTCTGTGGTTGTCGATGATTAATTCGGCCAGACTGAACTGGTATATATTAACATTGGACTTCAAAGCGGTGTTATCTGAAAATGTACGTTGGATATATCGTTTGACTTTTCGCAAAATAGTTGGAAATGAAATCGGGAGCGCGTCATAGCTGTGTGTTTCATGACCGATCTGTTTGAAACAATGAACTTATTACCACGTAATAGGTATTGTAAACGGCCCGCTCTATTCGGAAAATTGCGATATGGTCCTGCATACATAGAAGCTTGTCTGCGAGTAGGCGTGGCTGCCATTTTTATAACATTGGTATCTGCTATCGTTGTCACGGAAACAAGGTTCGAAATCGTTCCAAACTTGGGATGGGTCTCGGAGACTCCTTCAAACGGGACATATGGGCTGACGGGATGCGCTGCTCTCTGTCTAAGGACCCCGGGTTGTGTGGCGGCCGCCTATTGTCGTTCGGCTCAATCGTGCGACACAAAGACAAACAAATTCGCACAGACAACGCATAGTACAGACTGTGACGTACTGTATGTGCCAGGTGAGTGAATGATTATTTCAACATCTTATAGGTCACTAACTGTTCCAGTCTCAGTTAACTACATACCAACATATAAATAGTGGTCTGATTACCTGCCATATGGAGTCTCTATTTCCAGAACCGCGGGATTCCACGTCGGTACCCAGTAGCGCCAGAACTCACTATTAAATGTAATCAATCCGATCAGACGGTCCCCATATCATCAATATACAAAAACAACATTTCTTCAAAATACGCTTTAGTTATCAGAATCGATTAATTGCAACAAAATAATGCAAAACGTGTTATTTATCAACATTTTGTTCAACGAAATCTGGCCGTATTACCACTTGATTTTAGAGTGATCCATCTTCATTCGCAATTTTGTCCGAGATCGTCCGTTGACGTTTTTCTGGGCCACAAATAATTGCACATCCCGAGAAATAACAAACTTCAAAAATCGATATCTGATCACTCTGAGCTTTGATGGGTGGGTTTCTCGACTCGAATCATGTTTTTTACCCCAGAAACCAAATAAATAGTAATTTAGAAGCGTTAATTCGGATTATGCATCTTTAATATATAGCTCCAAGATAACAGCGTCCAATTGAAATGATTAACGTAACGCGACCGATAAAAGACATATCGACGAGACTAATATATATAGGATGAGTGTAATATTGAATGTGACTCTGAGTGTATGTTTACGCAGAAATCTCTAATTAACCCTTTTATGACTGGAGCTGCGCTGGTGCAGCATTAAAGACCCTGTGTCGGTGCATTCTCTTATATAAAACAATTCACTGGCTTACAATGTCAAGGTAAATATTGTTTGTTATATATGCGAGGCTCCTTATGGGAAACTCGCATATATAAGAGAATGCATTGGCACAGGGTTTTCGCAAAATTTCAGGAATCTCCAGTCATGAAAGGGCTAACAAACAATTAAAGTCAAGCTACATCTTTAAACATCTGTGTTCATTTAAAAACTATAACTCTTATAGTACTCTAACTAACCGTTTAATATTCTCCATTGTTCATTGAAATATTGCATGGCTCAGAAGTAGTTGTTTACAAATGATATATTTACTTGCCCAATACTGCTTTCTGTGTGCTCACATTTGATGGGTCACCTTCGGCCGAATTCTGATCTCTGGTCTGGACCAGGTTTCGAGTAAACTATAGTCTAGGGAGAGGGGGTACCCATAAGTGAGTCAGCACTTGTCCTCCAATCCCATTGTCTGTATATACAATGTTTGTGTCATATATAATATAATATGTTACATAAATTAGACAAATAAATATGTTTAAACTAACTATAGTCTAGACCAGGGTCAGACCAAGGTGGTCGCGAATGTTTCCTAGCTTCGAGCCGAGTAAACATGGTTTTATATTGGTCCGAATTGGTCCTTATTCTCGTATTTTAAAATCCCAGATTCACGTAAAGTTACGTAAAATTCCAATGATGTTTGAACTGGACAAATTTTGAATAATCGATTAGTTCTGTGTGTTATAGGTAATAGCCTGCAACCTACCTAGGAAAACCTAAGAGAATGTGAACAGTCAAAATATGAACCTTGTACTGCGAGTGCAAATACAATACCGGGTTTCGCAAAAAAATTGCCTGGAACCCTGATTAAATTTATAAATAAAGAAAAAACAGCGTTGGTGACAACACTTTTTAAAGTATATAAATATATGAGTAATACAGCGGTTATGCATGGGGTTTGAATGCCTACAAGACTTTGTATACATCCCCTCGCGCGGGGTTCATGATGTTGAATTTGCTCGATATCCAAATACCGTGACCTCATTGAACTCTCCGTTCATTTCTGCAATAAAATGTAGACCAGTTGTATATGTAACAAAACGCGCCCTGTGTGCTCCCAGAAGATGTTCCATTGACCAATCTCTTCCATCAGAATAGTATATGAATAAATGGCACTAAAGAGCATCATATATAACTCTGTATGAGTATAATGTGTGCTTGTTGTTTGATATGTAAACTCGAGCTTTATAATTCCATCAATGATGCATGCACAGCTGGAAATTTCCGAAGTTAACTTCCACATATCGATCTGGTGAGAATCATAGTTGTGATCACATATGCAATATTTAGTGCACTTAACGCGACTTGGTACATTCGCAATGGTCTGATGGTTAAACAGTTTACAGGCGCAGATAATCCACAAACAGAGAGAACATCAAAAAAACTAGACATAGTGGCCCGATTCGTCATCTCAGGTTTAAACCTGGTCTACGTATATAAACCTCTAGGTTTAAACCGCCGTGAGTCAGCAAAATCCGTGCCGCGACCGCAGGTCTAAGCGACGCATTCGTCATCTCTGGTTTAAACCTGGTCCAGGCAGACCAGTGGTTTAACAGTAGTGTCTCTGTATCGTCGAGATAATTAATCGTACTTTCCTAATGCGGACCGCCTCGTTTTATTGATTGCGAAAATCAATAATTACGACAGCGACCATATTTTGATTGGAAATTTATAAGTGAGAAGCGCTCAGACCTAATATGATAATATGCAAGGCATATAGAATGACCCCGTCATAATAGCAAGAATTATATTTTATTGAATACGGGTGCTTTAAATAATCATTATGATACAGGTTAAATATTTATATATATATGAACAGCATTGATATGAAGTGGGAAGTAGTAAACAAAAACATCGTATTGGCTGCTGACTTCAGAAAAAAATCAACACTTCGCTGCATGTACATGTAAAACCTGACGTGATATTATAAATAACTCATATTACGTGTATGAGCATGGCTTCACTCGTAGTTTGTGGATTTGATGACACGTTTTTCTGCTTTCATTCTCATATATATTTGTGATTCTTACAAGCAATTGCCATATCTTATTTTAACCCCTGGAAAATTTGAAGTCGTATTATTTTTCGCTCAGTTTTAAATTCGCGAACCAATTGTTGTGCGAAAAATAGCTCTCAATCAATAAATCAATCAATAGATGTCTGGTCTATATAGTGAGGTGAAATCAGTTGTCCGCGAAGACGACATGACACGTTCATTCATGTTTGGATTCTGGCCCGCAGAGACAAATGACGCTTTGGTGTCATGACGCCGTAACTCCACGCCTTCATTTTTCTTACAAATGAAACTTATCTAATAAGAACCTATGCAGGACATATTCATAACAACTTACTATTTATAAACAAATAAATAAATACTTCAGTTGTCCATTGCCACATATTGGAAGTTGTGAAGTAACAAATTCGTTTCATATCTAATGCCGCGATTTTCTAAAACCACTGCCGGAAGTCACGTGATTTTTTTCACGAAAAAGTTGTCTCGCTAAAAATTTCACCTACACGGTCGATATACTAATATGATCGCACGTGACACGTAGTGGGGAAACCACACAAATACATCAAACTATCACAACAATTTCCATCTATATACGTAGTTTCCAACTGTTGCTGTGTCAGTCATGGGATTTCAAAATGTTGAATACTTTCACCAAGTTGGAGGGGCGGATTCCGCGGAACACTACAGTACAGCCACCCTGCCACCACGTATCTCGTTAAAACAACTCATGAATACACATCCATGCCAAACTAAAGCTAGCAACTGCCCACGTTTATATATGACAAATATAAATGTTTACATGGGCGCTATATCCCAAAATATCACTGGGGAAATCTTTCGCGCGAACAGTTTCACGCGCTAGCTAGCTAGCTCTTGTCAATAGAAAACATCTCTCGTTTGAATCCAGTCTGTATTGTTCTAGAAAATGGTCTTTAGAGAAGTCTCTTAATTAATCTCTGAAAACCAAACAAACAAACAACACGTTTGTAGGGAGGGATCCCATATTTATTGTGTGCATATTGTATATAAAAATGTCCTTTGGCCATTTTGTATATATAATTGCGTTTAGTCTAGTGATGTGAAATCGGTGTTTCCGGTAAAGACCGAATGTGTCTGGATTCTGGCCCACAAAACCAACTGACGTAAATGACGTCATGGACCATGTCATGACGTCTTCGCTGGTTTTCGGTCAGCTAACCAACGAAAATGGTCAAAATGAAACTAATTCACAAGCCTACATAACATAGGAATTGTTCAGAAAAGCTGAAGTTGCTAATTTCATAACCATCCCACTTGGTCCACTTCCGATTCCGTGATTTCACAATTTGATATTATTGTTCCCAGGATGCTATGCAAAAGCGGGCGGAAGTCACGTGATTTTTAACCCATTTTTCTTGTCCTGATTTTCATCGCGTCGAAATTCTGTTTCATGGTATTGTAAAATTTAATGACGTCATTCACGCCTAAACTTGAAAAGCAACACAGCGCCTGTGGCGCTGTGGTGGTTGCTAATATGATCGCACGTGACACGTAGTGGGGCAACCACACAAATACATCAAACTATCACAACAATTTCCATCTATATACGTAGTTTCCAACTGTTGCTGTGTCAGTCATGGGATTTCAAAATGTTGAATACTTTCACCAAAGTTGGAGGGGCGGATTCCGCGGAACACTACAGTACAACCACCCTGCCACCACGTATCTCGTTAAAACAACTCATACACATCCATGCCAAACTAAAGCTAGCAACTTCCCACGTTTATATATGACAAATATAAATGTTTACATGGGCGCTATATCCCAAAATATCACTGGGGAAATCTTTCGCGCGAACAGTTTCATGCGCTAGCTAGCTAGCTAGCTCTTGTCAATAGAAAACATCTCTCGTTTGAATCCAGTCTGTATTGTTCTAGAAAATGGTCTTTAGAGAAGTCTCTTAATTACATTTAAGTGTATATATTGTGGAAGGCAGCTGAATTAGCTCATTGCATGGTCAAAAATTCAAACTGATACCGGTAGTCAAAATGACATTTGAAAACATGATGAATAATATAATCTTATATGCACTCACTAGTTTTAAAAGAAGAACAAACAAAAAAGGAACAATGAAAACCAAGCAAACAAATAACACGTTTGTAGGGAGGGATCCCATATTTATTGTGTGCATATTGTATATAAAATGTCCTTTGGCCATTTTGTATATATAATTGCGTTTAGTCTAGCGATGTGAAATCGGTGTTTCCGGTAAAGACCAAATGTGTCTGGATTATGGCCCACAAAACCAACTGACGTAAATGACGTCATGGACCATGTCATGACGTCTTCGCTGGTTTTCGGTCAGCTAACCAACGAAAATGGTCAAAATGAAACTAATTCATAAGCCTACATAACATAGGAATTGTTCAGAAAAACTGAAGTTGCTAATTTTATAACCATTCCACTTGGTCCACTTCCGATTCCGTGATTTCACAATTTGATATTATTGTTCCCAGGATGCTATGCAAAAGCGGGGCGGAAGTCACGTGATTTTTAACCCATTTTTCTTGTCCGGATTTTCATCGCGTCGAAATTCTGTTTCATGGTATTGTAAAAATTAATGACGTCATTCACGCCTAAACTTGAAAAGCAACACAGCGCCTGCGGCGCTGTGGTGGTTGCTATAAATTATGTGTGACGTCACAAGTGCGTACGCCCGCCTGTTACCTATACACGACCCGAGCTCGCTGGGCGGGGTCGTTATAACCCATTGAAAGTATGGCACACGTGTAGTGTACATCAGGGAAACGTTATATAAATATATTAAATATGCATCACGATAGGTTACTTTAAAAACAACAAAGAGATCGGATTAATGGTCCATGAGCGATACTTATTTCTCAATGAATAAATCCAATGAGCGTGCACGCATTCGCGATAATTTATGACATGTCAATAACCATTATATTGGCTTGTCTTTTGGTCCGAAGAAGGTATAGTTTGACTGTATGCTCATATCACCAAATCGAGTTGTCAATTAGTTGATAACCGAACGACAAAAATGCCCCTTTAGACCCGGTTTGGCTGGACCGCCAATCTAGGTTTAAACCAGGTTTAAACTCGGAGGTTTAAACCGGAGATGACGAATCCGGCCAGTTTGTTCTTATATGCATTGCCCCAATTTTGGCGATTCTAGTCATTGTTTATAAACAAATCCTGGATTTTATTGAAGCTGGATGTCGTTTACTCACAAACAATCATTATAAAATATCAGCATCAGATTATCGTAACTTGAACAATACAAATAATCAATCTAAGAACAAGGTAAGCCTATTTCGTCATGTTCTTTCCATGTACGTACAAACATTAACCCTCAGACCAATCTCGAATTAAGGCATCAAGTCGCTTTAATTTGTGATTGAAAAGTATATAATTAAAAAAAATTATAATATTTGTAATACAGTTATCAAATGAACATACGGAATAAAGATGTATTGAACGTTGTATACAGTATCACCACGCCGTTGTGTGGCTTTCTCTTCGTTCTTTTCTATATCATGAAATGTGCAAATGCATTGGTTATGTCTATGGGGAAGAAGAACCAAATTTAGCCCCGACTGAGAATCAACAGTTACTAGCTATATATATAGTTCAGCACAAACACCGAAAGTTGAAAATCAGCAACTCAGTAACATCGATGTGTTGGTGGAAGCTGATTGTAATATAGTTGCTCGAAGAAATGCATGAGAGAATTGACGACTTTACAGTTCTCAGACAACGACAAGCAGATGATTATCCTCTGTCGATTATGTTCTTTCGTCAATAAATGCAACCCCCCCCCCCCCCCGATAGCAAACTTTGAAGTTCTACCGTTAGCTCCCTTTTCAGCGACATGCATTCGCCAATTGAAATTAAAATTATAGATTACCCGTCTCAGAGAGCAGTCCCATCTGAACATTTTCAGTCTGCGTCCGTACCAGGCTTCCTTATATTCCGTATACGTGATGTCAGTGATCAGGCCAGCGTAGCGAGGTGACTGACTCTGCCTTGCGGTTTGGTAAAGAGAAACAGAACATTGGTGAAGAGAAACGGATCCACATATTACAGTTTGATAAATAGGGACATGTGGGTCAGAGCTAGCGATTAACTTGAGTGGCTAGTAGCACAACAGTGTATCGGAGAAGACGAACATAATGTTTGAGAAGAGAGACAGAGTAATTTGGCTAATAGTCGGATTCCTTATGTCGAAAAAAAATGGTCGCGCATTTTCGGAATGTTAAAAGCGATAGGAGAACGATTTCTATACCACCAGGGTGTCTATTTTCAGAATCTACCTGTCTCCAGCTTGATATTTTAATGGAAACAGATTTGTGTGAGGCTTTGTTTGTGTACCCCTCTATTTTGTCCCGTCCACCCTGGTCCACCTGGTAATAAAAAACATGCTATTACGCATAGGAAGTTCGATAAGTGGCTTTCTCTGTTCCTGGAAATCGAAAAACAGGGAGAGATCTTGCCACAAATTGCATAATTACATATCTTAATGTGGAATTTTATCATAAAATCATCAGATGAATTGTATTTATGACTGCATTTTCAATTTTATTTCCCAAATATTAAGGTATTGTATATTCATAAAATCAGCTACATCACATATATACGAACATGAACAATCTACAAGGATATCTTGGTGATATGTCACAAACAAATCTCCGATACATCGATTTTTGGTAAAGATATCGCAGAAAAGCTAACCCTACCCCCACCCTAGCTGATTTCTCAAGTCAGATTCCTTTGGTAAAAAAAACCGTCGCGCGGTTTCGTAATGTCAAACACGACATGCGAATGGTTTATTTATCAATAGCGTGTCTACTTTCAGAATCTACCTGTGTCCAGTTGAAATTTTATTGGAAAAAGTTTTTTTGGACTGTTTTAAGAATTTAAAGAGCGTTTACTTATTATACAAATATTAATCCTCATAACTAACCTTCTGGTGGACTGTACGAGTTGAAATTAACAAAAGTATCAAATATGGCGGTATACTTCAGAGTCTACTTGTTTCCAGTCTGATGACATTTTAGTGGAAACAAATTGTTTGGACGGTTTTAAGAATTTAAAGAGCGTTTCCTGGTTATAAAAAATATTAACTACACGATTAGCCTTATAATGAATTGTGCGAGTTGAAATTATGCACATATATCATGTATGACTCTGAAATGTATTTTTGAGAATATTGGTGTCGTCAGATAAGTCCCCGCTGGTACAGTACTACAGTTGCGAACAAAATTTAATGTTGGACCCTATAGAGAGTTTGACAATTTACTCACATGTTCACAGTGATGTGGAACTTAATGGCTATCATATATGCATGGCTCATACACGTAATCTACTGTAACTATATGTGATTTTACAAAATTAACTTGCAAATATAGTCAGACCACCAGATACAGTAATTGATAAAAATGTGGTTCACATCAATCGTATACATCACAATCACGTGCTTCAGTGAGAATGTCCACTATTCTACAAATGTAATGTTTATTAAGACTAAAGTTTCAGGATGTCTTTTTAAATTGATTGATGGTGTTTTTTCATCAATTGACAAAATTAATGTTTATTGCCAGGACGAAGTACCGCATAATACGGAGTTGTGTGGTAACAAATATGCAAGTCATATTTATGTAAGTGCCAGTCATTTTTTGCTAAAATTGTTCGGTTATGTAGAATTTTTCATATGTTCACGCCAAGCTATGGTGCTTATGGATCATTCTGTTTTAGTATTAAATTTGGAGAAACCCGACCAACATCAATGTAACAACTACAACATCTCATCTATGCCAATAATATGTTTAGCCATACATGTGAATAGGGTGGTATTATATCATATTTTTAAGTAATGGTGAGAGCACGCGAATAGTTCTTTCACGAGATTTATTCTGGTAAAGAACTATTCGCGTGCTCTCACCGACTTAGAGCACAATTGACCGCACATAATGCGATTATCTCGAAATACGAAATTGATCGTGCGTTGAACACGACGTACAATCCGCGCGCTGGCCGAGATGAACGCAATGACCCGTTGGCCACACCAATCATCGTGATTACCCATGCAGTGATCGCCGTTGAATGTGAATAAATATGTCCGAAACGACACGGATTAACGTGTGACCCGTTTTCACAAACCAAGTCACTCGCAGATGTGTTTGGAAAGTCAAATGTGGAAGTCGCATGATTGTGTCTTACTATTATTATATACATTGTATAAATGGATCATGAATTCCGAAGAAGTCTGTCTGCCAGAATGATGACATGGAATTTGACCTGTAACCAACAACCAACTACTTTTGCCAAAGGTAATGCTGCACATCATTATTATGTGACAAACGTGTCGCCTTTTCAAGAAACTGTTTCGAAATTACTACCATAATAGTCCATTGGTTCCTCCAGATTCTCCAGATACAAGTTCTGTTGTTAGTTATATCGGATATGTGGAGCGCTATATTGTGAAGTGGTGATTCTGTTGGATCATTGGATCTATCACTATATTTAGTGGTTCTAAATGTAAATGTTAATTCGTTTAGTTTCATCGTTGGATTAGTGGTCCTGAGAATATTTTCGGAACTGGATTAGTTTTGTGGAATAATTATAATAAATGTAATTATGCTACTAGTTAATAAATAATTCAACCAATGCATGTGTTAATATTGCCACCACCCCCCCCCCCCCCCGTTCGTCCTGTTGATGTATTATGTATATAGATAGATACTGTAATTTTGGTAAATCACACCCAATTCCCAAGGCTGGCAAACTAATATTTCAGTGATATCCCATTGTTCGACACGCGCCACTCTTAACAAACAAATCGCGCGGTCGTTTCAATGTAGCTTCAGTTATTATACAAGAGGACATGCATCCCCCACCCGCACCCCCCTTATACGCCGTCCCTATATATGTGCCTGCTTAGTGCCTGAGGTGCATAAATATTAACGGAGTATAATGGCAGTGTGTTTGGGGGAAGCAGAGCGCTGTTCGCGCCCCTGTGGCCTCTGGTAATTGAAGCTACTTCGAAGCGCCCGTGCGATTTGTCTGTTGTGAGTTGCGTGTGCCTAACAATGGGGTAATCATTGAACTATTACTTCGCCAGCCTTGGGAATCGGTGTTCTTTACCAAACATCAGGGAACGATGGCAACAATGGGATTGTGCTCTAAACAATGTTAACATGTCTATATGTATTGCTAAACATTGCTGGGCATATAGATTAGTTGTTGTTCTATAAATCCTGGTAGTTTATCCAAATTGGGAGTTGAAATTATTTTGATCTGATGACAAAGAAGACACTTCTCCGTCCACTCAATACATCCCCCGGGATGCATGTTTCACATACTAAATTAACATCTTAGTGAACATAACAAATCACTCCCTCAAATCCTTTGCCACAAGGATAAAAATAAATCGTCAGTATAAATAGGCAAGACATACCTGACACTTTCTAAGAGAGAATTTATTTATAAGAAGACGTACATGTGCATTATGCGCTTGGTCTTATAGATAGTACACCACATTAACCCTTTACCCAACAGAAGGGCCCTGTGCCAATGCATTCTCTTATATATGCGAGTCGACCATAGGTCGCCTCGCATATATAAGAGAATGCATTGGCTTAACACATTACAAATTATAAAATTGTTAAAGAATGTAAGAAAAAATGGTAAAAAGTGTTAAAAACAGATTTTTTTTAGGCCAATGCATTCTCTTATATATGCGAGGCGACCTATGGTCGACTCGCATATATAAGAGAATGCATTGGCACAGGGCATAACTGTAACTATCACAATGTGGTCAAGGAGCCGGTTCCAATGATATCCATATTTGTATGGTTCTATTGAGACAGACCGAAGATATTTTAGGCTGTTGAAGCTTTATTTGGCCGGTTTTGGCCGGTTTGTTGGGTAAAGGGTCAAGATGCAAGTGACACAGTGCGTGGACAAAGCTTTAAAAGACTTGCATATGAATCACGATTAATGGGATAGAATAATAATGACACAACCGTGTTGTCAATTTCACCATGGCTACTACAAATTTAATAGTCATAAATTCTATATTTATGTGCATGTTTGAGAACTGTGGGTCCTAACAAAAACGATGACTTTGTTGTATCATTATATGGTGATAAAGTTTAGTATAATTCTCTCATTTTGCGACAAGTATACGTGCCTTGTTTATTTTGTGAGGAGAGGGTTCAATATATATTAGGATGACATGATAATGGTGCGACAAGATCGCGAAGAAACTGGAAGTCGTGCATGGTGGTTTCGTGAATACTACTTATTGATACTAGTGTCGAAGAACATAGTTGAGGGGACCCTTCCATCACCCTTCACAATGTATCATGACTCCATCTGTTGTGAACAAACCATCGACTTAGGCTTAATGGATCGTTCTCCCCAAGAATATACTTGGGCTTTGAACCGTGACGTCCCATGGCGATCAACACTCTGCATGGGCCGTGGTATTTTCCTGTAAATTAGATAGTGTCTATAGTCGGATAATATTGGTTATGCTCAAATGGTGACACAGATATGAAACTGTACAGGTTTGTGCCCCATGGGCCATTGATCATTATAAGATCGAGAAACTTAGCCTGGGCAACTATCAGTAATTGACTGGGAATTGCAATTATAGCTTATAGCGTCGTAATTCAACGCCAGTGTTTGCGTTTCCGATGAAGTTAATACCCAAATGTGAAATTTGAGATATAGCTGACCATCAGAGTGAACCAAATGTCTTATTTAAGTTTAGCAACGGTTGCTAACCAAATGCCACAATGGTGTACTAATCATTCATTGGTGTTTTTGCATTAATTTAGTCAGTGTCTAATCACATGGTGCTGGTTTTGTTCAAAGTTGGGCACATGTGTGTCTAAAAATTGTGCAGGCATGTACTGCATAGGCCACTGATCATTATAAGATCGGGAGACTTTGCCACCCGATAGCTCCTTGGTAACAGTTACTAAGCACCTACTCGGAATTTGCAGGAAAATGCAATTATAGTCCATAACTATTTTACTCATTAAGCTCTACTTTAGTGGAAATTCGAATTTACTTGATTGTCACAGCTATATATGAAGCGTGAAGATTAATTGTGGTTACAATATTGATGGTGAATGTTGCATGGGTTTCAGTCGATGTACGGAAGTTCTCCAAATGTAAATGGCGTGGGAAGTGTGAAAGCAAAGCCTATACTGCTATAGTAAAGATCTCAGCTGCACCGAAATGTCAATTTGTCAGTAGCACAAATCCTGCGAAAACACAGAATCTCCCAGTGTATGTGGGATAGACTTCGATGACAACGATATAGTTAATGACTATGAACAACTAACATCTATACCTGTGTAATTATGCACTACATCCCGTTATGATCAACGATGTGGCTTCAAAAACTACTCAGTGGACAACAAGACAGACAAGTATCAAATAAAACAATAATTTAATATGTAATCACATTGCGAAACTTCAGTCTTGATGGGAATATTTTCGTTTGACTCAACAGACTGCATATTATCGAAATTACAAAACCATTCGACACTTACTTTTGCCAATAAGTGATATTAGAATCATCGTTTGAGCATAACACGAAATTCCCCATAGTGTTTTTGATCGCAACTGTAGCCAGTAACAATCATCTGATCACATCCAATCTTTTAAAAACTACGTCTGTGTTTCATACTGAGTATTTTTTAGGAATATCAGTACGCGCATAGCATCATACGCAAAATGGCGCCATTTATCCAAAATACTAGAATCTCCATAGGGCTCAGTGTTAAATTTTGATCGCAACTGTAACCAGCAAGAATGAACTGATCACATCAAAATTTTCAAAAACACACGTAAGGGTCATAGCTAGTAGTTTTGAGAACTTTCAAATCGCACCGATCACCATACGCCAGATGGCACCATCTATCGTTTTCTGTAAATACGAAACGCTCTCTAAATTATGTTACCCCGATTTAGGCCGACCCGCCAAAATTAAGAATGTAAACAAGTCAATCCTGAAAACACACCTACTAGGTATACAGAATCCGTTTTCATATCGCTTTTAACAAACCAAAAATGCAAAATGACATAAGGAATCCGACTATAAGATGGACAGATTAAATTAGCGAAGAGGAAGAGAGTAGTTTCACGAAGATGAGCAGAGTATTGGCGATAGGCACATATTAGTTTGGTGATGGTGGACATATTAGTTTGGTGATGGTGGACATATTAGTTTGGTGATGGTGGACATATTAGTTTGGTGATGGTGGACATATTAGTTTGGTGATGGTGGACATATTAGTTTCGCGAAGAAGAATAACAGAATAATTAGCGAAGAGTAACAGAACTGAAAAATAAGAAAATATATTATTCCGACAGTTCAAACCTATATATAATATGTAAAATAACTTTGATAAAGTCATTTTGATAGTCGATAGTGTGTTGTAATTTGTTTGGAACAACCTCTTTGGATCAAGCCGGGTAGTTTATATATCAGGCGAGACCAGTATATACCATATATTACCAAATCGAGGGTAAGAATTTAACCGTATAGCTCCACCCCAAACTTGACCACTTGTCACGTTATATCTCCAGTTAAGTTTACTATAGACATATATGGTTGTTACGTCAAAAGGTAAACAATGTACGTAGTCCAATTCCCTGTATCATTTTGAATTGTCTGTTCGTTAGAGCGATATGAAAACTGATTCCATATGCTCAGTAGGTGTATTTTCAGGATTGACATGTTTCCACTCTTGAAATTTGGCCAGTTAGATATGAACCTAAGACATATTTTTTTGAAACTTTTGATGTGACCAGTTGATTCTTGCTGGCTATAGTTGCGATCTAAATTTAACATTGAACCCTATGGAGATTCCTATATTTTGGACAAATGGCGCCATTTTTCGTATATATATGCGCGAATTGAAATTCATATGCTCGAATTGAAATTTCTCAAAAATACTAACTATGAAAATGTGGATGTGATCAGATGATTCAGCGGTAATAATTTAACACTGGACACGATATTGTTTACGATAAGTTCAGATGAGGCACAATCTGACTAACCGTTTACTATTCTCCATTGATGTTATAACCTATACTTGTTCATTGAAATATTGGCTCAGAAGTAGTTGTTTACAAATCATAGATTTACTTGCCCAATACTGCTTTCTGTGTGCTCACATTTGATGGGTCGCATTCTGTCCAGTCTGGCTTTGAATGGTATCAACATGTGTGAACAATGACCCATGATGCATTACCCCTTCCGTGTGATCTCGATACTGGCGATAGGGGTATCTGCTTTGTGTGAGGCTTAAGGAAATCCCTTGTAAAAAGATTCACAACACATCACTGTTCACATATAACACACAAAGACATTGTTCCAGCCATACGTCTTGATCAAGTAAATCTATTATTTGTAAAACAAAAAACTGGTTCCAAGTAAATTTTCCAAAGAATGCTTGATAAAATTAATATGAATAGTTTTTTAATAGTTCGTCATTCAATATAGTGTTCAGTGCATATATACTCTCATATTTTCTTTGATATGGAGTTTGTGTTTGTTGAATTTGGGCTCGAAAATCAAAAACCTCTATATTAAGTTCACATTTTATATTTTAAAATAAGCCATTATGAATATTATTATTATGATTATTATTATTATTTTTATTATTATTATTACAATGGTAAACCAATTTCATTGGTTGCTATGATTGCTAATAATAGTGATCAGAACCCTTCATTTTAGCATCATAAAAGTTTTACAAAGCCCTTAAAGGGACTATAAGACGTTATCGTGTACTACAGCTCGTGCAAGAGAAATCATTTTGCGGCAATATAAACACGTCGGTTTACGGAATCAAAGTTTGGATTACATTGTTTGCGTTCAGTTTCCTTGCTGTTCGATATTTGAATGCATTGAATTTAATTGAAATATCATATCTTAGAACGCATCCCCTAACTTTGCGAATCTATCTCCGCGTCCCGATTTGCCAATAAAGTTAATATATATCGCTCTATACATTCTTTGTCGTCATTCCATAAATAATTTATGTTCGGTCGAGCCCGGCGAGTTATAGAACATAAATATATGTATCGAAGTTCGATCAGAATTGTATGGCAGTTAACGATTTAAACACCTTATCCAGTTTGCGTCGTCGTACAAACTTGGTCAATCCAGTGTACGCCTATAAGTGATCGGTTATTGCGCGTTTAAACACAACGCCAGTGTTAGTCTTTTAACACGGCTGATATTTAGTACTTAACGGTTACACATCCCAGCCTTGAAGTTCGATCTGGATTGTATGTCAGTTAACGATTTAAATTTACAGCACTATCCATGCAGTTTGTTTTGTCGTACAAACTCGGTCAATCCACGCAGTGTAACCATGCAACTCACACAATGTTGTTTACTTATTCACAACGCGTAAATGTGTAACATTAAAGTTTATCGCGAGTTATTGAAGCAAACGTTCATCGAAGTAATGCATGTGCGGTTCACAATCTGGATATTGCGAGTCACCTGGGCAAGAGTGATCACTCCACTAAAAGTATTTACAATAAATAGCGAAAAAATAGGGAATGTATGGGGGGGGGGGTAATACAAACAATTGCAGGAATGTATGCTTTCCGAAAGGCGAAAAACGCATTTTTTACAACCTCATGCAGATTTTTTGCTGAAGACCTTTTGTGTCCATATTTGACATTTGTAACAGTTTAGAACATATTATAACTGCAAACATAAACAAAAACACCACACAAAAACACCACATTTATGTTACTGATGACATTTAGCTGGCATGTTGCATCTGAATTTGAAATCTGAAACAATGTTCAACGAATGGCCTTTTATGGCATTTCAGCGTTGGGAGGAGATCGATGTTAATAGAATTCTGCGGCAGCCAAGGTCTTGAAGCAGTCCCTCGAGAACATGCGCTAGCACGGTCGTATCCGTAAACTTGTTCCAGGTGGGAATTGTCCTTACGAAATATGACTTTCGATAGAGATTTGCATATGGGACGGTGAGGTGAAAAACTTTCTTCCCGACACCCTTCGGAAAGAAGCTTCGAGAAATGTAAAACTGAAATAAACTTGTCCTGTTGTAACTAAGACATTTAAGCCTAGATCATTGTGTGCATGACAAAATGCGGTCTCAAACATTAATGTGTCTAACAACTGCTAGAAAATAACTAGAAAATAACACCAGTGCATCAAGCCAATAAGTGAATTATTTAGATGTCAATCTATCACTCCCACAACACATAAACATCTATATGATTTGCCATGTGTGTGTGAGTGTGAGGGTGTGTGTGAGGGTGGGTGTGTGTGTGTGTCACGTGCACTATACCAGACTTAGACAGTGTAGGTGTTGTTAAACAGACGGACAGAGATATCCTACGTGTGGTGACTCGGGGTGGAGGTTATAGCAGTATTAGTTTTTCAAAAGTATATATATATTGGTTTCAGGAATGCACCACCTCAGAATTCCTTTAAAAAAAACTAATCCTTCAAATTATAATAACAACTACGGCTTATCACTGCAGCTTTCTCATTCACCACACTCAAAAGACGCTAAATCCGGACCAAATATCTACTAATCCGATTAAATACACACCCGATACTTCGCTATCCGACCTTTAGTCTACATTCCAACTGAGACATACTTCATCAGCAATGTTAGCTGTTATATTATGCAATTTGGTCCCGTAATAAAATCTTCAAGAGTGGCTCAGTCATTGTTCACACCTAAATATCGAAAGCAACTAACGCGGTCATAAAAGTTACATACTGTAACAATGAGACATCCGCGAAGATACGTCCGCGAATACATACACACTGCAAAAAGTCTAACCGGTACGTAATATACGTTATTAATCAAAGTTACTCCATAGCTCCTATTTTTATTATCTTTCTTATTTTTTTAATACATTTTATTCGTCAAAAATAACACAAGTATAACGAATAAATAAACAGAATACAGTTCATAAAAATACAGTGCAAATACAATACATTTATAATATATGTTACTATTTGACTATAATATATTATTATACGGTATATATCATATATGCAACGTCTGACATTGCTGAATAACCCTTTATTATCGCAGTTATTTCCGTTACCTGTTTACTGTTCCGCTTTTTTGATTTGTCGTAATATTTGGCGGATAAAACAGTTTGTTGTATATTTACCGAAATTAAAATACATCTTATGCAAATGATACATGTACCTGATGTCATTATCTTAGAAAAACATTGGATGTCACATTTGGTGTTATATTGTGCGAATAGGACATTACTTTTCGTTCTACTACAATTTCCTAAAATAACTCGCATCGCGTGAAACCCGGCATGTGTTGTTCTGCGTGATATCCCCATAGCTCCATTGACACGGCCATATCACACTGGCAGTATACACCCATAGGGTGTAAGAATAACAAAAAAATTGTGTATTTGATATATTTGTTTTGGCATAAGTATATGCACATGCATGAATAGGTATACGAATTAACGGGGCAAATGTTTGGAATGAGATGCATGATTGTGCTTTACATCAATTGTAGTTTGGGTGGCCCTTATTCGAATTTGCAATTTTTTTTACTTATGTTCGTGTGATGCGCTCATAGATTGTTGATTCGTTTTCAATTGCTAATAATTGCTTCCATGATCTCCCATCATTCCCTATGGCCCGATTCGTCATCTCAGGTTTAAACTTGGTCTATATACGTAAACCTCTAGGATTAAACCGCCAGCTATATCCGAGATTTAAACCCGCGATGGCAGGTCTGAGTGACGCATTCGTCATCTCTGGTTTAAACCTCGTTTTATTGATTGCGAAAATCAATAATTACGACAGCAACCATATTTTGATTGGAAATTTATAAGCGAGAAGCATTCACACCTATATAGCGTGTGCGGATAAGTTTTTGTCAATTTCGATATTTTGTTTGCGCAAGGCATGTAATATATTCTTTATTAAAATCTGTGCCTCTGCATGGTTGCCCACTTCAAACAGTTCAGATGCCGCTTCTGGTGTGCACTCATAAGCAAATTTCTGTTACTTGACTGACCTCTTGGTCCAGGATTGACTCGATTATGGAGCCTTAATTCAGCGTCAGAGGGGCCTGTGGCCCCTTCGTGCGACAGGAGCCTGCGTCACATTTGCGCACATTTTGATCATTTTGAACATTTTAGTTTTAAAACTAAATTAATTAAATTTAAAACAAACAAATATTATTATAAATTTTAAATATTTTTTTTTGTTAGATACAACTCCTTACTCAATTTAACAGCACAATGTTTTCATTTAAAACAAATTAAATAAGTTCTTATTTTTAAATCAGTTTTAGAACAGTTGCGAACAGACAAACGGACATATATACATATAGACAGCACCCACACCGTTTAATATATACATATATACATGTAAATACATCAAATTTTGTCTTTGTGGATAAAGCACCTTGCAGAAAATCTATCACAAACAAAGTGATAAACAGCGCGTGAAACTCGTGTTAATAGACATGCCCTTTGTCAGATTGATTGAAACCAACAAAGAGATCGGATTAATGGTACATGAGCGATATTTTTCTCTCAATAAATAAATCCAATGAGCGTGCACGCGTTCGCGATAATTTATGACATGTCAATAACCATTATATCGGCCTTTCCTTTGGTCCGATAGGTAAGAGGGTAGTTTGACTATATGCTCATATCACCAAATCGAGTTGTCAATTAGTTGGTAACTGAACGACAAAAACGCCCCCTTAGGTAGCAGTACACGATTTCACGGGTTGTAGGGGGTCTGAAAAATAGAAAAATAAGTATCTGGGGGGAATAACAGCCAGTGTAGCCTGTGTTAACTGTGTCATTACTGGTTTGAAGGTTTAATTATTTTACAAAACTGGGAAAGTTCTCAAAAAAGTAAAAAATTTGGATACGCAACAGGGTTTTCGTATTCAGTGAAGGCCAACTCTGTGTTATTGGTTACAGGAAAATAGCCCGATTTCTCTCCCCTGAATTATGTCATCTGGGCTCGCAAGACAGTTACAAAAATTGATATTGATAACTTGTTTTCTATTTCAAATATTTCTCAGCTCTAAAATAGCTCTACCAGGTGGAAGAAGCTTGTTTACTGACATTCGCTCTATCATGGTCTGTTTTTTGGTTGAAAATGGTCAATTTGAGTCAAAAAATGGGTAAAATTGAGCGTTTTGTGTGTGCAAACCAAGGGGCATAACTCAATGACAAATTGTACGAAGAAGCTAAAGTACAGACAAATGATTACACCTGAAATTTCTGTCGAAATTAAAACATGCTTGATGGGACCTATGCCAAAAATAATGGCACAGCATTGATTTGAAGTACAGTACCCCCTCCCAGGTTGGCAACATTGCTGGAAATCGTGTATTGCTACCTTAGACCCGGTTTGGCTGGACCGCCAATAAATGTTTAAACCAGGTTTAAACTCGGAGGTTTAAACCGGAGATGACGAATCCGGTGTATATGTTTTACTTCTATTTACTTCTATTTACTTCTTATTCTACGAAGCAGAGACTACAGAAACCAATTAGAACATACGAGTACAGTATCCCTTTAGTTTTAGCATTTGCATTACCAGCTCTGTGAAAATGCAGCATGCGCACAAATGGGCCAAACGGTTTAAATATAGTTATCTGTCGAAAAAGACTGCCCTTTATACTAGAGAAAATGGAGAGGAATGGCTTTAGAATCAAATCAAATCCAAAGAAAACAAATTATTTCATATTACATTATTTTGTCCAGTGGGGCGCGTAGTTCAGATAATAAGTTCAACAAATGTTTATTATCCGCCATGCATGATTAGAACTCCGTCTGCGTTCATTCCTCCAAATGAATAATATGTCATTCCAATAAATACTCTTATAACAGAATGGGAGTAACTATTCAGTGTTTAAAATCCAACTACTTTGTTCTACCTCGACCTTCTATTTCTCCGAATTGGCTCTTTATACATTACTTTATTGAAGTTCAACGAAGAATTACTTGGAGTGCAGGGTGTTAATGGAAAATATAAGATCAACGGGGGTTAAATCGATGGGGCATATCTGGGTGATTGGCGATAGTAGTTCATGCGTGATAAGCGTTGATTGATCTTGACTCTATTTAGCACGAGTTTCTCGATTGTTCTAAAGTGTGCTTGAACGCAAACAAGATTTTAGCGCTCATTCTACGTTTAGCTTCTTATGTGCACGGTTGGGCCTTACCTCCCACCCACATTTCGTAACGAAGATAATTATTCGATTATGTTGGCTTTTGAAAAAGTTGATCATCAATACATCCGAGAACATAGACTGCAAAAGTTCATTTCATTGCATGATACATGTTTATATATGACAAGTCTTGTGGTTATTTAATGATAACTATATATATGATGTGCACAGTTCATGTGAAGCAAATCGTTAACCTGAATTTGTACTGAGATTAAAACTTCGTTGATATAATTCGTAGTTGTTATTCTATAAATCATTTATGTTTGTTCGAGTTAAAGGCACGTGAGGCCTTAGTTGTCGAAAATATTCATATTTGTTCCAATCACCGTAAACAGAAAAACATTAAAACGCATACAGTTTCGTTCATATATAACATGACCATCGCGTAAACAGCATGTTATCATAAAGATTTACTATATTTTACCTAAGCAAGAGCCTGATTGTGTTACAGAAGACAGCACAATGCAGCTGGCTAATCACACACAAATGGCATAAACGCTCTTTATTCGTTCCATATCAGGAATTCACCAACAAAGAACGCTCTTTATGTTTACCATCATAATATAAACAAACACCAGAAAAGTAACTTTTTATGCTTTTGTTTACATAACAATGGTCAAATATATGACAATAACATACTGTTTATGCGATATTTCTTATTTGTATACGGACAAAGTCTGTCTACATTTTGTTGTTCTTTCTGTTTGTGGCGGCTTTTGACGGGTGGAAATATTTTCACAGGATACCCACCGCCAATGGCCAACCGTAACATAACATGCGTTATACCTTATCTATACCACAAGTCGACATTCGTAATCTAGAATGGTAATGTCTCCCAATTTATGCACAACGAGCTCCCACGGGGACCTCTATCGGAGAACTAATTTGTTTCTAGCACCCTCCCAGGATAACAAACATCTGCAAAGTGCTTACGACCCCCATGTAATCCATTTCCTGCGTCCTGCTAATTTGCATAACAGGGGGCATCACATTGAAGTAGTGAGAGACTCCTCTAATAAAGTTACTGTTCTTTTGGAAACAACCATGCGATTGAGTAAAGAGATATCCTAAAATGCATACATGCCCAGGGTATAGATGCATGCAATTGCGTCGACAGTCTACATATTACGTATATAAACTATGCTATGTACAACACGCAACACATATTTTATCATGTTTGCGAACATCCACGTTTATTTTCGAGTACAGCTGCTGTATCGCTTGGTATTGTGTTAACGGCAAAACCCACAAGTAATTTACACTCACAAGAGCCGTGTCAAGGGGCGTATAATTGTTGTCAACCAAGGACTTTTTTATTTCCAGAAAAAACGTTCGTAAACGTCGCATTTATCGAGATTTAACGGATGTTTTCATCTGTATAAATGTGATTTCTCCTTGTATATATACATATATTATAAAACTGTGTTTAAGTCGGTTAATGGACTCGTGACTGGACATTCGTAAACTGAATGGACTCGGACTACGACCTCGACCATTCTAGTTTACGAATGTCCAGTCTCTCGTCCATTAACCGACAGAAAGTCTCGTAGAAAAATCTGTTCGTCATCTGTGTACTCCAGGTGCTTGGAAGCTGATGTTCAGCGCACGAAATGGAACTGGCATCGATTTCTGGGGAACGTTCAACGACGAATCGTTCATCTGCACCACGGAATGTGACGATATATTCCGAGGGTTGTTCATGAGGGAATGGGACTCTTTCGGCTTCACAAAGGTGAGACTTTATTAAAGGGTTGTGATCCTGAAAAAATATCAGTATTTTCTTTCAATAAACCAATAAAATTGATTTAAAATGTCCATATTTCTCATATATAATCTAATATTTGGCCGCTAATTTTATATTTGTAACGATTAAAAAGTTAGCTAAAGATTTTGCGTTGTATAGACGGAGTCACTGTGGAGTCATTCGGTTTTGGAAGATAGTACACAGCATGTAAAACTACTATTTATGACGAGTTCCGAGATAAAATAAATGATATATTGGGTGTAAAAAGCACCTTGGAGCAAGTGGTAGAAAATTGTACTGCACGTTTATCGATTTCAGGAAGGCATATGATACGATTCGGCGGGAAGCGCTATTCCTTAAATTGTTGCGAAACGGTATCAACGGGAAGCTTTTTATGGTAATTAAAAACATGTATAGCCAAATAAAAACTTGCGTGAAGAATGAAGTTGATCGATCTGAGTTCTTCAGCAGCAACATAGGCCTTTTTCAGGGGGAGATAATGACGTTAATGACTTACAGAGTTATCTTAATGACTGCGCCATAGGTAATCTCAAATTTATTGATGAACTGTTCTGTGAACATTTGAAATGTTATATATGTTTATTATGTTTACTTTATGCCGATGACACTGTACTCATGACCGACGACGAAGCTTGCATGCATAGGGCACTTTCGGCCTTTCAGGACTATACTGACGCATGGGGTCTGCAAGTAAACACTAATAAAACGAAGGTAGTAATTTTCTGCAAGAAACAACCAAAAAGATTACCAACATTCAAGATTAACGATTCCGAATTGAAGATCGTTAAAGAATTCGTGTATCTGGGTGTAGAATTTTTCTATAATGGTAGGTTCTGTAGATCGATCAAGAGAACTTGTAAATTGGCAACGAAAGCGATTTACGCGCTGTTTAACAAAGTCATAAACCTGGAGTTGCCAGTCGATGTGTTGTTATATTTGTTTGATGTAATGGTTGTGCCAATACTTCTGTATGGTAGTGAAATTTGGTGCCACGAGGATATAAAATCCATTGAAAGTGTGCATCTTAAGTTTTTTTTAAATAGTATTGGGTATGAAATCATGTACACCAAATTATATGGTATATGGTGAACTCGGACGACACCCTTTGTCGATCGAAGTTAAATGTAGAGCAATATCATATTGGTCAAAATTGCTCTCAAATGAAGGATCCGAAATCACGAAAAATATATATAAACTGACCAAAGTTATCCACGAGCGCGACCTAATGTTCGATTCAAAATTAAGATGGATGGTGTTCATACAGAAAACTGTAAACGGGGCAGGCCTCAATCATATGTGGGAAGAACAAACAGAGTTGTCTAGAGCGAACATACAATTACTTAAGCGAATTTTGACAGATCAGTTTATACAAGAATGGGGCACAAGTGTAGCATCCACATCGAGGGGCTATCTCTATAGAGCTATAACCCCGTCCCCCCAAAATGAGAAAATACCTAACAGATCTGCCAAGCCACTTATCTGAATATGTTATGAAGATTAGGACATCGAATCACAGGCTTGCCATTGAAAGCGGGCGGTGGAAGAAATCGAACAAAGACGAGAGATTATTTGTGTAAAAATGGAATCGGGGACGAATATCATCTGATGATAACTTGCATATGTTTCTCAGAAATTAGACAAAAGTATATCCCGGAATATTACTGGAAATACCCAAATGTGGATAAATTTTACAAACTACTCTACGTTGAGAATATAGCCGTATTGAAAATGTATCTATATATTTGAAGCTAGCCATGAGAGAATACAGCATGAAGACTTAATATGCGTGCAATTGTGTATTTGGGAATCACTTTCATCACATCCTAATTGTCTCACACAGGGGATACATTTATCTAGCCCCTGCTTTAAATTTATCGATGTGGCTGTGCACTGTTCACGGTGCCCTTTATGCAAAAATAGCCATATAGTGCCAATGCACGTTTGGTCCACATCAAAGGACTTGGTGGCATATAGAGTTGCTGTTTCCAATGGCTTGTGTCTGTCTCCCATTGTAGGCATCTTAATCCACATTTGTATATATGTATATATGTTTTTGCATGCAATATGTTAAATCATGTCTAGCAATAAAGCATACCATACCAGATAGAACAATTTGTATACATTTTTCTGTTTGTATTACGTAAATGCTATAGTTATTTTCGTGTTTTTCAATCATGCAACCGTGCACAAATCCCAAATCAGGTCATTTTCTGTGTTATTTAACCAAGAATTCTCCTAGGAATAAGCAGTTCATTCATAGGAGTGAGAAAGCATTCTTTCCAACTGGTCACTTTGCTGGCACTCTGCCAACTTCGGATTCCGTTGCTTGCTATTGAAGGTCAGAGATACATTATAGCAATGAAATTTATTTAGTCACGTGGTACAAAATAAATAGATTCATTTGTCCACAGTGGAGATAGAACAATTATAGCACTGTCCAAAAAGTTAGTTTTTGAGATGGAACATATTTCCATAGCCTCTCATTCAAATTTGGTATATGTTAGACACGGTCTCTGGTGATTTTCGGACAGGAATCCCGCACCGAGTCGAAAGATACCAATATCTAATTTCCCGCCAGAATGGAGATAGAACAGTTTAGTTCCGACGCGATGCATTGCTAACGCATAGATAAACAGAATACCTTACTCGTATTTAAATTCGCGCTGTACTATTTTTCGCGCGAATTTAAAACTTTACGACTCCTGAGTTTATACCAATTAACCACAGGGAAAACAAGATCGAGGGTTATGTTGATTAGTTACACACATTACGAAAGGTTGGACACTCAATAGACAATTATACGCCTATACGTGTATAGGCCTATATATATATATATTGACATTCGGTTAACCATTATAACAAATTAAAAACCATTACGCAATGCCAAGCGGCGTAAACATCATGGTAAAGTCGACGATATTGAAATGCTTGTACGAAATACACATAGTCGAGATTGCATGTGCACGAAAGCACGACCTCATATTCACCACTCTGGAGTGACAACATGACCATACAGTCTGAGTTAGTTTGTCATCACAACCCGCAGCCAAGTTTGATTTTTTAAAGTCAGTTGCCGTCTCGGTTGTGGTTTTATGTTTTCGAGTGCAATTCATTGATGTCCTTTCAGTCCATAACTATTTCAATAACATAATAATTATTGGAGCATATGCACATCGATCGTCCCAACAAAATGACGACGCAGTTATGGTCTTCACAATGTAAATCCGTTGCCATCGTGTTTAATATACACATTTATCTTCAGAAACGAATTGGAAATGAAACTGTCATCAGATCCACGACTTTTACGAAAATAGTTCTGTCAGTATGAATTCGCGCAGATAGGTGCGCGAATTTAAAGTGCGCGAATTCAAATCTGTTTGCCTCGTTAGGAGAGAACTCGGCGAATGCAGCAACTTTGCCGAAATAAATAATAATGTGCCGTGATGTGTTATTATAAAGCCATGCAAGTATTTTACGTAAGTGTTCTCGTAATTTTTTTTTACAAATGAAGCCTTTGGAATAGTATTAAGTATATTCTACGATGATGTTTTAATAAAATATCGTATATTATTGCGATTTTACGCGCATTTATATACATGTACAGAAACATGTGAACGTGTTTCTCGCCTTTTCGTAAGCAGAGTTGAGGCCCCCACCCCCCCCCCCCCCCCTGGAATACGGAATACCACTTAACACAGAGGGTGGAATACGGAATACCAGTTAACAGCCATATGGAATACGGAGTACCAGTTAATATCAGATAAGATAATTTATTGATGATAAAAGGATCTAAAAGGCAACATGATAGTAAAACGCCGGTCATCCCGCAGTGTCCACGTCTAAAATGATCTAAAGTGACGATGATCGACGATCTGTATGTCAAACCGTGAATTTATTGTGATAAAAATCGCATTTATATTATTATTATGATCATTTTTGGAAGGTCGGCGTATGAATACCGGTATTTTTGGAATGCCGAATACCTCCTAATAGAGGGGCCGGAATACGGCGTACCTCATAACATGGCATGGAATACGGCATACGAAAAGGGGAAGGGGGGGGTGGGGGCCTCAGAATTGTCTAAGTTGTAGTATATATATATATAATATTAACATAGATTGCATACAAAACTTGCGAAGTTATATAGTGTTATAGACAATATTCCAGTCGTGAAAAAAAAATCGATATCTGATAACTCTGAGCTTTGATAGGTGGGTTCCTCGACTTGAATCAAATATTGTTTACCCCCGAAGCCAAAGAAATGGCAATTGAGAGGCGTTTAACCGGATTATGCATCTTTAAGAAGTCATATCATGCAAAATAAGTATATTGTCATCTACTCTATATTTTGGGACTTCTGTCTGTCTGTATGTTTGTTAGCAATGGCCGGGAAAACTGCCGGACGGATGATTTCGACGAAATTTGATACTTTGGGGTACTTTTGTCCGGGAAGTGTTTTGGACGGGTCAAATCGTGACCCCGACCTGACCTTGACCTTCAAAATGGTCAATTCAATGTCAAATCGCGCATTTCGACGAAATTTGATACCTAGGGATACTTTTGTCCGGGGAGTGTTTTGGACGGATCAAATCGTGGCCCGACCTGATCTTTACTTTCAAAATGGTCAATTCATCGTCAAATCGCGCCTTTCGACGGATTTCGACGAAATTTGATACCTAGGGATACTTTTGTCCGGGGAGTGTTATGGACGTGTCAAATCGTGACCCCGACCTGACCTTGACCTTCAAAATGGTCAATTCAAGGTCAAATCGCGCCTTTCGACGGATGAAAGCAGAGGGGAAATAGCCCGGACGAAGTCGGGTCACCCTGCTAGTAGTATATAAGACATGTATATGTGCATAATATATACATGTATATATATTTTCGGAATATTGCGCCTCCAAAACAATCTTGCCGACTGACATTGGTCACCAGCGGCCAGTCAAGAGTGCTGTCAAGGTACTGTACACTGAATCCGGTCATTTATGGGACTATCTCCTTTTATACTCAACAGAATAAATGCAACAAATGAATGAATTTGAGCAATGGGTTAGATCAAAATACACTCTTGTGCTCTATGAACAATGCAAACAACATGGTAGTTATAATGGAAATGAATTTATGACTCCAGTGTATTTTGCACTAACATATGGCTCAAATTCATCAATGTGTTGCATATATTATGATACCCCTTTAAATCAATATCAATCCAATTTATGTGGAAACGAGTCTGTTGACTCTCAGTTCCCGTATTACATTATGATAGCAATTGACGTTAGCAGTGAATTCACATTGTTCAATGAAACTTAGAATTCAGTAATTTCATCATCTTCCAAACGGAAATTCATGGATGGGTGTTCTTTTTGTTTTCCCTTGAGCTCAGTTCGGTGACTGATTTAGGACATCAACAATATAATTTTATCTCGAAATTTCGACATAATGTTTCGAAATTTCGACATGATATATCGATATTTCGAGATGTTATCTCGAAATTTCGAGATAACTTTACATATATACGTTCGTTGGAGTAATACATTCACATAACATGCAACTTAAATGGAGTGAAAGGACCTCATGTATTTCGATTGCCGCACAACTATACTTAGTGTAGTCCGACTAAACCTGTAAATTTGGGCTATAAGTGTCAGCCTTATATTCAGATTCATGTGATTTAGGTGAATATTTATATTGACTTGGAGGTCACCCTACAACACCCTTTGTTTGACCTAAATCGATCAAGGAGCCGAGAAATGGCATGGATGCCCTATTTGAACCCCTCTGGACGGCGGCAATTTTGGATCGTGTTATCTCCTGTACAATATAATCATGTTTATTTCTGAATATTTCACTGTCAGCATTATGTTTGTAAATATTGTACAAATAAACAATCAAGCAATCTCAAATAATGTATGAATATGTACTATTTTATTGAGATTAAACAAATTCAAATATTTAGAATGGCTTGGGGCCACCATACGACACCCTTTCATTTATCTAAATAGATCAAGTGGCCGAGAAATGGCTGGGATGCCATATTTGAACCCCTCTGGATGATGGTCACTTTGGATCGGGGTGGTGTGAATATTTAGATTGGCTTGGGAGTCACCATACAACACCCTTTATTTTACCTAAATCGGTCAAGGGACCGAAAAATGGCATGGGTGCCCTATTTGAAACCATCTGGGCGGAGGCCCATTTTGGACCGGGGTGCATGGGGTGTGTGGAAAGAGTGCATTTGGGGGGCATCTTACAACACCTTTTGTTTTACCTAAACATAAACATTTTCGAATAGAGAAGAAGTAATAAAGAATGGAAGTCCCCTTTGTGAAAACTTAAGCCTAAAAATCGGGTCTATATATTAAAATGCCGTCTACCAAGAGCTCCAGCAGAAAATCTACACCACCCTAGCTCTGGTTGGAACTCAATTTTTCAACTATAGTTGTGCGACAATCGAAATAAGATGAGGTCGAATCTCTCCATTTGAGTTGCACGTGATGTGAATGTATTACTTCAACGAACGTTTATATGTAAAGTTATCTCGACATTTCGAGATGTTATCGAGACGTTACGTCGAAATTTCGAGATAATTTTTTTTTTTTTATGTCCTAAATCAGCCACCGTAGTTCTCAACTTGTATAGCATCTTTATTTCGCATCTGGTTTACTCTTTATTGAAATATATTTTAGAAGGACCGGATTTTGTGGATATTTTTCTATTATATTTTATAGCACCACTGATCATTTGGTCCCATGATTGTTTTGACTTTAATATTAGTTTTATTGGACGAGTTTTGTTTTCTTCTCTACTTCCTAACGTCCATGACGTCAATTTATTTATAAAATAAATTTAAAAAAGCTTCAATTAATATTATTCGTAACTGAAAAGCTCATCCATTTAGGATTTTAAATTATATGCTATCGTTTTTTTTTATAGTCAGTGAAAAGTGCGTAAAGCCTTTAATCCGGATTAAACCACACGAGGCAGATAACAAGTTGATATCCTCTTCATACTACAAAGTTTCATAAGTTAATTTCTATTACTTTATGCATTGCGGATTTAAGTTTCATCAAAACTTTTATGTTAATACCTCGGGAAATTATATTTTCACAACGGAAACTTGGCTAATTCTACGGCAAATTAGCAAATTAAGAGCAAACAATTGGTGTTGATATGTGAAAACATTGGACTGACAGTTATTAGTACGGTATTGATATTAATTGAAGTGCGTTGAACCGTACAAAAATACCACGGTCTGACAGTTACTGCATGGTTACAGTCTGCCAGTTACCCAAACGGTTTTGTACCGTGGAATATGATACCGCCTGGGGTCAATACTATGAAACTTTTTCTTTGTAAGAATCTACAATTGTTTGTAAGAAATAACAATTTATCATTCCGCCAATACTATGAACCTACGATTACAAACATAAATCACAAATAGTACGTGTTCTTTGTATTTACAAATATCTCCAATCACAAAGAATGTTCGAGTACTATGAAACATAATTTTTCAGTTTTCGCACCCTTAACACGGATAATATATATATCTATGATACGCAGGGACGTGGCGACAAGGGGTCGATTCACCCCCTCGGGAAAATATTTTGTCAGCTGGAAATTTCAAGTACAACCCACAGGGACGTCGCGACAAGGGGGTTGTGTTATGTTTCTCGCTCCAAACATTTTATCAACACGTTCAACAGCTGGAAATTTGATACATGAAACAACATGAATTGGAAATTTTACAACAACAATAGGTTGAACTTGTTCTGTTATTTTGTTTTTTTCCAACAATTTATTAGGGGGTATGTTTTGTTTTAGACCAACATTTGCATATTTACCTCCTTTGGTCAAAAGTTTGGATTGAAATGGCCTATATTTAGAAATTGTCAAACCTTATGGTGTGTCAGCTTGGGTGTGATGTAGCAGTATGTGTTCCTTGTAACTACTGAAATTACCCAATTTATTGAAAGTTACAACGTTAAGAACTTGTCTAGAATGTCTATATGGTGTCAAACATAAATTGTCGATTTTCATATCCTTAAACCAGAGCATATAACCATCTGACTCGCAGGGATGTAGCCCCCTTATGAAAATGTGTTATCAATGGAAATCTCATAAACAGGGACATGGCGATAGTGGTCTTGGGAACACGATGCCTGGCACATTACAGCTGTTCAGAATAGGATGGGGCGAGTAGCCGCCAAATCGTATGAGTCACAACATCTCTGACAAAAGTTAGTGATTAATACAAATAGTGAGTGATACTTGCGGATTATAGCCAACATTAGCATGTAACATGTACTTACCATAATCAATGATATATCCAAGAATGGATAAAAATGACGCGTGTTCCCAATGTGAGTATGATTTTTCGCTCAAGAATGCATTGCGGATTATCCTTTGAGTTTCAATCGTCGACGCGAATGCATTTGGTCACGGTAAAGGACACGAATACGAAGATGCAAGCACAGTTTTCACAAATGACTAGAGCATAAATGCAGTGACGTGGCAAGTCTCTTTTTTTTTCGAAACGTCGATATCCAACTGTGTATCCCCACCCCTCAATTATAAACAATTATAAAATTGTTTACCCCGGTTGGCTTCTGATTTCCAAGCTGTAACAGTAAGTTGTGCACCCCCGCCCCTTGGATTGGACATATTGACTGAATATGACTAACTTAGTGTTAGTCACAAACGTTTTGAGTAACTTTGGTCAATTATTGGAATTATTTGCACATAATTCAGCAACTTTAATTTACGCCTTCCAATTGACTAAGAAAAGTCCCCATTTCTTAGTCGCTATGACTAACATCACCCTAGTAATTTTGATTAATGTTATGCCTCAGTCGTGTTGGCTGAACTAAGTCAGTCATCCTGAGGTTTTGTTTTGTTATCAACGTAGAAAAAGAAAAATACTTTCCTCTTGATATACGATTCCATCGTTATGTGGAATTTATAGGCATTTTTTTGTTCAAAGGGTGCATATGGAAATTATAGGATGGACACCCGGTCGCCAAACTGAGCCCATATAGCCACGTCCCTATCTAGATATATTATAAGATATCGGAGCAGTTTGAAATTATAAAATGACACTCCTATTGGTTTGGTTTGGTTTATTAGGGTTTATCGACGTTCTAGCCGCTATGCCACACACGACGTTGTCAATTTTACGGATGGAGGAAAGACCACGCAGAGGCTCGATTTCACCGAGAAATCGTCCCACTGCGTGTAGAAACCACCGACCACCGGAAAGCAACTGACAAACTTGCCCAGATACACGATTCCGGTCACCCTCCATATGACGGGGTTAGAACCAGCTTCGTCAGCACTGGACGGCATGTAACGGTGTAGTGCACCTGTCATTCTACCGACTGGCACTCTACCGCACCACTCCTATAACCGAAACCATTAACACGTCCCTGCTTCGATACACCCCTCCCGATAAAATGGAGCCACGTTACTGCCTCGATGTGTTATGATAAGAGTAGCGGATCAGTTTGAAATAATAGGATGGTCACAATATATATAATGCTATACCATCAAAATAATATTTTTTTTCACAAACTGAATGGTTGTAAATTTGTAATTTGTAAAAACAATGATACCAAAATGTTTGTAGTACTCGGTATTACACTGACTTGTACTTACATATATACACACACTACAAACGAACCGTTTAATTGTTAACTTGCGCAGACAAGTGGTCATCAACTTAGCAATCCGTGAACCGATTGGATAGCTCTGATAAGCGTTCACCTCTCAACTTATGATTGGTTATTTCTTTTGTAACTTTGGCCCGCCGTGATCAAATATAGTGTTAATCATTCACAGGCAAAGGTTTGCCCGTAAGCAATCTACAATAATCAACAGTAGATCTTTGTGAAATTTGCGAGATTTTGTTAGCTCATCGTTTCATAGTACCGGCGTTCTCACTAATCACAATATGATAGCACGCATTGTAACTTCCCCATATAAATTGTTGTCAGTTATTTTAGCTCTACATACATGTCCGTCTAATTTGAACTGGTATTCAGATAACACTGATAACATGTGCATGGGAGCAGAGTGGGGAGTTAAGTTTTTTCTAAGTTTTACAGCTGCCTTTTAGGGGTTTCACCTCTCGCCCAGTCTAAGGTATTACAATAATACGGCTAAATTTTCCCTGTACTATGAAACCACTGTGATCGTTAACACAAATTTGTAATTACAAATTAATAAATACAATTTGTATTTACAGGTATAAAATTGTTCATAGTATTGACCCCCGACCGTATGTTCTACGGTCAAAAGTTGGCAGACATGTTGCACGGTGCACCGTTAAACTGACGGGCATATTTATAACAGTGTAGACAGTTATCATTCCAGAAAATTTAAGCAAAACCTACGAAAGTTGCAAAGTACGCGTATTCGTAATGGTTGAACTGCTTTTTTGACAAGCGTGACTCTTATCTTGACGATCTGTGCTCTTTCTTTAGGCTCGTATCGAATTTATCACCGGCGAACAGACATCTGCTTGGCTCGAGTTTGGCGTAGATGGCGCTGACAAGTATGGATGGTTCATACCCAGTAGACTGGTGAGCAGTGGCTGGCCCGATCTACCACGAGGATCTTATTTGTATTTCGAGATGGAGATTGCAAGCTGGCAGTAAGTTTCCATAATTCTTCCTACATACATGTATAGGCATGCACCCACCGCAAACACACCATCTAAAAAAAACAAACAAACAAACAAACAAACAAGCAAACAAACCAATGACATCATAGCAACCACAGTGACCATCACGTAGTTAAACTGATTTTAGATTCTCGCGCAAGATGCATATTAACAACCGCTAAAATCCCCCGAATATTTCCGAGACGATTCGGGATAATTCGGCACGCATGATGACTTCCACACATGTCACTGAATTAACAATATAATGTAATATTTATATCAATTAAAACAAATGCATCTCCTGGATTCTGCACCATAGACGCCCAATTATTAACTTAACCCTTCCATGACTGGAGCTTCCTGATTCTGTGCGAAAACCCTGTGGCAATGCATTCTCTCATATATGAGAGTCTCACACAATGAGCCTAATAATATTTACCTTTACCTTGTAAGCTAGTGCATTGTCTTATATATGCGAGGCTCCCTATATGAGACCCGCATATATATATAAGAGAATGCACTGGTACAGGATCTTTAATGCTGCACAGGCTCAGCTCCCGTCATGAAAGGGTCAAATAAGGACCATATGTATTTGACTTTGACTGATCGAACCATGCACACCAACTGCAGTCTTTTATTTTGTGTTTCAATTGAAATGTGTATTAAATTAAAATAAGGGGAAACAATTCAACTTAAACTAAAAATACAAATAAATAAATAGTCACGAAAACGCCTTTTCGAAGCGACAAAGTGACTTATCATTCGCTACTCTGTCATCGGTTAGTGGTTAGGCCTGTCATCGAAAACCGTTCTATATATGAACCATAACCTATAAAGTATTTGTTTTATCAGGAACCACGATATATAAGCACCAATGTGTAGGAGAGGTATTGCATGTTGACTGAAATGTCTACCAACACGTTAACCCTTTACCCAACAGAAGGGCCCTGTGCCAATGCATTCTCTTATATATGCGAGTCGACCATAGGTCGCCTCGCATATATAAGAGAATGCATTGGCTTAACACATTAAAAATTATAAAATTGTTAAAGAATGTAAGAAAAAATGGTAAAAAGTGTTAAAAAAAGATTTTTGTTAGGCCAATGCATTCTCTTATATATGCGAGGCGACCTATGGTCGACTCGCATATATAAGAGAATGCATTGGCACAGGGCATAACTGTAACTATCACAATGTGGTCAAGGAGCCGGTTCCAATGATATCCATATTTGTATGGTTCTATTGAGACAGACCGAAGATATTTTAGGCTGTTGAAGCTTTATTTGGCCGGTTTTGGCCGGTTTGTTTGGTAAAGGGTTAAAAGAGATAATTTGTTGAGCGAATTGAGCGGTTGAGTAATGACACATCAGGATATCTGTTTCTGAATTAACCAACACGTTGATTAAACATTCTGAGAACAATAATTCAATTTACAACGTCTATGGCGGTTTATAGTAGTTATTTAGATATTTTTAATCTACGTTTCCCCATCATTTTATATCCAGAACTTCAACAGTCAGATGGGATGAAATGGCCGATAGGTATATCAGAAATCTATCAGCCAGATGTCAGTATCCTGTGTAGTATACGCATGGTGATATGCGTCATATACACAAAGACAACACGCCCCATATTTTGTATCGACTTTACATGCAGGCGATGTGTATTCAGATGTCGCGTTTTTGGACGAATGGTCGTCCGTATTAGTTCGACAATTATTGCCTTATGTATTGCGTTGCACGACGGGTTGATCGGCACCGCACACTAAATGAAAAGTGGCAGTTCTATCGGGGGGGGGGGGGGGTCATTCACTTTTTCCATACATTAGGCCGGGGTGGGTGGGTGTTTCAGCCGCGAAAAAATAACTTTTTTCCAAGTGGTCACAATTTTTCCCTCTTTCAACATTTCTGCAATATAATTGCCTCAAAGTGTTCAGCATCATTGTTAATGTGTTTATGACACTTAGGGCAGTGCTTAGGGGGTAGATAGTGTGGATATAGGCATGATGCTTCTCAGAAATCCAGATTACGAACCAACTCTCAGGAATTCGCATTTTACATCCGATCACATTGCCATGTACCAATGCTACTGCATGGTTCCATATGAAAATGGACAGTTATGTAGCACATGAATAAACTTTAATGTAAATAAAATGAAAAAAAAGTTATTAATTTATAGCATTAATATTTACTCATTATACCTGATCAGACAGACATAATTAGAGGCAAAAACATGGAAATCTCATCATGCTAGAAATTATTTAATCCTATTTAAGTGGGAGATTTCCATGCAAATCTTCGGAGCGGGAGTTGCAGAGTTTCGCGCGCGTCTGCATGGGTGTGGCTTGGTGTGCTGTTGGAAGCGGCGGGTATTTGTCTGGCGGGTCCGCTTGGTAAATTATAAAATTTTGCTGTAAATATATTTTTGAGAATTTTTTTCTGGAATTACATCACTTGACCTACATTTGAAAAATCAATATAAAATTCAAAAATAAATACACCAACATTATAATGGAACAAGTTCCAAGCGGACCCGCCAGATAGATACCTGTTGTTTTCAGTACCACGCCGGGTCGCGCTCGGGGGTGTGTGTGGCTCTGTGGCTTTTGCTCTGCGGATTTGCATGGAAATCCCCATTCAAACATCCCTCTTAAAGCAACATCCAGTGTTAATTTTTGTTTGTTTTATTTAGTTGTATTTATTGTTTGTTTATGGCCACAAAATTAAATTTCAAATAAAAGCCATATGGATGCTGATAAATCTGTTAAAAGCCATGGTCTGAGATAGTATAAGATCTTGTGGATCCAGTATTATTTAGCATAAATGTTTTGCCAAAATTGATATTTTATTATTTTGATACAGTTTTCAGCTGATTACTGAAAATCAGTGGAAATTTGGTAAAATGTTCATATAACTTGTTTACAAGTCATGCATCAATTAGTCTACAAAAACAAACTGGACAACACTGGGTGCAGCTTTATACGATCTTATCTGTTCTCAGACTGGAATTTATGTTTCATAAATTTTTTCATGCGGTTCTTCTCGATATTGGAATGACTTAGAAGAACCAAAAACGGAAATAGGGTAACTGTAATACTGACTATCAAGCTTAAATGGTGTGAAACTACATATTTTGAGGTAAAAAATGGGGTGGGTACCCCGCATGAAATTGGAAAAAATATGTTTTTCCTTCAAATAGGGGGGTGGTGGGTACCCAAGAGCCGGAAAAATGTTTTTTCAGCCTACTGTCATGTCACTTTTCTCCGACCCCCTGGTTCTATGGGGTCAGTGCCTTGCGGGGGGGGGGGGGCACATTTTGTCATTTTACCTATACATTGCATGGGGTAGGAAAATGCTTGAAAAAATGACGTATAATAAAGGGCTATTTGTTGTACTCATGTGCACCCCCCCCCCCCCGCCCCACCCCGTGACATCAGTCACGCGCACTTCGATTCTCACCGGACGATTGAAGCAAGCAACGACGAGCCTAGTTAGTATGTTGAATGAGACATTTATCCCATTCGGTTAAAGTACTGGACCTGTTCATGCCAACATGTGCAATGCATTGTCACTGAGTACATGATGATTAGCTGTGGTAACAGCTAAGCTGTGATAACATACACCAATTACTGATCACTGGGACCTGTATCTAGTACAGTTAGTATGCCATGTATGTGTTACTACATTATAATTACAGTATACCGGTACCATAGTACAGTACGAAATAATATGCAGAAATTATAGAACTTTTACTATAGTATGTTTTTGTAATTAGGTAATATTATAGTATTCCATGGTGTACCATGCATAGTATACTAAAGTATAATTATAGCTAGTATACTGTAATATATAACCGGTGAAAATAAAACATGGCACTGGTATTGTGTATATATACACAACAGTGAACTATAGTAAAACTATAGTTGAGTATAGAAGACCTTCAGTCTGAGAATTGTTCTACAACGAAACCATGGTAAAGTCATGCATCGGGCATTAAAACTATAGTAATATCATAGTTATCGTAGTAAAACCATATTTAAATTAACTAGGGTTGGTTGGGGATTAACTATTTCTATAAATATGGTTTAGAGAATCAATGGTATGTTAAACCCGTGGTTACTCTGGTAAGTTTTACTATAATGTTGTTGTGAGATTTATTACTTTCATCATATTTTACACCAAAAACTACAGTTACCACAACAACTATGGTAAATCCAAACATGGTGTGCATATACCACAGAATCCTTGGTAAAACTATTCATAGTATATTAAAACCATGGTTTTACTATAGTTTAGTTGTGAGATTGACTACTTTCACCAAATTTTAACTACAAAAAAACTATGGTGAACCCAAATATCATATGCATACACCACAAAATTACTATAGTAACCATGGTAAAACCACGTTTACTGTAGAACTATTATGGTAAAACCATGTTTACTATAGATTTACTACAGTAAACTATAGTAAACCATTGGATTTTATTTTATAAGGGTAGGCTTTTGTTCCAGATGGAGCCAAAGAAGGGTGGAACAAAACCGGGGTCAATGTTGGTATTAGGTTCTCCGAGGAACCATATTTGAAACTGTTTTCTTAGAGTGTTGACAGATTGTGTTTTTGGTGTGTTTTTATGATAAACTTTCCATTCAACAGAAGATATTTCGTCATTTTTACGGCATCGGCTGGTTGCCCTAATGACCAGATGTACACGTTCGTCAGCCATGGGACATCCAATTGTAACTACGACCATGCATACGATCCACCTCTGTTCATGTACTCGACTCTGAATACTGTCGGCCAGTTCGAATCCGGTGAGTTGTTTTTGCTGTACACCATGCAGTCGCGCTTGCCATGCTAAACACAAGGTCGTCATTCAAACAAAAACAAGCGGGAAAAGGATACAGCTATATATAGGTTTCTCCCATCCCTACACATTTTAGCACAGGCAGTCTGTGTGAGGTAGCTGGTGAGATTTTCCGATCTCACACAACACGTGACTAGTGTCTCATCCCACCGTAACTATTTTAATGAGCCATCAGCACGTCTTGTTTAAATTAAAACAATGATGACCAACCAGTTACACTTCACAGTTCAGGTCAATAAATAAGGACGAATTCTTGGACGCTAATAAAACTGAAGATATGTGACCCGCCATATCAAATCCAGTCGTAAGTCGGGATTTTTTTTACCCTGTGCCAATGCATTCTCTTATATATGCGAGTCGACCATAGGTCGCCTCGCATATATAAGAGAATGCATTGGCATAACAATTTTTTACAATTTTAATAATTTTTTCTTGTATTCTTTAACAATTTTATAATTTCACCCATACAGAGCCCCAGACAAACATGAGCAGACGACACTCTTCTATATGCTTCTATATATGTGTGGGGCTCCCTGCAGGGTAGTGGATGTTTTTTTATTTTATGTCCTAAAAATTGTAAGAAACATTTATTTAAAAAAAATGATAAAAAATTGTTAGTCCAATGCATTCTCTTATATATGCGAGGCGACATATGGTCGACTCGCATATATAAGAGAATGCATTGGCACAGGGTAAAAAAAATCCCGACTTACGACTGGATTTGATATGGCGGGTCACATATGCCTTTCAATTGGTTTAACACGGATAATCTTCAGCATAAGCCAACTTCAAAACGCAGAGTCGCATAACAGGCTTTATAAACGACCAATTGTGTGAACACATGCGACCAAACGGAAGGCCCCAAAGCGAAACGAGTATTACTTTTACATTTCGTGTATAACATGTAAACAATAGCCGCTTCACAAATGACGAACGAAATAGTTCCACATTCAAAAAATTGTCATCGTTGCAATAAATTGTCTAGATCGTCAAACTAACATGTTTCTGTCATATGAACATTCTAATGCATGGTACCGATCACTGTGGGGGATCTATTCCTCGAAAACGCATTCTTCCCGAGCAAAATTCCCATTCCGAGCAGCAGAAGATTCGATTCTTTCCCCGAAAGATTGCTGGATTTTCCACGACCATGTTTACAAATTGGTGTATTTCGAGGGAGCAACTTCTGTGATGGGTTATTGAAAAGGTGGGACTTGTTTGCAAGGTATATTACTCTTCGCATAACTAGTCTTTTATATAGCATGATAAACCAAATTAGGTTTGCTCACTCAAATCCATTTGATATTGTGTACAAATGTGAATTTCGAAGCGGAAGATGTGTTTTGGAGAACAAATTGCTTCTGTTTATCCCCAAACATCCTATCGTTACTTTAAAGGCACGTGAGGCCTTAGTTGTCGAAAATATTCATATTTGTTCTAATCACCGTAAACAGAAAAACATTAAAACGCATACAGTTTCGTTCATATATACCATGACCATCACGTTAACAGCATGTTATCATAAAGACCTACTATATTTTACCCTAAGCAAGAGCCTGATTGTGTTACAGAAGACAGCACAATGCTACTGGCTAATCACACACAAATGGCATAAACGCTCTTTATTAGTTCCATATCAGGAATTTACCAACAAAGAACGCTCTTTATGTATACTATCATAATATAAACAAACACCAGAAAAGTAACTTTTTATGCTTTTGTTTACATAAAAATGGTCAAACATTTGACAATAACATACTGCTTATGCGATATTTCTTATTTGTATACGGACAAAGTCTCTACATTTTGATGTTCTTTCTGTTTGTGGCGGATTTTGACGGGTGGAAATATTTTCACAGGATACCCACCGCCAAGGCCAACCGTACCTTTAAACAATACAGTTGATCAAAATACGCGAATTTAGTCTGAGATATGTAATGCCTTCAAAGTAACACTACCATACGTTTCGGTTCTGTTTTCGGAGTGTTCCGATTCACGACACAGACATTTTCAGAGTTCAAATTCCTGACATGGATAACTGTTTACCGTAATCCGGACGATTGTTTCATTTTGCTGGCTCCACGGCCGTTTTACATGTATATGACGGCAATTGTCCTATCGTGATTGACAATGTACTACGAATTAGTATCTTATACTACAACAGATCTACAACGCCACTGGTGTTGATATTGATGCGAATTTTTTTTTTCATTTCCCATAATCTTGAAACTGCAGGTAATTACACTGATGTAGGAAAGTTTTCAACGATGAATACTGGCTGTTTAAATCAGGACTGAAAGGAGGACATCGATAACATTTGATAACATTATCCGAAAATGTATCGCATAAATAGTTTGCTTGACCATTTCATGATTTTGAAGACAAAAGCTAAGGGCCGCCACAAAAAAAGTCATGGACACGTTTATCGCTAAAAAAAAACTGGACGTTTGTAGTCGAAATATACAAAGAGCATCGCTCGAGCGGCAATTGAATTTACTCGGGCGACAACCGAACATATACAGGGCGGAAATCGGAACGAAAACATAAATCACCGTTTTCAACATTAAAGGCACGTGCGGCCTTCATTGTCGAAAATATTGATATTTGTTCCAAACACCGTAAACAGAAAAACATTAAAACACATACAGTTCCGTTCATATATACCATGACCATCGCCTAAACAGCATGTTATCATAAAGACCTACTATATTTTACCTAAGCAAGAGCCTGGTTGTGTTACAGAAGACAGCACAGTGTTACTGGCTAATCACACACAAATGATATAAACGCTCTTTATTAGTTCCATATCAGGTATTCACCAACAAAGAACGCTCTTTATGTTTACCATCATAATATAAACAAACACCAGAAAAGTAACTTTTTATGCTTTTGTTTACATAACAATGGTCAAACATATGACCATAACATACTGTTTATGCGATATTTCTTATTTGTATACGGACAAAGTCTATCTACATTTTGATGTTCTTTCTGTTTGTTGCGGTTTTTGACGGGTGGAGATATTTTCACAGGATACCCACCGCCAAGGCCAACCGTGTCTTTAATCTGACAATTTTGGCAACACAATGATCGGGGAATATGTCCGTTGACGCTAGAGCTAAACATTAACATAATATGTTATTACAATAACTTACATCAGTTTTCTTCAAGATTTTCTGTCGGTAAGTTTGAAAATTGCTCGGTCGACAAGCGGAATAAATCACAACGGAATCGGCATTTGCTCGGACGGAATGACTTTTCGAGGAAAAGATCCCCAACACTGGTACATGTCAGATGGCAAACACAGTTAGTCTAGTGGTAAAGAGACTTCATACCAATACGCCCGTTTCTCGGAATACCGTGTCAGGTGCAATGATGTGACAAAGACATGTCGTGTTTCACTCAAACGTATTAACACTGCACGCACAAGGAACGCGCTTTGTTTTACAGTATTGGTATATACCGACATCTTCCACGATAATCAAGAATATCGCATACGATTTATCCCCATATGGCCCGTTACGAACCTACTACACTGGAATGTGCCAAAGATTGGTGTCAAATAAAAAATCAGAGTGAGGCTCTTGGGCTGGGAGAAAAATGACTCATCATGCATGGCCTGGGATGTGGGCATGGAAAAATCTCACCCTCGGGGGGAAGATATTTGGTCGGGACTCTCAGCAAGCCTCGTGTCCGGTCCAAATATCTGGCCCCTCGGGTGAGATTTTTCCATCCCACATCCCAGGTCATGATGGATAATATTAATCTTCTCATATTTATATATATTTGGGGGTAAACGAGTATTAGGATACTTGGGCTTCACAGCCAAAATCATAGAGTTCGTTATATATGCGAAATAAATATCACTAACGCCCAGATGACTCGACACGCATGGTATTTATTTCGCTTATAAAACGGACGTCGTGGTTATAGTATATTTATAACACACCCAATCGATCCGAGAATACTTACAATCAGTGATGAGTTTCGGTTAGCAATTAATTAATGTTGCGGTGACTATATTACACAACGCCGAGAGTTGCACAAAGGGAGTATCAAGTCGAATGTTGTATACATTCATTGTCCATTGGTGTTATACATATTTATTACATATTCCATTCAACAAACCCATTCTATAAATTGTGATATGCAACGTTCGTTGCATAACAGGAAATAGTGCCAGGTGACATTTGACTTCCGGTTTGTCGTTTGTACGCTACATCTCAAAAATACTATGGCTTCCAATATTTTTCCAACAAACTCTAATGAATGAAGAGTTTGAAAAGTAAGTTCATTAAATATACGACATTAATTACACCAAAGAGTCCTTATTTATCTGGGACTATATCTTTACGTGGGTAAACAATGCATAGTTACGTACATGAACCGTCATCGCAGGCCTTAGCCGACGTTGGTTTCACGTCCCATTTGTTGATTTAAGTAAAAGTTGATATATAAAATTATATCGGGCAATATCATCAGATTCTTTGGCATTAATTGTAATAAACCCTACATTGTGACCAAAGTTACAATGTATTTATCAAACGGAAGTATTACATGGATTATTGGGGGGTGATTACCCCTACACCACAGAGTTACCCGCCCTGTGCTTGCGGTAGATGTAGGCTTAGCAATGTAGACTGGAACATTATTATCTTTCGTGTTGTTCAATTTTACAGTTCCATCGAGTGGAGGATATGCTGATGTCTTCGCGATATACGTGAAGTAATTATAAGAGAGACATAATGATGCAGCCAGAGAAATATCATCGTACTCAGCCTATACCCATGGACCGATATGTCCTATGCTGCAACAGAACAGATTCATCAACACATGAGCATGTATACTCCGGAAATATTTCACCATGGTTGAAATGTCTCAACTGTTAGAAATTGGACAGAATTATTGTTATCAATATATTATTTTCAAATAAGATATCAATCCTAATTTCATATCTGGCCACCATTAAACAAAATTTTGTTCAAAATTAAGGTTGAATAGAAATACATTGCTCGTAATTGTGGGGGGGGGGGGGGGGGTGATTTGTTTAACATTTTCCATGTTTTCATTTAACAATGTATTACACTCAAATCTTAACTTTGAAGTTTGAATGCTGTTCTTCCGCTGCTGATTTGCATGGATACTCGACGAGGAGTAACATTACTTGATGTTCATTTAATCGGTTCTATAATCGCAATAAGTTGCATGTTGATTGCATCAGCTGACTATTCCCGAAATGAATTTGTGTGAATCACATTTGTATACCAATCTGCAAAACAGAGTTCAGTCCCCTCGCTACGATTTGTCTGACTGCAGCCGGCATGATAGTGTATTTTCTTAATTAAATCTGACAATTTTTATTCAAGTGTTTTGCCAGTTACAATTCATTTTGGCTGTTCTAGACAATTTTCAAATGAATACGGACAGTTCAGTTTCTCAGAATAATTCAGAATGAATTGTAACATACACAAGTCTCAAATAAAACAAAGAGTGATTTCCTCTCATTTTGCGTTTGCTGGCAGCGGTAAATCCTGCTTAGCAGGGGACTGAACTCTGCATGGAGCTTGGTATTATACCAGTTCTATTATCACTGACGCCGCTCGAAAATAAAAAGAACATTACAATGTAAACTTGCTCACACAAGGGTGAAGGGACATGCAAACTGCAGTCCGACCACCCTACCCGGCCTTCGGCCGGAAACGACCCAACAACAAACTTGCTCACTAATGAGAATGTATTCGTCATAGAAAGGGCCGATGAACCATTCACATCGGGAACTAGAACATGTCCATGTTTTGAACTGCATGGTGGAGTATGGTCTTTACGGGCGTAGGAGATTAAAGATTCATGACATGATCTAAATGGCGAACATATCTATGTATAATTAAAAGGTGTGCATATATGGTTACCAATATTCATGAATGATTGTTAGAAGGACATATTGATTTGGCTGTCAATTAAATAGGTAGCATCAATATGAGAGATTGGAGTTTCCATGAGTGCGTTTGTGGCATGTATTGACTGTCATCGATAATCGATTACTAACAGTGTCAGAAGCTCCTTATCATTGACTATAGGCTCAGTTTCTTCTGATCATACAATCGATGGTACGATACCATCCTATTCTAATGAAATTATAATTGGAATTTGAAGATAATTAAAACGACCTACTTTATTAACCCTACACCCAACCCAGTATATAGACACTTCTTATTCTCGTACGGGTAGTGGTACTACTTCCGCTTATATTTGATGTCGTAAGCTGTAGAATTCAGCTTGCTATCGCACATTTTCTTAAGTGCCAATATTTCGTTAAAACACGAAGGCAATTTGCCCGCAGGCTTATATTTTCCCTACATCATATATAGCATAGCATAGTTTCAATAGGTATTTTACCTCGACGAATCAGGGGGGATTTTTTTCCGGACACGTATGCCGGGGTGGGTGGGTGGTCGATGGGACCAACAAATTTTTTCCACAACTCAAAATGTTTTTTCCTGCAAGTTTTTTGACTGTTTTTGCAATGAGTTTGGCTTAAAAGTTTAAAACACCTTAGAATAAGAGAAATAATGTAATTCTAACTGCTAAACTGACTGCAGGCAGTTATCGTGTTGTATTTTGTTGTAAAATTTGAAATCCAAGATGGCCGCTGGCATCCATGTTTTTTTGGCCGAATTACCCCAAAATGACTCGTTCCAATTTACATGTCAATGTTAACATCCATGACAAATAGTATGCACATATATTCATATACAGCTGTTTACAGTGAATTTCCCCTCGCAAATCAAATTTTTTCCGACCCCCGCCCTGGACGGATATTAAATAATCGAAAAACGGTGACATTAAAAATATATCTGAATCATTATATTGTTGCCGAAGAATACATTGGGTGAGGGCTTGTTTCGAAAGTTGGGGAATTAGATATCATGCACAATACATGAAGTGCAATTAATGGGTTTTCTCCAACAGTGAACGCGTTACCAGCATTCCTGGATATAACACGTGCTGGTCGACATCAGGCAAAATTGCCTCCTATATATAAAATCGACCATCTGACTTGGTAACAGTCAAATTGAGTGAACGTACACTCAAACTATGTTCGAAAGACCTGTATAGCAGATGGCGCTGTGTTCATACCAAGATTGTAAGGGTTTGCCATGGATGGTGCCGATGTCATATATAGGGAAGTCACTAGAAGGTCACCGCTAGTGGGTGTTCACATTATAATTTATATATATCTTTATTTCCTCGACCTCACACTTCGGTTTGAATTTTCTAACTGATACCCCATGCTTTTCAGTCGATCTGTTGGGAGATCACACTGTGCATGATTGGAAACTTTCCAACTAATTTCCATTTCAGTCAAAAAAGTTTTGTTTAAAAATAACAATATTCACACTTTAATTACGTGACAAGACACTAATCGCACCCACCCCTTAATCAGACTAAAACTTCCAGATGCGGTAATTCATTGAGTTGGAATTTTTCAACTGTTATCTTCGGCTTTCCATCTGTTGGAAATTTCAAACCAAACCCCCAAATATGATTGGAAACTTTCCATCTAATGGCCGATTCAGTACCAAAATTTAGCAATAATCAGGGGGAGGTCTGGAAAGAAATTGCACATATAGGCCCAAAAAGTTTTTTCCGACCCCGAGGGACCGACCCCGTTTTTGCAAAAAAAATATTGTTTTCCTCCAAAATTTGGGGACCTACCCCCTTTCTCATGTTTTTTATCAAAATTTCAGATTATTTTTTTTGCCGTTCTTCAAAAACTGTGTTAACTACCTTACTAATTGGTAAACACAGATCAGAAAAACTAAAAAATAAACTGTATTTCCAGGTGTGTCCTTGTGTTTTCAGTATCTAACAACAATAATAAAGCATTGTGTAGGTTATATTTTATATGTCACAAATCGCCCCAGACCCCCCATTATAGCCTTAATATATCGAGTGTGTTGTGTCTGACAGAGAACACTGGCCAGTGTAAATAGTGGTAAACAGGTCAGGGGTTCCACAAGTATTTGTGCATGACCAAAGAACTCTTTAGTCTTATCCACCAGGGTGCATGGGGTGGGGGAGGGAATTGTTTTTTGTTAGGTATACACATATATATATGGTTATTATACCGCCCGATATTAGTCAGCGGTTATATAGTTGACATCTCGAGCCGGCCGTCCGTACAAACATTTTGCATTATAACTCAAGAGTCGGTTGTCATATTTTGATGCCCTATGGCATGGTGAAGGACCAGAAAGGGGGAACGAATATGCATAATATCACGGGTTGTGACCATCAATGCCTACCAGAGTCATGGGCCCTGTTCGACTTTATGAAATTCAGTCCGTACAAAGTTTTTGCAATATAAGTTAAAGTGTCGGTTGTCGAATTGTGATGTGGTTTGGTATGGTGATAGATCAGAATGAAGAATTGAATGTCATTTCTCAATGCATCTGAATGCATCACATTAATATTTCAGTTCATCTATTTGTAAGTGATAACAGTATACAGTTAGTATTTTAGTTTAGTCTTGTTGAGCAGTAAAGCTCCAAGGTCAAGTTCGGAAATTTAATGAGAATATATAGTGTCACCTTCAGTTGGGATTGTCTGAGCAGTAAACAGTATCCGTCATTCATCATAGCCAATTCAGTTTTATTTGGATAATTGTTGCAAATTAACATTACTTGCAATCATTCAATGTGAGAAATAACCAGAAGGAATGAATTTGATTACATGCCAGAACAAGACAGTATTTCAGACATTTGAAATTTATGAGATACCCTTTTCATTTTCATGTTATGCAACAACCAGGTTAATGATATCTAGTCATCATTGAGTATCCACCATGTAGTATTCAATATGTGATACAGTTTTTTTGTTTTATTACTTTTATTCAAGTAATACAACTGGGTAATATATTAATTTTGTTACTAAATATTTCTTCCGTTGATCATAAGTTTCCTGAACGCTATTACGGTGGTCCACTGTGAAGTGGTCCGGGATCCTGTGAAATCCAGAAAGTTGTTAAATCTGAGGCTAAAGAGTCACTATAGCTGCCTATATAGCCCCATACCAACAAGCATGGTACTAACATGCTTACAAACAACATTACATGGTCAGTACTTGTAAATTGTTTTAAAAAAACCCATTTTGGAAAACATTTACAAGCACAATTTTTTCAGCCTCTGGACCACCCACCCACCCCGACCCTATATACGGAATTTTTTTGCAGACCCCCCCTCCCTGCAATAATCAGAAAAATATTCGACTGGTTACATGATTGAAACTAATGTTGCATCAGGCATGGTATTCCCAACTGGCAAAAATTGGGGACGGGTGAATGACCACGCCCCTGGTTATAACACGTGCTGGTCGACAGCAGGCAAAATTGCCTCATATATATATTTACATACTAAGTGTGATTATCACTAAATCCAGCATTCTGATTGGTCGGCGTCCACGTGGCTAGTTGCAATTATTTCTCGGTGAACGCGCAACAGCTCATAACTGCAGCCTCATAATTACATCGACGCGTCATAGATTTTGGAAAGACGAACGCGTAATGTTTTGGGCGCATTTGGACTCGCGCAGGATAAATCATTGGGTTTCAATATAAAGAGAAATTGTTCTCTTGTTAATTTTTGCCAAAGGTGCTTTGGGATATTTTGGGCTGGTTTTGTCACGAAACACTTTTCGATTTAAGTACATTTATAAAAGTGGCTTTTTCGCTAAATGTATATAAATATAAGGATTAACTGTCATGTGGACTGTTTTATGGAGATGTAACCGTGAGGTAAGTGGTCATAACTTGTATGTAAAACCCTTAGGGTTTTACACAAGTTATGACCACTTACCTCACGGTTACATCTCCATAAAAAACAGTTCACATAACAGTTAATCCTTATATAAAATCGACCATCTGACTTGGTAAAATTCAAATTGACTGAACGTACACTCAAACTATTTTCGAAAGACAGATTTGATCTTACGCACAAATTGTTAAAATGTCACATTTTACAATTATTTTGTCGTCAAAAAGTCGCTTAATATATTACATTCCATTATGCTATGCGTAAATTGAATAATTTAATTCCCATGGTTTGGTTACGTTTTCAGTTACGATAGTCACGCACAACGTTTGGAGCGTCGACGATCTCAGCGCCGTCTGTCGTCATAATTAATAACAATGACAAACGCGTTAAAGGCCGACTTAATTTTGGAACCCCCAGATCACATTATATAAAATATATGCCATATTATATACCATTTGAAAGAGGAAGCTCCAAAACATTGTATTATCAACTTATCCGGTATAACAAACTGTGAACGTGTTGTTCTGTTGAGGTACTGTCGTTTTGTTTCATCTGGATTGTACTGCAAAGTGTATTTTTTTTCAATGACAGGGGAACAACTCTATGTCTTTGTCTGATTTATGTTGCATTTCGTGAGTGAGACGGGGGAAATGTTTCTATGATTTCAGCTGTTTTCTATTACTCTATGGGCACCTTCTGGGACACAGACGTTCCAAAGTCTGATGAATTATAGTATTTTAATCATATTTTATGTCATAGATTGTTATTAAAACCCTATATCAAAGTAATAATCGGTGACTCGAAAATTAAATGGGCCTGGAGTCAAAAGTCTAGTATGACGTTTTAATTTTTATTTTATATTATTTTTTATTTAAATTTAGGTTTTCAGTTTGTAATTTCTAGCTCTTGTTTAATTTGTGCTATTTCTTAAAAAAGCTTATTATTCCTTACGTGTTACTTTGTTGTTTTGTGTTAGATAATTATATTATTTGATTGTTAAAAAGTGCATGTTGTTTGAATTAACCAGGATTTATAAATTAATAATAAAATAGCAAGTAAATTTAGGATATTGAGTTATATAAAAAGCGAAATATATAGGAATAAAATAGCAATATGAAACTTAACATTTGAATCAGTAAACTGTATAAGAATAAAATTGCAAGATAAACATTTAAATAATGAGTTAAGAATAATATAAAGCAATTGACAATGATGTTGTAAATTGTGGTTATTCGAGTAGACTTATGAATGGTGTTCAAACATGTAACCCGCGCGTTGATATAACTGTTTCTGAATACGCCACAATCAATATCTGAATAATCTGCGATACAAAAATGTGTGGTATATTTCGCGAATGTTAATTAAATTTTCATTTCAAATTTCTCTAACGTTAGAGTTACGAGTACATTTCTGTTACATTGAGTATCGTATCACATGCATTCAAGGAATGTGTTGCAAATGGATTCGAATGTCTATTTGTACAGAGCTATGCTGTATGTGAGGGTGCGATGTATGTGATGGTGGGATGTATGTTAGGGTGGGATTCATATGAGGGTGGGATGTATGAGGGTATGATATATGTGAGGGTGGGGTGTATATCAGGGTGGGATGTATGTGAGGGTGGGATACGTGAGAGTGGGATGTATGTGAGGGTAGGATGTATGTGAGAGTGGGATATGTGTGAGGATGGGATGTATGTGAGGGTGGGATGTATGTGAGAGTGGGATGTATGTGATGATAATAAGTTAAATAAGGATACGTTGGAATGGCCTATTATTCATCTGGAGGGGCGATCAGGAAAAAAATAAGCACAAAATTACGACAGTGTGGCAAAAATTTAATACACGTGCTGAATGTGTCATAGTCTTTGGTCGGAAATGTTCAGACTAACTTTGTTGAAGTTATTATCTGAACATTTCCTAAGAGAACTACTCGTCAATGAGTATTTAGTAGAGATAGGGTTAAGATCAATACAAATGACCACGTGTATATTGATTGTATAATTATATCATTACAATATGCTTATGTTATTCATATCTGTGTGTGTTATACATGTACATAGTTCATTGTAATTACAGTTCATATTATCAGATAACTCGATCGTATTGTGATTTGTTTCGACTAATATGCTATTCATATTGTGTGTTTCGAACAACCCCTCTGATCGTATGCACAGTTTTCGACAGTTGCATATTTATTTCGTAAACTTCGCTGTATTTTAAGTTGAATATGTGTCGCTAAAATGCACATTCTGATTTGTCAAGTGTTGCTGACTAGTTTTCTCACAAGCATCGTCTGCTGAAGCGTGCACATTTTGAAGGGTACGTTGCTGTTGACAACGCGCGTCAAATACGTAACCACACAGTCAGGAGTCGCGTAATCGAGTTCAACCGAAAATTTGTTTTCTATCGATATTAGCAACCACCAAGGGTGCTTATACCTAAGGCATGTGAATGACGTCATATAATGTTTTCTATATCCATCAGTGATTTTTCAAGATCGCGGGTATAGATTTTGGAGAAATTGTCACGTGACCTCCGGTTAGCAACCGTGTGGAGATTGCAAAAAAACGTGGAATTGGAAATGAATCATCGCGATAAAAATGAAAGTAACTACTTCACAACTTACGAAAAATTCACATGTGATTTAAGTCTATTAATTTCATTTAGACCAATTTCGTAGGTCAGCTTAATGAAAACGAAAAATGAAGACGTCATGACACGGTTTCTGACGTCATTTTGGATTTGTGGGCCAGAATCCAGACAAAATTGAACAATCCACGACACGTCTTATCAAGTTGTCATGTCGTCTCCGTCGTGACCACTGCGTGATGTTACATAAATTATTCTTAGCATTATGTCGCAGATAAAAGGCAAATTTGTGGAACAGCATGGTGTGTGGTTGCTCCACTACGTGTCACGTACGATTCATATTATTAACAGGAAGTTGCACGGGCCTGCTTTATGAGTAACCCCATGCATCATGGAACGTACCAAGATTTGATCACCGAGAAAAGGATGTCTCATTATAGAGCATGTAATGCCGATATGTCTCATTATAGAGCATGTAATGCCGATATAAATGCTTTTCGTGTAGTTTCTAGTTAAATATTTGGTCGACTGAATTACGATGGAGATAAAATCGACCCTTTTACGTAGAACATTAAGGGCATTCGATTACAACATTTTGTGAATTCGCCGGAAAGCGGGATCGTTCCTTAACTGATTTCATGCTCGAATTCCAGAATATCGAACTCAACGGAGTACGTCTATTTCCTAAATAATTGGTACTCAAATGAATTTATAATATTACATTTAACTTTTAAGATTTTAGTTGAATCTAATTTAAGCGTAATGAAAAGACACCTCAAGAGAGCTTCGGTTGATATTTAACTTGAAAAGCATATATATTATAAGTTACATGTCCTAAATCAGGCAATTTAAACCCATGGATAGGGCGCAAATAAAAGCTTACAAAGATTGTTGTTTGGTTTTCTTGAAACGGGACGCAGTGGTTAACTTAAAGACACTCCAAGCCAAGGACCCCTTACAGCGTCCTGCTAACAGGCCATCCTACAAATGGTTGCCCAATCTTAAATAGGTGTAGAGCTGTTAAATATAAATGGCCTGGTGTGACAAGATCACCTTAATTATACCGCCGTAACGATTTATCGGGGGGGGGGGGGGTACATACATGTAGGAGTCAGCTTGTCTGTCCGCCCGTCCGTCCGTCTATAGACGCAACATTGTCCGAGATTTTATTCCTACAGATTTCGATTAATTTTTTTAAATCTTGGCACAGCTATTTAGTACCATTGGAACATCTGCACCTGTGATTGTGAGGTATGTCCGATATTTTTTTTTGAGTTATCCCCTTTTTCGACTTATAAAATGTTCTCAAGATGCATAATTTTGTCCAAGCCTGTATCCACACATTTTTCAGTCAATGTGTTAGAAACTTTGCACAGATATTTATTATGATTGGAACAGGTGCACCTGTGGTTATGAGGTCAATCCAAAAATAGTCCCATTGAGACAGCCAACTCTAGTTTCTCAATTATTATTCCCATTGGTACATGATGCTCAGCATACTGCATCCATGTCGTTATCAATTTCCGACGATAATAGTAAATACACTAATTTCGTTAAACATTTATGTCGAATGACATCTCATTTTGTTTTAATTTTTGAAGATATTTTCATTTATTAAATATTTCCTCTTGTTCTTTAAAGAGAAACATGTATGCTGAAAGATTTTGATGTGTTGACTGTCAGTATATTGTTGGTCAATATTAGTATAAATCATCATTATGGATTTTAAACAAAATGGATTGTTTTTGTTTTGTTTTTTGTTTTGGTGATATGCCTTTTCGTGTGAGAGTCTGTGACAATGTATACACTCAAATAACAAACGTTTGGGTATTCTACTCTGAAAAAGTATTATCGATCCAATCCTTTTTATGTAGAAACGCAATCGTTGTTGTTTCTCACACACCAATCACACGGTGGGAAATAACGTGGTTTGGAGGTTGTGCAGACGCACAAAAACATAATATATAGTATACATACATCGTAGCGTCCTTCTGAGTAGTCTGATTTCGTTCAAACGACAGCTTCATAAAAACCATGTTAAAGATCTTCGAGTCAGTATGCTTGATAGCGCTTCTAAATCAGGCAAAAACAAACTAATGGCGGTTCAAACGACATTTTGAGTTAGAACCTTACTACTGACCGTATAATGTTTACGCGACTGAGAATAAGTAATCATTCTCTTGCTATTGAAAGGGTAGACATACGCAACCGAACAAGACATCTTTACCATTACGGCTGTGTGTCTTCTGTGAAGACAAGATCGTCGAAGACGAAAGACACTTCTTAATTGACTGCCCCCGTTATTCCACCAACGTAGTGAATTACTAAAACTAATGGAGGGAAGTTTTATTAATTTTCGACTGATGAGTAGATGGGACCAACTGAAGCATATATTAGATAATGACCTTACACAACATTGCGCGACAATTTACAACGTAGTCAGGAGGTTTTTTGAGTGCAGATTGAACAATACATAAACATTATAGTCCAGGAGATCGGGAGGTAGTGTTGCTCATATTGACGGACAAGCTGCGACCATGTTATTTTTAATGTTTTAGGTATGGTAATGAAGAAATATCATGATAGCAAGAACAAATTTGTAGCCTTCTTTGTTTTTTTTTCGATTTTTTGGACATTTTTGGACATTTTAAGCCCAAAATTTTCATTTTTTTTTCAATGTGTAAAGATTTCATTTTAGTATGATTTTGGTGAATATGTTGAATAGTAATTGTGTTAATAATGTTAAATTACTAATTGTGCTAAAAAAATTGAAGAATTTAAATGTTTTTTTTCTCAATTTTTTACCATTTGTTTTACTTTTTTACGCAAAATCGTCCAAATTTCAACCATTTTATCTTAGTATGATTTTAAGGTTAAATTCACCATAATTATTTTAATATTGTTAAATAATTAACAACTTGGCTTCTACAATTGTGCTAAAAAAATTGAAGAATTTAAATGTTTTTTTTTCAATTTTTTACCATTTGTTTTACTTTTTTACGCAAAATCGTCCAAATTTCAACCATTTTATCTTAGTATGATTTTAAGGTTAAATTCACCATAATTATTTTAATATTGTTAAATAATTAACAACTTGGCTTCTACAATTGTGCTAAAAAAATTGAAGAATTTAAATGTTTTTTTTTCAATTTTTTACCATTTGTTTTACTTTTTTACGCAAAATCGTCCAAATTTCAACCATTTTATCTTAGTATGATTTTAAGGTTAAATTCACCATAATTATTTTAATATTGTTAAATAATTAACAACTTGGCTTCTACAATGTTTTTAAATGGATTTAAGAAGGTTTCTACTTGTTTTCTAAGTTGAGGGGGGTCTAATTCAAATCCAATTAAACATTGTACTGTTCAAAATTAGATACATTGTACTCTTCAAAATTAGATAAATTCCTTAAGGCGTATGGAAGATATACGTAACTAGTTTTCAAAACGTATACATATGCCTTTCTATCCTGTGCGTTATGCACGCGAGTCGGATTTTACAAATTAAATTATGATGAAAAACCCTGAATTTTGGGTGTGGTCACATTTGTGGTCATAATATTACGATTAGAGAGTGGGTGGACATGGGGCATGCGACACTGTGCAGTATATATGTATATAACAAGCATGGCATGGGACATTAGTATCTTTCTACTAAACTGTGCTTCCAGAGTTATCAGGAATCGAGTATCGGTGTTATTTCTTACCCCCCAAAAATGGTCAATTTTAAAACGGGGTATGTGGGTCAAAGGACCACTGGGAGATAATAGGATGTCCAATGACTCCTATATTTCTATCGTATCACAGTAAACTTTTTTTGTAAAATTGGCGCGGTTTACACGATCAAAGTTCGATTTTCTTTACAATTATATGTTACAAGCAACTAATTATATAGAGTTACGCTTCTTGAAACTCGAGTCAGCATAACAACACAATCTGGCTGCTGATTGGTTGATTATCATTGAGGGAAATATCCCTAATCGGGAACAGAAAATCATAGCCTACACGTAAATATGGCGATCGTGTATGTTTAGATGTCCAGGAAGAGTCTGGTGGTGTCCAAAAGTTACGGAAGGGGTCTGGATATGTTTATGCTGCTGATTTTTGTGCAGTAAATGGGGTAGTTGTGGAAATGCAAGATTATCGTTTGAAAAACATAACGAAAGGGGCGCATTTGTTGTAACACACTTGTGCAGCGGTTGACGTTCTATGGGAAAATTGACCACTTGAAGTTCAAATAGGCTTAACCCATAGCCGGCGGGACATTTAGTTAACACTGTCGCCTATGGAAAATAATTAGGTGTTTGAAACCTATACATGTAAATACGAAGCTTCGATACATTAATTATTAATCATATATTACTATATTTAAATCATATTTATGCATACAGTCTGCGTCGAAACAAAAACATGAATGTACCGATTATTCGTGACATTCAAGTTAAATGTTCAAAAATAGAAAATTATACTGTGACTGGTTCATTCAATCAAGGTGTATCTTTATTAATAACAGTATACAGTACTATCAAAATCAGAAGAAACATGTGACCCTGGGTACTTATCTCCTAGAGCTGTGGCAAAAAAAATATATAGCAATGCATTCTTAAACCCAAACCTGTGGCGGTTTTTCATCCAATGCACCGAAGCTTCGTGCCATGTACCGAAGCTTCGTGGCGTGTCAGAACTCCAGGAATATACCACATAGGACACCATGTGGTACCGGTAATAAACGTTGAATGGTCACCAGAAACCCGGATATTAATAATTTCAGATCATAATTAGCATCGCATTATATATTAACCCATCGAGGAATATGTCATGACACACTATATTACACCTACTATATAACTGCTCCCTCCCTGACACAAGGCTACATATAAGAAGTATATCGATGTCTACTTAATAAGAGTATACAGTTCCGTCAAAATCTGGCGAAAATGTGACCTCGCATCGTTAACCCCAATCTGTGGCGATTTTTCATCCAATTTACCGAAGCTTCGTGACACGTACCGTCAAATGGCATCAAACGTTGAATGGTCACCATAAACTTCGATATCAGTCATTTCAGATCGTAACTATCATGGAATTATATATTAACCCATGGTGTAATTATGTCAAAATGACACACTATATTACATCCACCCTATATAACTGCTTCCTCCCCGACACAGTGCTACATACAAGAAGTTTATCCATGTCTACTTAATGAGAGCATATAGTTCTGTCGAAATCTGGCGAAAAATGTGACCTTGCATCATTAACCCCAAATCTGTGGCGGTTTTTCATCCTATGTACCGAAGCTTTGTGACATGTACCGAAGCTTGGTGACGTGTCAGAACTTCTAAAATATACACCATCGGGACATCAAATGGTATCAAACGTTGAATGGTCACCAGAAATCTCGATATTAGTCATTTCAAACCATAATTAGCAAAGCATTATATTTTAACCCATAGAGAAATATGTCAAAATGACACACTACATTACACCCACCCCCATATAACTGGCTGCATATAAAAAGTTTATCCATGTCTACTTAATGAGAGTATACAGTTCTGTCAAAATCGGGCGAACAATTTGGTCTATAAATCCTGTAGTGTGACACGTTTAATATAGACCAAAACAATAAACACCTTTCAACCCCAAGATAGTTACATTTTAATTGAAAAAATGGTCCAAACATGAAAAGTTAATTTTTGCCGACATTTAAGTCAAGTATTTGAGAGAAAAGTCCAATATTTTTGGTGATGTCAGTGGTGACAATAGTAACAATTAACCATGGTACATCAGACATGTTAGTATTCAATGTATAGAAGGCAGAATAGCCAATTTTGTACATCATCCACAACTTGTAATCGATTGCAGGACACGCTGGGGCAATATTTACCATTTTCCATATTTTGGCAGCCATTTTGAGCCAAAGTAAGAATTTTGGTTCCAGTGATTTGGAATATTTATAGGTATAATCATATGCATCACTTACATTACAAAGTTCTGTTCATTTCTTGTTAAAATATAACTTTAATCCCAATTGTGATTTTTTTGGTGAAATTTTATACTGCTTTCTGTAAATTCGAATTTTTGAGGGAACGGAAGGGGCTATGACCCCAAAAAGTGCATATTTAATTGCCTCAATGATCAGTTAATATACAAAATAAAGTCGCATTACTCAACCAGTTCCAAACGGCATGAATCGATCTAGAAGATATTTGTAAAAAAAGTCACATTTTCAACTTCCGGCGGCCATTTTGGTGGCCATCTTGGATGGTGAGTTTCAATTTTGCCCCAAAAAAGTGACATTATGTCTTAGCTTCACGAAAATATATACATTTGTATACATTTTACAAGATTTTCACCGCTATAATTTGCGTAAAACTGACTTAGGGTCTGGTCTGAAAAACGGCGGCCATGATGGACGCCATTTTGTCTGGAGTCTATACGGCCACTTTTTTTCTTGTTAACATTGCTTAAAAGTTGAAGGACATAATAAGGAACAAAAATTAGTTGGGAGAAGTTAAGTCCCAGGGGGTGCAAGGGTATCCATATTAGCTCCCGGACTAGTAGTACTATGACGTCGCCGGAAAATTCTTTCATTTTCGGTCGTCGGGTAGGTCAATAAAAACACGTTTTTCGCCAATTAAGCTACAAATTCACCACTGCTATCATAGATTTTCGTAATCTACATATATTTTACTACAAAATTAGACCGGATAGCACTTGTCCGTCAAAATGAGCAACATTTGTTATTTCTTGGGGTCGATCTCCTGGACTATTATTATATAATGCATATTAAGTTACATGCTGACTGAGTGATGTTATTATTATTCATGTTATGTGTGTTCGTGTATCACATTAATATTATATCTATGTATGGCAACCTGTCCCAACCCAGGGACGTATTTTGCTTAATAAATTATATTCTATTATATTCTAATATATATATGAGGAACTGACACAAAATATAGCATTTTTACCATTACGAGCACATGCTAGTTATGTTTTAAAACCAGTTGATAACTTATTTGTTCAGAAATACTTTTCAACAACAGTCTGACCAAAGTTGCTATATAACTGTGAGTTTGGACACAAATGAGGTATCAGCTTGTTTGAAAAATAGTATAGCATATGCTCGTAGCTGCCAAAATACTATGTAATATATCATTATCCTATAGTTTATCACCCTTTCCTCGTTTCTGGCCGCGTTTGCGATCGCCTCGGCCATTTTGAATGCGTGATACTCATCAACTTGAAACCATATGATTCCCCAGCAGCATGCATGTGTTTACATTGGTGGCTTAACCCGTCCATGACTGGAGCTTCCTGAAATTTTGGAAAAACCTGAGCTAATGCATTCTCTTATATACATGTATATGCGAGTCTCCCACAGGGAGCATAGCATATATAAGAAAATGCATTGGCCTAACAATATTTACCTTTGCCTTGTAAGCCAGTGAAAAACTGTGAATTATCTTATATATGCGAGGTTCCCAATGGGAGATGTGTAATGCTGAACCAGAGCAGCTCCTGTCACTAAAGGGTTAAAACTACGGTACTCTACTTTAAGTCAAATAGCACGAAATAGAGTTGGGATGGGGAATGGTCCCAAAATTAACAGTTAACCCTACCATGCCGGGAGCTGCGCTGGTGCAGCATTACAGATCATGCACCAGTGAATTATCTTATATGCTAGTCTCTCATATGGAGCCACGTATATATATATAAGAGAATGCACTGGCTTACAAGGTCAAGGTAAATATTGTTAGGCCAAGCATTCTCTTATACAATGTACATATAAGAGAAAGCATTGGCACAGGGTTTTTCGCAAAATTTCCGGAAGCTCCAGTCATGAAAGGGTTAATTAAGAGACGATGTGAACTCATATCTGAGAACTACATTGAAAATATTGATCCACACGACCAACTGATATCAACTGAATATTCCATGCATGCTAAAAACCCTGAAATTGATTATATATAGTCTGGTGATTCTTAATGAGTTTCCATTTCTATACAAATAAAGACTGGATCAAATGTTACTTGTTCGGCGTATGGGTATCTGGATTTGACAACCCCTATTCCCTGGAAGATAATTGTCTGTGTGGTGAAAATTCAGAATCTCTTGGAGATGAGATTTATTTTATATTATGTCTATTCAAGGTATAGGTATACGATTTAAATTGTGTGCTATATTGAACTGTTACGACTACGTTCATACGCTGGCAAGTTTGCACGGTATGTTTTGCGGGCATTTCGTCATAGAAAAACCACATGGTGCCAGAATATGAACGGAACCGTGCACATAACATGCATCTCTAACAAATCGAAATACATGAGCAGTAGCATTGATCTAATTCCACCAGTAGCAGTGCTATTGAAATTTGCCTTCAAATACCTGTATGATTTATTCTTGCGAGATAATTGCATGATATTTACAGGAAAATTCCGGTAGCATCATTACAGGTGGAACTACAGAAATTTAATTTTTCACGTAGTTAGATGTGGTACAGATGCACTTTATGTGCTTGTTTCCGTTCATATTCTGGCACCATATCATTGTCTACGACAAAATGCCTGCAAACCATACCGTGCAAACTTGCCAGTGTATGAACGTACCCGCATGAGCATTCACGGGCATTGGGTGATCTCTCAGCAAAATAATGTCAAACGTGGGGGTTGAGAATAAAGGGTAATGCTTCCCCAACATTTTGTGGCATAGTATACTTCTCTTAAAGGGGTTATGTACACTGAATTCGGCCATTTATAGAACCATCTCCTATTATACTCAACAGAATATATGCAACAAATGAATGAATTTGAGCCATGGATTAGTGAAAAATACACTCGTGTGCTCTACGAAGGATACAAACTACATGGTAGTTATAATGAGAATAAATTTATTTATGACTCGAGCCATAAACTCATTTGCATTACAAGTACCATGTTGATTTACGCCGTTCATAAAGTAAATGAGTGTAGTTTGCACTCACCCATGGCTCCTTCACATTCATTCATTTGTTGTATATATTATCATTATTATGTTGCGTAAAGGAGATGGTCCCATGCATAAATGGCCGGATTTAGTGTACAGTACCCCTTTTGTAACGAAAGAATCCCATAAGAGCACTAAAAATAATTTATGACGCGTATACAGTATATTATTCCACTGTCAACATGTCCTAGATATACCATAACAACGCCTTAATACTTAGGTTTGCTTTGATGATTGAAGAGTTTGGCGATTCAAATTTGATAGTTCGTTCATAATATTAATATAAATGTGCAAATAAGTTTCGTGTTATATTTAAAACAATTGTTGAATGTGTTTTACAATAAATTTCATCCATCGGCAATTGGGTGTTTTATTTCGTATATAAATGGTGTGGGTTCTTGTCTGCAGTGAACATATTCCTTGTGCACACTAAGTTATTATTGTCATGCAATTTTCAAAATGTGCTCCAATGTACCCCCAATAGATGTTTTCAACATATAACATGACCCACCAGTTCAATTTGACCAGTTTGCATTAATGTGTCCATGCACATGTTTAGTTATATTTTTAGATTACCAATTAAGGCTTCAAGAAAAGTTTAGAGTCTGCAATACCAATTAAGGGCTTGCAGAGAGTATGGGACACTTTACAATAATCGGCTGGAAAATACGAAAGGCGAATTGTCACTGTTTTTGGACCCCCTACCCTATTTGAAGTCATAAACATACTAAAATTATATGCTATATGTTTTAACAATGGATGTGGAGAAAAAGGTATTCGATAAGGATATATAATTATAATATGCGTGGTCTGCATGGTTCCCGTAAGCCTGTGGCACCTTACATACAGCGAACGGCAAATCAGAAAGACCATTTTTCGATTGTTTGGAGACATGCCCCTATCCTATTTTAAGTCTTGCACACTCAACGAACTGAATATATGACAACATTCTTTCAACTACGTACACGTCACACTATTTTGCTTTTTTGATTTATATATAAGGCATATACAACTGAGAGAACTGCCACCTTAGTGAGACAAGAGTGGGGATTAATTTGAACATGTTTATTTTCTATATTTCTTATTATTTAGAGGGACACTACAATCACTTTGGCAACAAATGTGATTGTGTTTGATATTTGTGAGACTATATGTATACATTGTGTGTCTTATGTTGTTTACAGATATCCCAGTCCAACAAAGTCGACGTCAATGCAAGTTTGTTTATACCTGTTATCAATAAAATGTGGTGTTGGGGTCTGGAGGCCCGAACACGTCTTTAATCACTTAAAAAATGCATCGGGCCCAATTTTCAGCAAATGAGTCATGTTGGGTCGCATTATGATCAATTGGGAAATTTGGTAAAGTTGTTACCCACCCACCACCGATTCCGTTATTTTTCACTATCATTTTCGTGAACAATATATATTTCTTCTTTAAAAAAAAGTTTGTTTCAACTTTTTATAGCGTGTGTATATGGGCATCTCGAAAACTGGAGCTCTTTTTCGATTAACCGCTGCACTAGAGAATTAATGTTATGTGGCAGCTAACAACGATTTCGAATGAGGTGAGGTAATACCATAACTAATATACTAGTAATACAATGTGAATGATAGCATGAATCTTAGTCTTATTTCTAGACTAAAGTCTAGTATGTTCTCTATGTAGCAGTTCAGACTTGCCGTTCAGTCTATAATGTTCATATAAAACGTATTTCAACCAAGCAGGGACAAGGATTTAGGTGGGTTGAGTTGTGTTTATTGTCAAAAATTGCTGGTACATAGGCTCCCACGTTGGTTAATGTTTTGTATGTAATGGTAATACAGCAGGATTTACCAGAGTATAATGTAAGTCGTGTCTTTAGTTGGAATTTACAAGGGCATGTCGTTTTACATGGTATTTACATGACTTTTACCCGAGTACATCATTGTCTATCTGACTTTACCATATTTTACCGTGGTTTACTTGGCTTTACCAGTGTAATTTTCCACGGATATGAGCGATAACTCTATTTCACAATAGCACATTTCTCAGCTGAGGTGTTTTCTGTCTGAATTTATCAATTTTGATGCCCCTCTCCCTTCCGTGCACCCCTGACTCAAATGGCGCCACTTTTGTCATCTTGAAATCACAGTGGCGCCATTTGAGTCAGGGGTGCACGGAAGGGAGAGGTGCACCAAAATTGATAAACTTTTTAGCGCCGATTTCCACCAAATTGATACCCATTCTTTTACATGATACGAGAAATCTAATCGTGTGATTTAAATGTGGCAAAATTGGCGCCATTTGAGTCAGGGGTGCGCGGAAGGGGAGAGGGGCACCAACACTGATAAAACTTTTTAGCGCCGATTTCAACCAAATTGATACACATTATTCTTCATGATACGAGAAATGTAATAGTGTGATGTAAAGATGCCAAATTGGTGCTGTTTGGGTGAAAGATGGAGGGGCATTTAATTTGATATGAATGTGTTTAGTCGCCGATTATCACCAAACTTATACATTATCATCTTCAAGACATCAGCAGTGCGACGGTGTGTCTTAAAGCTATCTTAGGTGGCGTGTGATTTAAATATGTCAAAAGTGGCATTTAAAGTGTGATTTAAAGATGGCAAAAGTGGTGCAATTTGAGTCAGGGGTGCAATGAAGGAGAGAGGGACACCAAACTTGATAAAACCATTTTCAGCGCCGATTTCCACCAGATGGAAATAAATTCTTCTCCATCAAACTTATACATAATGATATCAGGAGTCTAATCGTGTGGGTAAATACGCCAAATTGGCGACGTTTGTTTAAGAGATGGGGGCACTATATTTGATACTAAGTTGTTTGTCGCCGATTTCCACCAATTTTATATATATACATCTTCTTATTGGTCTGTGTTACATATACCTTCACGTGGACCATCTATGTGGCACAAAAGGGACTAACACGTGTAACTTGTTACGAGCTAGATAATGGCTGCGGACACACGTACCACAGTTGCGATGGCATAGTAGGTGTGACAATTTATTATGGTGCAATTTGGTGACAATTGGTCGTCATATATTCTGTGCCCGCTGAGTTTCCGCACAATTAGTCGACTCGACCAATTAACCCATGGCGTTTCACCAAGGCTGATCTCTACTCATTACGTTTTGCTACATTGTATTCTCTATACGATATAGAACTGCACGATCGATCGTCCAGAATTGCTGTGTCGGAACTGTTGGAGGAAATGCAGCTGCGAGTCTGCGAGAAAGTATCTGGAATAAACAAAGCGAACTATACAAGGACCAAAAACAAGAACAAGACTGATTATAACAAACGTTGGAGGACTCATTATGCGAATATGCAGCGGGCGACATTGCTAGCTATGGCAGATTAATTATGACAACCAATTGTCACCAAACTCCACCATAATAAATTGTCACACCTACTATGCCATCGATACTGTGATACGTGTGTCCGCAGCCAATGGTGCGGGTAAAATTTGTCTACAAAGACGCTGTTTGTGTCAGGTGCAAAAAATGGGGATTTCCACAAAAAGGGTCAAGAGTGCACAGACTGCACCAACATATATACACATGTAGACGCCCATTTCCACCAAATTGACGCATATTGTTTTATGTTTTATGCCATGATACGCGGTATTTAATCGTGTGATTTAAATGGGGGTCGCTTGGTGAGTATTTGTTTAGTTGCCGATTACCACCACAAATATACGCAATCATCTCCGTGATACCAGGAATCTAATGAATGTGGTTTAGATATGGGAAAAGGGGCGCCGTTCGAGTCATTAATGTGGAAGGGGTGGGCAACAAAGCTGATACAAATATGATTGGCACTAATTTCCACCAAGAAGGGACGCTATATATGTAACATTGATTAGAATGTTTTAGTCGCCAATATCAACAAAAGTTGTATCAGGTCATCTCCATATAATTCGTTCTATAAGGAGTTTTGACGTTCACATTTCACAGCCTCGACATATGGTGACCTAATTAAGTCACTTCAACAATTACATCTTCTCAACTGTCATGTGTATCGGGACGGGAATCAGGACATTCATACAGTGAGTTCGCAAAACAGATACATAGAAGAAAACATTATAAGTATACTTATCACTATATTTAAAGGCACGTGAGGCCTTATTTGTTCTAATCACCGTAAACAGAAAAACATTAAAACGCATACAGTTTCGTTCATATATACCATGACCATCACGTAAACAGCATGGTATCATAAAGACCTACTATATTTTACCTAAGCAAGAGCCTGATTGTGTTACAGAAGACAGCACAATGCTACTGGCTAATCACACACAAATGGCATAAACGCTCTTTATTAGTTCCATATCGGGAATTCACCAACAAAGAACCATCATAATATAAACAAACACCAGAAAAGTAACTTTTTATGCTTTTGTTTACATAACAATGGTCAAACATTTGACAATAACATACTGTTTATGCGATATTTCTTATTTGTATACGGACAAAGTCTGTCTACATTTTGATGTTCTTTCTGTTTGTATTTTTGGTTTTTGACGGGTGGAAATATTTTCACAGGATACCCACCGCCAAGGCCAACCGTACCTTTAAGGGATGCATATATTCTTGCAAAAATGAGGGACCTTGCATCGTTAGAGGATGGTACGTTAGACTTGATAATGTATTATAACACAATTGAGTCTGTCCCATTCAAGATATTTTCCGCAAGAAAGATACAATTTGTCAAGAGAGCTGGAAATGCGTTGAAGACCTGTTCGAAATAGTGGTGACACTGTGCAGTCAAATATGGTTTCTTCTGAGATAAAAGAAAACAGTCAGTAGCACATGACTTTTCAGGACCCTCCAATACTGGACGCTGACAAGGGTATATCACCTGATACAGAGAATTTCTGTCCCTTTTAGAACAGACTCATAGCCTAACATAAACAACTTAAAACCTCGCTCTGTGTCGATCACATGTAGCTGACCAATATAGCAACTTTTATTTTAAACTGAGAATAATTGGCCACTACAACACCACGGACAGATGAGCAACAGGGCATTTCTTGAAAAAATATTGATCAAGACTATTCTTTATTCAATTTGACCACATGCATGTCCACACTACATAGTAGAAGGTATCACTTCACTTTAACCTGAGCAACGCCGGGTAACCCTGCTAGTTACGAATAAATTTATAACGTCATGTCGCAACTAAAAATATCAGTATATTATGATTTGACAACAAAAATGTTGTTTGAATATAGCCAATTTAACACTGAATGTATGCATGGATATCAAAATTAGGGTGAAGAAAGATGGCAACAGAATTTTCAATGCATTCATTTGCCGGCTCGTCGCTGATTGGTCGAAAATATCCGCTAATAATTATTTTATTGACAGCTATGGAAAGGTCCATACTGAATTTACTGATAGCGTCCGCGATATTATATTGAGTCACGTGGTATTTACGCGGTGCAAAGACGATAGATTGTTTAGGGGGCGATTCCATTCATTACGCTGGGCTACAATGGGTAAATGACCTTGGGCAAAAGTGAATGGAATGATTTTTGGTGACCGGAGTAATCTAAAAACCGCACAGTTACAACTGCAAACAAAACATAATTTTTTATTGAGAAAATTTGACAAAACTCACATTGGGCGTGTCCAACAGACGAAGACTTAAGTAAATGAACAAAACTATCTGATATTCACAATGAAATTTACTAACGACAATTTTGACTTTTATCGAACAAGCAAAATACCTAATTTTGGAACAACCTTGACACTAAGTATCTAAAACTTTGGATACATAATTTTAACTGTCCTTCAATTGAAATATATATTTCAGAATTATATATTATAGTCATGAAAAATTATACAAAATAAAATTCATTTAATCTATTACATAAATATTTTCCAAGTGCTTTCTCAGTTGACAACCGATCTTCGCGCGGAAAGTGACGTCACCTCGGCCGTATGTGTATCGAACGTAGCCCGGCATATTTACGATCGGTCATTCCATTCATTGCCCATTATAATTTAATTACCCATTGTAGCCGAGCGTAATGAATAGACTCGCCCCTAGAAATATTGATGGACAGTAACAGGACAACAATGCAAGCGTAAATATTGGCGTTAGAAACCAACCTTTCTGGAAACACCCACTGGAAACATTCAGATGGAAGTGAAGCGTCATGTGCAGTGCACTGATCTGCGTAAAACCTGCACCATAATGCACGTCATTATCATATGGTGGATGTAGTTTAGCTCGTGTTCTGTGGTTGTCAGTGACTAATTCGGCCAGACTGAACTGGGAAATATTAACATTTGACGTCAAGCGGTGTTATCTGAAAATGTACGTTGGATATATCGTTTGACTTTTCGCAAATAGTTGGAAATGAAATCGGGAGCGCGTCATACCTGTGTATTTCATGACCGATCAGTTTGAAACAATGAACTTATTACTACGTAATACGTTTTGTAAACGGCCCGCTCTATTCGGCAAATTACGATATGGACGTGCATACATGGATGCTTGTCTGCGATTGGGCGTCGCTTCACTTATTATAACATTGGTATCTGCCAGCGTTGTCACAGAAACAAAGTTCGAAATCGTTCCAAACTTAGGATGGGTCTCAGAGACTCCTTTAATTGGGACATATGGGCTGACGGGATGCGCTGCTCTCTGTCTAAGGACCCCGGGTTGTGTGGCGGCCGCCTATTGTCGTTCGACTCAATCGTGCGACACCAAGACAAACAAATTCGCACAGACAACGCATAGTACAGACTGTGACGTACTGTACGTGCCAGGTGAGTGAATAATTATTTCAACATCTTAGGTCACCAACTGTTCCATTCTCAGTTAACTGCATACCAACATATAAATAGTGGTCTGATTACCTACCATAATAAAATAGTCTCTATTTCCCTAACCGCGGGATTCCACGTCAGTATGTATACTCAGTTACGCCAGAACTCACTATTAATATAGCTCCAAGATAAAAGCGTCCAATCGAAACGATTAACATAACGCGGCCGAGAAAAGACATTTGGTGTCATTATGCCTCTGAATGTATGTTTACCACTCAGCTTAACCCTTTCATGGCTGGAGATACGCTGGTGCAGCATTAAAAACCATGTGTCAGTGTATTCTCTTTATAAGAGAATGCACTGGCTTATACGTTCAAGGTAAATATTGATATGCCAATGTAGTATCTTATATATGCGAGGCTCCATGTGGGAGACTCGAATATATAAGATAATGCAATGGCACATGGTTTTCGCTAAATTTCAGGAAGCTCCAATCATGAAAGGATCAACAAACAATTAAAGTCAAGCTACATCCTTAAACTTTTGTGATCATTGACAAAACTATAACACTTATAGCGCATTCATCACAGAAGTTATTACATATAATATTTTGTATTTAAGACTTAATTGTCGGTCAAATTCATTCTGATTTGATCTGGCAAATTTCCAAATGAATATTGGCATGTAGTTCAGTTTCCAAGAATGATGCAGAATGTAACCGACAAAAGTCTTAAACAGAACATACAAGGTTCCTTAAATTCCGTTATAGTACAGAATAGTATAGCATATGATTATATTAATGCGATATTATTCACAAAACACGTTTTGTGTCCGAGAAAATACAGGTCGACTGTTGTTTAGATTCTCGCAAAGAGCGCAGTCGTTATTTCGTGGGAGAATCTGGATTCAGAATTCGAAACAGATTGCGGGGCGGGGCTAAATCGAGATTACACGGATTCAAGGTCAGATTTTGAAAAACACGTTGCCGCCGGTACTCGGTCTAATGTTCCTCCAGCGTCAAACATGGCTCATGTATTTGGCACAAGTATAAGTTGTATCTTATATTTATAATGTCCATGTTTGTTGTGATAGTCATGGTTTTCTTCTATGTGTATATACATGGCACCTAATTAGCTGCCAATCAAACTTAACCGCATCTTTTTTTTTCAAGTTAAAGTGTGTTTATTGATGAGAGCAAGCATTGCTAACAGCTCTAGATCGCCTAATCAAATTCCGAAGACGTTGTAGAGAACACACGAAACTTGTCAATTATACAGGGACGTGCGACAAGGGTTGGGCATCCCCCGAACTTTTGGTACATTTCCAACAGTTGAAAATTTCATGCATGATACAACATTAGTTGGAAATTAATTTGACACCATAGATATGTTGGAATTGTTCTCATTGTTTGATTTCCAACCAGTAATAGTTGGTAATTATCCAATCTTAGGGTGTGTCAGGTTGGATATTTCCAAGGGGGTGCAAATGGAATTCTGCGAACCTGTGAGTTTGTTGTTTGATTCAAGGGGGTGAGTGCAGTTGGCCGGAAATTTGAATATGCCACCATGGGAACCCTCTATAGCCACATCCCTAGAACTTATACGTGTGGCTATTTAATCAAATAAATTGACTGACATTTCCACTATATTGTCATGCGATTCCAGAATAAGCATTACATTTGTGTTTGTGCGATTGCGAGATGCTGCAGCTCACGTGCATGCGATCACAAGACCACAACATTAGCTACATGGGCAAAGCTTTATTTTCCAGCTTATGCACAGCACGTTGGTCAAAAAGTGCCTGTGTTTCGGCACCACATAGACTATTGTGCAAAGCGACTGCATTTAACGAAAACAATTTGATATATGAAATGGTTATATAAGACTAGATGGTACATACGTGTATCTGATAATCCATATATAGACATAATATAATCCTACTATTTTTTGAATAAGAAGGAACATACAATTACGAACAAAGCAGGAGGCATATCCATACAGGTTCACGTGAATTCGGTCAATGGTGACGTTATCCGCCGAATTTGAAATCGACATGCGTTCGGACGGTATTTTATTGATGGAATTATGAAATGAGCATGATGAAAGTGACAATGAAATCGACAAAAATTTGCTTCAAGTTCGCCATTAACTGAAGTGCTCCCCCAGCGTTACTATCGGTAACATTATTATTTGGCTAATTTCAGTAACATTCTCCCCGTTTACACTCGACAACACAAATTTTTCTCCGCGTTTAAAATTCTTTGATATGGATCGTTATCCTGCAATTATTTGTACACAAAACTCCGAGGTGGTGAAATATCGGTTTATTTACGTTACGAATGTTCTGATTCCGATTACGGAATTAGAATCGCGTTATTTGGAAAGACACGAAATTTGCTATAAATAAATGTTAACTGATGTCGTTGTCTTAGATGGACAGCAATAATACAGTAGTTGTCAGTACAAAATAGTAGGCCTAACGGCTAACCCTTATAGTAATTTAAGTCTAATTTAATTTAGTCACGTTTGGTCGTAACATTAGTTGTTGTGGAACAAAGCCTATGTTGATAAAATGTATTATCATACAAGTATATACAAGAGACGTTCAACTATTTGCATGGAGCCGAAGAATGCAAACGTTAGAACAACAGGTCAGTCGATATTATATTCACCGGATCAGAAAGGTAATTTTAGAGCAGCAACGCCTTAGCACAATTAACACTAAGTTGTTGAGAATATTGTCGCCGAAACAAAATTGAATAGACATCTTCAGAATGCATTGTAACGAGACTGTAAGTACTCCCGTTACCAAAAACAGTTGACGAGAGTGTGTGTTAAGGCACGTGAAGAGGGAGAGTGGGTGTTCAGGCAGCATTCACGGTGACGGTTTGTCGCATCGATTTCACACACACAGTTTAGAGTGGACCATCGGTTCGGGAAAGACAACAGTGTTTCAAGAAGCATTATGGTAAAAGATCAATACACAATGGCTGCGGACACACGTACCACAGTAACGATGCCATAGTAGGTGTGACAATTTATTATGGTGGAGTTTGGCCGTCATAATTAATATGCCACAGCTAGCCATGTCGCTCGCTGCATATTCGCACAATGAGTCACCCAATGTTCCTTTTAATCAGCCTTTTTATTGTTTTGTTCCTTGTATAGTTCGCTTTGTTTATTCCAGATACTTTATCTCAGATGCATTTCCTCCAACAGTTCCGACACAGCTTCATCCGCCCACACGATGTTAGCGGAATTATGCGTAGAGCTAAACGTCGCAAAATAAAAAAAACGCAATTAGGGAAAGTTCTTAATATAAGTAGATAAGCATGCATTGAAATGATCGTATCAATAAATACTACGTGCATGATATGTGAGTGAATGAGGGATTGCCACGGTCAAACACAATTCTGGATGATCGATCGTGTACTTATAAATATATCGCAGAGAATACAATGCAGCAAAATGTAATGAGTAGAGATCAATCTTGGTGAAACGCAATGGGTTAATTGGTCCAGTCGACTCATTGTGCGGAAACGCAGCGGGCAACATGGTAAACTATGCTACAGAATTGTGACGACCAATTGTCACCAAACTCCACCATAATAAATGGTCACACCTACTATGCCATCGCTACTGTGGTACGTGTGTCCGCAGCCACAGATGTTGACATCGCAATTATATTAGAAACAAAACAAAGTATCGGCTATACGTGTACACCATGCACGTTTAAATATTAAATATGAATACCAATCGATCGCCGTTACAAACAACAGTTTACTATTTCATCCAGTGAATAAGCAAATCGCTCACCTGACGACTACACATTTGAAACGCATTCAGACTGCATGCATAAACAACACAGCTCGCAAGCAAACCATCATCTAATTAACTCTTTCAGTGCTAGGGGCCGATCTCATCGGCCCTAATTTACGGTCTGTAAAATCGGCGCTAAAGTTTTTTTTTCGATTTTGTGTTTTTTTTGGGTTGAATTTTTTTTGGGTATGCTTAAGCATGCTATAGCGAATTTAAAAACAAACTGGTTAAAACCTTAGGGGCATCTTATAACTCAAAACTATCACCAAGTATTCATAGTAATAATTTTGATGCCCATGAAAAATGTAAGATTCCCTGGCACTAAACCTACAAAATAAGTCTGTTAAAGAATATAAGAAAAAATTATTAAAATTGTAAAAAATTGTAAAAAATAATAACAAATGATGAAAAATTGTTAGGCCAATGCATTCTCTTATATATGCGAGGCGACCTATGGTCGACTCGCATATATAAGAGAATGCATTGCCACAGGGTATATGGGTTGATACAAAAATTGGACCTGGCACTGAAAGGGTTAATAAATACCCCCACTCCTTTGTCGGCGATATTTCTGCAGGCTCGTCGGCAAAGTGAGAACAAGAAAACCTTAGTCAGAAATGGTAACGCCATCAAGATCATATGATTAGGCATATATAAAATACATTCGAACTTTAATGTATACTGATGGTGAAAATGTGTACTATATATATGTATAGGTAATGCCTATGTAGCTGATTATATGTGATATTTTGTGTATGTGAGAATGCTGTACACTTGGTGAGAAAGGATGTGAAAATATTTTTTAAATCGGACGTGCCAACTAAAGTTTATTATATATGCGCCCTTTGTGAACACATATCATGTGGTGTGTAAATATATATATATATATCAGAGTTATGGAGTCACGGACTCGGTATGAGTGTTCATTGCTTCATATTTGCTTAACTCAGTGAGCGTGAACAAATTCTCATTTCTTATCGAAATGGCCATGTGTCGATCGGGATGGTACATTGAGATGTCCCTCAACCAAATCAAGCTTGGAAATCGGTCCCGATTTTCATCTATGCCGGGGTTCGAGCCCGCGCCAACCTCATCTAGCCCAGACTGTGATGATTTTATCCACGACCTAACCACATCGGCTACGGGGACATCCTTAATAAGGATGCCCCTTCACCGAGAGTGAGGGAGCGTATCAGTCTGAACATGGGTTCGAACCCACTACCTTCGAAATTCTTGATATGCAATTCTGGAAACATGTCAATGCACTTCTAAGTTCTGAAATGTTCATCGCCAAACATGCAACGACCATTGCATTGATACACCAATAACCGCACACCCATCGGGGGGGGGGGTAGTAAACAAAATTAGCAGGAAGGTATGCCGTTTTTTTGCATCTGGCATTTCGGGGACCCACCGCCCCCAAACATGCAAAAACAAATTTCAGTCCCAATTGTTTTACACCCACCCCCCAAATTTCACTAAAATTGGTCTAAATTCTCATAAAACTCTACTCATATCACTCTTATGACTGGGAATTATCTCAATTAGTTCAAATAACAGTTTAACCTGTTTAAGAAGCTGTTTTAATTGAAACAAAAAGTTTTATAATTTGCTGATCATCTGTAAACCTAGGTCATTGTGCAGAATACACAACATTTCATAATTTCATAATTTCTAACTATTTCCTGATTCAGCATCGGAGATACATGTGGCCCCCTTTGTTGGACTTCTCACACATTTTGATCTTAGACAGATCCTTCACTTAGCGGGGCCCCTTTGTGCGCTTCAAGAACATTTGATCATTGAAACATTTTGATTTATATATATTGTTTTAATATACTTTTTGTAAAAGATTGAATTCCTTGCTCAATTACCATGATGCCTTACTATTGCATTGGTAACTATTCCAATAAATAAGAGGCTATTTTGGCACCAGTATTTATTGAAAGTTTTCTCAGTTGACAGGGAGAAAACACTAAATACATATACATGTATCAAAACAAATACAACACATAACACATTAACATACAATACATGTACATATTTAATATGTTACCATGAGCAAAATTGATTTTAACCGCAATAAATACAAGACAAACTAATTTAAACATATGTTCTAAAAGAGAACAAATTAATTTGATTACAAACTTATTTCTCATGATAATTTTAAGACTATTATAATTTAAATTAAACCCTATATAAAAGGGGTTGGGTTGGTGGGAAATTGATCTGTCAAAATATTCGAATGGTGAGCAAAATTAGGGCGCGAATGCTTATATACCAAATAGGAATTATGGGTACCTGAACTGAGAAGTTCAAAGGTCATGTATACTGACGTGTATTCTAAATATATCATCCAATAAAACGAGAAGTTCCAGTATGATGTAAAGTGACGTAAAGTTCTAAATTTATATCCAGGCTCAGTAATTACATATTTTGGTACCAAAATAGCCCAATTACCATGATGCCTTACTATTGCATTGGTAACTATTCCAATAAATAAGAGGCTATTTTGGCACCAGTATTTATTGAAAGTTTTCTCCGTTGATAGGGAGAAAACACTAAATACATATACATGTATCAAAACAAATACAACACATAACACATTAACATACAATACATGTACATATTTAATATGTTACCATGAGCAAAATTGATTTTAACCGCCAAGCCGTAGGCCTCCAGAAATTAATGCCGATGTCTTCAAGAGAGGGGAACCCAGAAGTCAGAGGTGTCACCAGAGCCTCTGATCGTCTGGGAAGAGATGCGGTTCATACTATCTCCTGAAAGGAATAAAGGGAAAAGACATCAGTATCAAGTTCAATTAAAATCAATAAACTGCCAAAATCAGAGTTTATAACACATAAACCAAACATGTAATGTATAATTCAAGTCAAATGTTTGATAACCTGAATCAACAAATTAGTTAACACTCGTGTACCTTCAAAATTTAAATGAAGGCCTCCATCTCGATCCGCATAAAGCTGTCTCAAAGGCTTATGGCTCCCTTTATGAATAAAATATTTGAATGTCTTGACAAACCTAATGCTTTTCTTCTTACATAATTTTGCCAAGGCAAGATTAATATCAATAACTTTTTGTTCTGTTAAAGAAAATTCAACTTGTCTAGGCATTATAGCGGAAATGATCAGTTTACAATGAGTGTAATTCTTAACTGCTTTTAATAATCTTTTAAATAAAGATTTTATCTCTTCCACAGAATGTGAATTAACATTATTAGTTCCGACATGAATCAAAAGGTAATTGGAACTAATACTCCCCTTGTTTTTCTTTATAATCGATGTTATTTTTTCGATGGACGCTCCTTGGTGTGCCTCCACCTTAGTAACATTGTCTCCTTTAACATACTTGCATATGGAGTCAGAAAGGAGAATAACAGATTTCTCTGTAAATATAAATATAGAAACATTAATCAATGAATCTGTATAATGTAACTAATGAATTTCTATAAGTTCAAAATATATTGTTTCAAGACTTCTGACATTTGAGACCTATCTTCAACATTCAGTTCCAAATATTTTTTTATATGCATCACTCTTCCAGTCACCATGAATTTGAATAAGATCAAAAGGCACTCCACATCTAAAGGCTACTGTGCAACCACCCCTTCTGAATGAATGGGATGAAAAATGTATTGGACTTCTACCAGTCATGTGTGTAAGTGACTTCAATCTATTTTGAAAATCAGAATAAGTGACTACCTTTATATTATGTGGTTTTCTTGTCTTTCTGATTAAAAAGGCTGGTGCCTCTATTGAGGCTGGTGTCAACTTACACATATTATTAAAGGCAAAAATGGGACACAATGGTGAGCCTGGAATTGATACTAATGGTATCTGTAAAATTCTCTCTCCAACTGGTTAGTTTTTGACCATTTGAAGGAAATAGTCATAAAATTATCTGTTATGGCAATATCACCTCTGGTTAATTGTTTGGATGAATCATAAGACTTAGGGTGGATACACACATGCATGTAATCTCTGTAAATGTCGTGTATTTGTCATTTTACATGGATCATACAGACCATGTAATATGTGTCCGCTGACAACCCAATCATTGTGGCTATGTTTGACAACAGTGAGCCAAGCTCTGAACGTGCAGAGAGCCGTTAACTGAACGAAGTCGTCAGGCCGCTTAAAATAATTGTTCGCGCGATAACCCAAATGTTGGACTTTCTGTTTAAATAATTGTCAGCCTTCTCTTGTTTTTAAACAGTTTTTTTTATACCAGTGATGGCCCCATGATTTCACCAACGCAGTGGCTATGATCCCTAAATATTGTAGTTGACAGTCCTTTCAGCAATTTATGCTATTCACATGATCATGACCATAGTATTACAGGTTTAAAGTTGAGAGTACAGAAGGTGGTGTTTATGTGTGTCTTCATTCGGTTAAAAGGGTTGTCTAGCTCTACGAGTTCTCAATTACGTCACCTTTGCACTATTGTGTTATTTATGTATACGCAAAATTTACAACTATGGAATATTTAAGTTAAACATATTGTACATTCATGCCCAGATAATCCAGGCTGATACATTCAACTAAATCCCTTGGTTATTCGAAGCTTTCGAGAACCAACCCCCTCCCCAACTTGTTCAATCTTTGGTTTGAGAAACATATACTGTTATGTAAATTCTGGGTGAAAACTGGGGGGGGGGGGGGTCACTCATTTTACGTTCAACGCTGTAGCTTCATTATTTTTTTGGCGCTGTAATGAATATTTGCATGGAAATCCCAATTGAATGTTATCACATGAGCTCGCTCTGAAACTATCCGAGGAATCTCAACGAACCGGTATTGTCGGTCTTAATTTTCCAATGCCTGTTATTCAAGGCATGAGAGCACCATATCAGATTGTTAATGGGACATTAAACACTCGAGTATCAAAACCGCCCTATAAAAGAGCTTCAAATTCTGCACATTTTATTTTTATTTTGGATGACCCTGAAATGACGAGAAACAAATCAAGTATAAAATCGACGGACTCAAACCACTTTTCGGAATGAATTAAAACTCGTGAAAAAACAGCAACAGATATCAAACAGGATTTATTCATTTCGGCATCCACGAAATAATTTATGACTGGCCTGAAATTTCTTGATAGCAGTTAGTTTGATAATGGCTTATAACTGCTCACTTGTCTCGCCTGTTGAAATTGTCCGATCGCCCGCAGGCGACTAATGCTATCAATGATTGGTGTGACCATGTAAAATACATGGATTTTACATACAGAAATTACATGCATGTGTGTATCCACCCTTAACAGAATCCGGAACTAAGTTAGACTTTCTAGAAAATGTGAAGAATGCTATGACAAATAGACACCAAAAGGTAGCATCAAATGCCTTGTTGATATCCATTATGTTGTAAAATTCCAATAACATTTCAGGAGTGATCGGATACGCTCTTTTAATTTAATGTGGATTTAATCTAGCTATACCTTTAAACATTAGCTTCAATTGATATGTATCAGACGGAAATTCATGATCTGTTAATAAATGTAATGTTTTCACTCCTGCAACATTATTCTTTATGGCATCAATAGATTCAAATGATCTACTAAGAAATTGAGCATACAACTGAATTACTACACAGTCTGCTGGTAAACATACCAGATTAAAATGACTACAAAACAATAAATATGACTCAAATTGAATCCTTAAATTCTTCATTGTGCCTTTAGTTGTGCCAAATTGATCTGTCAAAATATTCGAATGGTGAGGAAAATTTGGGCGCGAATGCTTATATACAAGATAGGAATTATGGGTACCTGAACTGAGAAGTTCAAAGGTCATGTATAGTGACGTGTATTCTAAAGATATCAACCAATAAATCGAGAAGTTCCAGTATGATGTAAAGTGACGTAAAGTTCTAAATTTATATCCAGGCTCAGTAATTACATATTTTGGTACCAAAATAGCCCAATTTAACAAAAGCAATTTAATTGAATTTTTTTAAATTAAAATTTTTGAAAAACTAATACCATTATAACATCCGCCAGGGTACCCCGAGTCACCACACCAAATTTGGTTGAACTCGATCCAGGGATCTGAGAGAAAACTCCGGACATATCCTACTCGTTTATATATATAGATGACAAGCAGTCACAGCACTATACCAGACTTGGATACTTTCGGTCTTGTGAGAGATCATCTGAGTTGAAAGACATGCAAATAATTCACTGATTGGATTGATGCACTGATGATATATTTTCTACCCATTGCTAGTCACATTAATGTTTGAGACAGTTGCTCGTTCTTTTGCCATGCACACAATGATCTAGGCATTAGTTGCATCAGGACAAGTTTACTTATATATGCTTATATATTTCTAACCATTTCCCGATTAGTCTGTCAACCAGCCCATTATCTAGCATTATGCCTTAACACTTTTGTTAGTCTACTGGAGCAACCTCTTTTATAATAAATGACAAACAGTCACTATGCTAGACTTGGATATTGTATGTGTTGTGAGAGTAACATATCATATGAGTTGAGAGACATACAAATATTTCACTGATTGGCTTGATGCACTGATGAACAATGTGATGACAGTTATATTCTAGCCATTGATAGTCACATTTATGTATGAGGCAGTTGCTCTTTTTCCACGCACACAATGATCTTGGTTTCAGTTGCATCAAGACAAGTTTATATATTTCAGTTTTACATCTTCTCGAAGCTTCTTTCTGAAGGGTGTCAGGAAGGAATGTTTTCACCCCACCGCCCCATATGCAACATGCCATATAGCTTAATGTCATCTCTCCTAAGGCCCATATGAGGTCCCAGTAACATAAATATGGTGTTTTTGCAGTTATAAATTCTTATAATATGTTTTAAACTGTTACAAATGTCATATAAGGGGACAAAAGTTCTTTAGTAAAAAAATTGCATGAGGGTGTAAAAAACGTGTTTTTTTGCCCTCGGACCACCCACCACCCGGCATACCTTCCTGCAAATGTTTTATTACCCCCCCCCCCCTGTCTGTTAATATTTGAACCATAATAATAGTCTTCATCTTAGTGAAATTAAGCGTGATTTAAAATTGGGCATACCAGTATATAACTATATACATATATATATACATACATATATACAAATACATATATGTGCTTAAATGGAACGCTCTACCAAAGTACGAATTTGGGAGCAACGTCACTTCGCTACAGAGGAGACGTCACAATAGCCAAAGGTAAACCTCGACAAGATGGCCCATGAACATATCGTGGTGTTCAATACCAGGAAAAAAGTTCTTCATCGATGTACAAACACTGAAGAGACTGATGCCATACGTTGTGAACAATCGCCTGAAGATACGCGCATACAAGCGTTGAAGGGCCTAGCGAAATAAAGTTCATCTGCAACAAATTCTTCGGACCATGTTTACTTATTTACAATCTATATATCTATCTGCACACATGTTCTTTCTAAGTCTATACAAATACATATATACATATATATATATATATATATATGCAAATGCATCTACATATACACATATACACATATACATCAACATATATACATATACACCTACATAGGTACATATATATCTACATATATACATATATATCTACATATATATACATCTACGAATATATATATACATCTACATATATACATCTACATATATACATATCTATCTACATATATACATATATCTACATATATACATATCTATCGACATATATATAAATATATACATATATATCCATATAAATATATATAATCTATCTATTATATATTTTAGAAGATCTGTCTGTCTGTGTGTCTGTGTGTCTGTGTGTGTGTTCGCGATGAACTCGAAAACGTCTCAACCGATTTCGATGAAACTTGGTATGTGGGGGTATTTTCGGCCGGGGACGAACATAGGCATATTAATTTGTCCGTGCGACGTCACCTTGACCTTGAAATCGGGTCATTTCAAGGTCAAACGCCCGAATATCACGGGATTTCGATGAAACTTGGTATGTGGGGGTACTTTCTTATGGCGAGTCTCATAAACATATTCATATTCATGTGTGTTCCTTTAACTGTTTGGGACATGCTTCAGGTGGAATCATGATATCCTTCTGATAGGCAATTTCCTCACTATGTTTGTCGTAGAGAGCATATAACTTTGCCCTCCTGTCCACTCTTGCCCGTTTGGACTTTTTGGTCATTTTATATGATCTCAAGTCATTTCCAGCCTTCTGCACTGCTGCAAGTCTTTTGGACACTTTTGATCTTGGGTGAATCTCACAATCAAGTTCTTTACACAACACAGATATGGAATTCCCACAGCCTACATTTGTGGAATGGCAAGCTGAATGTGCACGCCCACTAACATTTCGGGTAAATGTCACATTTTTGGGCAGAGATACCCGAATTGCTCTGTTGAATGCCTCGGCTTTTTGCGTGTTCATGCCAAGAAAAGTCTTGTCAATCATTTGTGGACACAGTCTGTAGTCAACACACTCCGTGAGAATATCCGAACAGTCCGAAGTTTTATTGATCGTAAATTTGGGTCCTAGCACAGTTTCATTTTTAACGATCCAGTTGGATTTTTTCGTTCCCTTGCACAGATATGAGTATTTTTTACACATAACATGGGAGTTTTGGAAACACTTCACTATTGCTTCTTTCACATTCAGTAAATGTTTCTTCATTCCTTCAGCGTTGGCTTTGAAATGCTTTCCCGCAGATGTCAATTCACCCTGACATCGATCAGAAATGTTCATTGCGAGTTTATTTATCAGTTTTGATTTGCTTTTTAGGTCAGGTCCAGCGATGAGAGTTGGCAGCGTCTTATGGTTTTTGATGAATTTCCGATGGTTTCTCGACACATGAGCTGAGTCCAGTTGATGAGTTGGTCTGGTCGCTGTTGCTCCTTCGTCATAGAGATCCTCACAGCCTTTGAAGCCCGCTGCATCGGGATCAATAACAAGGTGACCAATCTCGATATTGCTATTGGTTTTCATTTCACCAAATGCTTCTTTCGCCCATGTTCTCTCATCGCCGATGCTCTTCTCAAATGGAATCGTTGCGAAACAGTCTTTCCCACATGTGTGATTATCACATTTGTTCAGGTGTTTGCGTTTCGAACAAAGCTTGTTGTGCACCACAAGTCCAATAATGTCATGTGACGGCGTTAGATTTTCAACAACACTGTATATAACTTGAGTGCTTGGTTGAAATGGGTTTCTGCCACACCCAGAATAAATCGGATTATTATAAAGTCCATCTGCCTGTGCGTCGATGATATGTGGACTCTTCTTTCCATCAGTTTGTTGTTTATGTATGAGTTTCGAACGTCTTTCTCGGAGATCCTTTTTATTTATTTCCTCAATTTTTGGTAAACTTTTATTTGCTGTGCTCTGAATTGACTTTTCGGCTGGCGGGGGAATATTAGCACTTGCACATATGCGTCTGAATCCTCCTGCTGCAATGGGTGTTTTAGATAATCCGACTGAAAGTCCAACATTTGGTTTTGCTGGTCTCCTGCCAGGGTTCCCTGTTATAATTTCATCATACAGGTTGAAAATTTCAGATCTAAAATCACAACACGTGCAAATCATTTTCTCTCTACATCCAATTCCACGAATTTCCTCAGCGTTCATGTCCCAGTATAGGAATCCTGTACACGTGGGTTTATATGCCCTATGTTTTTCGAAGGAAGAGTTCCACATCATCGCATTTCGGCGTATATTGACCACCCTGTTTGATCCGCATTCGCATTGCCAACCACTGACACATCTCTTGTCTGGGCTATCATTTCTGAAAATTAAAAATTAAAATCCTAAATTTTACTCTTTGAACCATATATATTAAAGGTACATACATATCGGTCTAACTGTGAGATATTTTTTTTCTTTAAAAACACTGCCTGCTCCAAACAGTCCTTTGAATGAATAGCAAACTAAAGCACTCACAGTGCTGCAATTTAATTTATATATATCTGCATGCAAAGCAATGTTATACCTGTGCTGTTTGCAATTAGTGACCCAATTCATATGAACAGAATAAGGGGAGTAACTCTATCTGCAAATTATTAGGCTGAAAACCTGTGTTTTGACTCAGGGTACAGTTTTCAAATCATTTCCTGCACACAGAGGGATGGGGGCATGTCAAATTAATTTTTGTTGTCATGCAGGAGGACACAGCCAAGATTTTGAAAAAAGATTTTAAAGTCATACACTTGATTTGAGAAGATCAAATATATGTTTAGTTTATTGATATTATAATGCTGAATTTCATACCCCCCCCCCCCCCCCTATTTCTTATCTATATGATGAAAAGAACATGCATATAACATTGTTTGTTGCATGGAATATTGTGAGAGATGTTTACCTTTCATTTTTTCTTTCAGGCTCTTTGTTGTCAGATTGACCCTTCCCTCTTGGATTAAGACTGTTTGCAGCAGACCGAGTTTGATGTGCTCTCACAGAGTTTGGCTTTTCGAGAATGTCCAGTGATGTAATGATCGTTCTTTTGCGTAAATGTTTCACTACTCTGTTATCCACATATGGTTCTCGCTTGGCTTTATACAACTGTTTGTGTCCTGGTTTGAATCTGAGGGGATTATCAAATGTAAACTTCATTGTCTCACAGTCCTCACAAATTCCAAAATCCACTCAACAACTCTGTCACATTAACAGCATTAATTTGGAAAATTCTTCTCGCGAATATACAACTTCCAGAATTTTTACAATGAGAAATGATATTTGTCTCGAGAAATGATGACAACTAACCGTTCTGAGATCAGCACCTTGCTTTTAAGGAGTTTTGAAATTAATGATGCTTGAAAATGTCTGCCATCTTATCTGTTGATATATTACTACTTTATCAGCTGAAGGAACATGTTGTCATTATAACCTCATCATTGGCACCCCCTGTCCAATGTTAGTTAACGACATTTGATACTGTGAGACAATAGATTAAGGATTCCTTCTAATTGGGATTGCAGCAGACATTACAAATTTTAGCACCATTTTCAATCAGGAAAATTCACCTGACCCAGGGTTAAAACACCCTTGTCTGAGCTCATTGTTTAAATAATTTTCCACTTAATTTTTCTGATTTTGGGACAAGTAGTAATTGTTCTTCAAAATTATGCCAAGTTTACTGACTAATGAACCCTCCACACTATTTATTTTTCAAAGTAAAGGCATTTTTTGTGTGAATCTGCAGCTGATTTGCATAGGGTTAAATGAAACCTGTGCATATCTGTTCCTGTGGAGAAATTAAATTCATGGGACACAACAGATGAAAGCCAAGTGAAAACCTGATCAAATGAATGTGGTATAACTTCTCATGCTTTATTAGATGCCTCATATTATTAAATTAAACTCAAATCCAACCTGCATTTTGGCTTTTTATTCTGAATGGGTGTATTATTGGGTGGGTTCCAATTAAAGGGTCACATGGCATTAAAAACACATTTTTTTAAAACAACATCAGTTTAATAATTATAGGTATATATCAAGGTTCACAATGGGTTATGCACAAAAAATATGAAGAAAGGCCACATGGCCCTTTAGGTTACACTGGTGTAAATACTATAGCCAGCTCCCCCTGCGGTTGCGGGAGGAGTATAGAGTTTCACAGTTAAAACACTCTGGGCTGTGATTGGTTGCATGAATTAAATGTAAACTGTTGACAAAAATTCAAGGAATCATTCTCCCACAAACTTCATTTGCCAAGAGGCCCATTCATTAAAGGTGAAGTCTGTTGTGGCTGTTTAGAAATTTTAAGTGTGATTGAAAAAATGACAATATTTTTTTAGTGCGGAACTGACCCTAGTCATGAAAAAACGAAAATTTGAAGTGGATTCCCTGCTAGACGGTGTTGATTTTTTTATTGGGAAAGTTTCCACAGATGTCAAGCTCACATAATCCGAAGGCAGTTTGAACAGTTTCCATTTGACCTCTGATGCAGATCAACAAACGTTAACATTGAAGCCTATGGGAAATATTTACACCAGTGTAACCTATATGTCCACGGATTGGCACTTTATACCACGTGTGATAGCTTATCTATACCCCAAGTCGACATTCGTAATCTGGAATGGTCATGTCTCCCAATTTATGCACCTCTGTCAGAGAAATAATTCGCTTCTGTTACCGGCCCACGATAACAAACATATGCACAGTGCTTATGACCCCCCACGCAATCCACTTCATGGCAGTCAGTTAATGGACTCGTGACTGGACATTCGTAAACTGAATGGTCTCGGCCTACGACCTCGACCATTCTAGTTTACGAATGTCCAGTCTCTCGTCCATTAACCCTGACAGAAAGTCTCAGAGAAAAATCTTTTCGTCATCTGTGTACTCCAGGTGCATGGAAGCTGATGTTCAGCGCACGAAATGGAACTGGCATCAATTTCTGGGGAACGTTCAACGACGAATCGTTCATCTGCACCACGGAATGTGACGATATATTCCGAGGGTTGTTCATGAGGGAATGGGATGCATTCGGCTTCACAAAGGTGAGACTTTATTAAAGGGTTGTGATCCTGAAATTTCTGAATTGGATGTTCTTATTGGCTTCATTTTGGCGCTGTTGGCATGAACATTTCATATGTATGGTGATAGTTAAAAAAATTATTTTGTACAATACCGTAAATATATTCGCCAGTCAAAGTATCATTTTGTGGTCCCCTTACTGAAGAGTTTAAAACTTTTTGAAATATACACTGTCACTTATAAAATTCATTTTTTAACATTATTTCCAGAAACACATAACATAACAACAGTCATTTTACAAATTCATATAACCACATGCAGCAAGTGATTATTGCGTGTTGATAAAAGGTTCATAACAAATATTTCTTGCATTTATCAACATGCAAATTATATACATCAGTCTGCTTAATGTTATGTATATACACCGATCTCTTTAAATAATGCAACATACTCTCAAAATATTAAGTGGATAAAAAATGTATATCCCATAATGCTGACTCCTCGTTGGAATAGATAGCATTTTCAGTCTGTTTGATGGACATAGGGGTGATATTTGGAAGTGTTATCTATATTGCATCATAAATAAATGGTATAGCACGACCCCTAAGGTGGACAGCTGAATTATATATATAATTGATAAAAGGTTCATAACAAACATTTCTTGCATTTATCAATCGGAGGCGATCACGTGATAACCCAATCGCGTCAGAACTAAAGTGTTCTATATCCATATTTTATTTTTTTGTGGGAAATCGAGTTTAAAGTTTTGACACCCGGCTCACATGTTCTCATTCGGTTTTTGAAGATAGTACAAGAGTTTCAAGACGAAAAAAATACGATATATCGGGTGTAAAATCATGAAAAAACAATTTGGAGATAAAATAATTTGTATAATTTTGTTCTGGTTTTTTTTATTACGTGCATGCCAAGCGATTTTCGTGTTTTTCAATCATATAAACGTGCACAAATCCCAAATCACGTGATTTTCTGTGTTATTTTAACCCAAGAATTCTCCTAGAAATAAGATGGTCACACATATATAGGAGTGAGAAAGCATTCTTTCCAAGCAGTCACTTTGCTGGCATTCTGCCAATTCGGGTTCCATTGCTTTCTACTGAAGGTCAGAGCTACAACATTATAGCACTGAGATTTATTTCAGCCAAACCTTGGCTGTTTATTTCACACCGGTTTCTGGGATAACCTGTGTGTCGACTGTGAACCTGCGTGTCAATTGAGGAGAACACACGGAGGATTTGTGTAAATGTTAGCCCAAACGACATTTCTAAGTAACGACGGCTTTGTTGTTTATTTCGAGGAATAATACCGCATCATATGAATTCAGCCCAAATATATTGACAGGTGTCAAGGGTCTAACTCTATACTGAGCAATAAAAACTAATATTAATAAATACCGAGTATATTTAATTTAACGCCAATGGGTCGTTTATGTGCGTTTAAGAGTGTATTTATGCCTAAAGCAAAGTGAAATAACGATCTTAAAATGAATTGGCCGGTATATTTTATTAGTTATCAGGGTTAAACAGGGTCGTAGTTGCATAAATTACAATATAGTTTATGTTTATGCTAAGATAACTTGATCGGTATTGAGGTTAACACAAATCCCATATATGGAAATTCCAAATATGGAAAGTGACGTGCGCAAAACAGCTGCATCTCGGTTATCTGGGTCAGATATATTTATAGCGAAGAAATGTTGTCAAATTCCACGTCTGAATACGCGTCTTATTCTCACTTATATCAGTTTTATTCTATGTGTTGTTGTGTATTGTATTACTTTGATCAAGGTTGAGCTTTTGTTATTCTCACAAAAGGTAAATTTGATGCGTGTTTGATGCGTGTTTACATTTCAAAATTGCGTCGGCCATGTACAGTAACACTACAGTGCGACGGAATTCCACATTCCTTAATTACGAGACTAATTTATCGAATGAGGTCAAATTTTCGCATATAACAAGACTCGTATGTTATTCTGCACCATTCTGACGAGTGCCGAATTTCATTTTGCATTATTTTCGTTTTTTATCGAAAAATTATCGTTCTCTATGCCTATATATGGACTGGAGATTCCCATGTAAATTTTTTCAACCAAAAAAATTCATTGTTATGCCAATTTCAAGCTAGTTTATAGCATGGTCATGGCATAATTTGGCCTAGCGAGTGTCGGTAGACGTTTCTTGAGTGTGCACAACATATTTTGGTCCCAACGAAGCAGGCTAAAATCCTGAAATTTGTCAATTTTACTTTGCGTGTGAAGAAAATATTCATTTAAACTTCCAAAATTGGTTGAAATATGCTCAACAACATTCAGTTGAATGGTGACATTATTTATAGTCACCGACTAACTTCCACGATGAATCAAATTTGTTTTTATTGGTGACAATTATGTCGCGAGAGATAAAAATGTAAATTTTTTAAAGAAAATGTTAAATTTTAGCTCATTTTAAGACTTTAATTGCTTGTAGATCGGTGTTAATTATCTTCGTCAATGATGTCATGTCACGCTTGTTAATAATTCATTTGTTCGGAAATACTTATTGGGGGTAGAAATGTATAAAATTTAACTACCACCACTTCCAAAAACAACACCGATAAACAATAACGCTCTTTGTTCCATGCAATGGAAATGGCTATTTATTGTCCTGATATCAGTGATATAAATGAATGCCTAAAATTAGTATTATCCTGAAATAAATTTATGCCACTTTGGCGAACATGGGAACCACGGTACAATTTATGCCATTTAGGCACACTTCAGAGTGAAATCAGGGCTTATATTTCGGCGAGAATCCAAATCTAGATTCTCGTAAATATTCTCGCAAATTACCCTGGATTCTCGTGAAAAAGGTATATATGGATTCTCGCAAAATCAGATGAAATATATGCCCTGGAAATATAGCAAATCGTTTAATGCTTTAGAATTTTTGTTTTCGGAGATTTATATATATGCTTAAAGACATATTATGGACTTGTTATGGACTTTTTCGGGTGCGTGAAATTGATAAGTTAGTGCTCAGGCACTTTGCCAACCTGGGGAATGTTATCATTCTACTAACATCACTGAAAATTTCCAAAAAAATCTGCCACACCACTTCATAGAGAACATCGTCTGAACTACTCCAAATTGTAAATATTTACATCTCGATTCGGAGCGCAACTATCGGCTATAATTAAACAAAAATGATTTCGCCATCGAGAGTCATTGCATTTAACTAATATATAAGAATGACGTTGTGTATCATCCATTTGGATTAATATTCGTAACGAATAACTACTTTGAGAAAGATTATTCTTAATTTCTATTTGATCACTCTGCCCGGTGTCTGCCGGAGTGTTTCACATCACTTTAATCAAGGAAGACTGTTCAGAAAAACTGTATTTCAAGAAATCGTTTAATGCTTTAGAATTTTGGTTTTCGGAGATTTATATATATGCTTAAAGACATATTATGGACTTGTTATAGACTTTTTCGGGTGCGAGAAATTGATAAGTTAGTGCTCAGGCACTTTGCCAACCTGGGGAATGTTATCATTCTACTAAGATCACTGAAAATTTCCAAAAAAATCTACCACCGCACTTCATAGAGAACATCGTCTGAACTACTCCAAATTGTAAATATTTACATCTCGATTCGGGGCGCAACTATCGGCTATAATTAAACAAAAATGATTTCGCCATCGAGAGTCATTGCATTTAACTAATATATAAGAATGACGTTGTGTATCATCCATTTGGATTAATATTCGTAACGAATAACTACTTTGAGAAAGATTATTCTTAATTTCTATTTGATCACTCTGCCCGGTGTCTGCCGGAGTGTTTCACATCACTTTAATCAAGGAAGACTGTTCAGAAAAACTGTATTTCAAGAAATCGTTTAATGCTTTAGAATTTTGGTTTTCGGAGATTTATATATATGCTTAAAGACATATTATGGACTTGTTATGGACTTTTTCGGGTGCGAGAAATTGATAAGTTAGTGCTCAGGCACTTTGCCAACCTGGGGAATGTTATCATTCTACTAAGATCACTGAAAATTTCCAAAAAAATCTACCACCCCACTTCATAGAGAACATCGTCTGAACTACTCCAAATTGTAAATATTTACATCTCGATTCGGAGCGCAACTATCGGCTATAATTAAACAAAAATGATTTCGCCATCGAGAGTCATTGCATTTAACTAATATATAAGAATGACGTTGTGTATCATCCATTTGGATTAATATTCGTAACGAATAACTACTTTGAGAAAGATTATTCTTAATTTCTATTTGATCACTCTGCCCGGTGTCTGCCGGAGTGTTTCACATCACTTTAATCAAGGAAGACTGTTCAGAAAAACTGTATTTCAAGAAATCGTTTAATGCTTTAGAATTTTGGTTTTCGGAGATTTATATATATGCTTAAAGACATATTATGGACTTGTTAGGGTGGATACACACATGCATGTAATGTCTGTATGTAAAATACATGTATTTTACATGGTCACACCAATCATTGATAGCATTAATCGCCTGTCCGCGATCGTTCCATTTCAACAGGCGAGATCAGTGAGTAGTTATAAGCCAAAATCAAACTAACTGTTATCAAGAGATTTCAGGCCAGTCATAAACATGTCTTTTTTCATGGGTGCCGAAATGAATAAATCCTGTCTGATATCTGTTGCTGTTTTTCACGAGTTTTAGTTCATTTCGAAAAGTGGATTTGAGTCTGTCGATTTTATACTTGATTTGTTTCTCGTCATTTCTTGGAAACAGGGTCATCCAAAATAAAAATAAATGTGTAGACGTTTGAAGCTCTTTTAGGACGATTGTGATACATGAGTGTTTAATGCCCCACACACTGACTCCCAATTTAATCTCGTCCAGCAAAACCCGAACGGCTCTCTGGCTCCACATTTTGGAAGTGCTATATTAATACACATGGCAATCAACTAACTCATACATGGTGAATTCCTTGTTAAGTGATTTAGCCTAATCGGACAACGCCGAATCGAGCCAGGATAAGGATATTTGTTTCTCGTCTATGCATGGCCTCAGCTCAAATTTTAACAATCCGATGGTGCTCTCATGCCTTGAAAATTTAAGGCATTGGAAAATTAAGACAGACAATACCAGTTTGTTGAGATTGCTCGGATAATTTGAGGGCGAGCTCATGTGATAACTTTCAATTGGGATTTCCTTGCATATATCCATTACAGCGCCAAAAACATTAATGCAGGTACAGCGTTGAAAGAAAAAAGAGTCACCCCCATTTTAACCCAGAATTTACAGAGCAGTACAATTTGTACAAATGTATATGTTTCTCAGGCCAAAGGATGAACAAGTTCCTAACTGTCACCATTTTAGCCTGTACAGGCTTGAATTATCACATTTTGGACCATAATCCATGATTGGGGGAGGGGGTTGGTTCTCGAAAGTTTCGAATAACTAAGGGATTTAGTTGAATGTATCGGCCGGGATTATCTGGGCAAGAATGTACAACATAATGTTTTACTTAAATATTCCATAGTTGTAAATTGTGCGTATATAACACAAGAGAGGAAATGTGACGTAGTTGTGGACTCGTATAGCTAGACAACCCTGTTCCCGAATGAAGACATACATGCAGCAACACCACCTTCTGTATACCTTCAAATTTAAAGCTGTACTAATATGTTCATAATTATATGAATAGCATCAATTGCTGCATATGAGATTAATCACTCGTAGCAAACAGGCACGACAGATATGACTGTCAACTACAATATTTACAAATCAGGAGTGGCTTCGTGGCTCCAGGGGGGTAGGACTCATGTTGCTGCATGCCCCCTCCGGTCGATGAAATATGTAATGGTCAGTCCGGTAGCTTCTGGTATAATATAGCACCCATGTTGGGGATCATAGCCCCTGCATTGTGGAAATCCTGGGACCATCACTGGTATACAATCAAGAGAAGACTGACAATGATTTAAACAGAACGTCCAACATTTGGGTTATCGCGCGAACAATTATTTTAAGCGGCCTGACGACTTCGTCCAGTCAACGACTCTCTACACGTTCAGAGCTTTACTCACTGTGGTCAAACATAGCCGCAATGATTGGGTTGTCAGCAGACACATATTACATGGTCTGTGTGATCCATGTAAAACGCCAAATACACGATATTTACAGAGATTACATGCATGTGTGTATCCACCCTTATGGACTTTTTCGGGTGCGAGAAATTGATAAGTTAGTGCTCAGGCACTTTGCTAACCTGGGGAATGTTATCATTCTACTAAGATCACTGAAAATTTCCAAAAAAATCTACCACCCCACTTCATAGAGAACATCGTCTGAACTACTCCAAATTGTAAATATTTACATCTCGATTCGGGGCGCAACTATCGGCTATAATTAAACAAAAATGATTTCGCCATCGAGAGTCATTGCATTTAACTAATATATAAGAATGACGTTGTGTATCATCCATTTGGATTAATATTCGTAACAAATAACTACTTTGAGAAAGATTATTCTTAATTTCTATTTGATCACTCTGCCCGTTGTCTGCCGGAGTGTTTCACATCACTTTAATTAAGGAAGACTGTTCAGAAAAACTGCATTTCAAGATCACCAAACAACTTTCCTTTTTAGGGCCACCACATCTTTCCAAAGATGTACTTCTTCCATTTTGCTATCAAAGACCGAAAAATGTCGTTAAACTAGAGATCCAAATACCCACTAAGGGCCCCTATATCTTGAAATATTAAAGACCGAGAATGTCGTTAAACTATAAAGACCGAAAAATGTCGTTAAACTAGAGATCCAAATACCCCCTATATCTTGAGATATTATAAAGACCGAAAAATGTCATTAAACTATTAAAGACCGAAAAATGTCGTTAAACTAGAGATCCAAACATCCCCATCCCCTATTTTTTTTAAACAATTAAGAACGAAATATGTCGTTACGCCATTAATACATAATTTGTGTTTATGAAAGTCTGGCACCCATTAGCAGTTTGTTTTCAGTACATTTTAATATTCATTGGAACGTAAACAATTATTCGCTGACAGAAATCATGTTAATATCGCCTTTCGTTACTGGTTTCCTCGACTCAAATATTTCTCACTGCTCAATACTTATAATTAAAAAAAATGTTCTGTATTCTGCTATTGACAAGAAACAAAGTTGCAGTATACCTTAAAGGTACGGAAGGACTTGGTGGGTATCCTGTGAACATATTTCCACCTGTCAAAAACCGCTACAAACGAAAATAATATTCAAATATAGACATACTTTGTTAATATACAAATGAGAAATATCTCATAAACAGTATGTTATTGTCGTAAATTTGACGATTGTTATGTAAACAAAGCATAAAAAGTTACTTTCTTGGTGTTTCTTTATATTATGATGGTAAACATAAAGAGCGTTCTTTGTTGCTCAATTCCTTATTTGGAAATAATAAAGAGCGTTTATACCATTTGTGTGTGATTAGCCAGTAGCATTGTGCTGCCTTCTATAACACAATCAGACTCTTGTTTAGGTAAAATTTAGTAGGTCTTTATGTGAGCATGATGTTTACGCGATAGTGATCGTATATTTGAACCAAAATGTATGCGTTTTAATATTTTTCTTTTTACGGTGTTTGGAACAAATATGAATATTTTCGACAACTAAGCCCCTCGTCCCTTTAATATAATTAATATAACATCCCTCATCCAATAATCTCCAAATTGCATATCTAATTTCAATCCTAGTTACACGTCACGCCGCCCCTCATCATTTGCCAATTGTACACCCTTTTTTTTCTGCTGCTGCAACTGTTCAATTTCTTTAAAAATTATTGAAAAAATGGCCCTCCCGCCCGCCGACATTTACCTCTGATTTTTTTTTATCATCGGTCCGCACCAAAATTGAGCACACGTCCCTATATAATATACCTATTTAAACCGAGTATACACGGTGGTGTAATAGATCAACCGTTAATTTAACCGTTTAGGTAGCATATTTCCACGTATACGTTATCACGACAAATCCCTGCTGATCTGTTATTAATGAACCAAACACTTAACATGTCAACACACTCTGGTTTAATCATGTTGTACAAAATAAATAGATGCATTGGTCCACAGTGGAGATAGAACAATTATAGCACTGTCCAAGATAAAACAAAAGTGAGTTTTTGAGATGGAACAGATTGACATAGCCTCTCAAACAAATTTGGTATATGTTAGACACGATATCAAGTGATTTCCGGACAGGAATCCCGCGCCGAGTCGAAAGATAGCAATAACTAATTTTCCCGCCAGAATGAAGATAGAACATTTTAGTTCTGACGCGATGCATTGACAACGCATAAATACGCAACGATAGATAAACAGAATAGATAAATCACGATTTCGATCGCGTACGTTCGCCGCTTTCGAAGTTTGTCCCGTTAAGCGTTAGGGGTTACACTGGTGTAAATAAGGTTCCGAGTGACATCTAGCGGATGCGGGAGGAATATATAGGAGAGAATAAAATAGACACTGGGCCCTGATTGGTCAATAGCCTTGTGTGCTTTTCACATAAAAAAATCATCACACCTCTTCCCTATGATTTCCCATAGGTAAAATAACCATTGGCACAGGAATTAACCCTTTGTAGTGAAGTTTGAATTTTTTGGTGTGGTCTAAAATATGACTGTATTTTTTTATGCGGTTCTGACACTAGTTACGAAAACATAAGATTTAAAGGCGAATTCCCTGCTAGACAGACATGATTTTTTTGTGTAAAAAGTTTCCCAAAATGTCAATTTTTCAGATTTAAAGAAAATTTTGGACCCAACATTTATATTGCCAACACTATACGCTAAAACGTTAGCACTGAGGCCTATGGAAAACATTTACACCAGTGTAACCTAAAGGGAAAAAATAGCTTTTTATCATTTTTGATTCCTGGGAGTGACTTTAAGGCATTTTAATTCATTTTACAGAGCCTGGTCTTTCAGTCCAATGAATATCTCATGCTTGGTGTGGCTATTCTTGCTGCTGATGTCTTCTTTCACTTAAATCAGCCAAAAAAATAGTAAGATTTTTCATAAAAAATGCCAATTTTTCAAGGTTTTTTCAAAATATTTCAAGGTGGTAATAGTCACATGATAATGCAAATGACCCATAACTTGAGCATGTCAACGACACATATATCAATTGTTATAAGAACCTAATCTAACAAGTATTTTGGGTTTTATAGCCAGTGATATACAGATATATATCATAAAAGTGTGTCATTTCCACTGGTGGGTATGGTCATTTGAAGGTTAATAGCACTAAAACTTGGACACATTTAAGAAAATGCTTCAGCAATTCAAAGAGAGCATATCTTTATTCAACTAATTCAATATACACCCACATCCAGTTATCTTGGATCACCCTTGCAGACCTGAAAATGTCATATTTTATTCTTCAATGTGCTGATAAAGTCATGCGCTTGATGCTCAGCTGATCAGATCTGGACCCAATGACCTCACATCACCAGAAGTTCTCTCATGGAAAGAATATTGTACAGTCTTCCATAGCTGATCCAAGTTTGCAACACCAGACCCCTAAAACTGAGTGAAAATGGGGCCTGAACATGACTGGTGGTGGAAAATTGTGCTTTTTTGATGAATAATTTGTTAAAGGGGGTGGGGTTAAATTGTGTGTGATAAATAAAGAACCACAGAAGTGATATTGTTTTTGAACACATTTTTTCCATTGATGGGCAATTCTGAAGAAATGTAGGGAGTTACAATTATTCCGCGAAAAAGCGGGCTATCGCTTTAGGTTACACTGGTGTAAATAAGGTTCCGAGTGACATCTAGCGGATGCGGGAGGAATATATAGGAGAGAATAAAATAGACACGGGGCCCTGATTGGTCAATAGCCTTGTGTGCTTTTCACATAAAAAAATCATCACACCTCTTCCCTATGATTTCCCATAGGTAAAATAACCATTGGCACAGGAATTAACCCTTTGTAGTGAAGTTTGAATTTTTTGGTGTGGTCTAAAATATGACTGTATTTTTTTATGCGGTTCTGACACTAGTTACGAAAACATAAGATTTAAAGGCGAATTCCCTGCTAGACAGACATGATTTTTTTGTGTAAAAAGTTTCCCAAAATGTCAATTTTTCAGATTTAAAGAAAATTTTGGACCCAACATTTATATTGCCAACACTATACGCTAAAACGTTAGCACTGAGGCCTATGGAAAACATTTACACCAGTGTAACCTAAAGGGAAAAAATAGCTTTTTATCATTTTTGATTCCTGGGAGTGACTTTAAGGCATTTTAATTCATTTTACAGAGCCTGGTCTTTCAGTCCAATGAATATCTCATGCTTGGTGTGGCTATTCTTGCTGCTGATGTCTTCTTTCACTTAAATCAGCCAAAAAAATAGTAAGATTTTTCATAAAAAATGCCAATTTTTCAAGGTTTTTTCAAAATATTTCAAGGTGGTAATAGTCACATGATAATGCAAATGACCCATAACTTGAGCATGTCAACGACACATATATCAATTGTTATAAGAACCTAATCTAACAAGTATTTTGGGTTTTATAGCCAGTGATATACAGATATATATCATAAAAGTGTGTCATTTCCACTGGTGGGTATGGTCATTTGAAGGTTAATAGCACTAAAACTTGGACACATTTAAGAAAATGCTTCAGCAATTCAAAGAGAGCATATCTTTATTCAACTAATTCAATATACACCCACATCCAGTTATCTTGGATCACCCTTGCAGACCTGAAAATGTCATATTTTATTCTTCAATGTGCTGATAAAGTCATGCGCTTGATGCTCAGCTGATCAGATCTGGACCCAATGACCTCACATCACCAGAAGTTCTCTCATGGAAAGAATATTGTACAGTCTTCCATAGCTGATCCAAGTTTGCAACACCAGACCCCTAAAACTGAGTGAAAATGGGGCCTGAACATGACTGGTGGTGGAAAATTGTGCTTTTTTGATGAATAATTTGTTAAAGGGGGTGGGGTTAAATTGTGTGTGATAAATAAAGAACCACAGAAGTGATATTGTTTTTGAACACATTTTTTCCATTGATGGGCAATTCTGAAGAAATGTAGGGAGTTACAATTATTCCGCGAAAAAGCGGGCTATCGCTTTAGGTTACACTGGTGTAAATAAGGTTCCGAGTGACATCTAGCGGATGCGGGAGGAATATATAGGAGAGAATAAAATAGACACTAGGCCCTGATTGGTCAATAGCCTTGTGTGCTTTTCACATAAAAAAAATCATCACACCTCTTCCCTATGATTTCCCATAGGTAAAATAACCATTGGCACAGGAATTAACCCTTTGTAGTGAAGTTTGAATTTTTTGGTGTGGTCTAAAATATGACTGTATTTTTTTATGCGGTTCTGACACTAGTTACGAAAACATAAGATTTAAAGGCGAATTCCCTGCTAGACAGACATGATTTTTTTGTGTAAAAAGTTTCCCAAAATGTCAATTTTTCAGATTTAAAGAAAATTTTGGACCCAACATTTATATTGCCAACACTATACGCTAAAACGTTAGCACTGAGGCCTATGGAAAACATTTACACCAGTGTAACCTAGGAGAGATCACTGCGAATACAGCAACTTCGCCGAAATAAAATAATCGCAGTTCTCATAATCCTCATATATAATGTGTCGTGTTATTATAAAGCCATGCAAGTATTTTACGTAAGAGTTCTCGTGAAAAATTATCAATGAAGCCTCTGGAATAGTATTAAGTATATTCTATCTTGATGAATTAATGAAATATCGTATATTATTTCAATTTTACGCTCATTTATTATGTACATGTACCGAAACATGTGATCGTGTTTCTCGCATTTTCGTAAGCGGAATTGATTAAAGTTATAGTATATATATATAGTCCGGGAGCTAATAGGGTTACCCTTGCACCCCCCCCCGGAACTTAACCTTACCCCACTTATTTTTTGTTCCTTATTATGTCCTTCAACTTTTTAGCAATGTTAACAAGACAAATAAGTGGCCGTGTAGACTCCAGACAAGATGGCGGCCGTTTTTAAGACTAGGCCCTGAGTCAGTTTGATGCAAATTATAGCGGAGAACTCTAGTAAAATGTATACAAATGTATATATTTTCGTGAAGCTAAGACATATTGACACTTTTGAAGGGCAAAATTGAAACTCCCTATCCAAGATGGCCGCCAAAATGGCCGCGGAAGTTGAAAATATGACTTTATTCACTTATATCTTCTATTTATGCTGTTTGGAACTGGTTGAGAAACTCACCACATCCGATCCAAAATGGCCGCCTCCAGAGGGATTCAAATGGGACACCCATGCCATTTCTCTGTCCCACGACCGATATTTCTCGGTCCCTTGACCGATTCAGGTCAAACAAAGGGTGTTGTCCCGACTCCCAAGCCAATTTGAACACATCTGAACGGCGGACATTTTGGATCGGGGCGGGGTGATTTAGGTGAATATTTAGATTGATTTTGAGGCCACCCTACAACATCCTTTGTTTGACCCAAATCGACCAAGGTGCCGAGAAATTGCATGGATGCCCTATGTGAACCCCAGTGGACGGCGGCCATTTTGGATCGCGTTTGAATATTTAGATTGTCTTCGGGGGCCACCCTACAACACCCATTCATTGGCCTACATCGATCAATGAGCCGAGAAATGACAGGGATGCCCTATTGGAACACCTCTTGATGGTGGCCATTTTGGATCGAGGTGGGTGAATATTTAGATTGGCTTCGGGGGCACCATACATCACCCTTCAGTTGACCTAAATCGGCCAAGGGACCGATAGATGGCATGAATGCCCTATTTGAAATCATCTGGGCGGCGGCTCATTTTGGATCGGGGGCCACCCTACAACACTTTTTGTTTTACCTAAACATACTTGTTTTCGAATAGGGAATAAGGAATGGAAGTCACCTTCTTGAAAACTTAAGCCTAAGAATGGGGCCTATATAAAATGCCGTCTATACCCAGAGCTTCAGTGGAAAAACTTCACCACCCTAGTTCTGGTTGGGACTAAATTATTCAACTATAGTTGTGCGAGAATCGAAATAAGATGAGGTAAAATCTCTCCATTTGAGTTGCATTTGATGTGAATGTATTACTTCAATGAACGTTTATATGTAAAGTTATCTCGAAATTTCGAGATGTTATTACGAAATTTCGATATGTTATGCCGAAATTTCGAGATAGTATATCGATATGTAGATATCTTACCGCGAAATTTCGGGATAAAAATCTTTGTGTTTATGTCCTAAATCAGCCACCGTTGTTCTCAGCTTGTATAGCATCTTTATTTCGCATCTTGTTTACTCTTTATTGAAATATATTTTAGAAGGACCGGCTTTTGTGGATATTGTCTCTATTATATTTTATAGCATCACTGATCATTTGATCCCTTACTTGTTTTGACTTTAATATCAGTTTTATTGGACGAGTTTTGTGTTTTTCTCTACTTCCTTTTACGTCCATCACGGTAATGTATTTATAAAATTAATTTTAAAAGCTTCAATTAGTATTATTCGTAACTGAAAAGCTCATCCATTGGTTTTTTAATTATATGTATATGTTATCGATTTTTAATTATAGTCAGTGAAAGGTGCGTACATCTTGCGTGCGCAGCATCTAATCCAAATTAAACAACAAGTTGATATACTCTTCAAACTTCAAAGTTTCATAATTTCTATTACTTTATGTATTGAGTATTTAAGATTCATCTAAACTAGTATCTTTATGCCTATATCGGGAAATCATATTTTCACCACGGGAACTTGGCTAATTCTATGGCAAATTAGCAAATTAAGAGGAAACAATTGGTGTTGATATGTGAAAACATTGGACTGACTGTTATTATTACTACGGTATATTGATATCAATTGAAGGGTGTTGAACCATAACCACGATCTGAAAGTTACCACTTGCTTACATCAGTCTTACATCAGTCTGCCAGTTACCCAAAGGTTTTGTACCGTGAGATATAATACAGCCTGACCATATGTTATACGGTCAAAAGTTGGCAGCCATATCACACGGTGCACTGACGGGCATATATATAACAGTGTAGGCAGTAAACTGTTATCAATCATTCCAGCAAAGTTCTGCAAAACCTACGAAAGTTGCAAAGTACGCGTATTCGTAATGGTTGAACTGCTTTTTTGACAAGCATGACTCTATCGTTACCATCTGTGCTCATTCTTTAGGCTCGTATCGAATTTATCACCGGCGAACAGACATCTGCTTGGCTCGAGTTTGGCGTAGAGGGCGCTGACAAGTATGGGTGGTTCACACCCAGTAGACTGGTGAACAGCAGCTGGCTTGATCTACCACGAGGATCTTATGTGCATTTCTTGATGGAGCGTCCAAGCTGGCAGTAAGTTTCCATAATTCTTCCTAAATGCATGTACATATGCATGCATCCACCGCAAACACATCACAACAACAACAACAACAAACAAAAACCACTGACATCATATCAACCACAGTTACCATGATGATACAATCACTACCGGAAATATGATCAAGTTAAACCGAGTTTAGATTCTCGCGCAAGATGCATATTATAACAACCGCTAAACCCCCCCCCCCCGAATATTTCCGATGCGATTCGGGATAATTCGGCACGCATGGGGACTTCCACACATGTCACTGAACAATATAATGCCCAGTATTCGCGTAGTAATATTTATATCCGATTCAATTAAAATAACTGTATTTCCTGGCTTCTGCACCATAGACGCACAATTATGAATTTAACACTTCCATGACTGGAGCTTCCTGAATTTTTGCGAAAACCATGTGCCAATGCATTCTCTTATATATGAGTCTCCCATAATGAGCCTCGCATATACAAGAATATTACATTAGCCTAATAATATTGACCTTGACCTTGTAAGCTAGTGCATTATATATGCGAGGCTCCCTATGGGAGATTCGCATATATAAGAGAATGCACTGGCACATGATCTTTAATTCTGCACAAGCGCATGCAGTCCTGTCATGAAAGGGTTAAATAAATACTTTGACTGATCGAACCATGCACACCCAACTGCAGTCTTTTATTTTGTGTTTCAATATAAATGTGTGGTGAATGAATATAAGGGGAAAACATTTAACTAAAAATACAAATAAATAAATAAAGTCGCGAAAACGCCTTTTCGAAGCGACCAAGTGACTTATCATTTGCTACTCCGTCATCGGTAAGACCAGTACTGTCATCAAGCTCGAAAACCGTTCTGTATATGAACCATAACCTATAAAGTATTTTTTTTTACCAGGAACCACGATATTTGGACTAGGCACCAATCTGTAGAAGAAGAGGTATTGCATGCGCACCACTAAACATACATAAGATGACAACAACAATGGCAGACGCGCCGGCAATGTTGATTTAATACAAGCAGCTGTGTCTCCTTTGAAATGAAAGTCTATTAAAATGTTATTTTGCTTCCGGGAAGTAGAAAGTTGCATGCGCTGAAAATCTTGTTGACTAAAATGTCTACCAACACGTTAAAAGAGATATCTTGTTGAGCGAATTGGGTTCAGCTGTTGAATAATGACAAACTGGGATATCTTTTTTCTGAATTAACCAACACGCTGATTAAAATTCTAAGAACAATAATTCAATTTACAACGTCTGCAACGGTTTATAGTAGTTATTTATATATGTTTAATCTTTGTTTCACCATCATTTTGTATTCAGAACTTCAACAGTCAGATGGGAGGAGATGGCCTATAGGTATATCATAAGTATATCGGTCAGATGCCGGTAACCTGTGTATTATACACATTGTGATGTGAGTGATATACACAAAGAAAACACGCCCCCGTATTTTGTATTGACTTTCCATGTGATGTATATGCTGATGTCGTGTTATGGACGATCGGTCGTCCGTATTAGTTCGACAAGTTGACGACAACACAATTATTGGCTTATTTATTGGGTTGCACGACGTTACCGTGTGGTCAGCACCGTACACTAAAAAAGAAAACCATATATAGTCAGAAATGGTAACGCCCTCAAGATCATATTATTAGGCACATATAAAATATATTGCAGCTTTAATCTACTTATTGTGAAAAATCTGTTGATGATTAAATTGTTGTTGATTAAATTAAATTAAATTGATTAAATTAAATTGTTGTTGATTAAATTAAATTAAATTGATTAAATTAAATTAAATTAAATTGATTAAATTAAATTGATTAAATTAAATTGATTAAATTAATTAAATTGATTAAATTAAATTGATTAAATTGATTAAATTAAATTAAATTAAATTAAATTGTTGTTGATTAAATATGATATTTATTGTAGATGTGTATACTGTGCACATAAATTAATCTGCGATTTTGTAAGAGATCGTTCCGTTTTAGCTGCCAAAGATTGACATAATTATGAGGACGCAGAAGACGTGATGAATAGATCGAGCGCAATACTTTGGTCATGAAAACTATGTAGAGAATCACGAGAGCTTCAAACGAAACAAAATAGTATATCGCAGACAACAGATAATGAATCTAAAGAGGTCGAGAAGTCAAAATCAACTAATGCATGTACATGTAACGCTAAAACACTAGATATTGGAATGATTCAAGAATGGATTCTGAGTATAGAAAGACAATTAGAGAAGTTTGTGTTGATTTTTGAAAAATACGAGGAAAAACAGAACAACCAAATTGACATTAGATTTGATTCATTCGACAGGAAACAAAAAGCGAAGATCGATAGATATACTGCTGAAATAAACAATAAAATGCAGAAAATGGAAAATGTTATCTCAAGTTTACAAAGTAGAATAACAAAATTAGACGAAAAACTTGTTACAGAGAGAGGAGAATCTCAAACAAGAGAAGAGAAGACTCTTTGAAACGAAAACTGGATAAAATAAAAAGCTTCGATGACCAGCAGACGAAGTGTTCGAAAAACAAGAGAAAGATTTGAAAGAATTGCAGAGAAGAATGGAAGATAATATCAACGAGAATTTACTGGAACTAACAGAAAATAAGACCAAAATCGAAAACAGTATAAACAACAACATAGTAGCCCAAACATACCAGATAAGTAAACGGAAGAAGAAAATATGATAGAAATAGAAAACATGATAAAAAGGATAACGAAATGTAATATGAAACATGTTGTGTCAATTAAGAGAATTGGATTATCAACAAAAAACAAACATCGACCAGTACAAATTAAGATCACTGAACGTTAAACAATTTAACATAGGAGAAACTAAAATCGATGGACACAGCAAAATATATTTCAACAGAGAATGCTCAAGAAAAGAACTTAATGACTCATATAAACTTAGGATAGAACTAAGAAAACAAAGAGAAAAATATCAAAACAAAAACTTCCGCATCCATAATATGGAAATAATGGAACAATGATGGACTTTACATTGACTTGTGAACTAAAAATAAAGTAGTCATTGTGATGTTTAAAATGTCAATTTCCGTTATGTAATACGAAAACTAAGAGCCGTGTGGTTCGTTCCTAAATAAATTTATATTGGTGAGAAAGGATTGACACGTTATTATGTTGACGTGCTGCCAGTTTGGGCAAATATAAACTAAACTGTCGGTTTCTCGGTTCTCTTATAGATAGATAGATAGATTTATTCAGAAAAAGACGCCCCATTATAGGGACAGGTTGCCATGTATAATAATATTAACAGTGTATCATGTGACATCATACAATATATTGACATTAGATACATTGAATTATAGTGATAATAGATATATATATATATTCATTAATTGCGTATATTTTTATCTGTATAGTGAGTTATCATACATGATTCAACACACGTAATTTGTCTAGTTTAGCTGTGATCTGGCCTCGAATAACCGCTTGACTACGTTGCAGATTTGGGAGCATATTTGAGCTGTGCCATTGGCTAATATATGTGTGAGTTGGTCCAATCTACTGATCAATCGAAAGTTGATAAAATTGTCACCCATAATTTTAATGAGTTCATTCCGTATAGGAAGAAATGTTGGACAATCAATTAGGAAATTCCTCTCATCGTCGATGGCTTCGTCATTACACATAACACATAATCTTCTGGCTAAAGGAATCGGTGGTTGGGCGTGACGACCCTTTTCAATGGCAAGATTGACATTTGAATTGTTTTCGGCTAGAATGCATCTTTTCTTTGTTATTTGTTCTAATTTCTATTAAAATAAGGAGTATGAATAATGCATGAAATAACATGCAGAATAATAATCAGGCCTAAAGCTCTCGGTCTTCGTTACATGGTTCAAGTACGCAAATACCAAGTACGTTTCTGATCACATATAGTCCATACAAATACGCAAATACCTGTTCTAATTTCATTTGAAATAGTGGTCTGAATAGTGCATGAAATAGTATGCAGAATAACAAGCAGGCCAAAATTGGTGATCTTCTTTACATTGTTCAAGTATGCAAATACCGAGTACGTTTCTAATCACATTTAGTACATCCAATTACGCAAATACCGAGTACGATTCTAATCACATTTAGTACATCCAATTACGCAAATACCGAGTACGATTCTAATCACATTTAGTACATCCAAGTACACAAAGCCGAGTACGATTCTAATCACATTTAGTACATCCAATTACGCAAATACCGAGTACGTTTTAATCACATTTAGTACATCCAATTACGCAAATACCGAGTACGTTTTAGTCACATTTAGTACATCCAATTACGCAAATACCGAGTACGTTTTAATCACATTTAGTCCAACACCTTCTACGACAGGGTCAGATATACTTGCCAATATACACCACAAGAGCTGGAATTTGGTGGGTTCCAAGAAGAACCAAACTTTGGATTTTGTTCTAGATGGAGCCAAAGAAGTGTGAAACAAAACTGCCGGGTTCTATGTTGGTATTAGGTTCTCCAGTGAACCAAATTTGAAACTTGTTTCTTAGAGTGTTGACAGATTGTGATTTTGGTGTGTTTTTATGATACTCTTTCCATTTAACAGAAGATATTTCATCATTTTTACGGCAAAAGCTGCATGCGTTGGTGACCAGATGTACATGTTCGTTAGCCACGGGACATCCGGTTGTAACTACGACCATGCATATGATCCACCAGTGATCATGTACTCGACTCTGAATACTGTCGGCCAGTTCGAAACCGGTGAGTTTTTTTTTTTTACTGTCGGCCTACACCGTGCAATTGAGCGTGCCATGCTAAACACAAAGTCGTCATCCAAACATGCACAAGAGGGGAAAGGATACAGGTTTCTCCCACCTACACGTGTTAGAACTTAGCACAGACAGTCCGTGTGAGATACCTGGTGCGATTTCTCGGTCTCACACAACACGTGACTATTGTATCACCCAACCGAAAATAACGTAAATGCTTGGTCCAGACCTAATTTACTGGACTCGTTTTGTTAAATATGATAATAACTGTTATCGGTAAATTTGTTGAAGAAATATGCAAGAGGTTCACATAGGGAGGACGCACATACTGTTAATGCACGGGGGCTAGCAAGGGGCTAAAGTTATCGGGGCCATTCGCTTTGAACACTTTTAGTGCCTTCAGTGCGTTATACATGCACGTCAACTGATGTGATACTAATTTCTGTTAATTCTGGATCAACACTTGATCTGCATTCATGATCATACCGTGGTATACTATGTGATGTATCGTCTATCTATATCTATATTTGCGAATGTCTGTCTGTCTGTCTGTCTGTCTGTCTGTGTTCTATAGAAATTCACAGGGGACCATCTAGATGATGCCAAAGGGGTCTACTAGGAGTAGCTTTTTACGAGAAAGATAATGGTCGGGGTTAGAATTTTCTAAAGTGAAGCCGTTGTTGTCAGGGGCAGAAAGGGGGGGGGGCAGAAAAAAAAAATTGTCGCCGATTGCCACCAAACTTATATATAATCATCCCAATAATATGAGGAATCTAATCGCGTGGTTTAAATATGGCAAAAGTCGCGCCGTTCGCGTCAGGGGTGCCCGGAAATGGGGGGAGCTATTTTTTTTTTCTGTCGCCGATTGCCACGAAACTTACATATAATCATCCCCACGATATGAAGAATTCAACGGTGTGGTTTAAATATGTCAAAGTGGCGTCGTTTGAGTCAGGGATGAACGGAAGGGGAGAGGGGCACCAAAATTGATAAAACTAATTTTAGCGCCGATTTCCACCAAATTGATATATATTCTTCTTCATGATACAAGGAATCTAATTGTGCGATTTAACAACGCCAAATTGTTGTTTTTAGATGAGAGATTGGGAGGGGGTGGGCACTAAATTTGATAATAAGTCGCCGATTGCCACCACACTTATACAAAATCATCCTCATGGTATGATGAGTCTAATGGTGTGGCTTTTATCTGTCAAATGTGGCCTCATTCGAGTCAGGGTTGCATTGAAAGGGTCAGGGGCACCAAAATTGATGCACAATTTTTTTAGCGCCAATTTCCACCAATTGATACACGTTCTTATCCATGATACGAGGAATCTAATCGTGATTTAAAGACGCCATAGTGGTGCTGTTTGGGTGAGAGATGGAGAGGGGAGGGATTGGCACCAAATTTGATAATAAAATTGTTTAGTCGCCGATTATCACAAAAACTTATAAACAATCATCTCCATGATATCAGGAGTGTAATCGTGTGGTTTAAGGATGTCACAAGTGGGGCCATTCGAGTCAGTGGTGTATAGAGATCAGAGGGACACAACAAATTATATCTATATGTTTAGTGCCGATTTCCACCAGATTGATACATATTCTTCTCCGTGAAACGAGGAATCTTATCGTGTGGTTTAGATACACCAAATTGGTGCCCTATGGGTGAGAGATATGGGGACCTTAAATTTGATACGAATTTGTATACTCGCCAATTTTCACTAATTTCATATATATGCATCTCTAATCTCTAATGAGTCTTGGTGTGTGCAGCTTGGGTCCGAAATAGGGACGGGAGGGTCACCAAAACTGATACAAAATATTTTTTGTATGATCAAATTCAGACACGTTCTTCTCAAATGATACAAGAAATAAAATCGTGCTGTCTGTCTGTCTTTTTGTCTGTCTGTGTGCGTTCTATATATAACTTCACGCGGTACAATCGAGATGGCACCAAGGCGTTCTAAGTGGGGTAACTTTTTACAAGGAAGATAATGGTGCGGGTTAAAATTTTCTAATATGACGCTGTTGGTGGGAGGGGAAATTAAAAAAATATGGTGAAATAGTTTTGTCGCTGATTTCCAACAAACGAATACATAATCACCTTCGCAATATGGCGTTGTTCGAGTCAGCGTTGCATCAACAATTGATTTAATAAACCAAATTCCACCAAATGCATACACGTTTTTCTCTAATGATATACCATGAATTAAATCACATTTGGTGTCGTTTGCGTCACGGATGGCGAGCGGATATATGCACTATCATTGATAAGATTGCTATTCGCCGATATCCACATATAAGTTATATACAGTCACCAGGCCATCTCCATATCATTTTAAGTAGTTGGGCGTTCACATTCACAATCCCGACATACGGTGACCCACATAAGTCACTTGAACAATTATATCTTCTTAACAGTCATATTTATATGGAATGGCAATCAAGGCATTCACACAATGAGCTAGCAAAAAGAGATAACTAGAAGAAGCATTAAACGTATATTTATCATTCCATTGAAGAGATACATATATTCGTGCAAACTGAGAGACCTCGAACCGTCAGAGGATTGCATATATATAATAACAAAATTTAGTCCGTTCCATTCAATACAGTTTCCACAAAAACTTACAATTTGTCAAGATATATGGAAGGCATGTTCAAAAATAGTGGTCACAGTGTGCAGTCAAATATAGTTTCTTCTGATATACAAGAAAATGCAGTTAGTAGCACAAGACTTTTCAAGATCCTACCAATACTGACATCTGACAAGGGTTTTAGAACAGACTCATCGACTGATATAAACAACTCAAAATCTCGCTTTGTGCCTGGCACATGTAGCTGATATATATGCGCATTTCGTTTAAACTAAGAATATTTAGCCAATATATAGCACCATGAACAGAGGAGCACCTGGAAATTTCTTTGAAACATCTGTATCTTCATGGAGATATGATAGCCAGGTGTCCTCGAGATCTTAGTCCAACCCACTAGATTGATTGATACATCTCAATATGTAAAACCCAATTATCATCTTTTATCGAACTAATGTGTTTATGATGTTCATGTATCATATTATAACGTCTAATGTATACGCAGTTGTAAATAAATAAATACTTCATTATTGGTGGAACGGATTAATCGCGATAAACAGAATGACAATTGACAAGGAGGGCCACTACTTATATTCCATGACTGTAATAATCATGTTTTGTGATGCTATTTGAATATACAATTTATGAGAAAACGTATAACACTTTAAGCAAGAGCATTCTCTGTTCCCAACAAATATCCACAGCATACATTAACATGGGCAACGCCGGGTAACCCTGCTAGTGTTTGATATTTCACAAAAGTAGTCTTTTAAAGCATTCGCCTTTTCATCTGGCGAGACCATATAATTTTTCAAGAGGAGGTACGGTTCTGTTACTATTTGGGAATAAGAGTTTCTGAAGTTGTTTCCACCAAGTGGACATGTCTGTTTTTTTGGGTATGCCAATAATTTGTTGATTTTCGCATCATGGTCTATATGTTTGCTTTCCTTACGGCTTACACCCATTGCTTTCGTTTTTAACGGAAGTTTGCCCACGCTGTGTCAGTGCCTTAACAGTGTGTGCAATCCTATGGGGTCCATTCCGTTGACGCATTAGTTTCCTAATACTACAAGCGAGCCATGGCGGAATGTCCCTTCTTATGCACACATTTTTGTTTTGAATATATCTCTTACATGCGTTCATAATTCTATCAGTTATTTCACTAGTTATCGTTGTATTATCCAAATTCAGTCTATTATTGCGAAAGTTCCAATTATTAAATAGATTGTTCATTCCCTCCTAGTCGGCTCGGTTATAGTCCCAAATAAGTCTTCTTGTAATATATAGCTGACTAATGTGCTGTAGGTAGTGTGATGTTAATTTTAACAGGAGAGTGATTTCTAATTTTGTCCTCGAAAAAATGGGCTTATGACCTCTGTGTTATCAACGTAATCTTGACAATTAGTCAAAAATAAGTCAAGCATTGTCGAAGACGTCTCTGTGAAGTGAGTAGGAGAATGCACTAACTTGGCAAGACCAAGACTAGGTTCACCCGTGGTCAAGTTGTCCTGCTGTATTGCTATGCCGTGGGTGCAGGGCAAACTGATGCCGTTACGAAAAAGTACCGTTATTTGTTCTAAAGTTGTCATGTTCGCGGTGTTTGGCTCATTCGAGCGATGTGAGAAAACATCTGTGAGTTTATTAAACATTCAAGAAAATATATATTCTTGAAAAATATAATAATGCCTGCGCTGGTGAATAACCAACTTGATTATAGCCGATGTTCAACAACTAATACAACCAGTATTAAAACTATTTCGCAATAAATATGTTGTTGAATGTTTGGTGCGCATAATGGCTTTTCCTGTATGTGTCCAGATTATTTGACCACTGCGAAACAGACAAATAAAAACAAATATAACGGTGCTTTTTGTTAACAGCATCAGTTTGCCCATAGTCAGCATCATGGCAATTCAGCAGGACCGAACCGCATCATAGCACATATTAGCAGGACCACTTGATCATGGGTGGGTTTATAACGGCAGAGACGCTCCACCAGAGTATATGGTCGCTGCAAGAAATACAAACATGCTCGCGTTAAGAGAGAAGCGATAGCTTGTTTCCAAAAATATATACTCGAGTTCTTTCCATCGTGGCCGAACTTGTAGATATTTCCTGGATTTTGCACCGAATCGGGAACAGGTCATTTCGTACCATGACCATTCGTACCTCCGAAAAATGTCAACTCGTACCCTCCGTCTGAGTCAACTCGTACTCTCCATCTGAGTTAACTCGTACTCTCCATCTGAATCAACTCGTACCCTCCTGAGTCATTTCGTACGCTCTTATTTTATTTAGGGTACAGACCCATATTTCCACCGTAGATTGGCAAGAGACCTTCAAAACAATCAGGAGCGCAGGGTACGAGATTACTCAGTATATCAAAGTCGGTGAAATGACAGTGTATGACATTGTAAATCAGTTACTTAGGGAACGAGTTGACTTAGTGAAATGACATCAGTACCCACCGAGTCAGTGGTGTATTAGACGGTAAGAATCTCATAAAACAATTTGACAAGACAGTCCCGGAAAACAATTATAACTGGAAAACACAGATAGAGCCAATCTACTGCATTTAAATGGGCTGATACTGGTATATATAATTTGATGTATACTATATACTTATGTCTTTGTTTGGGCACTTTGGTGTTCGGCATGCTCTTATAATATATTAACTTATGTTGGGCAATGTTGATTGGTATTAATTGTAATGAACTCTTCATTGTGACCAAAGTTACAATGTATTTGTCAGACGGAAGCATTACCTGGATTATAGGGGCGGGTGATCACCCCATACATCCAGAGTTACCGGCCCTGTGTGTTTGAATGTTTGGATGTTTATTTGCACATTTATACAATACATCAGTGATACATATATGTATACAAATTTACATGTGCAGAGGTGGCATGGCCAATACAGGCCGTCTTCCCGTCACCCCTGTAGTATAACGTTATATGTATAGTTAAGATGGCGTTCATATGTGTGCGCTTGGTGTAAGCCTAGCAATGTAGACTGGTGCATTATTATCTTTTGCGTTGTTCAATTTTACAGATCCATCGAGTAGAGGAGATGCAGATATCTTCGCGATATACGTGAAGTAATTATAATTAGCAGAGAGACATAGTGATACAGCCAGAGGAATATCTTCGTACTCAGCCTACAACCATGGGCCGATCTGTCCTATGCTGCAACAGAACAGATTCATCAACAAATGAGCATGTACTCCGAAAATATTTCACCATGTTTGAAATGTCTCGACTGTTAGAAATTGGACAGAATTATTGTTATCAATATATTATTTTCAAATAAGATATCGATCCTAATTTCATTTCTGGCCACCATTAAACACAATTTTGGTCAAAATGAAGTTTGAAAAAGAAATACAATGTTCGTAATTGTGGGGGAAGGGATAATTTGTTTAACATTTCCATGTTTTCATTTAGCAATGTATTACACTCAAATCTTAACTTTGAAGTTTGAATGCTGTTCTTCAGCTGCCGATTTACTTGGATATATACTCGTCGACGAGTAACATTACTTGATGTTCATTTTATCGGTTCCACAATCGCAATAAATTTTATCATTTCAATCGCAATTAAACTAACATTTTTTATAGAAGTGTTTTTTCAGTTACAGTTAATTTTGGCTTGATCGATCTGGACAATTTTCAAATGAACACGGACAGTACAGTTTCTCAGAATAATGCAGAATGATTTGTGACATACACAAGTCTCAAATAAAACAAAGAGTGATTTCCTCTCATTTTGCGTGTGCTGGCAGCGGTAAATCCTGCGTAGCAGGGGACTGAACTCTGCATGAAGCTTGGTGTTATACCAATTATATTATCCATAACGCCGCTCGAAAATAAAAAAAAATATTCCAATGTAAACTTACTCACTAATGAGAATATATTCGCTGATGAACCATTCATATCAGTAACTACATATACATGTACGAAGTGAGTGGACAATGCGTCAATATAAGTGCATGGACATTTTTGTAAATTTGATGTGACGACAATAGGTGACAAGTCGTAGTTGTTTTCAAATTCACGATTGTCGATGTGGAACAAAACTTTCTGCGCCAATTTGTGGTCAACCATCATATACAAAATACAATGAAATTGGTAACCATATGCAGTGACTGGTGTAAAAGGCTCAAAGGGCAAGATAATATTTGCAAATATTTTGTGATAATTTTATGTTGACATGCGGAATTGCGGATGTTTGAAATTCGAAATTGGTTTTTGTTTTATATATGTTGCCATGTATTCGGGACTGCTGCATGTTATATGACTTATATCGACTAGCAGAAATACTGAGAAAGAATAAGACATTGATAGCCACTACATGTACATTTAATAGTATTGAGATTGGAATATAGGCTCAATAATATCATTCAATACCTATGCCTTTGAAATAAAATGATACGAATTGTTGCTTGATATAGCTTTAACATTCAGCTAACTCAATATAGCTATACACAGATGGGCTACATGTACCGTTATAAAAATCATCACGAGCGCCCAACCTGGCGATGCATACAGTCTTATCTGGTCACTAATATGGGAATATATCATACTCAGACATGATGCAACGGCTAAGCACAGTTACAAAACCTAAAGTGATGTGAAACACTCCGGTAGGGTGATCAAAAGAAATTGAGAATAATCTTGCTCAAAGTAGCTATTTTCAACGAATATTAATCCAAATTGACAACACACACCGTCATTCTTATATATTAATGAAATGAAATGACTCTCGATGGCAAAATCACTTGAGTTAGTTTATCGCCGATAGTTGCGTCCGGAATCGAGATGTACATATTTACAATTGAGCGTAGTTCAGACAATGCTTTCTGTGGAGTGGTACGGTCGATTTCTCTGAAATTTTCTCTGAAATTTTCGGCGAAGTTTGTAGAATGCTACATGCCCCAGGTTGGGATAACGCCTGATTACTAACTTATCAAATTCACACACCCGAACAAGTCCATAATATGTATTTAAGTAATATAATTCCAATACATTAATGTTTCATAATTAATCTTTGACATGTTGATTGGAAAACATTTGTATGATTGTATCACACATTTTCCTACCTCGAACCACCCTCTCTGTGTCTGGACTTCTTTTGTAGACCCTCTAATACATTTAACTTTTTATATAACTCAATATTCTAATTTTGATCTTACAATTTTATTCTTATTTTATAAATAGTGGTTTGGTAAATGTCAACCAAAATGCACTTTTTAACAATCAAAATAATATATCGAACACAAAACAAATCTAAACAGTAACATTTAATGAGCATTTCTGAGACTAACACAAATTTAACAAGATCTAGAAATTACAAACTGAAAATCGAAATTGATATAAAACTAAGAAAATCATAATTAAAAACTGAAACCTTACTGGCGGCGCGGAGATAGTCGACACTCTAAAAAAAGTGCTCAACTATATACTGTAACTGAAAACTTAAGCAAACCATGGGAATGATATTATTCAACGCATAGCGGCATATGCATGGATTTTATCATAATAAACTCTTTGGCGACAAAATAGCTGTAAAATGTGATATTGTAACGCTTTGTGTGTAAGATCAAATCGGTCTTTCCAGAATAGTGATAGGGTTCGTTCACACACTGGCAAATTTGCCTGACAGTCTGACAGTCCAACAGGCTCATATTTGCCCTACAGCATAGTCCATATAGACGGGGGTTTCAATCGGTATTTTACCGGTATTAAATAATCGAAAAACAGTGACATTAAAAAAAATCTCTGAATCATTATATTGTTGCCGAGGAGTACATTGGGTGAGGGCTTGTTTCGAAAGTTGGGGAATTAGATATCATGTACAATACATGAAGTGCAATTAATAGGTTTTCTCCGACAGTGAACGTGTTACCAGCATTCCTGTATAGCAGATGGCGCTGTGTTCCTACCAATACTGTATAGGGGTTGCCATGGGTGGTGCCGATATCATATATAGGGAAGTCACTAGAAGGTTATATATCTTTATTTTCTCGACCTCACCCTTGGGTTTGAATTTTCTAACTGATACCCCAGGTTTCCAGTCGATGTGTTGGAAACTTTCCAACTAATGTCCATTTCAGTCAAAACAAAAAAGTTTTGTTTAAAAATAACAATATTCACACTATAATTATGTGGCAAGAAACTAGCCGCACCCACCTCTTAATCAGTCTGAAACTTCCAGATGCGGGAATTCATTGAGTTGGAATTGTTCAACTGTTATCTTCGGCTTTCCATCTGTTGGAAATTTCCAACCGAACACCCAAATATGATTGGAAACTTTCCATCTAATGGCCGATTCAGTCCAAAAATATAGCAATAATCTGAAAGATATTCGACTTTTAGTCTAAAAGCAACAAAATTCACACTGGTTACATGATTGAAAGACAAACCATCGGAACAATTTCATATAATGTGGTGTAAAATGTCCAACTAATGTTGCATCAAGCATGGTATTCCCAACTGGCAAAGATTGGGGCGGGTGAATGACCACGCACCTGGATATAACACGTGCTGGTCGACAGCAGGCAAAATGCATCCTATATATAAAATCGACCATCTGACTTAGTAAAAGTCAAATTGAGGAACGTATACCCTCAAACTATTTTCGAAAGACCGATTTGATCTTACGCACAAATTGTTAAAATGTCACATTTTACAACTATTTTGTCGCCAAAAAGTAACTTAATATGTTACATTCCATTATGCTACGCGTAAATTGAATAATTTAATTCCCATGGTTTGGTTACGTTTTGAGTTACGATAGTTGCGCACAACTTTTAAAGCGTCGACGATCTCAGCGCCCTCTGTCGTCATAATTAACAACAATGAGAAACCCGCTAAAGCCGAATTAATTTTGGAACCCCAGATCACATTATATAAAATACTTGCCATGTTGTATACCATTTGAAAGAGGAAGCTCCGAAACATTGTATTATCAACTTATCCGGTGTAACAAACTGAGCATGTTGTTCTGTTGAGGTACTGTTGTGTTTTTTTCATCTGGTTTGTACTGCAAAGTGTATTTTGTTTCAATGGCAGGGGAATAACTCGATGTCTTTGTTTGAATTATGTTGCATTCTGTGAGCGAAAGGAGAGAAATGTTTCTATGATGTCAGCTATTTTCTATTACGCTATGGGCACTTCTGAGACACAGACGTTCCAAATGGTGATGAATTATAGTATTTTAATTATATTTTATATCATAGATTGTTATTAAAACCCTATATCAAGGCACTATAAAAGTAATAATCAGTGACTCGAAAATTAAATAGGCCTAGAATCAAAAGTCTAGTATGAAGTTTTAATTTTAATTTTAATTTTTTTAATTTAATTTAGGTTTTCAGTTTGTAATTTCTAGCTCTTGTTTAATTTGTGTTATTTCTTTAAAAAAAGCTTATTATTCCTTACGTGTTACTTTGTTGTTTTGTGTTAAGTATGTTATTTTGATTGTTAAAAAGTGCATGTTGTTTGAATTAACCAGGATTGATAAATTAAGAATATAATAGCAAGTAAATTTAGGATATTGAGTTATATAAAAAGCGAAATATATAGGAATAAAATAGTAATATGAAACTTAACATTTGAATCAGTAAACTGTATAAGAATAAAATTGCAAGATAAACATTTAAATAATGAGTTAAGAATAATTTAAAAAAATTGACGATGATGTTGTAAATTGCGGTTATTCGAATAGACTTATGAATGGGGTTCCAACATGTAACCCAAGCATTGATAGAACTTTGTCTGAATACATCACAAACAATATCTGAATAATCTGCGATGTTAACATTTGTGGTATATTTCGCGAATGTGAGTACATTTCTGATACATTGAGTATCGTATCACGTGCCTTCGGGAAAGGTGTTGCAAATGGATTCGAATTTCTATTTGTGCCAAGCTGTGATGTATGTGAGGGTGGGATGTATGTGAGGGTGCGATGTATGTGAGGGTGGACATTTTTTCACTTCGGCACATTAACCCTTTCTATACTAAATGGATTCTCCCAATAAGTTAACTAAGGATACGTTGGACTGGCCTATTATTCATCTGGAGGGGCGATCAGCAAAAATAAGCACAAAATGACGACAGTTTAATACAAGTGCTGAAGGTGTCATAGTCTTTGGTCGGAAATGTTCAGACTAACTTTTTCTTTTTAAATGTTTATTGAAGAATCAATCACAGTGAGGAATGTTATATACAAAATGGTCAATGGAATTTATATTTATATACAGGTAATGGCATTCCTCGCGTTCACATATATATCTTTCTTACTGCACGCACTCTCTTGGCTCACGACATTCGCTCATCAGTGGTATAAAATTATATAACAATAAATATATGAATATGTATAGTATATAGTAATGTATTATAAATACGTCGGATGTTTCGGATAAACTCAACTCTCAACATAGATGGTATTGTGGAGATGGTGGTAGATAGTATTTGTTTTAACTGACTGGGTGATAATCGTTAGCAGTCTCAAAACTTCAGGTAACTTTGTCGATTTTTGATTAAGTCGCCTGTTTGTTTAAAGCTTTTTCTATAAGGAACCAGTTTTTCAAGAATTCTGAAAGTTTCGATTGACATCGTGCTGTATATTTCTCGCAATTGTATCTATATGCCAACTCTTTAAGGAAAACATTAACAGACAAAACGATTGTTGAAGTTGAAGTTATTTTCTGAACATTTCCTAAGAGAACTACTCGTCAATGAGTATTTAGCATAGAAATGGTTAAGATCAATACAAATGACCATGTGTATATTGATTGTATAATTATATTGTTACAATATGCTTATGTTATTCACATCTTTGTGTGTTATACATGTACATAGTTCATTGTATATAGTTCATATTCTCAGATAACTCGGTCGTATTGTGATTTGTGTCGACTAATATGCTATTCATATGATTATAACATACATGAAGGGACGCAGCGACATATTATGTGTGTCGAACCCACCCCTCTAATTGGATTAGAGTAATACTAGTCGGACATAATATAACAAGTATATGTGTGCAATCTAATAATATAATTTTACAAACATCGATTAATCGAGAAGTGTATAATAGAATAGATTCACTATATGTGATATTAAAGAAATACTTCCCCAGCATTAGAATGATATGGGCGTACAAATACACCATCTGTTTGTCATATGAGGTTGGCTTCGACAATCACAACGTGGTATATCACCGTTTCTCGGTTAGAACATAACCTTATATGGGCTATGTGCATGGCAAATTATAGGCTATATTTATAGGCTATATATGTATATGGCCAATTTGCAACGAAGTGAAACAATATAATCTTTCCGATATGGAAATGGTTGATGGTCATGACCAGCATTTGGTTGAATGTCGTAGTCATCTAAAGCAACTGACGATGATATTTAAATTGTGGCTATTCGAAAGGACTTATGAATGGTGTTCAAACATGTAACCCAAGCATTGGTATAACTTTGTCTGAATACGCCACAAACAATGGCTGCGGACACACGTACCACAGAAGCGATGGCATAGTAGGTGTGCCAATTAATTATGGTGGAGTTTGGTGACAATTAGTTGTCATTACGCCACATGTGGTGTAAGTTGTTTCGGAGATTTTGATATTCTGTGGTCGAATGCATAGTGGGAGATTTTTTTTTGTACCTTACTCAATCGTACCGATAGAATCACGTAGATGCTGAAATTGTAAAGTTAACGCCACCGGTGTATAATATGTTTTTGAAAATATGACTCAATCGTACAGGACAGACTGAAATTGTAAACTTAAAGTCACCGGTGTAATACTATGTTGTTGATAATATAAATAATCTGATAGCCTGAAAATAATGTATAACCCATTGGGGGCCCCTGGTGTAGTGAAGTGAATTATGGGTAATTTTAATTGGAGTGCGCATGCCTGTTCTGTTGGAGTAACCGCTATCTTTTATTTTCTGGTCATCAAGTCAAAATTGTATCGTATACACAATGTGTTTGTACCGATGGATGTATCGTGACTCGACTCGTTTTCGTGGTCATATAGGCCCTATATATAACCTATGATCACGAAAACGAGCAGAGTCGCGATATCTGATAGAATTCCAGGAATCGTACATTCACTTTCAATAGTATAGATTCTCTGAATCTGCCGCGGAATTCCCAAAATTGTAGGCTACTTTCATTTTCAATAGGATTTTCCGAATTTCCACTTTCACTTTTACCACGCAAAGCGACCTTAGTTGACACATATATATGGCACACTGGCTGAGCCCATGACAAATAGTTTAATTTAAGTAGCATTACTTCTTTCATTTAATTAAAGCTCACCTCGTTAAAACGCATGTCAATCGTATTTGTTTACAAATTGCATTGGGTGCGACGATTTGCAGTAGGGCCCTATTTGCGGGGTTCACTTTGCGGAAGTCCCCGAATTCGCGGAGGTCCCCTAAAATGGGCGATATATGTAGATTTTAATGAGGGAACGGGTGCGTATATGTCAATTGATACCTATTTTAAACAAATAACGACATTACCATCATAATAGAGGTATGTTCTATCAATTATATATGCGCCGAGTTCACTTGGTGCAAATCAAACGGCGATAAATATTCTCGTGTGCCAGAAGGACTCCTTAAAGTTGTAAATAAGATGAATATTTATTAGATGTTATTTAACAAGTCAATGAAATAATATTATTCATTAGTTAGCGCCTATATTAGCGCTAACTAATGAATAATATTTTATATTATAATTATATTATAATTTATATTTATGGCTAATAATATGATCTTGGTGGCGTTACCATTTCTGACTATGGTTTTCGTGTAATTAATATGCCATAGAAAGCCATGTCGCCCTCTGCAAATTCGCACAATGAGTCTACCAAGCTCTACCAGCTACGGTCGATCGCTCAAGGATGTATATACCCGAATGTCTTTATATTAAAGATATATATATATATATATATATATATATATAAACGTACCACAATAATGCTATGTGAGTTTAATTGGTCCAGTCGACTCATTGTGCGGAAAATCAGCGGGCGACATGGATAGCTATGGCACAGAATTATGACGGACCAATTGTCAACTAACTCCACCATAATAAATTGTCACACCTACTATGCCATCGTTACTGTGGTACGTGTGTCCGCAGCCAATATCTGAATAATCTGCGATGGTAAAATGTGTGGTACATTTCTCGAATGTGAATTAAACTTTCATTTCAAATTTTAGGAGTAAATAAAATGTTTTTGATACATTGAGTATCGTATCACAGTCATGCATTCAGGAAATGTGTTGCTTGTATGTGAGGGTGGGATGTATGTGAGGGTGGGATGTATGTGAGGATGGGATGTATGTCAGGGTGGGATGTATGTCAGGGTGGGATGTATATGAGGGTGGGATGTATATGAGGGTGGGATGTATGTGAGGATGGGATGTATGTGATGATGGGAAGTTATTATCTGAACATTCCCTTAGAGAACTACTCGTCAATGAATATTTAGCATAGAAAGGGTTAAGATTAATACAAATGACCATGCGTATATTGATTGTATAATATATTGTTACAATATGCTTATGTTATTCACATCTTTGTGTGTTATACATGTACATAGTTCATTGTATACAGTTCATATTCTCAGATAACTCGGTCGTATTGTGATTTGTTTCGACTAATATGCTATTCATATGGTTATAACATACATGATGGGGCGCATCGACAGATTGTGTTTGTCGAAACACCCCTCTAATTGGATTAGAGTAATGATATATTTGTGTGTATAATCTAATAAGATAATTTTACAAACATCGATTCAATCCAGATGTGTGTAATAGATTCACTATATCTGAATAATTATATAAGTTATTGTGATATTACAGAAATACTCCCCCAGCATTAGAATATGGGCGAGCAAATAAACCATGTTTTGTCATAGGAGGTTGGCCTCGACAATCATAATGTGGTACATCACTGTTTCTCATTTTGATTATAACCTTATATCGGATATATACATGGTCAATAATAGGCTATCTATAGGCTATATATGTACATGGCCAATTTGTAACGAGTGCAACAACACAATCTTTCCTAGATGGAAATGGTTGGTGGCCATGCATGACCAGCATTTGGTCGCATGTCGTAGTCATATCAAGCAATTGACGATTTTGTTGTAAATTGTGGCTATTCGAATGGACGTGTGAATGGTGTTTAAACTTGTGACCCAAGCATAGGCAGAACTTCGTCTGAATACGCCACAAACAATACCTTAATTACCCGTGATGCTAAAAATCAATGTGTGGTATATTTCACGAATGTGAATTAAATTTTCATTTCAAATATCTCTAACGACTTAGACTGCATTTCTGACACAGTTGAGTATCGTATCAAATGCCTTCAGAAAATTTGTTGCAAATGGATTTGAACTCCCCGTTGTGCTAAGCCGGGATATATATATGTATGTGAGGGTGGACATTTTTTTTCACTTCGGTACTTTAACCCTTTCAAAACTAAATGGATTCTCCCAATCAGTTATATATAAGTATACGTTGTAATGGCCTACTATTCATGGGTGTTTAGGAAACACGAGCATACGACTGTATGACCACAATTTAATACAAGTAATGACGGTGTCATAGTCTTTGGTCGGAAATGTTCTGATTAACTTTGTTGAAATTATTTTCTGAACATTTCCTAAGAAAACTACTCGTCAATGAGTATTTAGCATGGAAAGGCTTAAGATCAATACAAATGACCACGTGTATATTGATTGTATATATCATTACATTATGCGTATTGTATTTGTCTGTGTGTTTGTTATACATGTACATAGTTCATTGTAATTACAGTTCATATTCTCAGATAATTCGGTCGTATGTGATTTGTTTCGACTAATATGCTGTTCATATGGTTATAACATACATGTAAGGACGCAGCGATTGGATTAGAGTAATGATACTCGGACATAATATAACATTTTGTGTGTAATCTAATCAGATAACTTTGCAAACATCGATTTAAAGGCACGTGAGGCCTTAGTTGTCGAAAATATTCATATTTGTTCCAATCACCGTAAACAGAAAAACATTAAAACGCATACAGTTTCGTTCATATATACCATGACCATCGCGTAAACAGCATGTTATCATAAATATTTACTATATTTTACCTAAGCAAGAGCCGGTTTGTGTTACAGAAGACAGCACAATGCTGCTGGCTAATCACACACAAATGGCATAAACGCTCTTTATTCGTTCCATATCAGGAATTCACCAACAAAGAACGCTCTTTATGTTTACCATCATAATATAAACAAACACAAGAAAAGTAACTTTTTATGCCTTTGTTTACATAACAATGGCCAAAGATATGACAATAACATACTGTTTATGTGATATTTCTTATTTGTATACGGACAAAGTATGTCTACATTTTGTTGTTCTTTCTGTTTGTGGCGGTTGTTGACGGGTGGAAATATTTTCACAGGATACCGACCGCCAAGGCCAACCGTACCTTTAATCGAGAAGTGTATAATAGATTTACTATATCTGAATAATTATATCAGTTATTGTGATATTACAGAAATACTTCCACAGCATTATAATGATATGGGCGTGCAAATAAACCATGTGTTGACCTCGACAACACAATGTAGTATATCACTGTTTCTCATTTAGACCATAACCTTACAGCGGATATATATATATATATATCAGACGATTCATTGGCACAGGTTTTCGCAAAATTTTAGGAAGGTCCAGTCATAGAAGGGTTAAATTAACAGACGATGTGTACTCATATCTGAGTAATACATTGAAAATATTGATCCACACGACCGACTGAAATCCAACTGAATATTCGATGCATGCTTAAAACCCTGAAAGTGATTATATATATATATATATATAGTCTGGTGATTCTTAATGATTTTCCATTTCTATATAAATAAAGACTGGATCAAAGGTTACTTTTTCGGCGTATGGGTATCTTGATTTGACAACCCCTATTCCCTGGGAGATAATTGTCTGTGCAGTGAAAATTCGGAATCTCTTTGAGATGAGTTTTATTATATATTATGTCTATCCAAGGTATATTTATACGATTTAAATTATGTGCTATATTAAACGGTCCCGGAAGCATACAAGGGCATGTGGTGATCTCCCAGAAAATGTCAAACGTGGGGTTTGAGAATAAAGGGAAATGTTTCCACAAGAAGTTAATGACTCGAGCCATAAACTCATTTTCATTATAAGTAAATGTACCATGTTGTTTGATGTCGTTCATAAAGTAAATGAGTGTATTTTGCATTCATACATGGCTCAAATTCATTCGGTTATTGCATATATTCTGTTGAGTATAAAAGGAGATAGTCTCATAAATGGCCGGATTTAGTGTACAGTGCCCCTTTAATAACAAAAGAATCCCATAAGAGCACTCATAAGTGGCCAGTTCAACAAATACATCGATATTATTGTTGAGACCGTTACTTATATTGGCCGATTTTATGAGCATTTAGATATCTCGCGGTCAAATCAGGTCACCAATCATAACCCCCTGGTTTTATGTCCATTCAAATTCACCCACACTTATCCATATAACGTATTCAAACCTCAATCTAAACCTAGTATTGCAAGTGTTGCCATGTAGGTTGATCAATATTCACAATTGTACGAGGATGTCCATAGAAATAAAAAAAGCATTATTTTTAAATTCATACCACATCAGAAAGAAATTAACTATAAATCTTTTAACTCATTTTCATTATAATTACCATGTTTTGTAACATCGTTCATAAATTAAATGAGTGTATTTGCACTCATCTATGGCTCAAATTCATTCATGTGTTGCATATAATTATTCTGTTGAGTATAAAGGAGATGGTCCCATACATGGCCGGATTTAGTGTACAGTACAACTTATAGTTCGTGCATACTCAGAAGAGATCGATGTCGTTTTATTTAAAGACACTAATAATAGATTTTGAACAATGTATAGGTTACAGTACACCAATTATTCTCCATAGGCGACAGTGTTAATGTCCGGGGCTATGGTCGATTCCTTGTGAACGCTGGAACATTCTACCAAGTCAATTTTGAAGAATGACTCTTCGGACCCATTATGACCCAAAAATATTAATAAGTCTGTGTGCCTTTTCCGCCTTTAAATTTACCGCTCTTGGTACTACCCTAATTCCGCACAAAAAATCATCATCAAATTTTCAAACATACCCCCAATAAATGCCAGGTTAATTATTTTACCCACTCTGGGTAAATATTCATTTAATTATAATATTCCCAAGGTGGCTTTGATTTTTTCTGTTTTTAGCATTCATTTTTAGCATTAATTTTATCCCAATCACAATAAACCATTCAGCTGCCAGATGTGATTTTATGCTGACAGCACGCCAAGGGGGATAATTTGTTTTATATTTGGTGTACTATAAACTTTATGACTAGTATACAGTATATTAATCCATTGTCAACTTATCCTAGATATACAATAAAAACGTCTTAATACTAGGTTTGTTTTGATGGTTGAAGAGTTTGAAGATTCAAATATGATAGTTCGTTCATAACATTAATATAAATACAATTTGCCTTCTATTGATTTCTATAATTTCTATGTATTTAGCTCTGTGTCTTATAGTGAAATTAAGTTTCGTGTTATATTAATAAAAAAAATGTTGAATGTGTTTTACAATAAATTTCATCCATCAGCAATTAGGTGGCTTATTTTGTATATAAATGGTGTGGGTTATTGTCTACAGTGAGCAGATTCCAAGAAATTTCGGTGGAAATACATGTTGGGAATACTCTTCCTCAAAGTGTTACACATATTCATATACATTTTATATCCAAAAGGCATCACAAAACGCCATTCTTATATACATGGATTGTAAGTATAGTGGCTCACCTTGTCTGAGTGATTGTCATTTTGTTTATCGCGATTAATTTGTCACACCGATAAAGAAGTATTTATTTATTTACAACTGCGCGTATATCAGACTATATCAGTTTTTAAATAGTACAGTCGACGTGGTTGGAATTGACGTTGTTACTTTAAAAAAATATATTTTTATTGGGATAAAAACATGAACATCATACACGTATTACTTCGTAAAAATAAAAGATGACAATTGGGTTTTACATATAGAGATGTATAAATCAATCTAGTGGGTTAGAGTAATATTTTGAGGGCACCAGTTTATCATATCTCCATGAAGATACATATGATTTAAAGACATGCCCAGGTGCTCCTCTGCCCACGCATGGTGCTATACTGGTTAATTATTCTCTGTTTAAAGGAAACGTTGCTGTATATCAGCCATACATGTGCCCGACAGAGAGTGAGATTTTAAGGTGTTTATGTTAGGCAATGAATATGTTCTAAAGAAATGAAAGAAAAAAATCCTCTGTATCGGGCAAATGTATCCTTGTCAGATGCCAGAATTGGAGGATTATGAAAATCCATATCATTGAGAAGAATATGTATTAATTTGTGCCCCTTTCCCCATCCGTGCACCCCTGACTCGAACGGCGCCATATCATGGAGATGATTATGTATATGTTTGGTGGAAAACGGTGACAAATCATATTTGCTGCCACTCCCCCTTTTCTAGCCCTACCATCAACAGCGTTACTTTAGAAAATTCTGACCGACACGATTATCTTCCTTGTAAAAAGTTACCCATATTAGACCCCTTTCATGATATCTAGATGGTCCGTCGTGAAGTTATATAGACAGACAAAGACATTCGCAAATACAGACACCAAATGTGGCGTCATTAATGCACGTGATTTGATTCCTTGTATCAATGGAGAAAAACGTGCATGAATTTGGTGGAAAGTTGCGCATAACATATTGTATTAGTTTTTGTGACCCCATCCTTCATATTCCTGACTCAAGTGGCGCCACATTTGAAATCTTTAAACCACACGTTAGCCTAATTTATGTAGATGACAAATTCGAATCAAATTTAATGCCCCATGCATCTTTCACCAGGAGAAACATTGAGTTGGAGGACAAGATATAACGAACAAAAACTATGTGGAAAATTCGGATATAGGTGGCCTATGTAATGGTTAGAGCACAAGAATAGTTCTTTACCAGAATAAATCGAGTCGGAGACGAGATTTATTCTGGTAAAGAACTATTCGCGTGCTCTGACCTACTTAGAGCACAATTGACCGCACATAATGCGATTATCTCGAAATACGCAATTGATCGTGCGTTGAACACGACGTACAATCCGTGCGCTGGCCGAGATGAACACAATGACCCGTTAGCCACACCAATAATCGTGATTACCCATGCAGTGATCGCCGTTGAATGTGAATAAATATGTCCGAAGCGACCAGCGACACGGATTAACGTGTGACGCGTTTTCACAAACCAAGTCACTCGCAGATGTGTTTGGAAAGTCAAATTTGGAAGTCGCATGATTGTGTCTTACTATTATTATATACATTGTATAAGTGGATCATGAATTCCGAAGAAGTCTGTCTGCCAGAATGATGACATGGAATTTGGACCTGTAACCAACAACCAACAACTTTTTGCCAAAGGTAATGCTGCACATCATTATTATGTGACAAACGTGTCGCCCTTTCAAGAAACTGTTTCGAAATTACTACTATAATAGTCCATTGGTTCCTCCAGATTCTCCAGATACAAGTTCTGTTGTTAGTTATATCGGATACGTGGAGCGCTATATAGTGAAGTGGTGATTCTGTTGGAATATTGGATATATCACTATTTTGTGGTTCTATATGTAAATGTTAATTCGTTTAGTTTCATCGTTGGATTAGTGGTCCTGAGAATATTTTCGGAACTGGATTAGTTTTGTGGAATAATTATAATAAATGTAATTATTCTACTAGTTAATAAAGAATTCAACCAATGCATGTGTTACTATTGCCACCCCCTCCGTTCGTCCGGTCGTTTCAATGTAGCTTCAGTTATTATACAAGAGGACGTGCATCCCCCACCCGCACTCCCCTTATACGCCGTCCCTATATATGTGCCTGCTTAGTATATTAGAGGTGCATAAATAGTAAAGGCGTATAATGGCAGTGTGTTTGGGGGAAGCAGAGCGTTGTTCGTGCCCCTGTGGTAATTGAAGCTACTTCGAAGCGACCGTGCGATTTGTCTGTTGTGAGTTGAGTGTGCCTAACAATGGGGTAATCATTGAACTATTCATTCGCCAGCCTTGGGAATCGGTGTGCTTTACCAAAAATCAGGGAACGATTGCAACAATGGGATTGTGCTCTAAGGTTTATTATCATTTAGAGAAAAGACAATTCTTCAATTACACATGAATGTGGTTGAAACTCACTGCGGGCATCATCATATTAAATCATACATATGTCAGCATATATCTTTCTGCAAGACGCTAGTGTCAAAGAACAAGTATATGGGGCAAAATTGATAATGACTCATTTGTGTAATTATTTACAGAGGAGAGATAATACGCATTATACGCATTTATTATATACTAGCTTGCCCATGAATTATAAGGTTTTAACAGTGAGATATAAGTGATATCTCACTAGTGAGATATCGATATCTCACTGGTATTATTGCGCCGTATGGATCATCATGTGTGTAGTCAGGTTATACTTCACTGTGAATGATTTCCTGCACACACCATGTAGACATTCATTGGTGGGGGCATCGGCAAGTAACGAAAGTATATAATAAATACAAAATCTATTTGTTTGGGCGTAATGCGTCAGCTTGAAATTTCTGATGTATTGACATTCATTGAGGGCCATGCATAGGCAAGTAACTAAAGTATATAATAAAGCCACTCGTGGAAATTCAATGTTTTGTCATCCCTCATGAGATATAACCCATATCCACTGAAAAAGTGTGTATATCCTCTATATATCACATTAAACCCCTATTATATCATTTAAAACGCCATTAGATATCTTCTCATCTCTCACTGGTGAATAACAAACGCGGGCTTCTCGTCAACTTGGCAGCGCGCCAAAAATGACTTTCCATTGAATCAGGCGAACTAATACTATTTCGCAAAGCCGCACGTGGCAACACCAGAAAATGCAACATGATTGCTTTGTTCATTAAAGTTAAATTATTGCCCAACTTCGTTGCACTAACCAAAATAGGCACAAAATCAAAGAGGCAAATTGGGGCACTATATTTTCCGTCGGCAGCTCGAGCGCGCAATACTGTCGTATACGGTTGTGAAGCGTCTGAGCCATGCACAGTTGAAATGTGAACCGAGACATGCATTTAAATGCATCTTTACCAAAGCGAACGAAATGAGAAGTAAAATGTCTGTAGTTTTCACGTGTAACGGTGCTACTAGCATTTTCTTTCAAATACCTGTATACATGCATGGTTGATTCTTGCGAGATGATTGCATGTTATTTACATGCAAATTCCGGTAGCATCGCTGCATGTTGAAATAAAGAGATTGTACTTCTCATGTAGTTAGCTGTGATTCATATGCAGTTTTTATATGCATGTTTCTGTTAATTTCCTGGCGTCACGGGGGGGGGGGGGGGGAGGGTCCGAAAAGCAGTTTTTCCCATGTGCCAAATTTGTTTTCCATTTCTGCTATTGAGTCTTATTTTGATGTGTTTTGAACAGAAACAGGTCATATATAGTTAATAGCAATGCTATACTACATGTATATATAGAGGTTATCAGAAGTTGGATCAGTTGCACAATGGCCAACAATAACCCAAATTCAACTTGATAGAACAAGAAACTGCGCTATTGTAAAAATAAAATTTAATCAGGATTCCATCTACTGATACAACAAAATAAGAATAACTATGCAGAACTCAGCTGAAAATAAGCGATAAAATGAAAGCACACTTGACCATATGGGACATGGAAATAAAGATATAATAAATAATGGAATAAAATAGACATTTGACAACGTAAAACATAAAATCTTAACATATAAATTGAAGGCCAGCCGGGCAGCTTGAACAATTTCAAATTGTTTTCCAAGTTAATGTGGATCAGCTTGCAATGTTAAAGGGATAGTACTCAGATGACCGGTGGTACGTCGATCGCAAGTTGCAAAACAGAGTTCAGTCCCCTCGCCACGCGATGTCCTCCGACTGCGTGACTTTAAGCACTGTCTGATTTGTTTACCTCCGGGTTGGGAAAACCCAAAAATTGTAACTTCCGCATTGTTACTTCGCAAGTTAACGACGTTTGTTGTGAGAAATTCGCACCACAAAGACAGCATATATTGCAGAAATTATACTCGCAACGCTTATGTGATATGGAAATGCGACATTCCACGGTCAGTGTCCGTTTAATCGTACCGGTACTCAAGTAATCCTAGACAGTTGACAGCAGCCAGCAGGTTGAATTTGGAATGATCTGGAATGGAAGACGAGTCACAAACTAGTTTCCATTATTGGCATGAACTGATCGATGAATACGTTGCAGTATATCGGCTGATGTCAACCCCATGCAGACTTGGAAGGTTGCGTAAGTTTGTGTCTTACTAAATTGTATGGGAAAGGGAGCCCAAATTCACATTTAAATATCAGGTCTGGGTGAACACCAATTGATCGAAATCCAATAAAACATGGCTGACACTGACATGCCGAGTCAGTACTGTCAGTAGCCGAGAGGTGCTCACTCCAATTCTTGAATATTTAAATGGTGTTTGTTTGAAGATTTTTAAACGTTTATTTATATTCTCATTCTCTCAAAAGAAATCCAAATGTTTTTAAGTAGTTACCAAGTTGAACGATATCATGGAACAGTTTAGTGTGACTCCCCTTATCTCAGATGCATCTAGGTGGTGTAAGACCAGTCTATATTAGATCGATTAGTCTAAATAAAGATCTATTGGTGGTTCACCCAGACCTGCATGTTTATTAATAATCGCATTGAATGTACCGAAGCTCAACAATCATCTGCAGGTCTCGGTGAACCACTGGTTGATCTGTATAAAACTGATCAGTCTATCTTTATATTGAATATATTCAGTAAATAATTATTCCGTGTCTTTCAACAGAAATTAGAATTATCTCTTTTTAAGTATTGGATGTAATATAATTACCACTATAGAACAGTTCAGAGTGACTCGACTTATCCCCAATGCCTGCATATGATGAATGACCAATCGGTCTATTCTATAGCGATTAGTCTAATAAAGGTCGATCGTTGGTTCACCATGACCTGTTCATTTGCACTTAAGTGCAAATTATTTAAACAGCGTAAATCATTTGCACATTTAAAGTGCTATTAAAGGCATGAGGCCTTAGTTGTCGAAAATATTGATGTTTGTTCTATTCACCGTAAACAGAAAAACATTAAAACGCATACAGTTTCGTTCATATATACCATGACCATCACGTAAACAGCATGTTATCATAAAGACCTACAATATTTTACCCAAGCAAGAGCCTGATTGTGTTACAGAAGACAGCACAATATTAATGCAACTCTTGAACTGGCTAATCACACACACAAATGGCATAAATGCTCTTTATTAGTTCCATATCAGGAATTCACCAACAAAGAACGCTCTTTATGTTTACCATCATAATATAAACAAACACCAGAAAAGTTACTTTTTATGCTTTTGTTTACATAACAATGGTCAAACATTTGACAATAACATACTGTTTATGCGATATTTCTTATTTGTATATGTAAAAGTCTGTCTACATTTTGATGTTCTTTATTTTTGTGGCGGTTTTCGAAGGGTGGAAATATTTTCACAGGATACCCACCGCCAAGGCCAACCGTACCTTTAAATTATCTGTATCTGGAATATGTACCATACATGAAAGGTGTTCATAGACCCAATCATTTAATTATGCTCTATGTAAAAAAAACATTTATTTGAGCTCAATTAAGCGCACATCATTTGCGCTTAAGTGTAAATAAGACATGAGACTATCATACATGTATTTAATAATATATACTAGTCCACCTATTTGTAATTCCTTTCTCAGAGTCTAATTCACTCTTTTTTTATTTCTAGACAATCTGATTTATGCTCAAGCTCAAATAGATGAATTTAACTTTTAAAAGAGCAAATAAATTAATTCCGCTTAAGGCACTTTAAGAGCAAATCAAATCTGTCAGATTATCACTTGGCCTTACATATGGGTGTCTTTTGTTTTGTTATATCTCCTCCCAAAATATGCATTACCCCAACCAATATCATAAGAACTGCTGAACATATGCAGTTAACAGGGATGGGTATATATCCTGTGTACCTGTTAGGAAATTGTGGACTACAAGTGGAACAATTTTCCTCTACCAACATTGGTATCTCCCACCCACATAATATTTTTCCACTTATTTTACCCTCACAATCACATATTTTGCTTTATATAGTGATGATATGGCAAGAAATTAACTATATCTGAGAAAAATTTGGTTGAGTCTGGGTTTGTGAGGGGGTGGACTCGGGGGAGATACCCAGGACTGAGAATCTTCTCCGCCGCCCATCTAGTAGCTGCATATGATCAAAACATCATCTATCGCTTATTTTGCGTTATATACCATACTTCATCCGAGAAAAAGTTTATTAAGTTGGGGGAGATACCAAGTCCTGATTATCACTTATTTTGCTTTATATAGTCCAAACATTCTCATATGTAGCTCAGGGAAGAATCCAGAGATAATTTGGGGACACCTGTTTCCAGCAGAGGATATGTACCGGTATCCCAATATAACTTTAAAATACGGCTTCTACACCGAACCAACACAGATACAGACGCATATATTATAAATAGGACATAATATTTCTGATTTAAAAATTCAACATGCAAATGAAGGCCGTATTGCAACTGCAGATTTTTTAATACAGCGCTTATTGTTGAATTGCCTTGAAAATTCAGGTTGATTCAATACTGTCCACTGGGAATTTGGGTTCATTTGGGCTTCTCAAGTTTGGGCACCCATACCTGTAACAGCTATCAAAACAGCCCTGGAAATTTCCCTGATGTAGCTTCTGCGTGAGTGGGGGGGGGGGATTATAATCAGCCTGCTCATACTTGGGTAGCACCCATCCATCCAAACACCAACAACTCAATAAAGTTAATTTCTCACCATTTCATGACTATATAAAGCAATAATAAGCAATAAAATCATAAGTTTATTTTTTCTCATATGTAGCTACTAGGTGGTAATTGGATACTCAGGTCCTTTTATCTCCCCCCCCCCAATACCTGTTCAGTGACCTGTTAGGAAATTATCGAGTACCGGTATATGAGACATAGGTTTGTCATGATATTTTAAGTTTAATATCTTTGTAGAAGTAAGATGTCCAAAACTTCAACTATCAAGGTGAATTTCTTCGGGTTAACCCTTTCATGACTGCATCTTGAAATTTTGTGAAAACCCTGTTCCAATGCATTCTCTTATGTTTAAGAGAATTAATGCATTCTCTTATATTTAAGAGAATTCATTGGCTTAACAATATTTACCTTGACCTTGTAAGCCAGTGCATTCTCTTATATATTCGAGGCTCCATATATAATAGAATGCACTGGCACAGGATCAGTAATGCTGAACCAGCATGGCTCCAGTCATAAAAGGGTTACGACCTGTAGCCCGTGCCAAAGGATTTAGTCATGCAAAGAGTAAAATCCAAGATGGCTGCTGGTGGCCATGTTTTTTGCCGAATGACCCCAAAATGACTCGTTCCCATCTACATGTCAATGCCAACAGCTATGACAAATTTTATAATGATCCAATTTTATAATGACCAAAGGTACGACCTGTAGCCCGTGCTAGAGGAAATTGTTGACAAGTCACACACAAACACACACACAGACGACGATACCAAGCCATGGCAATAGCTAAAACTTTACAAAGTAAAGTTGAGCTAAAAATGAAAACACCACCTTCCCACCTGGGCCACCCATATTTTTCAATGACCGTTTATTACCAGAAACACAGGTATAGTTTTCGCCCTGAAGAATAAATGTGAAATGGGCCTCTCTGGCTCACATATATGTTAGTTAAGACTAACCCAACCATTTGTTTTATTAGCTGAACTTTACTTTGTAAAGTTTGAGCTATTGCCATGGCTTTGTCGTCTGTGTGTGCGTATGTGTGTGTGTGATTCGTCAACAATACAGGCTACAGGTGCTACTTGTGGTCGGATCATTATGAAATTTGACATAGCTGTTGATATCAACATTTAGACCAGAACCGTTCATTTTGGGGTCATTCTGAAGAAAAAAAACATGGCCGCCAGCGACCATCTTGGATTTCAATATTCAATCCATTAGCACGGGCTACAGGTCGTACTGTTCTTCTGATTATTATGAAATTTGTCACGGATGTTAACAATGACATGTAGATGCGAACGAGTAACTTTGGGGTCATTCGGCCAAAAAAATGGCTACTGGCAGCCATCTTAGATTTTACTGTTTGCATGACTAAATTCTCTGGCACAGCCTACAGGTCGTACCTTTGGTTGGATCATCATGAAATTTGTCACGGATGTTAATATTGACATGGAGATGGGGAATGAGTAATTTTGGGGTCATTCGGCTACATTAGTGGGGTCGTTCGGCCAAAAATCATGGCCGCTGGCAGCCATCTTGGATTTTACTCTTTGCATGACTAAATCCTTTGGCCAGGGTTACAGGTCGCATCTTTTGTCAGATCATTGTGAAATTTGTCATGGATGAGATCGAGTCATTTTTTGGTTATTCGGCCAAAATCATGGCTGATGGTCAAAAACTCAAAAAGGACAAAATGAATTTTTATTCCAAACCAATTGCAGCACATCTCACACCATATCATATGTCATCTTATATGATGCACATTTATTCAATATTCCAATGATGTTATAGATATTCTTTTCTGACAGAAAAGTATTTAAAAATGTATGCCGTTTCATGTTAAACCAAAAATTAAATCAACTTTTCTTATATTTCAGATCAGTTGTTCATGCACTTGTAGCCCAGTCCAAGCACAGAATATGAATAGAAGGAATGAAAGAATGATTGAGACCGATGGGTGTCAGCATGGTTTGAGGATTGCACCACTAGAATATTGACAGGTACATACATGTACATTAGAATTCTGAGAGCGGACATTTGAAACATTTTTTTGTTATAACTGATGTAGTTTATATCTACAGCTTAGCTTGTCAAAGGTTCTTTACTAAATACTAAGTGACAAGTAGTTCCCTTAGGATATTTTCTATCTGTTGGTGTATCCTGAATTCCCTCCAAATGAATAATAGACATACAGTAATGCCCTCAGTAATCGACCTCTTAACCAAAGCAGAATTATGGGTAACTTTTCAGGATTTAGTCGGAAATATGGCTCTCGGGAGAGCTTTCCGATGAATGGCAACAAGCCATATTTCCGACTAAATCCTGAAAAGTTACCCATAATTCTGCTTTGGTTAAGAAGTTAAAAGGCACCACTCAACAGACATTTCCGTCACTAGAAATATATATTGTGGGACAAAAATATTACGATGTTTAGAACACAATTTATTTGGCAGTGGCACATGTATTTTATTTGATTCAATATCTAGGGATGAATATATGAGACAGCATATATGTTTCTTTCATGTTTTGATGATAACTGCACTTATATAATCATGTTATCAAAACAAGTTTCATAAAATGTCTGTTGTTGTAAAACAAATTGTCTGAGGGAGAGTGACCTCATATTCAATTCTTCACTATAGGCCAGTATAGATTAGACATCAAACTTTACAATTTTGCCAACCTTAATATATAACATTGCTGGTGGATTGATATTACAAGAATTGTTATTTTATAATTTTAATGAGAATAACAATTAAACTAAACTGAAAGTTATTGTCTTTTGCACTGTTTGTTGGCCTCGACTGAAACTATTCACTTTTTCTGGTTACTAACATTCAAGATCTGCTATCCAAAACTTGACGCCAATTCCAGTGAGTCACACACTCCATGAGTTAGGCAGCACCAGTCTCCTTTATATAGTGATGTTGGTTTCTATAACATAAAATATTGTTATCGTTCTATTATAGGTTCTAATGGAGAGAGAGATGTAGATATGGTTGGAAGGACAAGACTCCAAGTAATTGCACAACTGCAGTTCATTAAACACACTTGAATTTAGCGAATTGCCACATGTACAATCATTACATTCTTACAATGTTACCAGCAGTTTTGTGAAGTAACACAATAATGACAATGATATTGAAAAAGATATATTGCTATGTTCGATGCACTTTCTCAGCAATGCCATGAAGAAAATCTCACTCCTGATTAACATGCAGATCAAGCAATGGTTACTTCAAATGATGTCATACTGTGCTTTTCAATTTAAACTGTGTCCATCTTGGTTATCGGAATGATTCTGGAAGAGAAAGCTCTATGGCTGAGATGATATAATTGTCTACTACAAATTAAATATGCTATATATTTTTTGAATAAATATACATGTACCATATACATGTACGATATTTAAATACTAGTACACATCTTTTCATTTAGGAATTCTGATTCCTTATTCATGCCCAATACTGACTGAATTACTAGGATCCCCTGTATATCAATTGTTAGTCCAAGTCTTCTCGTACTAAAACCGGCTAAGATATTGGGATGGAGGTGCCGGTCTTTAAAAACAGCAAATCGCCATCCCAATATCTTAGCTGGTTTTAGTACAAGAAGACTTGGACTAATCAATTGTATACCTTACTCATATTTGAATTTGTGCAGTACTATGTTTCGCTCTATTTTAAATTCTGAGCAACTTCTAAACTTACAAATATTTTTGTATATGATGACAATTTCAGTTCTTCATTATCGCTGAAAATACTTGTGCATATTAAAGATCATCTTGACAAAAATTCCTTCAGTCTGGAATATATATGTTTATATTTTAGAAGAAATTCAACTTAAAATATCTAACCATGATTTAGCTATACACATGTGAATAATAAATGCACACTAGCGAAAAATAGTACAATGTACTGCACAAATTTAAATATGACTGAAGAATATATTCTATAATCATGATACTTTGACCCTGAGAATGTGACAAAGGTAAAAACAGTCTATATACCACATCATATATTTTTACTTCAGTAGATAATTGTAGTCTCTGGGATTAATAAAAAAAAGTCAAATTTTTTCACCAAAAAAAGTCATTATCACTAATATTGGTATTAGTTAGTAGTTTAATCTCTTTAATATATCAACAAAAGTAGATTATATAGAAATATGTTTTTATCCCAAAAGTCATTGATTTATGGCTACATTTACAGCTACATGTACATTGTACCAGTCAGTGCTGATTGTTGATGTTACTAAAGATCTGCATGCAAAATACAATAATCATTTATGCTTATCATTATGGTACTCACATTATTACATTCTAATGATTTGTCCTGATGAGTTAACCACATCTCTCGTTCTCCATCATTAATATAGTCTGAAAATAGAAATGTATAAAGGTAGTGAATCTCGGGGAGAGCTTTCTGATGAATGGCAACAAGCCACATTTCTGACTAAATCCTGAAATGTTACCCATACTTCTGCTTTGGTTAAGAGGTCGATTACTTAGGGCATTAATGTATAACTTGGCTAATTTAACCCAACATCTGCCTCACAAGTTCACAACTTATTATACTGATACTGCGACTTGTGAAATCCATCAAATTATCACTGTCTGTGAGTCCAATAGCTATTCACCTAATTAAACATTATATTTACCAGTCATGGTCCTTGCTGGTTTAAAGCATGGACACAAAACATATGTTTCAAGCATTTGTGACCAGGAAGTAGTATTTAAAACAACTATCAGTTGTGTTAATCTAACATATTCATGATTTAGGTCCAGTGCACCATTCTATGACCATACATGATGGGACAGGACCTCATTTTTGAAGATTTTTCAAACTCTACCCACAAGACGAGAACATTAGGGAGCCATAGCAACCATTTATTCACACAAATTATGGTTCAATCAATGCCTAGGACATCCCCCATGCCAGAAATACAGATACAAAAATATCTGCCACAAGGGCTTCCAGTGCATCCATGCACAGTTGCATATACATCAGAATATAATAGAGTTCACATGAATTTTGAAAGGGAAAAAAACACATAGAAATCCATATACATTGATATATGGACTATATTTTGAAAGGGAAATTCATTATATGTTGAAAAAAGTAAAACTTTTGTTTATACTCGCACAATGATCAGATAAATTATGTGCACTTTAGAGGTAACCTTGCACTATTATCAAGGCTAATTAACATAACCCTAGATATTTTCATGTATTTAAGATTCATCAGCCATGTTTGGGTTTCAGCCATTTCAAAATTTCAGATCTACTATACTTATGCTTATTTTCAAACTGATTTAAGATCTTTTTAGTTCATAAATTTATTTCGGCATGTGTTGCAACAATAATAATTGGTACATGTAGCAACCTGAACATTTGTCACATGACTGATATTTAGAGAAATGTCTGTTTTCAACCTTATTTGAGCTGATTTTTTTCAAAATTTGTCTATATTTGACCCACAGTGTGCAGCGGTGTGTGTATTCCTAGAGTATGTGGGACCCGAATTCACATTGACCAGTGTTAGCTGATACAATGGTATGACATAAATGGTATCAGTGTGGGCAATGCCGTCACTTATTATACCCTTGGCTGTCTTAAGCGAAATAATGGTTCGCTTAATAAGAGTAATCCATTCTCATGAATTAGACTGAAGCACAATTCACTCACACATAGTTCAGACATGCTCTTTCAGAATTCCGCTCAAGTTGAAACCTTTGACATAGTAGTATCTCAGTCTTTGAGTCAACTAATAGGGGAAGGCTCCACACACTGATACCATTTATGTCATACCATTTTATCCAAGGTGAGAGAGGTAAAACAAACAATGGTGGTTAAGGGTAACTGAATTATGATTTACCATAATACAATGATACTTCAGAGCAATATATTTATGCTTAGGTAGAAGTACACGATTTCACAGGTTGTAGGGGGTCTGAAAAATAGAAATATAAGTATCTGGGGGGCATAACGGCCAGTGTAGTCTGTATTAACTGTGTCGTTACTGGTTTGAAGGTTTATTTATTTTACAAAACTGGGAAAGTTCTCAAAAAAGTGAAAAATTTGGATACGCAACAGGGTTTTCGTATTCAGTGAAGGCCAACTCTGTGTTATTGGTTACAGGAAAATAGCCCGATTTCTCTCCCCTGAATTCTGTCATCTGGGCTCGCAAGACTTTTTTTTTCAAATTGATACGATAACTTTTTTTCTATTTCAAATATTTCTCAGCTCTATCAGGTGGAAGAATCTTATTTATTGACATTCGCTCTATCATGGTCTGTTTTTGGGTAGAAAATGGCCAATTTGAGTGAAAAAATGGGTAAAATTGAGCGGTTCGTGTGTGCAAACCAAGGGGCATAACTCAATGACATATTGTACGAAGAACCAAAAGTACATTTAAATGATTACACCTAAAATTTATGTCGAAATTAAAACATGCTTGATTGGATATATGCCAACGATAATGGCTTAGCATTGATTTGAAGTACAGTACCCCCTCACAGGTTGGCAAAATTGCTGGAAATCGTGTATTGCTACCTTAAAGCTTAATTGAATAGTTTTATCATAATTAGCTTATATCAGTAAATGTGCATTAACTTTGCATATACTCTGGAAATTGTTTTCAACTGGTACCTATTATATCTTTCCAATTGTTGGAAAATTAAAAGCTGAAACCCCTTTATTGGAGGATGTGTTAACATTTATTAACTGACTATGCTTAGCATATATGATTTATGCAGCACAATAAATTAGCATGATTGGGTTCTTCGGCTATTTTACCTCGGTATAAGCTGATGCAAAGATTGTAGGTGGAGCAGGGGGATGGGGGTAGTAAAAAATTTGCAGGAAGGAATGAATTTTTTTTTGCATCTGGCATTTTCGGGGACCCATCACCACCAAACCTGCAAAACCAATATGTTTTTTACTCCCAATTTGTTCACACCCACCTCCCAAATTTCACTAAATTTGGTTCAAAACTGAATAAAGCTGTACTGATATTACTCATATGACTGGGAATGATCTATCTCATTTAGTTCAAATAACAGTTTAACCTGTTTCAGAAGCTAAATAAACATAGTCACATCACTCTATCAGACTTGGATACTTTAGGTCTTGCCAGAGATCATCTTAGTTGATAGACAAGCAAATAATTCACTGATTGGCTTGATGCACTGATGACAGATATTTTTTACCCATTGATAGTCAGATACTTTCTATCTGTTGATAGTGACATTTAATGTCAGTTGCTCGCTCATTTTCCATTCACACAATGATCTATGCATTAGCGACATCAAGACAAGTTTAAGTTTTACGTTTCTGGAAGGTTCTTTTGTAACAGTGTGGTGAAGGAATGTTTTCACCCCACCGTCCCATATGCAAAAAGACATAGATTAATGTCATCTCCACTGCACTAAGGGCCCCCCCCCCCGGTATATAATATCTGCCATTGTAAGATTCTACTGGTATGCAGACAATATATGTGGTTGCATCAATTTCAGATTGAGGGGAGCTCTATGGGAGTGTAATTATTTATGTATAAGCATAACTAATTTACATTTAGGTATAATTGATCTACACTTAAGCATATTTTATTTACCCTCATTCCTCAAGCATTTTCACATTTATTATTTATTTACACTTTAGCTCAAAACATTGATTCCCCCATGAATTAATTTCAAATGGCACAGGCCTAAACACATCAATAAAGTTTATATAGACCCACCATATGATGGAAACAATCCCCCAGTAACCCCAAGATGTTTTATGACCATGGGAATGGTATAGATCTGTGCAGGATATGTCTCTTTTATAAAAATACTATATCTCAGGGATGGAGACACAAATTCTTGGGGACAGGGATGCTGATATTATGAAAATAGGGGTTTTCCCCCTATTTCAAGTCAATAAGTACACCATATATGAGGGAAGCAAACCCCCAGTAACCCCTAATTGCCTATTTACGGCCATGGAAATGGTATATATCTATGCAGGAGATGTCCCTTTAATAAAATATACTACAGCTCTGGGAGTGAGGCACTTATTAGGACACCAGGGACAGAAATGCTTCAACTATTGAGTCTGTATGGGACTACTACTTTGGGCCCATGATAATATACTATGAGATTGACTCAAATCATTCACAATCAGAGGGAAGTGTGGTGAAGGATTTTTTTCACCCCACCGTCCCATATGCAAAAAGACATAGATTAATGTCATCTCCACTGCACTAAGGGCCATATGAGGTCCCAGTACCATACGTATGGTGTTTTTGTTGTTATAAATACTCAAAATGAGTTTTAAACTGTTACAAATGTCAAATAAGTGCTCAAAGTAAAACATTTGCATGGGTCACCCACCCCAAAATACCTTCTTGAAATTTCGTATCACCCCCCCCCCCCCCCCCCCCCCCCCGGTATATAATATCTTATTTTAATAATATTTTATTTACCCTCATTTCTCAAGCATTTTCACATTTATCATTTATTTACGCTTAAGCCCTAATTGTCTATTTACGGCCATGGAAAATTGGAAATGGTATATATCTGTGCAGGAGATGTCCCTTTAATAAAATATACTACAGCTCTGGGAGTGAGGCACTTATTAGGACACCAGGGACAGAAATTTTCTTCAACTATTGAGTCTGTATGGGGCTACTACTTTGGGCCCATGATAATATACTATGAGATTGACTCAAATCAGTCACAATCAGAGGGAAGTAAGGGAGAGCAAGTTTGGTATTTAATTGTTAGACGCATATTTGTACTTGAGTGCAAATGATTTATGCTTAAGTGCAAATATTTGCAAATAAATAATAAATATGAAAGCCCCCCCCCCCCCCCCCGCCCATCATTTCAGCCCCAGGGGAGTTTTTAGATCTGGAATTTGATTTATGCTTAAGTATATGGGAGGCCCAATTCACATTTAATAATTAATTGTGCTTAATCACAATCAATTGCACTTAACACTTGAGCGTAATCAATTGTGCTTAAGTGCAATTAATTGCGCTTAAGCGCAAATAATTTCGCTTCAGTGCAAATGGTTATAGGTAACTAAACACCCCTGGTGAATAAATAGGTTTCTTCATAACTTAGCATTAACTCCTATTGACATATCTATCACCTCTTGGTTTCATTGGTTTGGATGGGTAGGGAGCTAGCCCAACTTCTTTATCAAAATGGCTGACTCGCAATAGTATCACCTTCTGTTTTAGTTGGAGCGACTCGTGATAGCATTATAATATCTTCAGTATATATTAGTTATTCTGTATTAGTCGGGGCGACTTTGATTTGCCTCAATTTTCGAGTATACAGGCACACCATATGAGGGAAGCAAGCCCTCGGTGGAACTATATGACCATGGCAATACTATAGATTTGTGTAATAAAAAGAACTAGAGCTCGAGGACTGAGACACCAAAGCTCCAGGAATGAGACACCAATCTTTTTTGACAGGGATGCTGATAATATGAAAATAGGGTTATTTCCTCTGATTTAAGTCAATAAGTAAACCATATGAAGTAAGCAAGCCCTCATGCAGTGACACCACATGCATGCTATAGTACATGACCATAGTAAGGGCCCAAATCTTTGCAATAATACATTAAAAAACATCATACAAAAAATTACTAGAGTTCCGGGAAGGAGACATAAATTCTTTGGATAGATGGATGCTGATAATATGTAATTAGGGATTATCCTTGTTGAACACACACTCACAGTTGACTGTTGAGTACTCAGGCTAATTAAAACAGGTTAAAATTAGCCCAATGCTCCTCTTGTGTTGCTAGTTGATACACCAGGTCATGCCAATAATTTATGGGTAAGTTAGATAGTAGTAACCCTTAATTCCCTTTTTATGGCCATGGAAATGGTATATATCTGTGCAGGAGATATCCCTTTAATAAAATATACTAGAGCTCTGGGAGTGAGACACCAATTCCTGGGACACCAGGGACAGAGATGCTGACATGGATATATGTTTTTTATTTAACTAGGTATTTGCGCTTAACCGCAAATGATTTGCGCTTTAAGAGCAAATAAATTGATAGACACATATTTGCGCTTTAGTGCAAATGATTTGTGCTTAAGGGCAAATTGTTTTATGCTTAAGCGCAAATAAATAATAAATGTGAAAAGGGCCTCCCATAGTTGCCCACTTCCGATCAACTTCGCCTCAAAATTATGGACTTACATGTATTGTGCAGATAAAATACTGTTAATCAATTAGAGAACTTATATATTTGATTTTCCGTTGATAGTAACTAGCCCATCTGAGAATAACTTTTGGAAACTCAATGTGGGAAAAAAAAATCCACCCCTACTATTATTTTGGCCTGTAATTTATTCAATCTGGGAAAATTTTCCACAATCATGGTCATGAAAAATATTACAGTATTATTATTTTTTTTGGTAGGCCTACTAGTACTAACAGCAACACTGCACATGCTTATGATGCTACATATACTGCTAGTACTATTTGAATGGTGAATAATTAACGAGACCTTCAACTTCAAGACGACAAGAGTAAGGCCTAAAAAAAAATAATTTAATATTGCCTGTTGGAATTTGTGTGGATATCAATTTCAATTTTATAGCGAAGAGTGATACAATTTTTTACCTCTTTTTTGTTCACGACGACATCTTCGACATTTTCACCATCGGCATCGTCTTCGCTACTTGACAACCCAAGTTCTGCCGACAAAATCTACCCTTTCTTCTTGCCAATCTTGGGCTGGTTCTGACAGCTCATTTTGCTTGTTCCACATTTGCAGCCTCTGCTGCAAAATGTCCCCGCATCCAAACAGGGACACGATGTCCGCAACGAACGAGACGTGGCCGACTTCCTCCACGCGCATACATTCCCGCATGAACAATTAACAGCCCCCGGATCGCTTCCAAATCTATTTTTTAAACGTTCCGCCATTTTCATATTATTAATGCGTGTCCGTCAGCATTATTTTTAGATCGATGATGCATTCTGGTCTTTCTGACCCTTGACCCTTCGACCAATGCTTGCAATATCTAAACACCGATTTACGATGAAGGCCTGTGTTTGCTGGTGCGCGCGCCACCATGGCAATCCGATTATTCTGGGCAAGAATAATTTTATATAGAAATAACAGTACTATCACTTTAACATGGAAAAGTCGTTTGAGCCATCCAACAGACCTGGGTGAAGCGCCGGGCGATCGGTCTTCCACAGGAAGGATGCATCTGGGAAGAGGGGAGTCAATCTAATTAACTGTTATCTATAACCAATTCTTAAAAACAATAACAATTCATTCTGATTTCTTTTGAAACACACAGAATAATTATTTACTGAGAATATTCAATATAAACATGTACAAATTCTCAAACAAAGGGAATTTCAATGTTCAAGAAATTTAGAGTCCCCTCTTACTATGGGAGGCCCTTTTCACATTTATTATTTATTTGCGCTCAAGCACAAATATTAAGCGCAAATATTTGCGCTTAAGAATAATGTAAAACACATGCAAGGCCTACCATCAAGAGCTAGCACTTGTCTTTCTCTCAGTCTCCTGGGTATTTTACCTATAAAGCATCAGATACACGTGCGGAAACTTCTCTTTTTCTGCGACCTTATTCATCTTCCACCGTCACGCGATACTCCATTGCGGATATTTCTCAATAAATTCTACCTTAAGTTACCCTCACACCATAGCGATCACCAGTTGCGTATGGTTGCGAATAAAAAATAGTGGTCATAAGTTCCGAACGCAACTCACACGCAACTAGTAAGTTTTATAGGCTTGAAGTACGCAACAAGCACGCATGTGATCGCAGACACACGCAGAGTAAGTTCGGAAATTTTGAACATGTTCAATAATTCTCTTCGAATGCCTGCGATCAATTTATACGCAACAGGGACGCAACAGGTACGCTACGCACGCAACACGATCGCAACAGGTACGCAACTCATAAGTTATGAACGCAGGTGATCGCAGGTCCAAATTTGAGGTATCTGGCCAGGTTTTGGTACCGTACATGTTGCGAATGTGTTGCGTACCTGTTGCGATCATTTTGCGATCGTGTTGCGATCATGTTGCGTGTGTAGCGTACCCCAAACCTATTGTGCTTATTCCCAGCGTATCCCCAACCTATATGCCCGGCGTATCCAACCTATTAGTTGCGTGTGAGTTGCGTGTTAGTTGCGTACTACATGCGTGTTGAGAAATGGTATAAATAAACTTTTGGGGTCACTTTTATCTGATTTCTTGGTAGCTTTCCACATGTTGACTCTTCGATGACCAAATCAGTACTGAAGAAAATAATGAATCGGCAATTTTTATAGGTTTTTATCACGTGACAGATATTCGCAAATACCACACAACTAGCACGCAGGTCAAACGCAACTTGTAAGTTTTGAACGCAACTCAAACGCAACTCGTAAGTTCTGCACGCAACTCACATGCAACTCGCACGCAACCCACACGCAACCCACATGCAACCCACACGCAACTCACACGCAACCCATAGGTCGAATAGGTTACAAATTGACAAAAGTGTTGATTTCGCTTGCGTTTGGTGCGTATACAAATATTTTGTACACGCAACTCATAGGTTTCAGCATACGCTATGGTGTGAGGGTACCTTTAGCAACTTGTTTCACGTTGATACGTCTGGATTTGTCATAGACATTTGTGAAATTCTGAAGAAGTATAACCTCTCCTCATACCTAGATAACTTTGTGCAGTCTGGATTCTTCCCAACTAAAACTGTTTGGAAACAGTTGGTAAAATCGGTTGTGAGATCTGTGTACAGCGAATCCTGGAAAACAACGGTACTATCAGACGATTGTCTCGCACCTTGCAGGGATGTGCATAACAACCCGTTGTCAGTTTGGTCTATCTGGCGGACAATGCTGACAAAAAGTACAGTCTGAAACACCTCGTCAAGCTCCTCAACAGGACTCTCTACGACAACGACATGAACTGTGATAATTGTGGCCGTTGCTTCCAAAACGAAATTGAACACATCACCAACTCATGTAACTCAGATTCCATGCAAAGGTTGCGTTATGTCTATTGGTGTGACATAATCAACCAGTTTGACCTACATGTGTTCGCCTTCTTAGACGGTCTAGAACTCCACAAACTTAACGCGATTCTTCTCGGCAACATTGGCACGTGTCTTCCTTTCGACAATGACACATGGGCACAGCTAATTATATTATCTTCCACGTTTTTGAACTATGGCTCACAACTCATACGTATGCGCAAATGACTGGTCATGGACAAACACACTGGCTACACGACGGAGCATGCAGCTGAACGAAAAAATGTGCACCTTACTCAGAACATATTTTGGAACGCTGACTTGGCACTAATGTTGCCCATCGCATGGTGAAATGCGTGTATAGTGTACAATTTCTTCTCATTTTTTCAGCTTCCTTGTAAATACTAAAATATAGAAATACTATGTCCTGACAATATTGTCGACAGGGCATATTACTTTTGTAAGCTCTTCTGTAAAGGAGGTCCATATATAAATAAATATATAACAATGCATATAAATGAATCCATGTATACATGTATATTGATTCAACGGATTCAGTGGTTTTGTCCATCAGTCTATCAAATTTGCGGGGAAAACATGCACTATTAGAACAAATGTGTATAAATACTACACAATATGTGTTACATTTGATATTAAACAAAATTGTGTAGAAATGCAACATGACATAAATATGTCGGTTGAATTTTCTCAACATTGAATATGAGTGAAAATGTGAGTATATTATATTTAATATATGAGATATTTTCTATTTGAGACATAAACCTCGTAATAGCTGCCATAATACAAAAATGGCAGCTGCTTTAAAATTTTATGCTACACAATTATGTGTTGTTCAGTTTTTACACAAACATAGTGTATAACAAAATTTTAAGCTGCCAATAAATTATTATTAATATTATTGTTTGTTCTGTTGTAGCCATTACGAGTTTTGTGTCTCCAATATAACACATTTCATCCAATAACTATGATACACTCACATATTCAATCACATTCAACGTTGATGATATTCCACCGACATATTTAATAATTATATGTCATGTGTCATTTCTACACAATTTTGTTTAAGATCAATTGTAACACATTTTGTGTAGTATTTATACACATTTGTTCTAAGAGTGTGGCCACCAGCACTACAGTGAGTACACCCTGCTAAATTTCAAATTTTAATCAATTGGCGCACCCTGCAGCCAGCTTTTATTGGAGAACTTTTTCTCATGTGGATATTTTGGGTCACCGCTAGATGTGAGCCATATTTTGTTCTCATACTTTCCTTGTGAAAAACATCACTGCCAGCCGTGATCTTGAATTTTACTATTTTTATGGCTAAATAATTTGGTTGATTCTACAGACGACACCCCTTGTCCGATCGTCACCATATTCCACAATGATCTTCTGGATAACCAGGGTGAGAGTAATCTAATTTTTCCGAATTTCGTTAAAAAACATGACCACAGGCAGCAATTTGGTATCTTACTCTTTTGCATGACTGAATTGTTTAGCAACTGTACAGACATATCCCTCATCCGATAGTCACCAAACTTCATATTGATCTTCGGGCTGACAACTAGATGGGAGCTATCGAATGCTTTGAATTTTTTTGTAAAACATTGTCGCCAGCAGTCATCTTCTATTTTGGTTTTTATATACATGTATATCTCTTCATGCGGATAGCCAGTATTACGTAGGTACTTCAACTTTCCGCATTCCTGTCATCATTTGAAATATAAAAATTTACCTGATACATGCACCCTTCAAAATTTGTTTCGTCGTATCTATTTTAATGACCCGTATCATGGCCGTATGGTAATATTGATATAGATATATTTGTCAAACATTTCTTTGTACAATATACAGGTATTTAGTTTGTAACTAAATCTAGAAATATATAATAGTAGCTGGTGGACCCGACTTCGTCCGGGATGTTCCCCTCTGATTTTCGGAGAATTGCGCGATTAAACCTTGAATTGACCATTTTAAAGGTGAAGGTCATGTCGGGGTCACGATTTGACCCGTCCAAAACACTCCCCGGACAAAAGTTCTCGACAAAAGTACAAGTCGAAATCCGCCCGGCTTTATCCGATTTGACCTTGAATTGACAATTTTGAATGTCAAGATCAGGTCGGGTCATGATTTGACCCATCCGAAACACTCCTGTGACAAAAGTAACGGTAGGTATCAAATTTCGTTGAAATCCTTCCGTTTTACCAGATTTGACCTTGAATTGATCTTTTTGAATATCAAAGTCAGGTCGGGTTCAAGATTTGTCCGTCCCGTCCAAAATACTCCCTGGAAATAATTTCCCCTAGGTATCAAATTTCGTCAAATCTGTCCGGCAGTTTTCCCCGCCATAGCTAACAGACAAACAGACAGACAAATGTCCAAAATATATATTAGACTAGCTGATGTACTCGACTTCATTCGGGCTATTTAGGGATTTGTTTGTAATCGCCTCCATCTGGACAGTACCCAGTATATACAGCGTCTGGCCAAACTATTGTTCAATTGGTCCAGAAACATGCCTATATCAGCACGTTCGATGACATGGTCCCACGTGAAATTGGACGTGTCCATATTGCTCCCGGGATCGAAGTAGTCCTACACACAAAATTTTAGTCGGATCGGTCAAGGTCCAGAAACATGCCTATGAGCGAGGTCAAGTTGACACGTTAAATACCAAATCCGAGTCGGATCGGTCGAGCAGTGTTAGAGTCTATAACACATGCATTCATACATACACACATACATACAGACAGGTGTTCCAACATGTATAATCGATAGCTACAACAATTCTATGGTAGATAGTTCACGGGCGACCTGATGCATGCATCTTAGTTTTCTTGTGATCCTTGTCTGTTGCCTGTTGCCTGTTGCCTGTTGGCAATCGGAAACTTCCGTACTTTCAGTCGATTCCTCGGAGCCGATTTGACGAGCACAGGGTGACGATTGGCCTGTTAGTGGTTCATTGTACCATCTCATTCGGCAAACCTCGTCAGATTCCGTCACTGTAGCTTGGCCCCAGAGGTCATAGGTCGATGAGTCCAGAATGTGTACTATCTGTGATTGTACACAAAGAATTAACCAAATCGGACACATCGGTACTTTCCATCGATAATTATAGGTAAGCCGATTCAACGAGGATGATCAGTGGTGGTTACCCGCCGCGGTAACGCTCGAATGGGCGCTTTTGGGAATTTACATACAACGGGTCGGGAAAGATTCGGTCCAGTGAAGATTCGGCAGGGATGATTCGGCCCATGGTTTGGACCGAATCTTCTCACCCTAAAATATTTTTTATCAGTAGGATATTTGGATGTTTATATATACTTTTCAGAAACGTGGCGACAGGGGGGTTTGGGGTGTCTCACCCCCCACCCAACTTTGGTCAAAATTTTCAACACGGTTGGAAATTTCATACTTGACACATTAGTTGGAAATCTCACACCAACAATAGGCTGAAATTGTTCTTGTAGTTTGATTTTCCAACAATTTATTAGAGGGAATTTGTTGTTTTTAGACCAACATTTGCTCATGTTCCTACTTTGGGTCAACATTTTAGACTGAAATGTTCATCAGTTGGAAAATTTCCAACCTTAGGGGGTGTCAGATTGGAAATTTCCAACAGTTGGAAAGCTTGTGTCCAGGTCCCTCCATCGTGGCCAGTCAAAAACTGCTTGTTAATTTAAGAAAACAATATTTTCGTACATTTGGTCAAAATTGTGGACTGAAATGGTCATCAGTTGGAAATTTTCCAACCTAAGTGGAGGTGTCAGGTTTAAAATTTCCAACACTGGGATTCTGGGAAAGCTTGAGGCCAGTCTAAATGCTAGGATTTTGCTATTTTCTTGTTCAGATCACACCGGGCCGAACCATGGTCGGCCCGAGCAGCATATCTGTAACTGCAGGTGTTGTTTGTATAGGGCCCTTCCCTATAGGTGTGTGTATGTCTATGCCCCCATAGTATGACAACGCCCCCTTGTATATGCTTTGTATGTGTTTATCTGTGGTCCTATAGTCTTACAAAGTCTTTATTTATCCTAAACTCCTCATTTTTATGTATTATTAATTTTATAGGTTTAATTATTATATATCGCTCCTCCTTTTTCTTAATTCCCTCCTTCCCACGCAATTTTATCTTCTGGAACAATCTGGAAAATTCTGGAAATTTTTGTTTATTCTAGTAAAATCCATTCATAATGGATTCATTACAACATTCTAGTAAAATCCATAATGGATTCATGTAAGTTTTAAAATTCATACCTGTATATGGCCCCTTTAAACTAACGATGCTCAAGGTAGATGTTAATTTACTTCCCCACACACGGTACAGCGAGGCATTCGCTCTCATGCTAATAACACAGAGCATCTATCTATTTCTCGTTCTCGACACGCGGGATTTAAGCGGTTAAACACATTTCTCGAATCTTCTGGCTCGTATTCAAACTCCTTTCATAATGTCTATCCACAGGCATTGTATATGGCCCCATTAAAATTTATACATGTATGTATTTAAACTAATAATGCTTTCGTGTATATGGCCCCTTAAACTAACGATGCTCATGGTATACGCATATTTATCTCCTAATGGTCCACTGTTATGGTAAAATTGATTAAATCATCTCTAATATTAGTTAAGCTTTTTCTCTAAATACCCCTTTAATATCTGTAATCGAACTATCAGGATTCAATCAATGCCTTGCCAATAGATATTTGAACATGTCCAATAAAGTAAATCCTAGTAAACAACACACAATGTCTCGAAGCTTCGTAATTAAACACATGTTTAAGTCATTAACTGCCACGATACGTCTGTCATTCAAATTCATACTCCAAATGGCTTTTGAATCTGTGGAGACTGAGAGATAGGTAGACCGACTGCCCATATTAATATATATATATACGAGATACATGCACTGCCGAATCCAAACTTCACATACTCCAGCCATTGCTCTGCTCTTTGAATACACATTAATAAAAGGATTATAATCTTTCTCGAATGGTGCGCTATAACATTAATCACAAACACACATCATTAAGTGTTCTGACAGAGACAACAAAGTTAAGGTTTCGTCTTTCTTCCAACAGCCTTGTAACAAATTGGCCATCAAATTATACGTCACAAATGCATGTACATTCGACACTGTAGGAAATGAAAGTATTGATTTGTAATTACTTCATAAATGGTTCATATAGCATACAAATCACCGCATTTGGGTCACATACCTTAAAGGTACATGTCACTTATGCATTTAAACCTAATTCATCGTATCCATAAATATTAACTCTCTTTATTTTCAAAATTGTCTCTCGTTTTAACATATGTTTTAGCGATCTACATGCTTTAAGATTTAAACTAACAATGCTCACGGTAGACTCACTTTTGTCTGTTAATTAACTTCTAAGCATGTGATGTTCTGCACCTACTGCGAGGCATTCACTCTCATGCTAATAACACAACATATAACCATTTCTGGAATATTCTCGAACCGTGTGAATAAAGCGGTGAAACAGATTTGGCATACCACTAGTAAAACATACGGGGAGAAAACTCAAGCCACTCATTGACTAGTGATGATACAATAACTTAAATGAGTATATGGGACTACTATGCATATAAACTGTACAAAAATTACTCGACAACGACAATTTGTATTTTTGCATTTCGGTAAATTTGCCATCCGTAACACTACTTCGTACTCAACGGACTTTCAAAGAATGGAAAAGTTGTTACCTTATTCTCCGACTCGGGGATTATAGAAACCAACAACAACATCTTGGGTACAGTACCCCTTTAAAGGTACACGTCATTTAAACATAATTATTTGTATCCATTAATAAAACGCTCTTTATTTTCAACATTGTCTGAAGGTCCCTCGTTTTTCTAACGTTATACATTATGTTTGCAAGTACATTCGATGCATAAAGTTATACGTCACATGTACATTCGATGCAAGAGGTAACATATTGCACATTTGAACATATCTAACTAGTCACACTAGTACACCTGGGGCTAAGGTATTGATTTGTTTTTTACTTCATAAATGGTTCATACAGTGGAACACATGTGGGTTACATTCCTTAAGTGTACACGTCACTTAAACCTAATTCAGTGTATCCATCAATAAAAACGCTCTTTATTTTCAAAAAGGTCCCTCATTTTGACATTGATTTTTAGCAAGCTTCATGCTTTCATTCATATATAATTGACCGCATTATAGCAGATTGGCCTTCAAGTTATACGTCACATGTACATTCGATGCACGAGGTAACATATTGCACATTTGAACATATCAACCATAGTAAGTTCATTTAATTCAACGGGTCTTCAAGTTATACGTCACATATGCATGTACATTCGAGGTAATCCTGTAGGAAATGAAGGTTTTGTTATTCACTTCATAAATGGTTCCTATATCATACTATTATACATGTGGTCACATACCTTAAAGGTACACATCACTTAAACCTAATTCAGCGTATCCATTGATACAGACGTTCGTAGTATTGTAACCGAGGGGTCCCTTACCTTAAAGGTATCCATCACATATACATGTAAATTATCTGTAAATAGGCAAATAAATTATATGCATTATCAACGACGTCACGAGCGCCTTGTGTCGCAACTGCAGTAACGATACGGATGCTAGCGCTTTTATCGCCAATTCGTTATCGCCAATTGTATCAGACAATTTCGTAGGAAATGGTATCTAAATAATATGATCGTGACGTCGTTGATTGGTTCAAAATCATGAATGAACTGACGTCACATCAATCGCGTGAAAAATCAAAACGACATTCCAACGTATATTCTTGCATACTATTAACAAATAGTTCCAAGGTTTTAACATTATTTGATTGCCTACCAGACTACCATCATGGGTATTATGGTATAACAAAGTAACTAATATGTATTTGTTCAGTATTTAGTATAAGTGTAAGAGATTTTGTCCATTGAATACAATTTCCGTTAGGCATATTCGCGTGAACTTGCAGGTTGTGAGAATTTAGCAAAGGAGCTAATCACGTGACACAGATACCTTTGCAGGTTGGGAGAATTTACTCAAGAAAGCTAATCGTCGGACACAAATTCAATAGTTTTGGCATTTACACTGTGTAGGAACTATTACATCGGAAATCGTTCTATCGCCGGTTTGTGATGGTTCTTGACTGATTTGTGACGGTTCTTGCTGATCGAAATTATACATTTTCACGACTTTTTGACAGTTAAAACGCAATTTTGAGGCATCTACTGGGTGATAATTCGATTAGTTATTTTCAATCCCATCACAATCTGTGGCACCAATGAGCGTGTTAAGAGCGAAACTTTCATTGTGCGACTAATAACAACGACAAAATCCACGAATTTTGATAATTGTTTGGGTTCTCTCCTGATCGAGTCGGTTCTCTCCCCATTTAATCGTTCTATACGGGTAAAACTATGACTAATATTTGCCATGGTACATGGTTCAACCTGTCAATTTTGTGAAAGTATACAAAGATAAAGTTGAAATTTCCACAACTTGTCATTAATTTCGATGAATTACACCGCCTTTCTATGCTTATTCAATAACTTGTGTTACGCCTATCAAAATTCACAAAGTCGACAGCTAGTTTGAAAAATAATGCGTTTTGCAGGCCAAAAATTTCCCTGAGTCAATAGCGGGTTAACAATAGTGAAATTTCATAGCGCTGGACTTCGGAAAGCATGACCGTAGACGGGATATATAGAGTTATATGTCTTGTATTTTATCTATTATATATATGTTTTGGAACTTCTGTCTGTATGTATGCATCTATGTTATAGACTCGAAAAACTGCTCGACCGATCCGACTCAAATTTGGTGTGTAGGCCTACTTTGATCCCAGGAACAATATGGGCGGGTCCAATTTCACGTGCGACCGTGTCCTTGACCTTGACCTCGCTCAAACACGCTCATATAGGCATGTTTCTGGACCTCGACCGATCCCACTCAAATTTGGTAGCTGGGTCTAGTTTGATCACGGGAACAATATGGGCGGGTCCAATTTCACTTGCGACCGTGTCCTTGACCTTGACCTCGCTCATATATACGCTCATATAGGCATTTTCTGGACCTCGACCGATCCGATTCAAATTTGGTATAATGTAGGCCTACTTTGATCCCGGGAACAATATGGATGGGTCCAATTTCACGTGCGACCGTGTCCTTGACCGTAACCGTGAGGCATGTTTCCGGGCCGATCGAACAATAGTTTGTCCAGGCGGATAGACGTATTTTACTCAACAAAAAGCCAAAAATAAGACGTTAAAAGTTCGTTGACACCCATACAATGTTCTGATTACGCAGTTTATGAAGTTTATGTCGGGCATCCGCTTGCTGGATGCTGATTATCTAGGTTAAGTTCTAGAATTCTAGAATATGCAGCTATTAAAGCATATACAAGCACGATAACCTTTCACTCAATCATATTTTAGATTGACTAGGGATCTCTGATTTTTTAATAGAAGATATAAAAAAGCAAAGAATCCTACAGTTACAAATATTATTATATGGATGTAAAACCTTTGGTTAATAAATGCGCTGTAATGAGAATTGACTTGAATCCTATTGATTAATTTGTAGGAATGCTTAGCTATTAAGTTCAACAAGCAGTAACATATAAAAAAGAGAAAATAATAATGCAGTTACAAATATTATTATATGGATGTTTTATTCCTTCGGTGACTAAATGTGCTGTAATGAGTAGCGACTTGAATTCTATTGATTCATTTGTAGGAATGCTCATGCAGTAACAGATTGATTTAATTATTAGCTAAACATTCATACAAATGAATCATTAGAAATCAGTGTTATGGGTGTCTGAATCTGGCTATTATAAGGCACATTATTATTCCTCGCTGATAACGTGTCAAGTGAGCAGGGACGTGAGCTGGAGGGTCTCAAATGTTGGGGCGTCCACCTTGGAATTTCCAACCGCACCATCCCCTTGAAACAGACCAAACTCATGCACAAGGCCTGGGCTTTGGTTTTTCCCAACTGCTTGACACATTTTAGCTCTAGAGTGTATGCCATTCTGGAGTGAATTGATCAGTATCCTTTGATTGGCCACCATGCAAACCGGGGGCTAAACTGAAGAGATATCTGGAGAGATATATATATATATATATATTATATATATAAATGGAATTAGATTCTTTGTCCATTAAAACCAGTTTCTTGCCAATTGTGGGGGGGGGGGGGGGTAAATGTGATAGAGAAAAACTAGATCACACCTGCTCCCTACTTCCTGTCCACCCATCGTGAGTTTTGGATCAACTCTGAAGAAGAGGTGTCCATTTGTATATGTCAAATATGGTTGAATACATGTTTAAAGTGTAGGAAAGTAATCAAAGTATGCAAATGATGGTCTAAAAACGACACATTCCTCACTATTAAATTGTTGTCAAATCAAACTAAGAGAACAATTTCAACATATTGTTGGTGTTAAATTTCAAACCAATCTATTGTAAGATAAGAATTTGTAACTGTTGAACATTTTGACCAAATTTGGGGATAGACACCAATTAAGCACCCCTCCACAAGTCCCCCCACCACCACAATCACGTCATAACATATCAATGATTCAGTTGAATGTTATTTCATAAGTTATATTCATGTCTGGGCGACAAACATGTGTAAATGTCCCTCGGGCGAACTTCAGAGGAGGAAATATGATGGCGCTGGCATTGAAATATTGTCACACCTGGATCTTTCAATAATGCCCAGATTAAGTAAATGAATATAACATCTGATATTCTCCTGAGAGTAGATTTATATTACCATTGGTCATTTATATAAGCGGGCAAGATTATGATACTATACTCATCGGGACTTTCAATATTTTATTTCTGCCTATTAATGTCACTTAATCTCCCGTATTAGGTATTTATTTATTGTGTTATTTCTTAATATACCTGTTCTGTTATGCAAAATACATAAGCTACAGTCATTATCTGGTTTAAAATGTCAGATACACAAGACGATTGCAGAAATTGTTCGAATAAATATCATGGACAGAACCGTCACAGCCATGATCGGTTTGAAATAGAACCGTAACACGCACCCGTGTTGATTACGAGGTCACAGCTCCCAATTATCAACCCCTATCGGGATACTTTCTCAGCTATTTTACAGAAGAATAACACGGGTACACTTTATAGTCAGTGTTTGTCTTCAGAATGCGTTTCATATTGTAATACGCCACGAAAACAAAGAAATTGCGTCCACGTGGCTTGATTTTCAGTGATAACATGTTGATATTTACGCGTTAACTCGCTAATACCGAGTTAATTGTGGTCTAGAGTTCAGGTTTCGATAACACGGCAGTTCTGCAGCCTCTCTTCATTCAGGAAAGTATAATATATTCAAGATATCTATAATTATGCGTGATTTTGTCACACAAATTATTATTTTCAATCATCAGGAACCGTAACAAATCAGGCAAGAACCATCACAATACCGGCGATAGAACTATTTCCGATGTAACAGTTCCTACACAGTGGGCATGTAAAGGTACGGTTGGCCTTGGCGGTGGGTATCCTGTGAAAATGTTTCCACCCGTCAAAAACCGCCACAAACAGAAAGAACATCAAAATGTAGACAGACTTTATCCGTATACAAATAAGAAATATCGCATAAACAGTATGTTATTGTCATATGTTTGGCCATTGCTATGTAAACAAAAGCATAAAAAGTTACTTTTCTGGCGTTTGTTTATATTATGATGGTAAACATAAAGAGCATTCTTTGTTGGTGAATTCCTGATAGGGAGCTAATAAAGAGCGTTTATGCCATTTGTGTGTGATTAGCCAGTAGCATTGTGCTGTTTTCTGTAACACAATCAGGCTCTTGCTTAGGTAAAATATAGTAGGTCGTTATGATAACTATAGCTGTTTACGCGATAGTCATGGTATATATATGAACGAAACTGTATGCGTTTTAATGTTTTTCTGTTTGCGATGTTAAGAAACTCCTAAAATGTAATTTGTGCGGTGGATTAAGTCACACCAATGGTAGATAAATGTGTTATATACACAATGTGTCTGTAACGATTCATGTATCGCGACTCGGCTAGTTTTCGTGGCCATATATAGCACTCGGCGACCAAGGTCGCCTCGTCGTATATGGCCACGAAAACTAGCCTCCTTGGTCGCCGAGTGCTATATGGCCACGAAAACTAGCCTCGTCGCGGGGACACACTATAAAGTGTATGCCGAGGCCGAGGCCGGCTCCAAATAAAAGGTGTAAACGGGGTGTTATATGGCGTCTGGTCCGTTGTTTCTCAATGGATGTTAATGAAATTTGGTGTATATGTCCGGGATGGGACATGGAATACAGTAACGTTTGAATTTTCTTTAAATTCATAAATTTGTTGATTTTATTCAACGTTTTCGTTCTGAAACACACTATAAAGTGTAAATGGCCGGTTCCAATTAAAAAGTGTTGGCGGACTTGATGTCGCATTATCTTTATTGTTTATAAATGGATATGACTGAAATTTAGTACATATGTCCGGGTTATGGCATGAAATACATTAACGTTTAAATCGTTATTAAAATCTCAAATGTGTTGATTTTATTCAACCTTTCGTTCTATAAAGTTTAAGCGACCGTCTCTAATTAAAAGGTGTAAGCGGTTTATGTGATTAGCGTTATAGGTAATCGGATTAACTAATTGGCGACTTTAGACTACTGTGTTTTGGGGCATTTGACTGGCGAGTTGAACTTTATTTGCATTTATTTCGATGTAGGGTTACCCTTCCGGTGACGTAGGTTCCATATGCTCTGAAGAACGCTATTGCAAATAAGCCACAATCAACGGAATTGGTTTGCTGTTGCACTTGGGGAGGACATGAATTGTCGTATTGAAATACAATTGTCCAAGTTGTATTTCCAAAGATACAGACAACTTGTCTGCGAATAGACTATCTAAAATGGAATATCAATGGGTGACTTCGAAGAGCAGAGAAAGAAGATAAACAGACGAATCCAGAAAAAAACTGAAGAAAAAATTCGTCCGCTTTTCCGACATCGGGTATCCTGCTGACTTCGACCCCTCCGACCTTATACACGGGCCTCTACCAGCCTTAGCACAATGAAAGTGTCAATGACACTGTAGCTCAACTTAGGTAGGGGAATAATTTAATGGTTGACAGTAAATGTAGGAATAGGAAAGGTGTTAATTGAAATGTGTAAGTAAGATAAGATGAACATGTCCAATATTAACATCCATGACAAATTTCATGATGATCAGACGAATAGTACGACCTGTAGCCCGCGCCAATTGATTTAATTTTGAAATCCAAGATGGATGCCAGTCCAAATGACCCCATCTACATGTCAATGTGAACAGCCATGACAAATCTCATAATGATCTGACCAAAGGTACGACCTGTAGCCTGTGCCAAAGGATTTATTCATGCAAAGAGTAAAATCCAATGTCAATATTAACATCCATGACAAATTTCATGATGATCAGACGAACAGTACGACCTGTAGCCCATGCTAATGGATTGAATTTTGAAATCCAAGATGGCCACTGGCAGCCATGTTTTTTTCTTCGAATAACACCAAAATGACTCGTTCCCATCTACATGTCAATGTCAACAAATTTCATAATGATCCGACAAAAGGTAGGACCTGTAGCCGTGCCAAAGGATTTAGTCATGCAAAGAGTAAAATCCAAGATTGCTGCTGGCGGCCATGTTTTTTGGCCAAACGACCCCAAAATGACTCGTTCCCATCTACATGTCATTGTTAACATCCATGACAAATTTCATGGAGATCCGACCAAAGCAACGACCTGTAGCCCGCGCCAATGGATTTAATTTTGAAATCCAAGATGGATGCCAGTGGGCATTTTTTTTGTCCAAATGACCCCAAAATGACTCATTCCCATCTACATGTCAATGTGAACAGCCATGACAAATTTCATGAAGATCCGACCAAAGCAACGACCTGTAGCCCGCGCCAAAGGATTTAGTCATGCAAAGAGTAAAATCCGAGATGGCTGCTGGCGGCCATGTTTTTTGGCAGAATGACCTCAAAAATGACTCGTTCCCATCTACAAGTCAATATTAACATCCACGACCAATTTCATGATGATCAGACGGACAGTACGACCTGTAGACTGCGCCAATGGATTTAATTTTGAAATCCAAGATGGCCGCCAGCGGCCATGTTTTTTGGCCAAACGACCCCAAAATGACTCGTACCCATCTATATGTCAATGTCAACATTCATGACAAATTTAATAAAGATCAGACCAAAGGTACGACCTGTAGCCCCAAAAACCTCAAATGATACAAAACACCCAAGACTAATAGTCTAGAGTCGTCAGTTAGTTAATCCGATTACCTATACCGCTAAGCGCATAAGCCGCTTACACCTTTTAATTGGAGCAGGGCGTTTACACTTTATAGTTTGTTTCAGAACGAAAAAGATGAATAAAAGCAACAAATTTGTGAATTTAAAAACAATTCAAACGTTATTGTATTCCATGTCCCAGCCCGGACATATACACCAAATTTCATTAATATCCATTGAGAAACAACTGACCAAACGCCATATAACACCCCGTTTACACATTTTATTTGGAGCCGGCCTCGGCCTCGGCATACACTTTATAGTGTGTCCCTCGTCGCGATACATGTACTAACCAGGGCATTCCTGACTCAAAGCTCACAGTCTATTGGAACAAGACGGCTGTCAATCAAGACTATACATGTACATGAATCGTTACAAACACATTGTGTATATAACTCATATTTATTGCTAAAGTAGTCTTTGTTATCACACACATGAAGTCCTATAAGGCTATAATATCTTAAGTGAAGGGTGTGATATTTAAGGAAGGATATAAATTTGCGTACGGAAATCACCGAAGTTTGCCGATTGCCCGCTCCCAATATAACTGGGAAATTCCAGGGTTAAAAATAGAGCATATTACCTTCTTCCTGTTCTTGTAAATCGATTTGTTAACATTTCTTGGAATACTTATATTTTGCAAACAAACAGCTACTATAGTCATACATTGGATTTTCCAGACCTGGTAACCGCCATCAACGTAGCTTTTGTCGAAAAAAGGTACGAACTACCATGCAAGCTAACAACATTAAGTCAATTTAAGTGATTACATTTTAGAGTTATCAATTCAATATCATCAGATTCAGAGTTCAGACCAGTATCACCTGATCACTGGTGACAGAAGCAGCAAATTGTACCCTGTCTATCTTACTGTAATGTATACTAGTTCAAGTTAAACGTAAACACTATGCGTGGTACAAAGTTTACACAGTATTACGTTTATTTTGAACCGGACTACATACCGAAAGCACTCCCAGGTCAGAGACAAAATTACCCATTATATCAGGGCCATTCATAGCTGGTCAAAGTAGGCAGTAAAAATTTAAATTCTGAGTAAACTATTGCAAAGAAGGTGACTGGATTGTACCAGTGGATAGTGAGTCCCAGTCCATTAGTGTTCACGATTAAGTTATGTTAAGATTTAATTGTTTAAGTTAGGACTGACAAGTGATCAGTACGTTACTAAACATAACTTATTTAACTGAATGGTAAGTTTAGACAGCCCAGCTACATGGGTGACCATTAATAAAATTGTTTGCGAGACTGGGTGTTTTCTTTGCGAAAAGGATCTGTCCTCTTTGAAGATTCATTTCGGCAATGTCTGTTGTGATAGGGTGGTGACTAATTATCATCTGATGTTAGTACTTTTTCATCTACTCATAGATGAGTGACAAATAAATAATTAAATTTCAATGTTATACTTACCATTTTATTTGTATACAAATGTAACTACCATGCACGATCGCCTATCTTACTATATAAATAAAGCCATCTGTTCAAATTTTACAATTAATCAACACCTGTTGATTAAACGCGCCTACTGTTGATTAAACTTCGCAGAGTGGATTAAAAATTCGCCATACAATTTGAACGGAAAATTGTTTATCCATAGCATTGTAAAAATCGTGGCATAAACAGAGTGGATTAAACTTCCTATATATACAATTTGAACGGAAAAGCGTTTATCCATCGCATTTTGTTTCTGAATAAAAAATGTTTCTGAAGCATAAGTTGAATAATTATTATCCGGCTAATTAAGTGATCGTGTTTTGATTGGACATATATTTTTCTAATGGTCATCTCTGCGTTCTGATTGGTCAAATAGTAATGTCGAGTTTTGTGCAGAAATTATTTATTTGGTTTTGTGATTATTTACATTAATTTTAATTCTAATTAAAAATTTTTAGCGTTCTGTAACAGTATTGGTATATTACTACCACCATTTGTAATACTTAATATTTGGGGAAATTAATTATTAAAAAAATATGCAAAGTAACATATAACATGATCATTTAGTGGTATCAATCCATTTTATCAGTCAATAAATCATGTAGACCTACTATATATTACATTACTGCGGGGACCTATGCGAATTGAGTGACCTACGGAGAACTATGCAAATCTAGGGACCTACTGCATAACGCAGTACCCTCTGTAGCCCTGTTTCAATTCAGAGCGGAGTAGGCCTACAGTTCTAGTTGGATTTAAATGTTGTGTAAGTACTAAGTGGAATGGCTATGTATGGGAGGCCCTTTTCACATTTATTATTTATTTGCGCTTAAGCGCAAATAAATTGATAGACACATATTTGCGCTTAAAGGTACTCAACCCGTAAAGAGGGTCCCCATCTCAACAGATTCCAACAACAACAATCCGATCAGAGGGTCCTATATTACTATTTCTTTGGCTTTGGGGGTAAAAAATATTTGATTCGAGTCGAGGAACCCATCAAACAAAGCTCAGAGTTATTAGATATTGATTTTTCAAATTTGTTATGTTCTCGAGATTAGTACTAATAACTGCCGTAATCTGCTCTGGATGTGTACTCAAAATCTATTCAAACAGACAAGGATGAATAACTCTAAAATCAAGTGGTAATTTTAACGCAATTTTTACTGAGTTCTGGGCCAGATAGTATTCCCGATAATGAAAAATAATAGATTTCTAAAATCGATATCTAACAAATCTGAGCTTTGATGGGTGACTTCCTCGACTCGAATCAAATATTTTTGACCCCCGAAGCCATTGAAATAGTAATTGAGAGGAGTTTTATCGGGTTGAGTACCTTTAAGCGCAAATATTTGCGCTTAAGCGCAAATAAATAATAAATGTGAAAAGGGCCTCCCATAGTTATGAGGTTATTTCAAATTTTGTAAAGAAGTGAGACTGAGAGTCGTGAGAATTTTTGGCACTGCTGTAAGGGAAGTACCGATACTCATAAAGAGATTTAATTAACATACATTGTCTACACTGCTATACGTATCTTCCATATTAGTCACCCTTGATAAAGCGACCTGCGCTTCTATGAATAATTTCTAGCTGTCTATTAGTCCTGTGAACATGATGATAAGCAGGGGCGTAGCGGTCATACAATTATGCGTACGGCCGAATAATATGGGCACAATTTACATATGCTGTGAAGCATTATCCGAGCTGCAAAGCAGTAAGTGGGGGAGAACACAAGAGGAGGGGGTTCGGGGGCGATTGTCAGACGATTGGGACCTCGGACAATTGGGACCTTGGACGATTGGGACCTCAGACGTTTGGACCTTGGACGATTGGGACCTTGGACGATTGGGACCTTGAGTCAGGACGATTGGGACCTTGAGTCAGGACGATTGGGACCTTGCGTAATTGCTTTTTCATATAGTACCGTACAAATATATTACTATTAGTTTAAAATCAATTTTATTTGTGTGATGGAATTAATAAATATAATAATTATATAATGAAAATCAATAATAACGATGATATTTGACTGTAACTGTAACCCTTCCTGTCGAGGTCGAACTTCGACACCACAGAAAATGCACTCAACGTTTTTACAGAGCTTCGGTGACACAAACACATGCCTAATACCTCCTCATTCGAACTCGTTGATCACTGTTAAGTAGGTGACGATTAATCAGCGGTAAACCCATTTGACAATAACAACACAGCCGGCACCTACTTTTAAGTAGGCCGCCGTTAAGTAAACATTGATAAACTGTACTCACTGTGAGTCTGTTCAATACTTACTAACACTAACCCAATGTAATAATTATTTAATAGGAATATAAAGTATATACACAATAAATATAATCACTTGAATAAGGCATTACGCAAGGTCCCAATCGTCCTGACTCAAGGTCCCAATCGTCCAAGGTCCCAATCGTCCAAGGTCCCATCGTCCCGAGGTCCCAATCGTCCCAAGGTCCCATCGTCCAACTTAAGGTCCCAATCGTCCAAGGTCCCAATCGTCTGGATACCTCGGGGGGCCTGCCCTGAGGAAATCTTTTAATATTGCATTCAAAAATGACGCGTTTTACTTGGTTTCCTGATATATATACATGCATATAGAAATTAAAAATTGGAATAATTCCAAAAATTAAGGGAAACTTATGGTGGGTGGGGAAAAAAGATGTTGACGACTCGCCGAACTGAGTTCAAATGAATGCAGTGAGACAAACAGGAAGTAAACGTAAATAGAAAGCATGGAACGTAGCCAATCAAATATCTTGTTACTATATTACACAAGAGGTCAAGTGACAATTAAGCGCTTCAATGAATTACATATGACGAAACAAATTTACACTTGAAGTAAAGGCAAATAAGTCGTTCTCTGGGAAGATTAATTCTTTTAATATATTTTACAAACATAATAAAAGTTACCAATCTTCCCAATGGAGAACTCTTAATAGAATTAATAGATTTTATATATTTATTTGCCTGTAAATATTGGGGAGCGTAACTACTAGCTCCCCAATATAATTATATACATTATACATATGATTATAATAACATTTGACAAATTCTCAATCATATTGATACTATTATATTTTAGTTAATTGAATTATCAAGAGTCAAGATAATATCAAGATTCAAAATGGGAGAATACAAATTATACAATAGAAGAAAATTCGAAAAGTATGACATGTACATGTATACCATTCAACTGATCTATATAATAGATTAAATTTTTGGCTAAACAAGCCAAACCGAAGGTCAGCCAAAAATAAGAGAAGAGAAGTCTTAATTGTATACATACTAGTACAGTATGCCCACCAGGCCTCAAATTACAGTCCCTCCATGGTTATTTATAAACATGCGTGTGTCTCGGTTAAGCTCAGTTATTAGCTCAACTTTACTTTGTAAAGTTTGAGCTATTGCCATGGCTTGGTATCCGTCGTGCGTTTGTGTGTGTGTGAGAGGGTGTGCGCGTGTGTGTGTGGATGAGCGTGTATGGATGTATTGGTGTGTGTGTGTGTGATTCGTCAACAAATTCCTTTAGCACGGGCTACAGTTCGTACCTTTGGTCCGATTATTATGAAACTTGTCATGGATGTTGACATTGACATGTAGATGGGAACGAGTCATTTTGGGGTAATTCTGAAGAAAAACATGGCCACCGGTGGCCATCTTGGATTTCAAAATTCAATCCATTAGCACGGGCTACAGGCCGTACTGTTCGTCTTATTGTCATGAAATTTGACATGGATGTTAATATTGACATGTAGATGGGAACGAGTAATTTTGTGGTCATTCGGCCAAAAAACATGGCTGCCAGCAGCCATCTTGGATTTTACTCTTTGTATGACTAAATTCTTTAGCACGGGCTACAGGTCGTACCTTTAGTCTGATCATCATAAAATTTGTCATGGATGTTAACAATGACATGTAGATGGGAACGAGTCATTTTGGGGTCATTCGGCCGAAAAACATGGCTGCCAGCAGCCATCTTGGATTTTACTCTTTGTATGACTAAATCCTTTAGCATGGGCTACAGGTCATACCTTTAGTCTGATCATCATGAAATTTGTCATGGCTGTTGAAATTGGAATGTAGATGGGAACGAGTCATTTTGGGGTCATTAGGACAAAAAACATGGCCTCCAGCGGCCATCTTTGATTTCAAAATTCAATTCATTAGCACGGGCTACAGGTCGTACTGTTCGTCTGATCATCATGAAATTTGTCATGGATGTTAATATTGACATGTAGATGGGAATGATTAATTTTGGGGTCATTCGGCCAAAAAACATGGCCGCTGGTGGCCATCTTAGATTTTACTCCTTGCATGACTAAATCCTTTAGCACGGGCTACAGGTCGTACCTTTGGTCAGATCATCATGAAATTTGTCATGAATGTTAACAATGACATCTAAATGGGAACGAGTCATTTTGGGGCCATTTGGCCAAAAAACATGGCCGCCAGCAGCCATCTTGGATTCTACTCTTTGTTTGACTAAATCCTTTAGCACGGGCTACAGGTCTTACCTTTAGTCTGATCATCATAAAATTTGTCATGGCTGTTGAAATTGGAATGTAGATGGGAACGAGTCATTTTGGGGTCATTCAGAAAAAAAACATGGCCGCCAGCAGCCATCTTGGATTTCAAAATTCAATCCATTAGCACGGGCTACAGGTCGTACTGTTCATCTGATCATCATGACATTTGTCGTGGGTGTTAATATTGACTTGTAGATGGGAACAAGTAATTTTGGGGTCGTTCGGCCAAAAAACATGGCCGCTGGCAGCCATCTTAGATTTTACTCTTTTTATGACTAAATCCTTTAGCACGGGCTACAGGTCGTACCTTTAGTCTGATCATCATAAAATTTGTCATAGCTGTTGAAATTGACATGTAGATGGGAACGAGTCATTTTGGGGTTATTCGGCATTAAAACATGGCTGCCAGCGGCCATTTTGGATTCTACTCTTTGCATGACTAAAGCTATCAAATGTTTTTGAAATGTTGGAAAACATAGCTGCCAGCAACCATCTTAGATTTTACTTTTATATGCATTATATATATATCTTTTCATGTTGATAAACTAGTATTAGACAATCAACTTTCCACATTCCTAATCACTCCATCGACAGTAACACATTAAATTATTCCCTTTCCAAGTTGATCTACAGTGTCATTGACACTTTCATTATATACAATGTGGCAAGACCTAGATATAGACTAAATTCTTCTGATAGTATTAGCAATAATACCATTTCGCCGAGAATATGTACTTGGTGTGACAAAGGCATATACATTGAATACATGTATGTGTTATATGTATTGATATAGGTAATTTCTGAAATATATTTCAGTTGTGAACGTTAAAATTGTATTTCTTGGTTACTCATGCGATAAAGTTATTCTCAAACACAGTAGGCTCAATTCCGCTATGTATTAACAATTTCTAAATTCTCTACTCTATACAAATAATTACACACTACTAATTGTAGACTCGAAGTGACAGAAATATGCTCAATATAACTTCAATAACATTCCGAGTAACATTTAGGAAAGTATGTTAACCATAATTTCTGGTTAGCACTAATGTGTACAAGTAACAATTTTTTATCATTCTGAGCATTGCATATTACACTTAATATCTGACCGACATTATTATTATTATGTAGATCGACATTGTACATATAAAATGCTAATATTGATCGATTGGCTACAACCTGATGCTAAATATATAAGTATCAAGATACTGTATACATATTCTCATTTAAAATACCAACAGAAACAGTTGTAAATGCAGTAAAATATGATTTTTTGTGTATCAATTAAAATATAACCTTCATTTGGGGTATCAATTGGATTAAAAATTGAATCCAGTCCCAATACTGTGACATAAGAGCACAAGTCAAATAGGCATGGATACATCTCGCCGATCAAAATTTGTCTTCAAAGAAAGCTGAAACTATTAGGCATTGACACTGTCTTATGTCCCACGTGTAGGAGCATGCTCACACTCACAGCAACATAATTATATGGGTCAAACGAATCAATCATACATCCATATTTAAAAGATGTTGACGACTTAAGTGAAATAAGGAATCTCTTATTGCGCTTAAGCACAAAAAGAAGTTTTCTTATTGCGCTTAAGCGAAATAAGGAATATTCTTATTGCGCTTAATTGCAATAAGAGCTAATTATTGCACTTAAGCGCAATAAGGAATCCCTTATAGCGCTTAAGCGCAATAGGGGAAGATCTAATTGCACTTAAGCGCAATAAGAATATTAAGCGCAATAAGGAATATCTTATTGCGATTAAGCACTATAAGGAATATCTTATTGCGCTTCAGCGCTATTAGGAATCTCTTGTTGCGCTTAAGTGAAATAAGGAATCTCTTATTGCGCTTACTTAAGCACAATAAGAAGTTTTCTTATTGCGCTTAAGGAATATCTTATTGAGATTAAGCGCAATTAGATCTTCCCTTATTGCGCCAGCAGCCAACTTGGATTTTACTCTTTGCATGACTAAATCCTTTGGCACAGGCTACAGGTCATACCTTTGGTCTGATCTTTATGAAATTTGTCATGAATGTTGACATTGACATGTAGATGGGAACGAGTCATTTTGGGGTCATTTGGCAAAAAAACATTGCCGCCAGTGGCCATCTTGGATTTCAAAATTCAATCCATTGGCGCGGGCTACAGGTCGTAGCTTTGGTCAGATCTTCATGAAATTTGTCATGGATGTTAACAATGACATGTAGATGATAATGAGTCGTTTTTGGGTTAGTCGGCTAAAAAACATGGCCACCAGCAGCCATCTTGGATTTTACCCTTTGCATTGCTAAATCCTTTGGCACAGGCTACAGGTCGTACCTTTGATCAGATAATTATTAGATTCGTCATGGCTGTTGACATGTAGATGGGAACAATTCATTTTGGGGTCATTCGGCAAAAAAACATGGCTGCCAGCAGCCATCTTGGATTTTACTCTTTACATGACTAAATCCTTTGGCGCAGGCTACAGGTCGTAGCTTTGGTCTGATCATCATGATATTTGTCATGGATGTTGATATTGACATGTACTAGTAGATTGGAACGAGTCATCCAAAAAACATGGCCACCAGCAGCCATTTTGGATTTTACTCTTTGTATAACTAAATCCTTTGGCACGGGCTACATGTCCTACCTTTGGTCGGATCATTATGAAATTTGTAATGGCTGTTGACATTGACATGTAGATTGGAACGAATCTTTTTCTGGTTATTCGGCAAAAAAACATGGCTGCCAGTGGCCATCTTGGATTTTACTCTTTCCATATAAACTAGGCCTTTCAACTTTCCACATTCCTAATCACTCCATTGACTGTAACACATGATTTTTTTCCCTTTCCAAGTTGAGCTACAGTGTCATTGACACATTCATTCTTTATGGGGGAGACTCCAATGTTTAAAATATGTTTTTTTTTAGATTTTACAAATTTCCAAAATGGTTTGTTGTTTTTAGATTTCAGACTTTTCTCCATTTTTTGACTGATGAAATTCCACTCTGCATGTTTTATTTCTACTTGACCTGGTACCCTGTCCTGGGACCCAGGTCAACTACAAAATAACTGTTAAAGTTCTTGTCACATTCATATCTTAATATCTGGGAAAGTTGCCAGTTACTTGCCGATGGCCGGTGGTTTGCCGCACATGGTCGACGAGTTTATCAGCCATTGAAATCACTGTTAGATTAGCCGTAAGTGTGCGGATTTCCTCCACCATTAAAATTGGCAATGTCGTGATATGGCCTTAGTGGCTAAAGCGACATAAAACCCCAATCAATCAATCAATCAATCATATCTTAATATATATTCATATATTATTAGCTCAACTTTACTTTGTAAAGTTTGAGCTACATGTATTGCCATGGCTTGGTATCCGTCGTCCGTTTGTGTGTGCGTGTAAAGGTGCGTGCGTGTGTGTGTGATTCGTCAACAATTTCCTTTAGCATGGGCTACAGGTTGTACCTTTGGTCGGATCATTATGAAATTTGTCATGGCTGTTGACATTGACGTGTAGATGGGAATGAGTAATTTTGGGGTTATTCGGAAAAAAACATGGCCACCAGCAGCCATCTTGGAATTTACTCTTTGCACGACTAAGTCCTTTGGCAAGGGCTACAGGTCGTACCTTTGGTTAGATCATTATGAGATTTGTCATGGCTGTTGACATTGACATGTAGATGGGAACGAGTCATTTTGGGGTCATTCGGCAAAAAAAACATGGCCACCAGTGGCCATCTTGGATTTCAAAATTAAATCCATTAATAGCGCAGGCTACAGGTCATCATCATGAAATTTGTAATGGATGTTAATATTGACATGTAGATGGGAACGAGTCATTTTGGCGTCGTTCGGCCAAAAAACATGGCCGCCAGCAGCCTTCTTGGATTTTACTCTTTGCATGACTAAATCCTTTGACACAGGCTACAGGTCGTATCTCTTGTCAGATCATCATGAAATTTGTGATGGATGTTAACAATGACTAAATCCTTTGGCACGGGCTACAGGTCGTAGCTTTGGTCGGATCATCATGATATTTGTCATGGATGTTAACAATGACATTTAGATGGGAACGAGTCATTTTGGGGTCAATTGGACAAAAAACATGGCCACCAGCAGCCATCTTGGATTTTACTCTCTACATGTACATGACTAAATCCTTTGACACAGGCTACAGCTCGTATCTCTTATCGGATCATCATGAAATTTGTGATTGATGTTAACAATGACTAAATCCTTTGGCACGGGCTACAGGTCGTAACTTTGGTCGGATCATCATGATATTTGTCATGGATGTTAACAATGACATTTAGATGGGAACGAGTCATTTTGGGGTCAATTGGACAAAAAACATGGCCACCAGCAGCCATCTTGGATTTTACTCTTTACATGACTAAATCCTTTGACACAGGCTACAGGTCGTATCTCTTGTCGGATCATCGTGAAATTTGTGATGGATGTTAACAATGACTTGTAAATGGAAACAAGTCTTTTTGGGTTCAATCGGCAAAAAAACATGGCTGCCAGTGGCCATCTTGGATTTTACTCTTTGCATAACTAGGCCTTTCCACATTCCTAATCACTCCATTGACTGTAATACATGAAATTATTCCATTTCCAAGTTGAGCTACAGTGTCATTGACACTTTCATTTTTTAGAATCATTAAATAAGTTAATTTTGTATAAATTCTCCATGCAACATGAACAAAAATGGTGTTACCTTCAACATGCTCTGGATTCTGGAACATTAAAACCAACATATAAAAGGACGTACATGTATTCCTGGCACCACATATCTGGGATTTGGTCTGATCTGATTGAGTTGAATATTTGAGACTACCTAAAACTAACCTGAACACTGAATTCAGAATATATAAAGCAGATATTTGATTTTGTACTGCTGCTTCAAGATATATTCTGCACTCAGTCATCTTCAGGTAGGTCGGTCGGTCGTATTTGATATATAACCCTGGTTAATATCATTAATCGTGACCCATATATCATCATATATCACATGAAACCCCTATAATATCATTGAAAAATCCACTAGATATTTTCTTATCTCTCACTAGTGAGTAATCGCCGCATGCTTCCCGGGATATTTGGCATCGCGCCAAGTAAATTACAGCGCGGATTGATACTATTTAGAAAAACCGCACTTGATACCAATACCAGATATTGCAAAATGATTGCTTTGTTCATTAAAGTTCAATTATTGTCCAACTCCGTTGCTCTAACGAAAATAGGCACAAAAACAAAGAGGAAAATTGGGGGACTATATATTTGGTGTAATACTGAGCCAGTGAATTCTCGATTAATTTCCTGTAATAATGAGAATAAAAAAAAAATTTAAAAAAAGAGAAACCAGGGCCCGACGAAGCTTCGAGATTCGATTCAATTTCGAATCTAAGTTCCGATTTGATTCGATTCGAAAGCGGTCATGTGATTCGGGATATTTCGAATCGTTGTATACAAGTTTATTATCACCGGGAATAGACTGCATTATATGTACAAAACATTCGTTATATCCCAATACTTAACCTTAGGCTCCTTCCGCGAACATCTGAGACCTCCGTGGTCCAATGTGTACAGGGTAAGTTGTCCAATAGCCCACTGCTCATATATATATATATATTTTGGCCTCCCAGTCCCAGCGCTGGCTACTCATGGTAGGTCGGTGGGTTACTCGTGCAACCTGCTGTATATAGGTCTGTGATGGATCGTGTTCATCACGGTTGCCATTATCGTAGCGCACACGGGTTTAATCCACCACATAAAACCAACAATGTCGCGATTTTGTCCGGCCCCAGCTGTGGAAGCGAGTGAATTTCTTTTCTTTTGGGACATATCTGTATGTCAGTATTTGACATTCTTACCAGAAAAGCTACAGGTCGTACCTTTGTTCGGACCATTATGAAATTTGTCATGGCTATTGACAAGTAGATGGGAACGAGCCATTTTGGGGTCATTCGGCAAAAACATTTCAAAATTCAATTATCATTCCATTTTTTGCTCATCACAAAAATTTAACTTCTTCGCAAAGTTGAGCTACAGTGTCATGGACACTTTCATTTATTACCTCCCTCACTCTCAAGTAGTTATCATGTTAGTAATCAGTCTTTGTAAACATACACTCAGATTCATACTGATACTGATTTTTTATATGTGGGTATATGTGGTTTACTCCAGACTGGTTAGTAATGCACAATATTTGACATTAAATGCCCCCATACAATGAACAACTTCAAGTGCAATTGAGGCCATGGGCTTCCTAAAAAGGAATGTTAAAACACAAAATAAGTCACTCAAGAAAGCGGGAGGGGGGGTGGTCAAAACACTCTGAAATGTCACACCTGACACATTATATATCGTATTAACAGCTTGTAGTTGTACCCCGAAAAAAAATAATTTGGGGGGACTATTAAAATAGATGGTGTCCATACATAACGTCTGTCAGTGCGGAAAGTTACCGGATGTGAACATTATTTTGGGCTATCGGATTAAAACCAAATTTGGTATGTCAGTTTATCAGCTCAAAACACAGGTCATTTTCGAAATTGGGTTCGGTCCGCTCATTTTTGCCAGAGTTATGGCCCCTTTTTGACTTAGAATCTGTCGGTTGGTGTGTCTGTCCATGCAGAAAGTTTATGGATGAGAACTTTAATTTGGGCTATCGGGTAGAACAAAATTTGGCATGTGAGTTTATCAGCTCAAAACACAGTTCAAGTTCGAATATGGGTGCTACGCCCAGTTTTGCTGGAGTTATGTCCCTGTTTTGACTTAGAATGTTGTTATTTTGAGGTTTCCTGATGATAGCTTTAGCTTATGTGATAGGTTATGAAGCAAATTTGTTATGTGAGGTTATCAGCACCAAATACAGGTTGAATATGGGTTCGGTCTGCCCAATTTTGGTCCTTGTTGACTTAAAATATTTCGATTATTTTGGTTTCTGGATGATAACTTTAGTTTTTTAATCTGATTGCTTTTAAATTTAGTATGTGGATTAACCACATGAAGGTACTGGTTAAGTTCGAATTTGGGTTTGGTCTGCCCATTTTTAGCTCAACATTACTTTGTAAAGTTTGAGCTATTGCCGTGGGTCAGCATTCATCGTCTGTCCGTCTGTCCATCTGTCCATTTCCTTTGGCACACCCTACAGGCTGCATCCCTCATTTGATCATCAACAAACTTTATATGGATCTTCAGGGTGACCAGATGGGAGCCATCAATTTTTTCCAAATTTAGTTAATTTCAAATTTGAATCCATCGGCACACCCTGCACTCTGCATTTATTGGAAAAATGTTTTGAAAATTTACAGGCATGTTTATGATCACCTCTAGATGGGAGCTATGAAAACATGGCGGCCAGCAGCCATCTTGAGTTTTACAATTTGCATGACTAAATCCTTTGGCACTCCCTACAGACCACATCCCTCATCTAATTGCCAGCAAACTTCATTTGGATCTTTGCGGTGACCTCTAGATGGGAGCCATCGATTATTTCCGAATTTCGTTAAAAAACATGGCTGCCAGCAGCCATTTTGTATTTTTTACTCTTTGCATGACTAAATCCTTTGGCACACCCAACAGGCCACATCCCTCATCCGATTGACATCAAACTTCATACAGATCTTTGGGGTGACCTCCAGATGGGAGCCATCGATTATTTCTGAAATTTGATAAAAAAAACATGGCTGCCAGCGTCCATCTTGGATTTCAAATTTGAATCCATCGGCACACCCTGCAGCCCGTATATATTTAAGAAATGTTTTGTGAATTTACAGGCATGATTAGGATCACCTCTAGATGAGAGCTATCAAATTTGAACGATTTTTGATTTAAAACATGGCATCCGGCAGCCATCTATTCTTGTATTTTACTTTTTGCATGACTAAATCCTTTGGCACACCCTACAGACCACATCCCTCATCCAATCGTCACCAAACTTCATGTCATCAAACTTCATAAGCATCTTCGGGGTGGCCTCTAGATTGGAGCCAATGATTTTTTCAGAAATTAATTCTAAAACATGGCTGCCAGTGGCCATCTTGCATTTTACTCTTTGCATGCTAAATCATTTGACACAACCTACAGGCCACATCCCTTATCCGAAAATCACCAAACTTCATAAGGATCTTTCGGGTGACCTCTAGATGGGAGTTATGGCTTATGTATGGATTTTCGTGTCCGAACTGAAAATAGCTGATCACTATCGCCAAGGTATGGGTTAAACATCTGCCGATCATGATCGGCCTCACGTTTAATTTTGCTGGCACGATTGTGATCACTGGTAGATGGGAGCTATCAAACTTGAACGGTTTTCTATGAAAAAAATGGCCGCTAGCAGCCATCTTGGAATTTACTCTTTGTATGACTAAATCCTTCGGCGCACCATACAGGCTACATCTCTCATCCGATTGTCACCAAACTTCATATCGATCTTCGGGGTGACCTCTAGGTTGGAGCCTCCTATTTTTACCAAAATTTGTTAAAAAACATGGCCACCAGCAGCCATCTTGGATTTTAAATTTGAATCCATTGGCACACCCCACAGCCCTCATTTATTAGAAAATTTTCGGACATGTTTAGAATCACCTCTAGATAAGATGGGAGCTATCAAATTTGAACAACTTTTGATGAAAAACATGGCTGCCAGCAGCCATCTTGGATTTTACTCTTTGCATGACAAAATCCTTTGGCACACCCTACAGACCACATTCCTGATCTAATGATCACCTTGAAACATCATATGGATCTTTGGGTTGAGTTGAGCCATTGACACTTTCATTGGATATGAGTTTACTAGTGCACAATACAGGTCAAGTTAAAATTTGGGTTCCGCTTATTACCAGAGTTATGGCCCTTTGTTGGAATTACCACGATGCTCTTGTTAATAATGGTGATGGTGCCTAATAATAGTGATGCTGTCCTTTTCCCCCAAAAATTATTAAACGTCACATCACTATTATTCAGCACTCAAGATTAAACTTCATAAAAATTGTCCGGGATCCCTGATTGCATCTTAAAATATTTCCATCTCTAAATTTCAGGAACTGTTATGCAAGATATGGAAAATTCAGGATCGACATGGCGATAGGATTTCTTGATGTTGACGATTACTGTCCTGACACACTATTACCGAACCTACTTGATAATACTGATATTCTCATCGAATGCAGACTAGATTCAATCAGGACCAGGCCTCACATTGAACAATTTCTTTCAATATATGCTGGTGAACTCAACATCGTAATTTCCGAAAAACAATATGATGAAGCCCCTGGAAATGGACAATGTGACATTTTTGTTAAGAATTCAGTGAGTTGTGATTTGCTGCATTCATGGTTTCAACCATCAGCAATAGCTGACACAATAACAATTACTCCCACAATTCCTCGGCACTATCGAGAAAACAAAAACCAAATCAAATTGGTATACCGAATCAAATCGGTAACATATAAAAGAGTTTTATCTGAAAATAAAGATCCGGGAATAATACAGGAGAGCGATAGGACTATAAAGACAAATGGAAAGCACAGACATTTATTGAATAGGTCGTCATATTTTGTGATTGAGGGACTTGGTGAACAGGCTTGTTCTTGCGCCAATTTTTTGTGTTGTCAGTAGGGTTTCATTTCAATTCTAGCACTTAGTGAAAGGAAAACAAAAATGTCACTAAGTGCATACTTTGCCCAGCGATCAGCTGGGGCTAATGTGAATATAACTGATGAAATGAGTGTCGAGTTGCTAAGATTGATATCTTTTGAGAACTGGACTCTTCAGACACCTACAGCGATACAGCTAGCTAGATGTGGATTCTATTATACAGGGAATGAAACAATTGTTACTTGCTTTTCCTGTGGAATTGATATAAAAGATTGGATTGATGGTGTCTCCCCAGAAACTATTCACAGATTCAATAATCCTACATGTCCTCTGATCCAAGGGCTTGATTCAAGAAACAAAACAATTCTTATTAATGAGCATGCAGATGATTACATAAAAAAAATTCGTCTTGAGCAGAATTTGACAACAGATAACCTTCCAGAGGAAGAAAGTCAATTACAACCTGAGGAAAATCCGGCTGCTACACCAAGTGATACACCCGTTATTCAGGGAATCAGTCCAGATTCCCATTTTACAGTCGGAAATTCTTCTGTCAACGTAATTCAGGCTGAATCTGAGCCATCATTGCTTGATTTTGTAAAGAACGATCTTGTTAAACCCATCAGGGAAGAATTCGCTCCATATCGATCAGAATCAAGAAGGTTGGAAACTTTCCACTACTTCCCAAAACAAGTTGCTGATTCCGAAGCATTGAGTAGGTGTGGTTTCTACTACATGGGGACTGATGATCGTGTTCAATGCGTTTTCTGTTCCGGCATTTTGAGAAATTGGGAAAAAGGAGATATTGTGCTATCAGAGCACAGGAAACACTTCCCAAAATGCCCTTTCATTCTAGGATTTGATGTTGGAAATATTCCAAGAAGTCTTGAGATGCCGGCAGTTTCAAATGATAGCCATGCTAGCACTGGAGAGATTGTCAGAACTCCAGAACAGGCTGCAGCTGCTTCAGCATTTTTAGTAGGACCCGCGCCATCTCTTCCAGTGATGTCATCAGCAGCAGCTCGTAATGAAGGCTATGATATCCCACCATCAGTCATTTCAAATACAGTGCGACATCAACTAGAGAGTACCCCAGAAGGCTGTGATATCCAGATCCTACCATCAGTCATTTCTAATTCAGTTCGATATCAACCAGAGAGTACCCCAGAAGGTTATGATATCCCGCCACCAAGCTTTACTAATACAGTGCGAAATCAGCCAGACTTGATTTTAACCGGGAGTACCCCAGAAGCATTGGGAATCATAACAGCTAAACCGAAACATCATAAATATGCTATTGAGACCCAAAGAGTAAACAGCTATCAAAATTGGCCTCCAGACAAAGCTCAACGTCCAGAGCTACTGGCCGCTGCAGGATTCTTCTATGTTGGTATGTTCTCTTAACCCTTTATTTACTGAATGAATTCTTCCATTTATTATAAAAGTATACATAGGAATGGTCTATTATTCATCTGAAGGGATGTTCATAAATTATTAGCAGAAAATAAATAGTTAAGGCCATTTGTGGAAGTTTAATATTGTCTAAATAATAGAACTACTCATTAATGGGTATTTAGCAAGCCTGTAAATATTGTGTCTATCATTTCAGAATGAGTCCCCAGACAGCCCCAGAGTGTGAGTTTAGTGATGCTATCCCGCACAGCGGCTGGCATACCAAATTCACCCTCTGGGGACCTACCTCATTATGCTTAGGCCTCATCTTCTGGGAAGTATCTATATATAGATATATAAGCATACTAACATTGTTTTTAGTTACTTTTTCCCTTCTGGGTAGTTCCTATATCCCCTAATTTGCAGAAGAATAAATGCAAAATTGAGGTGACTAATGTGTGAACATCACCGACTTCAACTGGGTAACTTGAATCTGATCCTTGATCTCCCATAGCAATTGAGGTCTAAACACAATGTGGTTCCCTGAGGGTAAATTTGGTGATGCTAGCCTGCCATGCGGGATAGCATCAACAAATTCACCCTCTGGGGGCATCATTCTGCAAATGACAGACACACTATTTGCAGGCTTGGCATTCAGTAACGAAAGGTGTAAATTAATATTTCACTATTAACACTTAATACCTAATGCATCATTTATGATTAAAATCATACTCAAATGCTTCAGGTACTGAATCTGACAAAACCCGCTATTTGTTGCATTACCGTCGCTATAAATAACTTCCACAGACAACACATGCAGCATGACGTCACTGCCCACATTTTTCTTCGGCTTCTTATTCTATTTCATTCATATTAAATAAGCCAAATCCTTAAGTGGAATCTTCTTCAGATTGCTCAGTACTAAATGTTGAAATTATTGATAATCTATTCAGTTCTATTGGAAAAGTACTTGGGTCAATATTTCAAAAGTGTGCATTTCGGGTAAATAACAAACTAATTTTGAAACTAGAATACTGAAGAAAGTTAAATACTCATTATCATTATACATGGTTTACTCTATTTTTGGCTAATGGGTGGGGTTTACTTGAATCGTTCTGGAATTCCCCATGTCAGCTAGTCTTGTGTATTCCATGCGATCTATCACCTGATTGGTTACATCGCTTTATTGATGGTATTGCGATTGGCTGGCAATTACGTAATTCCTGCTTGTAGTAATGGAACCCCTACCCAATTTTGTCAGACTCAGTACCTGAAGTGTCTGAGTATGATTTTAATCAGAACTGCTTATAGCTGAACACCTGGTGACATGATTTGACGGCACCCCAACCTACTCCCTGGTGACGTGTACAGGGTATATACATTTCTGAATGCTATCACTGATTAATTTAATTTAATTTCCTCAGTCATTACTCGACCAGTTGCTCAAAACACAATATTTAAAGAATAACAGTTGCTCATTGTAAGTAAATAATACCAGTATGAGATTGGAGTGATTTAAAAAACATGCTTCATGTATATTGCAATAAAACTGCTGTGATTGGAACTGAGTGGAAATTAGCCAAAGAAAAGCTTGCATCATGGTGAACTTGGGAAAAGTTGTAGGATAAACCAAATTCAGAATGACAGAAGTAAGAAAGTTTCATTATATTTTATTAAAGTGATGTGAAACACTCTGGTAGGGTGATCAGATAGAAATGGAAAATAATCTTGATCAAAGTAGTTATGTTTACAAATATTATATCCAAATTGACACTCACACGGTCATTATTATATACTAATTAAATACAATGTCTCTCGATGGTGAAATCATTTGCATTAGTTTACTGCCGATAGTTGCGTCTCAAATCGAGAAGTAAATATTTACAATTGAGCGTAGTTCAGACAAATGTTTTTTATGCAATGGTATGGTCAATTTGTTTGAGAATTTCGGCGATGTTAGTAGAATGCTACATTCCTCCAGTTGGCATAATGACGCTATCTCACACAGTGGGCTAGTATCACCAAATTCACCCTCTGGTAACTCATTCTGCTTTAGGCCTCAACAGCTATGGGAGACCTACAATGTAGGTTCAAGTTGAAGTTCGCCAGTTGAAGTTGGTGATGCTCAATAGTCTCCTCGATCATGCATTTTATCTTTTGCAAATTATGGGATATAGAAACTTCCCAGAAGGGAAAAAGTAACTAAAACAATGGTAACTTGATATTATAGATTCTTCTCAGAAGATAAGGCCTAAGCAGAATGAGGTGATGTGCACACTAGGGCTGGGCGGTATTACAATATATTGACTTTAGTCGGTTTGGAAAAGAAAAACCGTATTGAAACCGTGTGTAAAATACAAATTCAATATATCGTAACCGCAATTTTATCACCTCAAAAGACGGTTTCAAATTACAATCCAATACTGAGTTGAATACTTTAGCGGACCGCTGATTGAAAGCAGCCTTTATCGGTCGCTCCCACGTTATGTCTGTTGTCTTTTATTGTAACCAATGACGCAATGGTTGTATTTTGGGCTGAAGTAGAGCGATGGAGTATCTTCCGAATTCAACCTGATAGCGGTGTGACGTCATGAGCGATACTTAATCCAAACTTTTTGACTCACGACTCGGCGGTATTTGTCGTTCAATTATATCTTAAAATTTGACTCAGGTTGACTGACAAATCCGTGACATTCATTCAACTAGCCCGCCATTGAGTATTTGCAGACGCAGAATATGACCCGCAGGTGTTGGTCGAAGAATATCAGCTCATATCACTTGGGACGTTACCTCGCTACCATCAACCACAATTTTAAATATAGTTGAGCTGCATTGTCTCCCTTCCGTTTCACCTTGCTATTATTATTTCATTATTATGATAATAGATGAATAAAGTTCTCCCCCTTAACTAAATCCCCTGTTCAAAAGTTAATTAAAAATGTTCCGTAATTCATTGTGTGTGATAGACGGCAGACAGCCCAGAATGAACCATCTTGGCCCAATTCTACTAGGTCCTCGATCAACCTATGAGGACGTGCTTAGCTATGACGTCACGGGAATGTGAATCGCGTGCTGAAATGTAAACAATGGAGTGATCAGGATAACATGAGCCTGTAATAAGCCTTATTACTGGTTCGCGATTTTCAAGATGGCCAATGGTTCCATATGGTCCGATTACTAGCTTTTTATCCAACCCACCGGTAAAAGCCGGTAAAAGGTCAAAGTTGAGAAGTAGCATCCATTTGTAAACATTCGACAGCTGAGTGCGAGAATTTTTTATCAACATTTTAATGGCTTAATTTCATTTATTCTGAGTGCAACTACGTGTTTAAGAATTGTTTTGTGGCCATGTCATCTATAGAGTTAGGATCTGGTGACGATGCAGACATTCAGACGCCTATTTTGTCAATGAACTTCCCATAAGTTACTGATAAATAGCGAGTTCTTGCGTTAAAAAAATAACTCAAAAACATACGTGATACATCCAATCCATCTACCGTGTGAAACCTACATATTGTATGTATCCAGGGTGAGTGTTTAATTAGTTTTATGAAGTTCTCGCACCTGTGATTCGGTAACGACCTGTTGCCATTTTATTTTGGGAATTCCCAGACTGGAGTCATATGCTAAAAATATATGCTACTTGTTAACTTTGACCTCCGGAGACCAAATGGCGGATTCACCGCGAGTAAGTGATATCACTTATTCACTCAATGTTGTTGCGTATTCCAGAATGCAGGAACTTTATATAATGGACACATGCCATTCTGAGAATAGTTTATCATTTACTGCCTGGCGATAGTGTGTATGATTTTAATCCCTAATAACGAAAACCCGGAGTGTTATATCTCTCGTTTAAAATTTGATTTTACGTGATATTTTTCAATAGTAAAATAATATTCAATAAAACCGTATATCGCGGTGTTATTTTGGAAAAATCACGGTTTTTAAAAACGTCAATACCGCCCAACCCTAGTGCCCACTGTGCGGGACAGCATCACTAAATTCACCCTCTGTAAATAACAGAAACACTATTTGCAAGCTTAGTTGAAAGATTTGTGTGTAAACATAAACCAGGGGAACAAAAATTATGGTAGGAAAATTTTGTGACGGCCTGGTTTACAGTTATTCTATTCCAAGACTAATTCGGTTCTCTTCATGAATTCCACAGGTTACGATGACAATGTTAAATGCTTCTACTGCAATGGTGGACTGAGAAACTGGGAAGATGAGGATGTACCATGGATAGAACATGCCAGATGGTTCCCAAGATGTGCGTATGTCCAACAAGTCAAAGGAGCTTCCTATATTGAGGCTGTCAGAAGCGGGGAGAACCCGGTAGAAGAAGTGAGTGTTTCAACTAATCTGTAATCTTGGAATCCAATTACTTACAGTACTGCCTAAATAATCGACTCCTTAACCACAGTGAGAGCTTTCCGATGAATAGCAACAAGCCATATTTCTGACTAAATCCTGAAAAATTACCCATAATTCTGCTGTGGTTAAGGAGTCGATTATTACTTGAAATTTCATGATTTAAGTGACTCTGCGGGTGATTTTGCTTTGCATCTCTTACAGTTATGGAATTTCTCCTGGGTAATTAATTCAATGTTCGTTGCAATATCGGCTCATAAAAGTCACAGAAAAGTATGCCATTTCGAGTTGGGACTTTCACAAGAATGAGAGAGAGGTGCGGGAGTTGCACCGAATGTTGGCAGCACCTGGAATCGCCAGCTGGTCACCCATCCAAGGACTAGCCGAGCTCAACATTGCTTAATTTCCATGATCACACAAAGCATCTAATGGCTGTAACCATGAGATCTAGACATCTCAACCAGAGAAATCATCGGCCTTCTATATTTGTGGAGTGTTTACTCTCCCTATTCATTTGAATGTTTATTCAAGCATGTAACCACTCGCAATATCCTTAGTGATATTATATGAGTTGTCCTCGAAAATGTTATTGGGAGGGCTTACCCATTTTGAGGTGTTTGGTACATAATTGTGTTTGAAGTTATGTTTATGAAATTCTTTAATCTCATTACAGGGTGATCTTCCTCAGCCAGGTATGATACTTATCTCACATCCGAAGAATAAGCTCAACAGGCCAATAAATAAAATGACTGTGTTTTCAGGCAATTAGATCACAATTTGAGATGAGGGAGGTGGACTATTTTTATACCCCCCCCCCCACCATAATCAGTCTGTCCATCAGTCACTCCGTCTGTAGATACAACATTGTCCGAGCTTTTATCCCTACATTTTTCGGTCATTGTTTTTAAAACTTGGCCCATATATTTAGTACCAAAGGAACCTGTGCACCTGCGATTATGAGGTCCATCTGACATTTGTGGAGGTATCCCCCTTTTTCACAACATGCAGAAGACTGGCTACCATGGGGGTATCCTGAGTCCCATTGCGATAGCCCACCTCTAATTTAATTTTTTTCTCAATATCTGGAAAACATACTCCAGAAAAATACTAAAATTTATTTTCAAAAATTTCATTGTTGATACATGTACCGGTATAAAATATTTCTAACAGAAAATATTGAGAAAAAACTGTTTGACAAGGCTCTTTCAGTGACTAGGGAAGTGCATGAGAACACAGATTTTTTATTTATTTGGCCTTATTCCAAGAAAGAACTTGTACAAGTGTTCACACAAGTGTACCTCAACCTATTGTATTGCTGACTGCTTAACTTTTTTTTTTAACTCACCTGAGACTACAGCTCACATCTCTCATCCGACCGTCACCAAACATATGGATCTTCGGGGTGACCTCTAGATGGGAGCCATAATTTGTTTTTCAAAATTCGTTAAAACAAATGGCCACCAGCAGCCATCTTGGATTTCAAATTTGAATCCATTACTGAAGCCCGCATTTAATGGAGAATTGTGTTGAAAACTTACAGGCATGTTTTGGATCATCAAGATACATGTAGGAGCTATCGAATTTGAACGATTTTCGATGAAAAACATGGCTGCTGGCAGCCATCTTGTATTTTACTCTTTGCTTGACTAAATCGTGTGGCGCACCCTACAAACAATCCTCATCCAATCGTCACCAATCTTCATATGGATCTTTTGGGTGACCACTAGATGGGAGCCATTAATTTTTCCGTACATTGAAAAACATGGCCACCAACATTCATCTTGGATTTTCTCTTTGTATGACCAAATCCTTTGGCACACACTCTAGGCCACGTGCCTCATCCGATCATCACCATACTTCATAGGGATCTTCGGGTGACCTTTAGATGGGAGCCTTTGTTTTTTTTTCAGAAATGTTTTTAAAAACATCGCTTCCATCAGCCATCTTGGATTTCAAATTGAATACATCGCCACTCCCTGCAGCCCGCATCTATTGGAGAATTATTTTGAAAATTTACAGGCATTTTTTGGATCACCTCTAGATAGGATATATCAAATTTGAACGATTTTCGATGAAAAAATGGCCACTGGCAGCCATCTTGGATTTTACTATTTTCTTGACTAAATCCTTTGCCACACCCAACAGATCACATCCGATCATCACCAAACTCCATATGGGTGACCACTAGATGGGAGCCATAAAATATTTCTGTATTTCATTGAAAAACATGGCCACCATTTAAACCCAAATTTGCTATTTCTTTATTTACTATATTTGATTTGAGCCGAGGAACCCACCCTCAGAGTATTAGATTTTGATTAATTATTTTTATCCCCCTCAAATATTTGTCAGCCTTGCAATGTTTCTACCGGAAATATATACGGACATGTGTTGACGTCGTAACCAGAGTTTGTGAGGTCACACAAGGTCATTGTTCCCCGGGCTTTGGTAGGTTGGAAATGATATTCGGAACAAAATATGATGAAAGTTATCAACAGGAACAGAATTGACAATATCTTGTTGTACTGGCATGTGGATACAGAGGTATACTTATGCCCAATTCAGTAATCATGTGTTATTCACGAAAATAGGCAAGTTATAATACCATGTCGATCACATGTGAAAGAAAATATTTATTTACTTTGTATAATGTCACATGCTGGAGAGTTTCAGTTCTAACCAGGCATCACCTAATATGGAATTAGAAATATGGAAAATAAATTGTATTCAAAATTTGAAATCTAATAACTTTGTATGTTGAAAGGTGGGTTCCTCAACTCAAATCAAATATTTTCACCCCCAAGGCCGAACAAAATGGTAATTTACAATTGTTAAACCTTCCATGACCGGAGCTAGCTTACTGAAATTTTGTGAAAACCATGTGCCAATGTATTCTCTTTTATATGTGAGTCTCCCATAATGAGCCTTGCATATATAAGTGAATGCATTGGCCTAACAATATTTACCTTGACCTTGTAAGCCAGTGAATTCTCTTATATGTGCGAGGCTCCCTATGAGAGACTCACATATATATAAGAGAATACACTGACACAGGATCTTTAATGCTGCACCAGCGGCCCAGCGCAGCTCCTGTCATGAAAGGGTTAAATCAGACATGACATCTTTATTTTGTTGAATGTTTGTTTACAGTTTTTCAAACCAGGAGCATTTCTGTTTTGTCACCTATAGTGGAGGAGTTTCTGAAGTCATCAATTGCTCAGGAAGCCTTTGAAATGGGCTTCGATAATGATAGAGTCAGGAGAAGTGCAGAAAGAAAGATGGAAGCCTCAGGTTTGTTTCATAATAGATCATGTCCAGTGTTCACACTGCCATTAGCCAAATGCGAAAAATAAATAGAAATGGCTAAAATAACTTATCAAATGGCGAAATAAATGGCTAAAGTCATTTCCCCCCCCCCCCCCCGGCATACATAGACAGCGTACATAGAAGACAGTGCCATTGGTCTCACACCGTCTTTGACGCCGATCTAATTATTACGAATGTAGCTAATATAATTGCAGTTGCACAAAATACCTCACTGGGGTTTGAAGGCATGTGTGATTAAGTTGTTGTGTATACTTTGGGTGTCCATTTTTTATTATTCTCACCCATCAATACCATAGCTTGACGAAAATTAATTATGTGTGTACAAGGTGGCTATCGTTGGAGGGAAGTGTCCAATCTATTGTCGACAATTATCAAGGTTGTTGACTGTTTTACTAGAATGAATGTGCAAAATCCAGCCGGATCTACAATCAGTTGCATCGAATATATTTCTGTATGTTGCAAACTACATGCGCGATATCCTAAATGAATGCGCTATATTGTGCAAGTTATTTCAATGTTGATTTTTCTGATATTGAACCATTTATAGTAACCGGAACAATATCAAAAATAAATTCTAAATTTGTGTTATTAAATGTTGATTACACCATGAGGAAATAAAGTGGCTTAACTCTTTCACTGCCGATCGCGACTACAGTCGAATTACCCATACACTGCCGATAGCGACTTGAGACAAAATCGGGTACATGCTGCCAGCAGGACGGGTACATGTGGTGTAAATATGGCCGTCCAGTGAATATGACGCATATGAGTTCCAGTGATGGGCACATACATGACATTTTTATAAGTTCCAGACTATATAACACCAGGAAATGTGTGAGATAGTACAGATAAGAGGCAGTCTCTGTATATAGGACTGTATAACGCCAATCCGTTATATAAGGGCACTTGGTGATGTCATGGTCACGTGGTCTTTTCATAGGTCACATGTGTATCACTATCTATCACATTTTTACCAATAATATAAAATGGAAACTCTAATACAGCAGCAACCTACCCAATATAATATGTTCATCAAATGGTTATAACACAATGAAGTCGGAAAATACCCAAAACATACGGCCATACTGGTGTTATATGTAGATCCAAGATGGCCACCAAGGTCACGTGACCAATGTGAGGTGGCCAATGTGGCTCCAACATATCAATATGTTTATATGGTCCAACAACATAAGTCAGACATTTACGATATATTGAAATGTTAATGCATGGTATATGTGACCACTCACGCATAATTTCATGGTAATCACCACGATCACGTGACCTGTTCAAATATGGGTATATATAGCACATTTTGTACGAGAATGGGTCCCTCCCTGAAAGATGATAACTAACTATTTCTGGCAATTTTCTGCTTCAATAGCACACATATATACCCATATACGCATGAATAGACATCAAACAGAGCCATTAGTGTGTAAACCAAGATGGCCACCAAGGTCACGTGACCTCTATGGTGGTGGCGTGAGTGTCTATGAAGTTTCAACACATTATTCCAAGCGATACTTGAGATACCCTATGTTACTTATATACACCCATAATGTTTGTATACATGTATTGCATGCTTGGCAGTGGGGAATCTGTCTGTGGTGATGAGTGGCAGTGAAAGAGTTATAATGTTTCCTTTCGGCTAAACAAAATCTGGAAATGGCTAAAAATTTTGGCTACAAAATACGTAAATAATTCATGTCATTGTGCAGTCAGGAGTAGTGTAATCGAGCTCAACTGCAAGTTGTTGGCTATAGAAACAGCCGATTACTATCGATTAACAGGAAGTTTTTTCGGATGCTGACTGTTCCGGATAACCACATGGAACCTACCCTTGGATTTGATGCTCCAGAGAAGGAGATCTTATTTCCTACAGACCCACATATAAATAAATGGTCTGATTACCTGTTGTAGACTTTCTATTTCCTGAAGGATTTCCATGTCAGTACCACCACTCACTATTAGTAACTGCAGGCCTTTATATTTCCCAAAATTCGAGATAGTAATGCTGTGCCCGAAGTAAATTGAAATGTGCCCAAAATAAACATGAGAATGGATTTTTGCCATTTCATATACAGTAATGCCCTAAATAATCGACTCCTTAACCACAGCAGAATTATGGGTAATATTTCAGGATTTAGTCGGAATATAGAGCTTTCCAATGAATGGCATCAAACCATATTTCCAGTACTGAAAAACACTGAAATGTAGAATTTCATATCAATGAAAAATAATCCTGGAAACAGTGATTCTAAGAAATTGAAAGCAACAATGTCGAGTTCCTAAACTAAATTTTGGAATTTTATTTTACTACCAGGCTGTACTATTGCTTGCGCTGATGTGCCCAAATTACACTAAACTAAAGGCCTGAGCTGTATTATAAAAGTGTCCAATCTTAGCAATTTGAGGGAAGCTTGTGCCCTTCCAGATTTGACGAGACTGTGATAGACTTTGGATGACTCCTGAGTGTATGTTTACAGACTGGGGCTCACATGCCATAGAAAGTTCTGTAAAATCCAGGACTGGCCATGATTTTCTATCACAGAACTGTGTCGGTGATGGATGCAGTTACGATAAGCTGAATTGCTGATAAGTTTCAAAATTATTCTTCTTCATTGCAGGTGTTGTTTTCACTAATGTGCAAGAACTAATAGAAGCAGTTTTGAGCTCTGATGACAGCGCTATGAGGGGCTTCGGTGTCAATTTCCAGATTAGTGGAAAATCTGAAGAATCAGAATCAGCAAATTTTGAAAGTGGTATGTTCACCTTACTAGTATGTCATTGCTTATTAGATGATCAGATAACAGTTACATAGATTAACCCTTTACCCAACAGAAAGGCCCTGTGCCAATGCATTCTCTTATATATGCGAGTCGACCATAGGTCGCCTCGCATATATAAGAGAATGCATTGGCTTAACACATTAAAAATTATAAAATTGTTAAAGAATGTAAGAAAAAATTGTAAAAAGTGTTAAAAAAAGATTTTTTTTAGGCCAATGCATTCTCTTATATATGCGAGGCGACCTATGGTCGACTCGCATATATAAGAGAATGCATTGGCACAGGGTATAACTGTAACCATCACAATGTGGTCAATGAGCCGGTTCCAATGATACCCATATTTGTATGGTTCTATTGAGACAGACCGAAGATATTTTAGGCTGTTGAAGCTTTATTTGGCCGGTTTTGGCCGGTTTGTTGGGTAAAGGGTTAAACCTAATTGAGAGGTTGTTAATTAGGAATACTGAAGACTATTACACGTACTTATAAATTTCCTGAGACTTTAGTAATAAACTATTATTAAAACTTTTTATGTATTTTACGATTTTATGTATCATACATATAATGCTGATGTCCGGATCAACCATCCGTCGATTGTTCATCCATAGAAATTGCTATCTGACGCAATAACTTAAGTATATTTTATCTGATCGTGTTCATATTTTATGTGCAGGTTTATGATGACACACCACTCACCTGTATAGTTTTTGGTATCGATCGGTTGATCGGTTTAGAAATTATTAACACTTTGCATCCACACATGGGCATGTGCTATCCGATGTGATAACCCATCAGTCCAGGCACATTAGGTTTCACTAGGGAAAAAAATCGGGGAAAGCTGATTTTTTCAGGAATCAATAAGAACATTTTTATGAACAACATGGCAAAAGTGCCCTGAAATCCGAGTTGAGCTTTTTGAGATATCTTGATTTTTCGGAGTGGTTCAAATTCTGCAGCATTTCCATTAAGCGATAATTATGCGAATGCAGTCATGTGTAGATCAATTAATTCCAAATTCATAATACATTGAGGTATATACAAACAATGCTTAGTCATGAACCATATAAGTAGAATGTATGTCCCAAAATGGCCAAAATAGAATGAAAATTACATTTTATGCAAAATTGAATAGCTAATCCCATAAGAGTGACAACACATTCGAAATATGTGAGGAAGAAAGATTGCAGAGTATAAGAGAAACATTTTATTGGGGGATGTACGAATTATCTCTTTTATATCTTGCAAGAGATATAGCGAAAAGCAAGGTCTCATACAATGGTTAAATCTGGACTTTTTGGGCGCAAAGAAACGGAAGAATAAGGCTATTTTTTCAGCACTATTTATCTTGAATCGTGTGATATATGTGTACACTAAACTATAAAATGAAATTTAATAGCGACGAATTGAGTCTGTGATCAGTCCTAGAAGCCGAAATATATGTGCTCATATCAGTATCACGAATGTGTCCAGTCATCGTTTCTTTTGATAATATACACCATCAAAACTTTCAAAATGCACTGCTATAGAGCAGTATGAGAGATATTCATAGAGTAATGAGTGAAATGTGTAGATTATATTCTCTGTGTCTTAAAATATTAGTCATAGTTGCCTAAGATCAAGTAATAAAACATAAATATTTCACTGTTATCACCAGAATGCATGGTGGTATACTATGAACGCAACTTATCAAAACACAAAGGAGTACCATATGCTATCTTCAAAATCTAAACTTGACCAAAATTGCCTACATACTTTGTGACAGAGACTGTCTTTATACCTGGAAATCATATTTGGTCATATTCGCCAAGGTCACATATACTTGAAGGGTACTATGTTTTCTGCAACTGCATTACCGTGTGTATCCCTTCTCTCTAATGTTACACATATCTGCTGGACTCACAACCATACATATAAGCAACGTTGAGTCAATGGTCAATGCTGAAATAACAGCTTTAATGCTGATCACCTGCTATTTTGCACAAGTTCATGGGTGGTTTCGGTAATATATTTTCAAACAAAAAAATACGGAAAACTAATATTGTACATTACGTAATAGCATATTCCAATTGAAAGTTGCCGACTGAAGTAATTTGAACAAATTGTCCAATAAGTCACCGGTTTGGAATCAGCATGATAATTAGTCTTATAAAAAAGGTACGATGTACTGTCTATTTGATCTGGTGGGATGGAGTGCTAATCTTTTGAAGAGATGGCAGTTTCTTTGCAATATAATAAGCATTGCAACATACGTGTATGGTTTATTATCACGGACAGTGCTGAAAAATCCAGAAATGTTACTACTATTTATGCCGCAAGGATATGCATTTAAGTTTCTGCGTTACATTCAATAATTTATCATCACGCCGAATGAAACTACCATACACTGTGTGGCAAAACATTACTTCATGTGTTGCATGCCCAAAATTATTATTTTTGGGCCCGACTGTAAACGGAAAACCCGAACTTTTAAAGACGTAAATCATTGGGTTTGACTTGCATTGCAATGACCTATAATTCCTCCAGATGGATATGTTTTAATGATCTGTGTACCTTTAAAGATATTTAGTAACAGACTTATATATTACTAATACGTATTTTACCTACTAGGTGGTCATCCAATATGTTGCTTTCGTCTTGGCTTGGCTTGGTGGTTGCGGCCATTTTGTATTATTCTGATCGTGTCACTAGATTTGCTCTCGTACTCACATTTCACATAAACTGGGTATAATTGCGTAATGCATATGACTAGATTAGACAAAATAGAAGAGCAAAATATGACCAGTTTGTTGACAACCAATTCTGGGGGTAGGGTTATGTTTTTAGAAGTTTTGACCACTTATGATATGCGGACTCGTTAATTCTGGAGTGGTGTCTGTACAGTTTTTTAAATAGATAGCTTGCGTCTATGTTTTGAGAAGCCCGAGAAATCTGACATCGAATACAATAGTTTGCCTTCAAAAATGCTAAATTTGATGTTAATCAAATTATAGTTTTATGAAGAATAAAACCTATTCAACCCAGACACATTGGATTCTCTTTCCTAACGTACCTAAACTCGCCCAATCTAAAAACTTCTAGACTGCGCATGCGCAGTATACGAAGCTACGTCACCAATTATCGTGACTCAATACATCAGTCTATATCGGCGTTGAAACGCCTTAACAATGGTTCTACTGAACCACCCAACAAACCCCAAAAAGTGGGGAGGCTGGGTGGGTTCATGTCTGGGTTGAATAGGTTTTATTCTTCATAAAACTATAATTTGATTAACATCAAATTTAGCATTTTTATTTCATAAAAACCTATTCAACCCAGACACATTGGATTAATTCAGACTCCAAAGCAATATAATATGGAGGTGGGAAAAATATCCAAAGTGAATAAATAATTTACTCACACAATTGGAAACATCTGTATGGTATCTCTGAACCTTGATCGTTCTCTAACAGTCTATATACACATGTACCATAACACCTATCACATCATACATTGACGGTCATTTTAAGAATGTGGCAACTCGCCGAAAAGAAGATTATCCATGAAGATTCCATCTTAAAACTCATGATACTCATTTATCCCATATATACACAATTCCTCCACCAATAACAGTATGAAATTTATTCAGCTGCTGGAGAGAACTCTCACTTCCTGCGGCTTCAAATAAAATTTTGCAAAGGTCGAATCCCTCGACCAATCAGCAGCGTCCATAACATGCTGCAGAGAAGCACCTTTGAAAATTGCCCACGATGGACCAACACTCCGAGTAGAATGTCCTTTTACTGCAAGTGGATCCTTATTGTTCAGTTCGTAGCAAAATTGAATACACTGTACCAACCATCGAGAAATAGTTTGACTGGAAACTGTCTTATGTGGTGCAATAAAGGATAGAAAAACAGTTTGACTCTTTGGATCATTAACATTTCGATGATGCTTTGTAGCTTTAAGATAATACTTAATAGCACGACGGGGATCTAAATACTTGCAAGCGTTATATCTCGGAATGAACACATGCTGTGAATGATGGGAAGGTCGATCCTGTTTTGATAATCCTGGTCTAACAAAAGTAACACCTCGTTCCTGTATAGACATCAATCCACCATCAATCCTTAATGATTGCAAGTCACTGCAACGGCGAAAAGAAGTGATCGCCATCAAGAAACAGGTCTTCCATGTGACAATTTTCCAAGAAGCTTCTCTGAGTGGTTCAAACGGTGCACCTTTCAGCGTCTCTAAAATAAATGGTAGATCCCAGTTAGGTAAAAGAGACGTGGTAGGTGGTCTCTCATTAAAGACCCCTTTTAACATTCTGATAACATAAGGGTGTTGCCCTACTGCATGTCCATCAATAGGAGGAATCACTGAGGAAAGCATAGATCGGTAACCTGCAATAGTTGAGTATTTCAATCCTTTTTGAAACAGATATGATAAGAAATTTGTGCAATCCATTAACGAGGTGTTAACGGGATTAATTTGTTGTTCATCACACCAACTATGGAATTGTTTGAATTTGCTATTGTAATCTCGTTGAGTGCCTTTCCGCCAGGATGCCATGAGTAATGCTCTAGCCCCTAGCGAAATGCCTCTTGTTGATAACTGTTGGTCGATAGCAACCATGCAGTTAGATGTAAATTCTGCGGTTGGGGCAGCCAAAGTTTCTGATTCCCTTGGGATAGTAAGGTTGGAAGATCTGGTAACCGACATGGTGTTGCACTCAAATATTGAAGTAACTGGGGAAACCAAAACTGACGAGGCCAGCATGGTGCAATTAGAAGAATTGTTCAATTGGTCCTACGTATTTGTTGTAATACTCTGGGAAGTAGTGGTATTGGTGGAAAGGCGTAAGCATAAAGAGTCTGCCACTGAAACGACAGTGCATCGACCTTCCATGCATGTGGGTGTCTCTTCCATGAACAAAATCGGGTTATTTGTCTGTTCTGAAAGGTTGCAAAGAGATCTATCTCTGGGGTCCCCCAGATTTGGAATAATCTCTGAACGATGTTGCGATCGAGTTCCCATTCGTGTACCAATAACCGATTCCGACTCAGATAATCCGCAAATCGATTTGTCTCTCCTTTCAAATGAAGTGCTTGAATTTCGCATTGGCGATTCAACACTAGTTCCCATAGATTTTTGGTCAACCGATAAAGTGTTGCTGATTTTGTCCCCCCCTTGTTTGTTGATATATTGGACAACAGCTGAGTTGTCCGATCGTATCAACAATGTTTTGTTTACTAGAAATTGTAGAAAGTGGGATACCATGTTTATAACGGCTTGCATCTCCAAGACATTGATATGTTGTAACTTGTCCAGAGGTCACCATGGACCCTGGATTGCTAAATTGCCCATGTAACCTCCCCATCCCCAGGACAGACTGGCATCTGTGTAAATAGTCACATCTGGTGTAGGCAGATGAAGAAATTGACCTTTCAGAATGTTCTGATCCCGTAACCACCATGATATTATTGGTTTGAGGGACGGTGTAATTGGTATCAGATGATCCATTGACATTCGCCTAGAGACCAATGTTCCTTTAAATGAAACTGGAATGGCCTCATATGTAATCGAGCATGGGGAATTATCTCCAAGGTTGAAGCAGCTATTCCTAAAAACTGTAGGTAATGTCGAGCTGTTGCTCTCGTAGAGGTTAAAGTTTTCACTGCACGTTGTAGTGTTTGAACTCGATCCTTGGATGGGAAGATCTTCCCCAGACAAGTATTGAATTGAACACCCAGGTACACAAACTTTTGTGATGGTGTTAGACAAGATTTCTTGCTGTTTATCATGAAACCTAGTTGTGCAAGAATTTTGAGAGCCTGATACTGTTGAGCCACCAATTGGGATTTGGACTGATTTAGGAAAATCCAATCGTCTAAAAACGCTGCAAGGTGTAGACCTTGTTGTCTGAGAAAGGACACAACCACTGTTACCACCTTGGTGAATACTCGAGGACTCGATGTCATTCCGAAACAAACGACTTTGAACTGCCACACCTGACCTCGATATCAGAAGGGTAGATATTTGCGATGCGGTTTGAATACCGGAATATGGAAATAAGCGTCTGAAAAATTGATTGTGAAACTGTAATCGTTTTGTTGAACTAAACTGATTACTTTTGACAGAGTTTCCATTTTGAAATGTTGTTTCTTGAGAAACTGATTTAATCGTTTCAGATTTATTACAGGTCTCATTTGTCCTGTTTTCTTTCGAACCAGGAAAAGATTGCTGTTAAAACCAGTTGCAAGATCCCGCTTTGGAACTGGTTCTATCGCATGTTTGCGATACAACTCTGTTATCTCTTTTTGCATCAAAGTCTGATGTTTGTTTGGGACTCTGGTGTCTTTGATTCAAGAGAAGGGAGGTTTTTGAACAAATTCCAACTTGTATCCCAATTGAATGGTACTTTGTACCCATTGATCGTACGTAATTTTTTTCCAATTTGTCAATAAATGACATAACCTGGGACAGTTTGTTGGAATAAGATGTGTTAAAAGATCTATACTTACATAGTCAAAATTGATGTGTTTGTCCTCTGCCTGGTTGAAATCTAGGCTGTGATCCTTGTCGGTCACAAAAATTTTGTCGAGGAGCACAATCTGTTGAGACAATTTTGGGGATCCGAAATGTCTGAACTTGACTATCACTAGCTCGAGTTGCTGATGCCGAAATAGTCCTTGACCTGTCTTGACCTGCATCAGGTCGTCTCTTCGGATCCTGTCGGTTAGGAGAATTAGCTTTTCTCTTCCGTCTAACTTCAGGAACCAGATCGTCAATTTGTTGACTTTTTTCTTTCCTGTTCTTAAGGAAGGGTTCAAGTCCTTGACCCATAACACCATCAGAGGAGAGTGGCAAATCAGACAAACGATGATGATCATCCACTTCCCAAAGTCCAGAGTCTGACAGTGTAGCAGCCCGTCTAACAATATGATGGAATGCACCAGCTCTTCCTATCTGATCCAAGGCCTTGTTTGACATGACAAATATGTCTTTAACTTGCTTGGAAAGATCATCTCGTTCGACACCATCCGAGATATCCTGCAATAATTTGCCCAAGGCCTGCTGGATGTATAATTGAACAACAATGCCCATTCTTGCACTTTGCTGGCCCTTGTATGCATGTCGCTCAAGGATTTTGCTTGGGTTAGAAAATATACTCGCTTTGAATCTGCCAAAATCTGCCTTGGGTCCGTATTTCTTGATGAGAACTCCCTCAATCAACGAATCAATTGTTGGCACTTGTAAACACGTTTTGGTGTCTTTATCATTCGGAAATAGATCAAGCAGATCTTCTGAAAATGCGGACAAGGAAACGGGCGAATCAGTTCTATAATTAGACTCCAACACAGATCTCTGCACCTTATCAATTGCGAGACCTTTCTGAATATTCATTGGTTTTAATGTTACTGCTTCTTCACCAAATAGATCAGTGAGACCTTATTTAACAGTCTGTGATTTTGGAACCGATAATACAGAGGAGTTAAAAGCTTCATTATCCTCGTTTTCAGATAAGCTATCGTCGGCCCAAATGCTCAAAATATCACTTTCGGGTCTTTCACCTTCATTGTCAGATATTGTGAGCGATGCATGATCTGAAAGTCGGTCATCGACAGATTGCTTTTAGGAGTCGGCGGCTCCCGCTTTAACCCATTGAGTGCCAGGGGCCGATATTATCGGCCCTAAACCTACACAATAAGTCTGTTAAAGAATATAATAAAATATATTAAAATTGTAAAAAATTGTAAAAAAAAAATAAAAAAAAATAATTGTTAAGCCAATGCATTCTCTTATATATGCGAGGCGACCTATGGTCGACTCGCATATATAAGAGAATGCATTGGCACAGGGTATATGGGTTGATACAAAAATCGGACCTGGCACTCAAAGGGTTAAGAGTTTGCAACAACTCAACAACTGTTCCCAACTGTTGGGACATAGCAGTCAACTGTCCTTGTTGACCTTCAAATTTGTGTGACCATTTGTCATCTAACTCATCATATTTCGATTGCCTTCTTCGAGGCGTTTTCTTTACTACAATTTCTCCGTCTTCCGAATGAGAAGATTTCCTCATGACAACATCGGCTTCTGTCATGTTGGGCGATGTTAAGCGATTCAACGCCGAAAAGAGACTGATGTATTGAGTCACGATAATTGGTGACGTAGCTTCGTATACTGCGCATGCGCAGTCTAGAAGTTTTTATATTGGGCGAGTTTAGGTACGTTAGGAAAGAGAATCCAATGTGTCTGGGTTGAATAGGTTTTTATGAAATAAAATTGTCATTGTATTGATTCAGTGTTTTATTTAATATCCATAACTCAGAAAGCTCAACTCGGATTTTAGGGGACGCCGCAATGTTAAGGCCTAAATAAAATAAAAAAATCAGCTTTCCCCAATTTATTTCCTTACTTTTCCACGTTCATGTCTGATGTGCCTGGAATATATAGTTTTTGGTATCGATTGGTTGATGGATCAGTTTAGAAAATAATTAACCCTTCACGCACATGCTATCCGATGCAGTAAGTCAAACACTTTTCTTCTGATCTGTCTCATATTTCTTACCTAGGTTTTTTCTTAGCAAATTCTTCATCTGAATGGATTTTTGTATTGTTTAATTAACCCTTTACAATCTTGTTTGTACTTAGAATTCACCAAGCCGCGATGACTCAAACATTTTTCATCTGATTGGCACCAAATTTGGTATATGTGTTTCTCACCCCAATATACAGATCAATTCGAAAATAGATTTGATCCGATATATGTTAACATAGTTATGGCTCTTTATAATTCAAGTAACTGATAATGTAATTAATACACTTTGAAATGGGAGGCACCGCGCTGAGAACTCCCGATAGACGTCGCCGCCACGCGATGTGTTATAGAATATCTGGGTCAGCTTTGTTTACGTTGGGTTACTACTGTTAGCGCATACAAATCAGTACAATTACAGGTGACTATTATCGATCGCTTAGACAATTGTGAGAACAACAATGCCAACAAATTGTTGTGTACCGCTTTGTCGAAAAGTCATAGTCGGACATCGATTCTCGAAAGATCAGAAATTGAGAGAAAAATGGATTTTTGCGGTGAAAAGGAATTTGCCGAATTCCAACAAAAAGTGGACACCCGAAAGTCAGATTGGAAAACCTGTTGTTTGTTGTAATCATTTCCTACCATCTGACTACCAAACTGACATTGTTGGTTGAGTCAAATAACACAACATTCAATATTTTGCTATTTGAATAGTATTTATAATGATTGCAAATAATGTCACGAACGTGAAACGATCTGACCTGCATTCTAGGTAGGAAAAAAGTTTAGTCTGACAGAACTGTATTAATATTCTTACCACATATGCTTATTAATCTGTCCATGAAAATTAAATTTGATCCCCACAATCAGAAAATATGATATATTGTTGTGGTAATAATATATGTATAAAATTATTATGGGTCATTTGTTCTTTTGGGATCATGTGGGCAGAACTTTCAACACATGTGATTGTCATTTGAACTGTTGAATCAGGTGTACACATAAATTATTATGTGCTAATTATGTAATTACCAATGACCTAATTGGATTGCACTTTGAACAATATAACTGTTTATCCAGCTTATCTAGCATTAAAGTCCATTAGTAAAGTCACACACAGTGATGATTACTTATATACACCTGGCCTTTTTCGAAATGTTAATACAGCGGCCCACTGTCGGGTATACGGACATTTCCCCACCAGACATTTACCCACTTTCAAAAGTGGACGAACTCTCACATGCAAGGGGTGTGTCACAACTGATAACGAGGTAAGTCCCAATTTCCATGATGTTAATTCATTTGATAATCATTTTCTGAAGAACAGAAATAAAGAGCGTTCATCATTAATTACCCAATAATATGTGTGCAAATTTCCATAACGAGCATTTAATTTGATATTTGTTTCTGAAGAACATATAAAGAGCGTACATATTTAATTATCCAATGATATGTGTTCATCGTTAGTTTCCATTTTATAAAGATAATTTAATTTGAAGAACAGAAATAAGATCTCGATTAACACGTTAATTGGTAAATACTCACATAGTGAATGCGTAAATATATAGTGAATAATGGTAATATTTTTGTTCTTTAGGTAAATTAATTATAGCTGTAAATTTACCTTGATGTTTCAATTTTGGTTGATGAAATGTCTGCAGGTTCTCTGTGCAGATTTTGTCAACAACCCCAATACATATTAATATAGTATACTGGAAGTACATGTAGTCATGTGTATCGTAAAATATGAATATTGTTGTTATAAAACATGATATTGTAATAATCTATGTAACTAAATCACAATCATCCACAACCTGGTAACTTTATCACAATTTCGTGAACCTGAGTAACTTTTTCACAAAAAACCCGATGAGAATGACCAATTCGGACCAAATAAATAGGGCAGAATAGTAATACAGTTGTGAAATTTTCATAAAATAATCTAACAAATGAAACATTATTTCTGTTAAATAGTATATTGTATGGCATATAACAACCATTGAATGGAAATATACGCTAGAATTATTCCTCGGGAACTTGTAAAGTATATCACGTTTGCGATGTCAGAAATAGACCACGATGGATAGTACACGAAAATCTACCTCTCTATTAAGTCATGTTTTCGACCAGTCAGGATAGTTCCACGCTTCTCAAGTCCTATCTTTAGTTTCTTTATGGTATAATTAGTATAATCACGCGAAGACACATCTCAATAAATGTGTTATGTTAGTGTAAAGAACGATCCGATGGGTACAAAATACGCATGTCGACTAAGGTAAACAAACGCCGATTGCGAAATCGAAAGTAATGCTATAACCAATCGGATAACAGCGCCGCCTGGTGAGGCCTCGCGCGGTGCCTCCCATTGAAGAGAAACTCAAATTTACACACTGAGCAGTGAATTATTGGTTTGAGTTGTTTATAGCTATGGAAGCTAGATAGATAGATTTTATTGACACAATACACCAGTACATGGCCAATGTTGGGCTAGCAGAACTGTAATGTACACTCAGTAAGACACCTATTCTAAAATAAATTGGAATAGTCCATTGTTCATTTGTAATCTCGTGTCTGGAATATACGTGCATGCACGTTTATTAAATTTCATATGATTTTCACCCTGCACAAGTCTTATTCCAGTCTGCACGTTAATTTAATTTTGTGTATTATACTATTAGTAGTAATTTTGGAAGACAGGTCTTGACAGGCCGAGTTTATTTTTCCCCCAACAAATATTGATTGAGTGTTGTTTATAAAATCCCGTAAGTGTCAATATACTAGTAATATTGTTGACCGGGAGTCGCATGTTGGGTGGGAATTTAATTATTGGTATATAAGAAGCAGTAATACCACAGTAGTACTAGACTACTAGTACCACCTAGACTACTAGTACCACCTTGAAACAGAACCTTTGTTTTCAAAAGCATTTTGGGACTAGTATGTACTATTATCCATCCTCTCTCTATTTGGTCGGTACGCATTCAACGCAATTGGTAAAGTGGAAGACTTTATTTCGATGAAAATATCCACCCTGCACTTATATTAATTCTGGTCAGTTTTTCCACCCTGCACTTATATTCCAGACTGCACTTTTATTCCAGACGCGAGAGTAGGGATGTTTTACAGACATTGCTATGTACAGACATTGTTGTTTACAGACACTGTATCTTATCTTAGGAAACAATTAACACATCTATTCGATGAGTTGGTTGGGAATGTTCTGCGTAGGGATATTTTAAATTTTTATATTCCTCCCCTCAAATTACAAATACATAATTTTGAGCCCACCATTTTCATAAAGATCACAAACAACATCAAAAGTCTGTATTTTCCGGAAAATTTTGAGAAATAAAACATATCATTCATAGCTATATGTTGACGAATTCCTTCAGAAATCTTCCATTTAGGTATGTTTTGTATATTTCTTGAATTATGTATGCATAATTGTGAGATTGAAATGAGCCATGTCCATGCTTTAGACATTAACCAATGACTGATTTGTAATTAGACAATAAATACAGCAATTTTCCCACACTTAATTGCTATGGCAGGCATGATGTTAATGGAAAGACATGACAGTTCAAGTTTGGTATCAAAATATATATGTCATAAGGATGGTGTGCGTTTTGTACATGAAATAAAGATAATAAGCACGCAAAGGGTATCATGGTGTTATTTTGTGCACAGAACACACATGCAGCCTTCACTGAAAACTCAAGTGTGCAAATAAGTAATAATATTTTATCATCTCTTCGTTATCAGAAAGTAACTCTGAGAAGCAGGTGATGTCATCGAATCAAGTGATGAAGCAGCCACCAAACGGTTCACCCAGAGATCTGTCTCCTGAAAGTATGTGCATCATTTATAAATCCAAACTGCAAGGCAGAGTAAAATCAGCTTGCTACACTGGTCTGAACACTGCCATCACGTATACAGATTGCAAGGAAACCTTCCACTGTTAGCTCATCTTAACAAAGTTTGAGCAGAGCTACTGCATTTTGTAGAGAAATGTTTTGAAAATTTACAGACATGTTTGGGATCACCTCTGGATGGGAGATATCAAATGAAAATTTGTTAGCTCAACTTTACTTTGTTAAGTTTGAGCTATTGCCATGGGTTGGTGCCCATCATCCATCTGTCTAGCCATCCGTCCATCCGTCTATCGGCATCCCTCATCCGATCCCCACCAAACGTCAAAGAGATCTTCGGGCTGACCTCTAGATGGGAGCCATCAATTTTTCTGAAATTTGCTAAAAAAAACATGGCTGCCAGCAACCATTTAGGATATCAAATTTGAATCCATCGGCACAACATGCAGCCTGCATCTATAGGAGAAATGTTTTGAAAATTTACAGGCATGTTTAGGATCACCTCTAGATGGGGGCTTTCAAATTTTAGCAATATTCTATGAAAAACATGACCACAGGCAGCCATCTTGAATTTTACTCTTTGCATGGCTAAATCCTTTGGCACACCCTACAGACCACATCCCTAATCTAATCAACACCAAACTTCATATGCATCTTTGGAGTGGCCCCTAGATGGGTGCCATCGATTATTTCCGAAATTTGTTAAAAACATTGGCCGCCAGCAGCCATCTTGGATTTTAATCTTTGTATGACTAAATGCTTTGGCACATCCTACAGGCCAGATCCATCATCCAATCTTCACCAAACTTCATATGGATCTTCGGGGTGACCTCTAGATTGGAGCCATCGATTATTGCCGAAATTTATTAGAAAACATGGCTGCCAGCAGTCATTTTGGATTTCAAATTTTAATCCATCTGCACAACTGCAGCCCACATTTATTGGTGAAATGTTTGAAATGAAAATAATTTCATCTGCACAATACAAGACATTTGCTGTAACTTTTTGGCTTTCCTTCTTCTTTATTATTCTATTCACAGCTCAGCAAAAAATAAACTCCTTCCCCAAGTTGAGCTACAGTTTCATTGACACTTTCATTTATAAAAACATTGCCACCAGCAGCCATCTTGGATTTTACTATTTGCATGACAAGATCATTTGGCCCACCCTACAGTCCACATCCCTCATCTGATCATCACCAAAGTTCATATGTATCTAAAACAGAATCTTCGGGGTGACCTCTAGATGGGAGCCATTGATTTTTAGCTCAACTTTACTTTGTAAAGTTTGAGCTATTGCCATGGCTTGGTATCCGTCGTCCGTGTGTGCATGTGTGTGTATGTGTGTCCGTATGTGATGCGTCAACAATTTCCTTTAGCACAGGCTACAGGTCGTACCTTTGGTCGGATCATTATAAAATTTGTCATGGCTGTTGACATTGACATGTAGATGGGAACGAGTCATTTTGGGTTCATTCGGGAAAAAAACATGGCCGCCAGTGGCCATCTTTGATTTCAATATTCAATCCAATAGCACGGACTACATGTCGTACTGTTCGTCTGATCATCATGAAATTTGTCATGGATGTTAATATTGACATGTAGATGGGAACGAATAATTTTGGGGTTGTTCGGCCAAAAAACATGGCCACCGGCAGCCATCTTAGATTTTACTCTTTGCATGAATAAATTCTTTGGCACAGCCTACAGGTCGTACCTTTGGTCGGATTATGATATATTTTTTCATGGATGTTAACAATGACATGTAGATGGGAACGAATCATTTTGGGGTCATTCGGCAAAAAACATGGCCACCAGCATCCATTTTGGATTTTACTCTTTGTATGACTAAATCCTTTAGCACGGGCTACAGGTCGTACCTTTAGTCTGATCATCATGAAATTTGTCATGGCTGTTGAAATTGGAATGTAGATGGGAACGAGTCATTTTGGGGTCATTCTGACAAAAAACATGGCCGCCAGTGGCCATCTTGGATTTCAAAATTTAATCCATTAGCACGGGCCACAGGTCGTATTGTTCGTCTGATCATCATGAAATTTGTCATGGATGATAATATTGACATGTAGATGGGAACGAGTAATTTTGGGGTCATTCGGCCAAAAAACATGGCCGCCAGCAGCCATCTTGGTTATTACTCTTTGTATGACTAAATCCTTTAACACGGGCTACAGGTCCTACTTTTAGTCTGATCATCATAAAATTTGTCATCGAAATTAACAATGACATGTAGATGGGAACGAGTAATTTTGGGGTCATTCGGCCAAAAAACATGGCCGCCAGCAGCCATCTTGGATTTTACTCTTTGTATGACTAAATCCTTTAGCACGGGCTACAGGTCGTACCTTTAGTCTGATCATCATAAAATTTGTCATGGCTGTTGAAATTGGAATGTAGATGGGAACGAGTCATTTTGGGGTCATTTGGACAAAAAACATGGCTGCCAGCGGCCATCTTGGATTTCAAAATTTAATTCATTAGCACGGGCCACAGGTCGTACTGTTCGTCTGATCATCATGAAATTTGTCATGAATGCTAATATTGACATGTAGATGGGAACGAGTAATTTTGGGGTCATTCGGCCAAAACACCTGGCCACCAGCAGCCATCTTGGATTTTACTCTTTGTATGACTAAATCCTTTAGCACGGGCTACAGGTCGTACCTTTAGTCTGATCATCATTAAATTTGTCATGACTGTTGAAATTGGAATGTAGATGGGAACGAGTCATTTTGGGGTCATATGGACAAAAAACATGGCCGCCAGTGGCCATCTTGGATTTCAAAATTTAATCCATTAGCACGGGCCACAGGTCGTACTGTTTGTCTGATCATCATGAAATTTGTCATGGATGATAATATTGACATGTACATGGGAACGAGTAATTTTGGGGTCATTTGGCCAAAAAACATGGCCGCCAGCAGCCATCTTGGATTTTACTCTTTGTATGACTAAATTCTTTAGCACGGGCTGTAGGTCGTACCTTTAGTCTCATCATCATAAAATTTGTCATGGATATTAACAATGACATGTAGATGGGAACGAGTAATTTTGGGGTCATTCGGCCTAAAAACATGGTCGCCAGTAGCCATCTTGGATTTTACTCTTTGTATGACTAAATCCTTTAGCACCGGCTACAGGTCCTACTTTTAGTCTGATCATCATAAAATTTGTCAAGAATGTTAATAATGACATGTAGATGGGAACGAGTCATTTTGGGGTCATTCGGCCAAATAATATGGCCGCCAGCAGCCATCTTGGATTTTACTCTTTGTGTGACTAAATCCTTTAGCACGGGCTACAGGTCGTACCTTTAGTCTGATCGTCATAAAATTTGTCATGGCTATTGAAATTGGAATGTAGATGGGAACGAACCATTTTGGGGTCATTCGGACAAAAAACATGGCCGCCAGTGGCCATCTTGGATTAAAAAATTTAATCCATTAGCACGGGCCACAGGTCGTACTGTTCGTCTGATCATCATGAAATTTGTCATGGATGATAATATTGACATGTAGATTGGAACGAGTAATTTTGGGGTCATTTGGCCAAAAAACATGGCCGCCAGCAGCCATCTTGGATTTTACTCTTTGTAGGACTGAATTATTTAGCATGGGCTGCAGGTCGTCGGTGGGATTCAAACATGTCGTATACAAAATTCCCGCACTTTTTAGTCATTTTACAGGAGAGACAAAAAACTGATTATATTTTGATATGTTATATTCAGAAGAACAACAGTGCAGCAAATCCATCGATACACATCCCAGGCATCGAATTATTGTGAAACTGACGATTTTACACCAGTCTATAAAGAGATAACTGTGAAATGAGCTTATACGACTTTTTTGAAATAATTTTTTTTTTCGCGGCAAACTTTTATGACGTTTTGAAATTTATACGACAAATTTGAAACAACTTTATGCCTCGACATCACATAATTTCAATTTATACGACCTTTTTTTCTGCCGATAAAACAGTTAGCTTGGTTCAATTTCCATTATACTAATTACATTTCCGATAATGGACGGTTATATGGGATTACTCAGTTAGCCAAGTATATCGGAATTCGATAATTAAACTAGATAGCTGAAATGACACAGTGGCAACACACCCGAGTAACTTGTGAGGCTTCCGAAACGGATGCCGCTATAATACCAAGTTTCTTGCCAATCCCATATCATTCTATAATATCATGCTATATAGTATTAGTCCGGGAGCTAATATGGGTACACTTGCACCCCCTGGGACTTAACTTCACCCCAATCATTTTGTTCCGTATTATGTCCTTCAACTTCTAAGCAAAGTTAGCAAGAAAAAAAAGTGGCCGTGTAGACTACAGGCAAGATGACGTCCATCATGACCGCCATTTTTCAGACCAGACCCTAAGTCAGTTTTATGCAAATTATAGCTGGAAAATCTAGTAAAATGTATACAAATGTATATATTTCCGTGATGATAAGACATAATGACACTTTTCTGGGCCAAATATTGAAACTCACAATCCAAGATGACTGCTGGAAGTTTAAAAAAAAGAAATTGTTTTCACAAATGTCTTCTAGATCAATTATTGCTGATTGGAACTGGTATTGTAATATGACTTTATTTTGTATTTTGTATATTAACTGATGATTGGAGCAATTAAATATGGAATTATTGGGGTCCTAGCCCCTTCCGATCCCTCAAAAATTCGATTTTACAGAATGCGGTATAACCTTTCCCCCAAAAATCACAATTGGGATTCTTGTCATATTTCAACAAAAAATGAAATGAACTTTGTAAAGTAAGTGAGGCATATCATAATTACCTGTGAATATTTAAACTCTTTAAACTCATTGAAACCAAAATTCTTACCTTGACTCAAAATGGCCACCAAAATATATGTAAATGGTAAATATTGCCCCAGGGTGTCTTGCAATCGCTTACAAGTTGTAGTTGATGTATACAATTGGCTATTCTGTATTCTATACATTGAATACTGACATGTCTGATGCACCATGGATCATTTTTACTGTTGTCACCACTGACATCACCAGAAATATTGAATTTTTCACTCACAAACTTGACATAAATATCGGCAAAAACTCACTTTTCAGGGTTCGACCATTTTTTCAGGTAAAATGCAACTATCTTTGGTATCAAAGGTATTTATTGTTTTTGTCTATCTTAAATGTGTCACACTACGGTGTTTATAGACTGAATTGCTCAAGATGGCTTCCAAAATGGCAACCAAAAGGTAGCAAATTGTGACTCACTTGGTTATTATACGTGTTTGTTAATTAACTGACAACTACATTCTGTTATGTTTGTCTCAGTTCCGTGTGGGGCATGACAAATTCATTTTGAATTTGCAGTATGGAATTTTGCGGAGAACCTCTTTTGTGATTCTGGTCATATTATTGAAAGGGAATGGGCAGAACTTTGAGACGGAACTGAGATGAACCATGATATGTGGGTATTCTGGTCCAATATGACTGTTGGTAACGGGTGGGACGTATATTGATATATGTTGTGGATGTGTTATCATTGGGGGTGTACAGGGAGTAGATGTATGATCATGGATGGCGTGTATGATTATGGCAAGTATGGAACTTATGGTCGTATGTGCGGGTATTGGTATATCTGGAAGGGCTCACCATTGGTGATGTGTATATGTATACCTAGATTGACTCATGGGTATGGTCATGGTATGGCGAATAGGTATACATGTAGTGGTTGTATGGTCCATGGTGAGGTGAATATATATGCAATGAGTGACTGTATGATCGTGAAGGTGGTGAATATGTATACATAGAATGACTATATGGTCATGTGTCGGTTGTAGGTGTATACCTGGTGTTCAGGCGTGGTATGTAGTGGTATAACCACGTACAGCTGTATGCTCAGGTGAACGTGTATACAGTGTGTGACTATGTTGTCATTTGTGTGGCGTTTATATACAAATGGAGTGACTGGTGTAATGGGTGGGTTGTTCATGTGTATCTTGTGTGGCTATCGCTTTCCACAATAACTCAAGGATATATATGCTAGTCAATAGAGAGGTCATGTCATAGAGTTCTCCGTCTTCATGGTGTTTATGTACATGGAGGAAACGTTAAGCGTGTAAAGTCACCCATTATCACACAGTCATTCCATATATATATATAAACACCATATACATAATATAGTGACCCACTGTATACATGTACACCTGACCCATGACCACGGATGACCATACAGCCACGGGTCACAATGCAGGCACACCGAGTATACTCCTAAACATGACCCATAACCATATATTCACTCCTTGTATACCCATCCATCTCACCATTGGCCATAAGGTCATCCCCTGTATACATATTATCCACTCACATGGTCAAATAGACAATCAATACATACACTAACACCACATCAATGACCATAAAGTCACTTCGGGTATACATATGCACCTCCCCAATGGCAATATAGCCACTCGCTTCATACACATACCCTCACCCATGCACCTGGTATACTCCTTCACCTGACCTATGGTCATATAGTCACCCCGTGTGTACATATTCAAAACATTCATATATGGTCATCGTCAATCCTTGTATACATATTCACCTCAACATTGACCATGTCACTCCATGTATTCCTATTTGTCACACCATAGTCGAATAGCCGCAAGATATACTAATACACCCCAGCCATGTCAGTATAGTCACTCCATGTATGCATAAGCACCTCATTCATGGCAATATAGCCACTCGCTATATACACATACCCCTCGCCCATGACAATATAGCAACACGTGTATATACCCGTATAACCTACATATGACCATACCACCACGAGTCACCAAACATGAACACCAGGTATACTCATACGCCTGACACATGACCATTTAGTCACCCCTGTATAGGTATTCATTACATTTATGATAATACAGTCACTACTTGTATACCTACATGTACTCATCTCACCATTAACCATACAGTCACTACCTGTATACCTATTCGACACATATAGTCATATAACCACTCGGTATACATGTGCCGCCCATATACATGTAAACCTCATCAATGGCCATTTAGCCCTTCCAGATATACAAAAAAAAACCCGCAAACACGACCACTTATACCATCCATACTTGCATATACATCTCACACTTGACAATTCAGCAATTCACTGTATAATCATACACGCCATCTATGATAATACAGATATCCCTATACACCCACCAATGATAATACATCCACGAGATATATAAATATACATATCACCCGTTACCACAAAGATACTCCACACACCCCATTCATGATCATACAGACAACACATGTACATCCCACCCATGACCTTACAGTCACTCAATATATATACATAATCAGCACATAGATGACCATGTAGCTATATCCATACACCGTGTGCACCCGTACTGGATATATACAACCATACAGTCACTCCATTCATACCGATTCACCTCACGACCTCTCCCTGTATACCTATGCATCTTACCATTGACAACCCATTCATAACCATATAGTCACTCACTGTATACCTATTCACATCAGTCATGACATACAATAACTCCCTGTATACCTATTCACCTCACCTATGATCATAGAGTAACTCCCTGGCTACGATCTTGGCATCCACACTGTATCCAGTTGACTTTTTGTTTTATCATAATGGACCAGAATAGCCACAGCTTACCATCTCAGTTCCGTCTCAAAGTTCTGCACATTTCCTTTCAATAAATTCAAACAAAAAAAAAGGTTCTCGGCAAACTTACACACTTTAAAATGAATTTACCATGCCCCGTACTGAACTGCGACAACCAGAATAGAACATGTAGTTGTCAGTTAATTAACTATCACGTATAATAACCAAGTGAGTCACAATTTGCTACCTTTTCGGATAACGCCGAGAATAATGTTCGGGATATAATGTTTGGTTGCCATTTTGGAAGCCATCTTGAGCAATTTGGTCAATACACACCGATGTATGACGTATTTAAGATAGTCCAAAACAATAAGCACCTTTCAATCCAAATATAGTAACATTTTACCTGAAGAAAACAAATGGTCCAAACCTAAAAAATTAATTTTTGCCGATATTTATGTCAAGTTTTTGAGTGAAAAGTTCAATATTTTGGTGATGTCAGTGGTGACAACAGTAAAAATTAAACATGATGCATCAGACATGTTAGTATTCAGGGTATTTAATGCAGAATAGTCTATTTTATACATCAACCAAAACTTGTAAGCGATTGCAGGACACGCTGGGGTAATATATTTACCATTTTCCATATTTTGGCGGCCATACTGGCAACCATTTTGAGCCGAAGTAAGAATTTTGGTTCCAGTGAGTTGGAATATTCATAGGTAATGATATGCCTCACTTACATTACAAAGTTCTTTTCATTTTTGTTGAAATATGCCTAGAATCCCAATTGTGATTTTTTGTGAAGTTTTATACTGAATTCTGTAAAATCGAATGTTTGAGGGATCAGAAGGGGTTAGGACCCCAATAATTCCATTTTAATTGCTCCAATGATCAGGTAATATATAGAACACAAAATAAAGTCATATTACTCAACCATTTCCAAACAGCATGAATTGATCTAGAAGACATTTGTGAAAAAATGTCATATTTTCAAGTTCGGTGGCCATTTTGGCGGCCATCTTGGATGGTGAGTTTCAATTTTGGCCCAAAAAGGTATTATTGTGTCTTAGCTTCACGAAAATATATACATTTTACTAGATTTTCACGCTATAATTTGCATAAAACTCACTTAGGGTCTGGTCTGAAAAACGGCGGCCATGATGGACGCCCTATTGTCTGGAGTCTACAAGGCCATTTTTTTTTTCTTGTTAACATTGCTTAAAAGTTGAAGGGGCATAATAAGGAACAAAATGAGTGGGGTGAAGTTAAGTCCCAGGTGGGTGCAAGGGTACCTCTATTAGCTCCAGGGCTATATACGACGTTCTGAGAACAACGTAACTGACGTTATGGTCATATGTTTTACTTCAAATATGTCGTATACTTTATACGACATTTTTGAAGTAAGATATTTGTCCAACCAAGGATACGAATTTCCATCACATGGCCTAAAAGCTCATTTCTGGTTGGATTAGAACAAGGATAAGAATTTTAGGGGTGTAATCGACCGCGTAGATTACGAATTTGCAATAAAAAATTTCGCGCCAAAATACGATTTTAACAGTTTTACGACTTCTTTGAATCCCACCGACGAGGTCGTACCTTTAGTCTGATCATCATCAAATTTGTCATGGATGTTAATAATGACATGTAGATGGGAACGAGTCATTTTGGGGTCATTCGGCCAAAAACATGGCCGCCAGCAGCCATCTTGGATTTTACTCTTTGTATGACTAAATTCTTTAGCATGGGCTACAGGTCGTACCTTTAGTCTGATCGTCATAAAATTTGTCATGGATGTTAACGATGACATGTAGATGGGAACGAATCATTTTGGGGTCATTCGGCCGAAAACATGGCCGCCAGCAGCCATCTTGGATTTACTTTTCTCTTCATGTCTATAAACTAGTATTAGACATTCAACTTTCCACATTCCTAATCGCTCCATTGACTGTAATACATTAATTTATTCCCTTTCCAAGTTGAGCTACAGTGTCATTGACACTTTCATTTCTGAAATTCGTTGAAAAATATGGCTGCCAGTCGCCATCTTGGATATTACTATTTGCATGACTAAATCCTTCAGCACACCCTACAATATCCCTGATGTGATCGTAACTAAACTTCATTTGGATCTTCGGGGTATCTAAATAGATTATTTCTGAAATTCATAGAAAAACATGGCCACCAGTAACCATCTTGGATTTCAAATTTGAATCCATTGGCACACCGTGGAGCAAGCATTTATCTGAGAAATGTTTTGAAAATTTACAGGCATCTTTAGGATTACTTCCAGAGGGAGCTATAAAATTTTAACGATTTTTATACGCCCGTTTGAAAAACGGCCGTATTATAGTATTGGTCCGTCGAGCCGGGTGTCCATCCGGGCGTCCGTCTGTTAACCTGGTTTCCGGATGATAACTTTAGTTAGAGTGAACCAAATTTAATAAAATTTGGTATGTGGGTTTATTAGCCGAAAAGTAAGTTCAAGTTCGAATTTGGGTTCCGCCCGCCAATTTTCACCGGAGTTATGCCCCTTATTTGACGTTTTTTTACTTAAAAAATCCTTGAAATTTGTTGTCCGGATGATAACCTTAGTATAGTTTATCGGAATGAATCCAAATTTGGTATATTACTTTCTCCCACCAAAACACAGGTCAAGTCGAACTTGGGTTCTGTCCGACCATTTTTGGCAGAGTTATGCCCCTTTTTCGACTCAGAAAATTCAGTTTTTCTTATGTTTTTTGGTTTCCGGATGATAACTCGATTTTGGAATGTTTATACGCAAAACCCGATTTTGTGTGGATTACATATATCGAAATACAGCTCAAGTCCGAATATCGTTTTAATCCGATAATTTTTGCGAGAGTTATGGCCCCTTTTTTGACGTAATTTGACTTAGAAAATCCCTGAAATTTGTTGTCCGGATGATCACTTTAGTTAGAGTGAACCGATTTCAATCAAATTTGGTATGTGGGTTTATTAGGAGAAAAGACAGCTCAAGATCGAATTTGGGTTCCGTCCGCCAATTTTCACCGGAGTTATGCCCCTTATTTGACGTAATTTGACTTAGAAAATCCCTGAAATTTGTTGTCCGGATGATAACTTTACTAGAGCTTATCGGATTCAATGATAATTTGGTATATTACTCTCTCCCACCAAAACACAGATCAAGTTCAAATTTGAGTTCCGTCCGCCAATTTTTACCAGAGTTATGGCCCTTTTTTTACCAGTTTCCGCCGACCCAAGAGAGGGCGTATTTTGCACACCCAGCGTAGCTCTTGTTAATGAACAACATGGCCACTGACAGCCATCTTGTATTTTACTCTTTGCATGACTAAATCCTTTGGCACGCCCTGCAGACCACATCCCTTTACCGATCATCACCAAACTTCATATGGATCATCAGGGTGACCTCTAGATGGGAGCCATTGAGTTTTCCCGAAATTTGTTAAACAACATGGCTGCCAGCAGTCAACTTGGATTTCAAATTTGAATCCATTGGCACATCCTGCCATTTATCGGAAAAATTATATTTAAAACCTTACAGGCATGTTTAGGATCACCTTTAGATGGGATCTATCAAATAACATGCTCACAGGCAGCCATTTTGAATTTTATTCTTTGCAAGACTAAATCATTTGGCACACACTAGACACCCTATCCTTCATCAATCCTCAGAAAACTTCATTTGGATCTTCTGGATGACCACTAGATGGGAGCCATCAAAGTTATTGAAAAACATGGCTGACAGCAGCCATATGGATTTTACTCTTTTCATGACTAAATACTTTGGCACACCCTACATGCAACATATCCCTCATCCGATAGACACCAAACTTCAAATGATTCTTTGGGGTGACCTCTAGGTGGGAGCAATTAAATTTTTCCGACATTCATGAAAAAACGTGGCCGCCAGCAGCCATCTTGGATTTCACATTTATTGGTGAAATGTTTGAAATGAAAATATTTTCATCTACACATTACAAGCCCTTTACTGAAACTTATCAACTTTCTTTTTAATTCTAATGACTGTTCTGCATAAAATTAGCATTCAACAAACATTCGTCCCACATTCAAGTTCCATGGTGGAATTTACGTTATAAAAGGAATGAATTAACCTCTTCTGATCATAACATCCATGAGACATTCAAAAACTTGCTCCGTCATGATGATGGAAACACAATATTAAGCCCCGCAAACATACTTTGGCTGGGGATATAGAAATTGGCTCTGTCCATCCATGCATCTGTCTAACCTAGTATAGTTACGTTGTAGCTCTCTATCTTGGTCATCATAAGTCAGATTTGAATTATCTTTTGATATCCCCTCCAATTTTGATGCCAAAATGGAACAAGTTTCGTCCACTCATTTATTGTCAGTTTATGGCCCATGCATATCTTATTAATTGAATTATCTTTAGTATACTAACAAGGCAGCATGCACATGGGGGAAATAATATCCACATGCAACAGGTTTTGTCATTAAATTTGTTTGAAGTTATGGCATTTAGAAAATTAATAAACTCAGTGAAAAGCCACCTTTGTGGGGGATATGCGGTGCACTTGATTTTATAGCTTCTTACATTCGGAAACTAACCATGGTCAGAAAATTCTATTTGCCATTCTTTTTGCCATCCTTTTTGCCATTTCTGAATATGTTGGACAATTTGTTAGAAAGATTAGGCAAATTGATAAACCATATGCTAGATTTAAAAATAAAATAATTAATATATATAAAAAAAAGTATAGGCTCATTGAAAACTTAACCTAAAAAAAAACAGAATTACCCTTCCATGACTGGAGCTTCCTGGAATTTTCAGAAAACCCTGTGCCAATGAATTCTCTTATATATGCGAGTATGCATTATACAGTAATTAGTTTCATTGCGTGGAGTAAATATTACCCAGAAATCAATATGCTGTCGGCAGAGCATTTTCATACCTTGATATTACGAGTTGATCAAGCATGTTAGCACTGGACCACCTTGTCACTGCATCTCTAGATGGTATGGTATACCAAAAATGAAAATGTACCGATTTTTGATTAGTCACTTGACAAATATCGCAAAGTTTTGTAGGCTCAAGTGGCAATAAATAAAATAATGCTTTCTACTGTAAACTCGGTGAAATATATGGTGTTTAAAAAACTTCAATTTATCAGCATGAAGTGGCAATAAATAAATTATGCTTTCTACTGCAAACATGGTGAAATATATGGTGTTTATAAAAAATTTCATTCATCAGCATGTTAACTTCATTCAATATTTTAATTGTCCCCCAATTTTTTTTTTTATGGGGGACTATTTAAATAGCCAGAGTCTGTCCGTCCGTGCTGAACATTTCCGAATGTGAACTTTATTTTGGGCTTTCGGATCAAAACTATATTTGGTATGTGAGTTTATCAGCTCAAACCACAGGTCAAGTTCGAATATGTCACGTGTTCGGTCTGTCCATTTTTGCTGGAGTTGTGGCCATTTAATGACTTAGAATCTGTCTGTTCAGAAAGTTTACGGATGATAACTTTATTTTGGGTTATCGGATCGAAACCAAATTTGATATGTGAGGTTATCAGCTCCAAATACAGGTCAAGTTCAAATATGGGTTCGGTCAGCCCATATTTGGTGGAGTTTTGGTTCTTGTTGACTTAGAATTTGCCTATTATTTTGGTTTCCGGATGATAACTTTACTTTTATGTGATCACTCAGATCCAAGAGACACTACCCCCCACCAGTGACAGCCCTGCCACTACTGCATGGAATATTTAAATGACAACACATGAGTGGGTTATGATCTCAGCTTTATGTAACATTATAAACTTGTCCTGCAGATAGCCCATACGCATGGAAAACCAATTAAGCAGAGCCTTCGCTCTGACGAGAAGCCGAAGCAGAGAACGCTGAAGAAATACTGCTGTACAGCGCAGGCATGAGCATGGCCCGACGAGCTAAGGTACGATTCGGAGCCGGCGCCCAAGAATTGCTATGAGGCGCCCTAAGCAATAAGCACACACGGCCACCAGGGAGAAGCCCAACGAGTGCGACGCAGGAATGGCAGTAGAGACCACTGGACAGCCCAACTCCCTATGGCTTAGCACCGTGGTATGGGCGGGTAACACCAAAGTTACCCCTGCAGGACGCACCAAAGCTGGATCAATGGCACTGATGACACAGCACCTGAAAGGGAAAACAAACAGCAACAACGAGATGCAAACACACAGGGCCTTAGGCCCAAAACAAAAACAGGCATCACAGAACAATGAATATGGCGTGCCACTCGGGACGCTGAACAAGCGGGGCATGGAGCTCCAAGGGGGGAGGGAGGGAGCGCGATGCGTATAATTCAAGAGTGAATTGCTTTGTCAGTTACCGGAAGGAGGCAGCATTCCGGGCGGATGTAAAATGCGGACTTTAAGTTCGGCCGATACGGAACGGATCGTACCGAAAAACCGGAATGTCTGCCGGATGACAGGATCAAAGAACCACATAAATCACCCCGAACCTTATCGGCCCTGGGTGCATTATGTGATCACTCAGATCCAAGAGACACTACCCCCACCAGTGACAGCCCTGCCACTACTGCATGGAATATTTAAATGACAACACATGAGTGGGTTATGATCTCAGCTTTATGTAACATTATAAACTTGTCCTGCAGATAGCCCATACGCATGGAAAACCAATTAAGCAGAGCCTTCGCTCTGACGAGAAGCCGAAGCAGAGAACGCTGAAGAAATACTGCTGTACAGCGCAGGCATGAGCATGGCCCGACGAGCTAAGGTACGATTCGGAGCCGGCGCCCAAGAATTGCTATGAGGCGCCCTAAGCAATAAGCACACACGGCCACCAGGGAGAAGCCCAACGAGTGCGACGCAGGAATGGCAGTAGAGACCACTCCCTATGGCTAAGCACCGGCCTGGAATATTACACTCAGGCTACAGATCGAGAGCACTCTCAAATAAGCATAAGATGACTGCGCAGTCATAAACATACTAAGCTACTATTGATAAGCCACCCATCAAAGTTACCAGACAGGTTATAACGCTATGGCGACACACCACTATCTGCAGGACCGCCATAGAGTGCGCAGCACTCCCCCAAACCAGGAGCTCCATGCCCAAATACATCAATGAAACAGTTAAACCACTGGGAAAACCATAGTGTCAGATGCCAGGAAGGTCTCCAGGGCGCCCTGGAGACTATTCAGATAGATATCGTTGCCGACGGGGGAGAGATGGATCCCATCTGAACGAAACATGCCCTTATCAGAAGCGCAAATGTCTGGGTGCTTGATGCCACGACCCCCGTGATGCAAGACGAAGCCCAACATGCGTTGGTTAAAGTCCCGGCGCTGGCGAGCACCAATACTTGGGCGATGGGCGTTGTGCCAATAGCGGCGCGGGAACACTGGTGACCAAATAAGGGTGCAGGCAGGCAAAGTCTCCTGCACATATGAAAGTTCCCGCTTAACACTGGCACGCAAGTCACGGTACCCACCGGCTGTGATGTCGTTCGAGCCAAGCTGGATGATGATGTGGGTAGGATGCCGAGACTGCGGACAAGCGGCTAGCTCCCGGTCGAACGTGGCGTGGAAATCGCCCCAGAGCATCCCACGAGTGCCGATCCATCGAATAGAAGCGCCGCGGCTGGACAGCTGGAGATGTTGGCCAACAGGACGCCGCACAGCACGCTGGTGAGCCCAGTAGATGTGGGACGAACCCAAGACCCAGATAATGGCTACTGAAACGAGACTAAGCAGATGTTGAGTGGATGTATCAACGACAAACATCAGACCGCCAACGACCCCGGTGTTGGATGGCATGGTAAGGGGTGCCCAGATCCGCCAGATAGGTAGCACACCCGAACGAAATGAATGTGGCGTGATATATTGTCGAGAGCCGGACGTACGCAAAGCCTGACGGAGCACGGCCCGAAACTGCCCGACTGTGAGCGGGGTCTGAGCCTGGTGAGAAAGGAACAGTCCCGATCGGGAGCCGCGAATGGCAAGAAATGTGGTGGCCGCGCGCAGCGGGCAGATATGTGGATCAGTCGGCAGGCACGGAATGCGAGTATGAGCGGGAGGACCACATTGGTTCGTTTTAGAATGCCGGAGCCAAACGTCAATGGCGGAGCCACTCAACGAGACATTGCGAAGAAATATAGCATGTCCAAAGTCGGCCTTGGACACAGCGGCCAGTTCCCCCACGCGGAACAGTCCAAAAAAGGCCATCGTAAAGGCAGACGTAAACAAAGCGACCTCATGGGGCGACGAGCAGATGCGAGGAAGCACGCGGAGCAAGGTGCGCAGCAAAGGTATTGTCACTGGAGCAGGACGAGAGGAGGAAGGCGTCAAGCGACGGACCCCGGTCAATAGTTGGCGAATGAGGTAAGTCGAAGTGGGATCTCGCATACCCCGGAGTCGATGCTGCCGACCGATGGCAGCCAGGTAGGTGGAAATGGTTGAAGCAGAATGCTGGGAGCGATGAAGCCCCGCGATAAACCCGACGATAGCGTGTTCCGGGAGCGGCCAGGAAACGGCCAAGCGATGCTGGTGTGCGAAATCGAGATAAGCCCGTATGGCGGTGCGATACGTGCGGTGAGTTTTTGGCGCCCGGGAGGAAGTCAAAAGCAGCGTTACATGTCGACGCAGGTCCACAGGCACCTGGGAAATGGTGTTGGCGTTCGGACGGCGTACGGCGCCAGTCGACAGAAACGTTTCATCTGGAAACGAGAGAGGCTGTCAGCGAGAGCATTATCACGAGACGCGATCCATGAAGCACGCAAGGAGATGTTGTGAGACAGGAGCAGCAGGACCAGCTGGCGCAACAGGGCCATGAGCGGCTTGCATTTGGAAGTTTGGTCGTTGATGGCGCGGACCACGGTAATGTTATCACAGTGTAAATGGAGGCGATGATTCCGGAGGCGACGCCCCCAGACGCTGATGGCCACTAAGACGGGGAACATCTCGAGGACACCCATATTGCGGGTCAGGCCCAAAGCATGCCAAGGAAGGGGCCACATGCCAAAAGCCCAAAGGCCGTTGAAATAAGCACCAAAGCCGCCGGACTGACCACCACAAGCGTCCGTGTGGAAATTGATGTCGGTATCATGGAGCCAGGTCGCAGAAGGGAAAAGGTAGATCCCATTGAATGACGTGAAGAACTGTAACCACGTGGCCAAATCGGCACGCATGCCAGAATTAATTCGGATTTTGTGATGCGGCTTAGAAAATCCCTGCAGGGCATCAATCAGGCGACGACAGAATGGGCGGCCCGGACGAACCGCCTTGCACGCAAATTGTAATGAGCCAATGAGCGACTGTAGTTCACGGACCGAGATTTTACGGCAGCGCAAAGCCATAGAGATTTTGGACTGAATGGCTGTGAGCTTCTCAGCAGGGAGACGCACCGCGTTAGCCAACGTATCGAGTTCGAGACCAAGGTAGCAGAGCTTCGAGGTGGGCGAGACCATTTTGTCATGAGCAATAGGTACGCCAAGATCAGAGCAAACGCGATGAAACATATCAAGACTGTCTGAGGCCTGGGACGTGGCTGGCGGACCACAGAACAGGAAGTCATCGCAGTAGTGCAAGATGTGTGGGTTGCCGGACCGCTGCTTAACAACCCATTCCAAAAATGTCGAGAATTTTTCAAAAGTTGCGCACGACACGCTGCAGCCGAAAGGCAAGCATTTGTCGAAATAATACATGTCGTCCAGTTTAAAACCAAGTTGATCGAAATCGCCCGGGTAGATGCGAAGATTACGATATGCAGCCTCTAAATCCCCGCGCGCGAGCAAAGTCCCGGCCCCAAGGGACTGGATGGTGGCAACAGCAGCGTCAAAACTGGTATATGTGACAGTAGTGAATTCGCACGGAATATGATCATTGAGCGACTGGCCTGCCGGATAGGAGAGGTGATGGATGAAACGGAATGAGTCAGGTTCATGTTTAGGCACCAGTCCAAGCGGCGACACGCGGAGCGTTGGAATTGGACGAGCGCAGAAAGGACCAGCAATGCGACCAAGGCGAACTTCCTTAATGATCTTTTCCCGGACCACCTCGGGACGGTCACGAGCAGACTTGAGGTTCGGAGCGTCAATTGGCATACGCGGGCCAGTATAATGGAGTGGAAAACCATGAGTAAAACCGAACCGGAGTTCCCGCGCGACTTGGTGGCGAGGGTACCTCCCAAGCCACCAACACAAATAGTCAAGATTAACGGCGGAAGGGGCGAGCTGGTAGACGCTGCTGGCGACCGCCGCGGGCTGAGCGGCGAAAGTCTTGTCCATGGGCAGCGGTTGCGGCATGAGGCTCTGAGCAGATGTTGCAGATGTGTCGAAAACGACAGTTTGGCCAGGAGCAGCGACCGGCGTTGAATTCAAAACAGACGGGACTGGGACGGCCCGGACGCGTGGGAAAATTGTCCGCACGCCCGGAGGCACGAACCGGAGGCGGAGTCGGCTGCGGAGGTTGCCGAACCTGGGGCGTCATGACCAGCAGCCAAATGTTAGGGTCGATGGTCTCCCAAGGAGTAGCTGTATTACCATCCCACTTCAACCGAAATTGGGTATCGTACACCTGCCAGGCAGATCCCCCACATTTAGCAGCCGCCCAACGAATGGTGCGCAGGTAACGCAAAAGGGGCTGGGCCGACGATTCAGGGTGAACGTCGAGGTATACCGAAATGAAAGTGAGAAAAGCATCGGTCCACGAGTCAACAGACGTTATTGGAGCAGCATGCCCGCTTGGCGCAACGCGGATTCGCCCGGAAGCTGAGACAACCAACTGATGGGGGTCAACTGTATGAATAGAGGCGGCGGGTTCCTGCAGCTGATCCAAATTGATAAAATCGCCCCGGAAAATTTTGTCGCGAATAGATCGGGAAACATGAGAGCCATAGCCATCTGCCGCCGTAGGAATCGGAAAGGGGGCGTCCCAAGGGGAGACCAGCGAGGATGGGAAACTAAATAAGGCATTACCCGGATCAGTTCTGTCTCTTGTCGGAGCGTTCGGTCGGTGTATCACTGAAGCCACACGGGAATCCTCGCGGCGGCGGAGAGAAGTGGAGCTGTCATCAGAACTGCTGCGTCGACGGGTCGCCAAAGGAGACGCTGATGGTGACCTGGATCCCTAGCACGGAAACTTGGGGCGCGGAGAACCATCCTGTCGGCGACTAGCCTGGCGACGAGACTGACGACTGGGCTGACGACGAGGCTGACGAACAGGATCGCGGCCACGAGAATGGGAAACCCGGCCACGGGAGGCGCGGCGTCCCCGTCCAGAGCCACGAGCAGGCCTGCCACGCGAATGCTGTCCACGGCCGCGCACCCGTGAATCAGTCACAGATGACACACTGGCCGAAACCCGAGAAGAAGGCCCAACACGGTCACTGGAAGCAGGACCAGCACGAGACGAGCTGGCAGACGCATACTGGCGACTGCTACGAGACGAACGGTCGCGGGCCCGACCGCGAGATCCCGTACGAACCATAGGAGAAATATGTGATTGCCACCGAACGACAAACACAAACAGGGAAACACGTGCGCTACCCACGAAAATAGGTAACGCCGACGGAACAGGATGCAGACAGAACGCACAAGGAACAGGATGATAGACGAATAAATGAAGGCTGGCGAAGAAACACGGTGACGGATGGAAACAGATAGGATTGGACGACACACAACCGAGCGCGATGCGTATAATTCAAGAGTGAATTGCTTTGTCAGTTACCGGAAGGAGGCAGCATTCCGGGCGGATGTAAAATGCGGACGAAAAACCGGAATGTCTGCCGGATGACAGGATCAAAGAACCACATAAATCACCCCGAACCTTATCGGCCCTGGGTGCATTAGTTATCTGATTATTTTTAAATTCAACTGAATCTCTTGATATGTTACAAGTAGTTCAAATTTCAGAAGACAAAGACCAATATTGAATTTTGTCAGGGTCCCATGAATTTTGACAGAGTTAAAAAAAAAGCTATCCATACTAAAAAAAATCCACCTTTTTAAGGGACACGTGGTCAACAATCTTTTATTTATTACATAATCCTACCCTTATTCCATTCAAGAAACCCATTCTATAAATTATTGTGATATGCAACATTCATTGCATAATTGGAAATAGTGTCAGGTGTACCAAAATTGATTTCGGTCTGTCATCTGTTTATATGTGTACGTTACATCTCAAAATACCATGGCTTCCAATATTTGTTTCAACAAGCTCTAATGAATGAAGAGCTTGAACAGTTATTTAACCCTTTACCCAACAAACCGGCCAAAACCGGCTAAATAAAGCTTCAACAGCCTAAAATATCTTCGGTCTGTCTCAATAGAACCATACAAATATGGATATCATTGGAACCGGCTCCTTGACCACATTGTGATAGTTACAGTTATGCCCTGTGCCAATGCATTCTCTTATATATGCGAGTCGACCATAGGTCGCCTCGCATATATAAGAGAATGCATTGGCCTAAAAAAAATCTTTTTTTACCATTTTTTCTTACATTCTTTAACAATTTTATAATTTTTAATGTGTTAAGCCAATGCATTCTCTTATATATGCGAGGCGACCTATGGTCGACTCGCATATATAAGAGAATGCATTGGCACAGGGCCGTTCTGTTGGGTAAAGGGTTAACTAAACTTACGTGATTAAATATGTCAAAGAGTCTGTATTTATCATGGACTATTTTTTACGGTGCAAACAATGTTTCACGTCCTCCCGTTAGTTGATTTAAGTATGTTTGATCGAGGTTTGGGATCATGTAATAAATAGAATCTACAACTCGTCGCCAGTTTATAGTTGAATTTACAAAATCTGTCCAGTAAATTAGGTCTGGACCTCGCCAAAGTTTGTAAATGTAAATTCCACTATAAACTGGGGACTCATTATAGATCCTTATGTAATATAGAATCCTTATCTGAAGTTCTTCCTTTCTTTAGATCAAGACCCAGAATCACTGATGGCAGAAAATAGACAGCTAAAGGAACAGAGGATGTGCAAAATATGTATGGATCAGGAAGTGGGTGTGGTCTTCCTGCCATGCGGTCACCTCGTTTGCTGTGTTGCCTGTGCTCCCGCATTGAGACAGTGTCCAATCTGTCGAAATCGCATAAAAGGAACAGTGAAAACTTTTATGTCTTAAAGATGTATTCAGTGTTCCTGGACAAGCCTGATTATAGTGTGTCTGTCATTTGCAGAATGAGGTTCCCAGAGGGAGAATTTAGTGAGGCTATCCCGCATAGTGGACCAGCATCACCAAATTCACCCTCTGGTGACCTAATTCTGCATGGCCTTATCTGCTATGGGAGACCTAGACTCAGATTGAAGTTCCCAAATGGTGAATATTGTGATGTACACCCATTGGGAACCTCGATTTTGCAAAGTGTCGTCTGCCAATTTGGGGATATAGCAAAACTATACTTAAAAAGAAGTAGAATCTATATATATATTGTGAAGAAATTTGTTAATAAGAAACTGTCCAGAGACGATGAGGCCTAAGCAGAATGAGGTCCCCAGGGGTGAATTAGTGATGCTAGCCTGCTATGCAGGATAGCGTCACTAAATTCACCCTCCAGGGACCTCATTCTGCAAATGACAGACACACTAAACTCAGGCTTGTTCCAGGATAATTATGCCCCAATAATGAAGTACAGTAATGCCCTAAATAATCAACTTAACCACAGCAGAATTATGGGTAATTTTTCAGGATTTATTTCTAACTAAATCCTGAAAAATTACGCATAATTCTGCTGTGGTTAAGGATTCGATTATTTAGGGCATTACTGTATATAGGAATCGGCTTGTCCGTCTGTCTGTCAGACCATCTGTGGTCTGCAGTTTTTTCCGAGCTTGTAAATTTACACTTGGTGCAGATATTTAGAACCATGGGAACCTTTGATTATCAAGTTGTCTGAAATTTTTAGTGGAGTTATCACATTTTTTCGACTTAGATAATTGTCACAATATGCATAATTTTGTCTGAGCTTGTTGTATTCATTGTGTTTTTTAGAACAACAAATATGTTAACATGGCTAAACCATATGTAGCCCAATTGTAATTATCCTTAGTCCCACTGGGACAGTCTCTCTAGTTTTTTTTTCGCAAAAACTTATTTTATTTTTTATTTAAATTTCTCAAGCTTTTCGTGGCTTTGTGGTTATTTCATTCTATTTATTTTGATTTCCATTTTTGTTGTTCTCTCTTTTTATTATTAATTTTATTGTTATTTAAACAAATAATCCCTTTGTTATCTGGAGATTTTTCATGTTGGTAAGATGATCCAAATTGTGTCATGTACCAGAATATAGTATCCATGTAATCCGCTGATTTTGTTGAGAAAATATTATCTTGGACCATAATGGCCTGTCATCAGTACTTTTCAGAAACGAATAAACATGTGACATTAACTAATTAACTTGCCGTTTTGTTGGAAATCATATGACAAAAGATGTGGCATGTTTGCCAAATTTTATTATCTCCCCAAGTAATATATATATATATAAGTATATTGTGTGCATATGTAATTGTACTTGTATATTCATGTTATAAATTGTTGTAACATAATCAACACATCTAATAACTGGAAACGTCATCAGAATTGTCCATTCACAACTCAGCCATAACATGGGATGGAACATGAAATACACACTTTCTTAATGCTGAAGCGGTCACTCTCAACTAAAAATACAGGTTTTTTAAATATGCTGAAGGGTACACAGGGTTTGCTATTAACACTGAATTAGTTACGTCAACTGTATTACTGAAAGTATTGCAATCCCTCATCCGATCTTCACCAAACTTCATATGTACCTTCAGTGTGACATATAAATGGGAGCTATCAAATTTTTCCGAATTTGAAAAACATGGCCACCACCAGCCATCATGGATTTCAAATTTACAGCCCGTAATTATGGCCGGACCAATTTTGCAGGCACGATTATGATCACCTGTAGATGGCAGCTATCAAATTTGTACGATATTCGATGAAAAACATGGCTGCAGACAGCCATCTTGAATTATTATCGTCCCGAAGTTATATACATATATATATAAATATATTTTGTGTATATTTAGTGGTCAAAGCATTGTACTTGTATATACATGTTGTAATTTTTATAACATAATCAACACATCTAACAACTGGAAACTTAATCGGAATCGTTTATTCACAACTCACCCATAACATGGCATGGAGCATGAAAAAAAACATGTTAGTAATGCTGAAGGGGGGTCACTCTCGACAAAAAATGCTGAAGTGACTGTACATAATTGTTCATAGTTTCATTAATGAGCAAAAATTAATCACTCATAGTTATAACTTTAATTTGTATATACATGTATTGACAGTAACTGACTTTCACTATAGGGTGCATATTATTGACTATATATGGAATGACTTTCTATTTTCTTGAACCAATATTTTATGAATAAGCAGAGATTTGTTAGAACTGGCAGTAATTGACATTCAATATAAGAAGCATATTATTGCTTGCATATGGGATGACTATCTATTTTCTTTAATCAATATGTTATGAATAAGCAGAGTTTTGTTAGAACTGGCATAGGATGCATATTATTTCCTACATATGGGATGACTTTCTATTTTCTTGAACCAATATTTTATGAATAAGCAGAGTTTTGTTAGAACTGGCATAGGATGCATATTTTTGCCTACATATGGGATGACTTTCCAATGCTTTCCAATGACTACAAAATTAGAGCAAATTCCTCTTCTTTGTTATCTCTCTTCCTATATATATATATTCAGGTATGGCACATCCTTGATGCAATAATTATAGTTATATTTAACAAATACATGTAGTTAAAAATGGATATCCCAGTTTTATGAATTTGACAAAAGAGGCATAACCCAAATTCATATTTCGCAAAAATAATTAAAACACAGTTTCGTACTAAATCAGTACCATGTTTTGTTTTTTGTGAAGAAATAACATGTGTCGATCTATGCAAATAATTAACCCTTTCAGTGCCAAGTCCGATTTTTGTATCCACCCATATTTCCTTGATCATCTTTCAAATTTATTGATTATAATAATGTGATACATTGATGGAAAGAGCTCTTAGAGGAAATATGGGTTGATACAAAAATCGGACTTGGCACTGAAAGGGTTAATCACGATGGCACACGATAAGGAAGTCAATTAGGATCCAATTGGTGTAAATATTGATATGAAGGAGTGATTGTGTCATCATTTAGAAACACAATCTTGTGTGATTATTAAATAATAAAATAAGCTAGTGCAATTGGTTGCAAAACAAATTTTATCTGGAGTCATTCGTTTGCATCAGTATTATTTAGTGTGCAATGTGGCTGTGCACTGGGATGCGCGATCCCATAGTTTCCAGAAAATGGTAAATTAGTGGATTGCACGCTCAATTATAACCATAAGAGTTAACCCTTTCAGTGCCAAGTCCGATTTTTGTATCAACCCATATACCCTGTGCCAATGCATTCTCTTATATATGCGAGTCGACCATAGGTCGCCTCGCATATATAAGAGAATGCATTGGCCTAACAATTTTTCATCATTTGTTATTATTTTTTACAATTTAAAAAAAAAATTCTTATATTCTTTAACAGACTTATTTTGTAGGTTTAGTGCCAGGGAATCTTACGTTTTTCATGGGTATGGGAATCAAAATTATTACTATGATTACTTGGTGATAGTTTTGAGTTATAACATGCCCCTAAGGTTTTATCCAGTTTGTTTTTAAATTCGCTATAGCATGCTGAAGCATACCCAACAAAAATGCAACCCAAAAAAACAAAACAAAACAAAAATTGTTTGTTTTTTTTTAATTTTTTTAATTATTTAGGGCCGATTTTACATACCGTAAATTGATGAGATCGGCCCCTGGCACTGAAAGGGTTAAATATCATTGTTGAATTTAGGATGTGCCAGACAGGGTTCCTAAACTAAATGATACCCACTGAAAAAATTCAAATATTTTATTTTGAGTCAAATGATACCTTCTTCTTGAGTCAAATGATATATTTTCAAAATAAAGTATAACATGGTTTCTTTTAACAAATGAAAGTGTCCTCTTGTCCATGCAGGAATTAACTTTCATGGTAAATGTAGTTTAATGTTTACTCCGTTCAAATTTGCACTGACCTGACTTGGGTATCATTTGACTTTTGGTATCATTTGACTTTTGGAATCATTTGACTTTGGGTATTATTTGACTTTGGGTATCATTTGACTTGGGTTATCATTTGACTTGGGTATCATTTGACTTAGGTATCATTTGACTTGCGTATCATTTGACTTTGGGTATCATTTGACCCACACTTTAAAACAAAAAAATGAAAACACTGACATCTTGTCTGAGGAGATGATAAACAGATATTTCTGTACTTGATCCTCTTCACCTCATCTACTCTCTTCTTTCAAAATAACTGACATATCGCATATAAACCACTCTGAGATAACATGTCTTCAGTAGATGGCCTTTCTATGCTCGCCAACAGTTATAACCAGATTTCCCTGTGCAACCCTGAACTCTATTATTCAACACGCCACAATCCCTTTTTATGTACCATACGTCAGCTAGGCAGCTACATGAAGAACGTATCATTTGACTCGAGAAGAAAGTATCATTATACTTACTTACTTAAGGTTACTTAAGGTTTTTCTGACTGCTTTTTTTCGAGTAATTTATCAAGACTGTTTTTAAATTCATTAACCGTATCTGCATATACTACTTCTGATGGTAAGGCATTCCAGGTGCATGTTTACTATTCTGAAAGGAAGGGTGCTGGCTCTTTTAACTTCTTTGTAGACCGAATTTGTCAATTTATATGTGTCGATGAGATCTCCTCATTCTCGTCTGAATGAGAGAGTTGGTAGTTGTAATTTCTTCAATCTTTCTTCATATTTCAGTCCTTTCATTCCCGGAATTTGTTTGGTGGCTCTCTACTGTACTTTTTCGATATTTTTGATCTGTTCTTTTGAGTTTGGATGGGCGTATTCTAGTTTGGTTCTGACTATAGTGGTGTAGATTGTTTTGAATATCCTCTCGTTCATGTTCTTGTATGCTCTTCTAATAATTCCAAAAGTGCTGTTTGCTTTATAGATTTCATTGCTGATGTGCTTCGAATTTCAGTTTGCTGTCAATCTCCACTCCAATGTCTCTCTCTTGTTTGGTTTCTGTTATTGCTTGTCTATTTCCTTGATTCATCATTGTGTATTGAATATCTCTTGTATCTTCAATTGTCAACGCTTTGCATTTATCAGGATGACTCGTACCTGGTTCTGCAATAACGTTAATACTAATTAATTTGGTTGTGAATTTATACATTTTATATATCGAGGCTTGAATAAAAGGAGGATCTACAAAGAGTCCCCAGTTTATAGCGGAATTTATACAACGAGTCCAGTAAATTAGGTCTGGACCGAGCCTTTGGCGAGACCTAATCTACTGGAGGAGTTTTGTAAAGTCAGCTATAAACTGGGGACGAGTTGTAGATTCTATTTATTACATGATCCAAAAACATTGATAAAACATACTTAAATCAACAACGAATATATGATGTGAAAACTAACATAGGTTTCTATAAGGCCAACGATGATGTTTCATGTAACTATGCATTGTTTTCCCCGCGTAAAGAAATAGTTCCAGATAAATAAAAGACTCTTTCATGCATTTAATGGCATATATTTAATGAAATAACTTTTCAAGCTCTTCATTCGTTAGAGTTTTGTTGGAAAAATAATGGAAGCCATAGTATTTTGAAACAGAGTACGGAATGTAAACAGACGACAAACCGGAAGTCAAAGGTCACCTGGTACTATTTCCTGTTATGAAACGAACGTTTATTATAACAATTTATAGAATGGGTTTATTGAATGGAATAAGGGTTGGATCATGTAATAAATATTGTTTAAACTATATGATTAATAAGTATCAATAACTTATAGTTTGCAATTATATTAATTCTAATAACGTATATTCCTAATCGTAAAGTCGAAATTACGGCACCTGCATAGCATACATATACTGATATTCAAATAAAGCACTTGTTTCTGCAACATGTTTCAACTTTTCTACCTAACCAAATCACCTATCAAAATGCTTCATGGATGATGAATCCACCATATAAATGGACTGAGACCTCGCCCACTGGGTTGTGGAAGATTTGGTCCAGGGCAGATCATCAACTTATTCTACATTATTATTTCAGCTCTTGCGATTAGCCAATCAGCGTCGATAAGTAGTGACGGTATATGAACCCATATTAGGTCAGTGACCCCATATGAAATCAATATTAGGTGCTTATCCACCATCTTGTTTTCAGAAACTCTGTCGCCTCAGGGAATATTTTTGGTGTATTTTGGTGCCAAGAAAGGGGATATCTGTCGGAAATAATTTTCGGCGAATTTAAGTCATATTACCATTTACCAAAACCTGCAGTATTCTAAAGACTCATAAAATTAATAAACTATCAAACTCAACAAGTTGTCCTACATCTGGTGATTAGCCATTGATGTCCAACGCTCATAGCGCATCACTGTGACGTTACATAAGTTAATGGCCATAGACGTCACATTTAACTTACCAAATTAAAATAAATTACAGCGACGATTAGTTAAAAGGGATACACTGGATTTTGTCCACTGACATAATAAATACGTTACGGGACGCTTTATGGTCGATATGGTGTCATGTGAGGCTCAGCGAGGTCAATATGAGACTCGGCCTATATACGGCCTCGCCTAATAATGATTTCACATGACACCATATCCGACCACTAAGCGTCCCGTAACTTATAACATACATCGATGGGTAGATTCCGTAGTGCCGACGTCTGGATTGACTGCTCGTCATCCGTCTGTCTGTCTGTCTGTCCGTCAGTAGACACTTTACGTGTAATGCGATAACTCAAACATTTTCAATCCGATCAGAACCAAATTTTCTATATTGGTTTCTCAGCCCAAAATACAGATCAAGTTCGAATTTGGGTTTGATCAGAATTTTTTGTTACAGACTTATGGCCCTTTTTCGACATAGAATTCATGCATGCTGCCATAACTGAAACATCTTTTATTTGATTGGAACAAAATTTGGTATGTAGGTTTCTCAGCCGAAAATACAGATCGAGTTTGAATATGGGTTTGATCCGATTTATTTTAAAGGAGTTATGGATTTTTTTTGATAGTTTTTTTTTATTTAACTCCTTGCTCAATTTATCTGATCGTATCTGTCCCATGTTTGATAAACAGATAACAACTGGGGGAAATGGGAGGGGGTAATTAAAGTACCATTTAAATATGAGATGGAATCCCCTACATGTATGTTGTTCTAAGCTGTCTGGCTTATCTACAAATTATAATTTCTCTTTAGAAGTGAATAAATTTTGAATATCTGGCATGTCAAAAGTGGCAGAGATATGGATTTATCACCTTTGCTTCCAATGTGTTAACTTAAACTCCTAAACATATCCTCCGAAATCACCAAAACCGTTGGATCTCACAGTGAGAGGTCCTTGGGTAATTCTGTCGTCTGCTCATTTTTCATGAACACCCCCCCCCCCCCAAATGAATAACAGACCATTTCAATGTATATTTTTATAACCGAGTGGGAGAATACATTACGTATAGAAAGGGTTAAAACATTAAAGATACATAAATCGAATTAACGCTCCCAAATTACTATTTCTTTGACTTCGGGGTAAAATATATTTGAGTCGAGGAAAGAACCCACCCATCAAAGCTCAGAGTGATCAGATACGATTTCTATAAGCCCGTTTAACCAAATTTGGTATGTGAGTTTTCCAGACCAAAATACAGGTCAAGTTCGAATATGGGTTCGATCCAAATATTTTTTGCTGACTTGTGGCTCTTTTCGATTTAGAATTTTCAATATTTGAGTTTTCCGGATGATAACTATAGTTTGGTTTATTTTATCGGAACCAACTTTGAAATGTGATTATGTGTTTGGTGCGATTATTTTTATACTGACATATGGCTCTTTTCGAATTAAAATTTTCAATATTTGAGGTTTCCAGATGATAACTTTAGATTGGGACATTTTATCGGAATGTGAGTTTTACAGGACCAAAATACAGGTCAAGTTCGAATATGGGTTTGGTCTGAATATTTTGTTTATATGTCCATTTGACATAGAAAATTGAGCGTTTACCCATAATAACATATCCAATACTACAATTTAGTGTCACTGCCATTGTTTGTATGTGTACAATTCATAAAAGCACACCGGGTGTATCTTGCCACGCCCAGCGTATAGCTCTTGTTGAAATTTGTTATTTCTCGAAATAGGTAATTTTTTGTGACCTGGCAAATATTCTTCAAGCCGACGGTCTCCAACCAAATTGCGGATGAAGATTGATAACTCTAAAATCAAGTGGCTTTGTGTTTTAGATATTTGACAATCCGGCTATATTTCGTTGAACAAAGTATTGATAAATAACACGTTTTGTGCAATTTTATATTATAGTTGACTGTGGTTATCATTATTTTTTGGGAAATTGATTCTTGTAACTGAAGCGACATTTAAAAAACATGATGATATGGGGACTATCGAATCGGATTCAGTACCTTTAGTTAAAGATACATCATCCAGTTTGACACCATAAAACCACTATCTGTGCTTTTGCTATATCACAAAATAGTTAGATCTGATAGGGAATAACTACGAACCAATGAGTATTTAGTATAAAAAGGGTTAAACATGTTCATTTGTTAAAGTTATGTGAAACACCCCGGTAGTGTGATCCAATAGAAATGGGGATAATCTTGCTCAAAGTTGTTATTTTTACGAATATTAATCCATATTTACAACACACACCGTAATTCTTATATATTAATTAAATGCAATGACTTTCGGTGGCGAAATCATTTGCGTTGATTTATCGCCGACAGTTGCGTCCCGAATCGAGATGTAAATATTTACAATCGTGCATAGTTCAGACGATGTTTTCTATGGAGTTGCTCCTGGTCGATTTCTTTGAGATTTTCGGCGATGTTAGTAGATTGCTCCATTCCTTTTCCTCCTGTTGGCATAGCGCCTGGATACTAACCACCTAGTACAAACGCTATCGCATGCCAAATGGGGTGGGATGCTGAAAAATCGCAAGCCAATTTGCGCGCGATTTAGTTTGCCGTGTCTCGCGTGACTCAGCATCGCATGCGAATATGTTTCGATTGTAAAATTCAAAGAAATGTAACTCTAACATACCCGTTATTTAGTAAAAAATCATACCAAAAGAATGACACCACAAAAAGACACGTTTCAAAAACACTATAGGAAAAATCACTTTTAGGAGGCGGACGGCACTGTCTAAGACCTGTTGGGAAACACAAAATTAATATCGAGGCAGTCAGGTCGCGCCAAGCCAGGCCTGATGGCTCATAAAAACAACTCTATATATAAGCGCCCGCGGCTACCACTTTATAGCATCAAGGGTAGACTGAGCAAATCGAGACGGGATGCTGGTCCCGCCAAACTCTCCAGACGGCATCGACATATCAAAACGCATGCGATTCTCGCCTATCGTATCCGTATTTGGACGAGATTGTAAGACCATAGCCTGTACTAACACATCAGTTGCACACACCGAACAAGTCCATAATATGTATTTAACAGATATCACCAATCAATGTATAGACCCATCATAAAACTTCAGTCTCGGTAAGCATTGACCATGCATTGGACTTTATATTGGACATTATTACTGCATGTGCCATTTGACCCATAAATTGTGTTTATTTCTGTATCTGGTCGCATAACTATCTTGTTAGTTACCTTTGTGAAATCACTCCAAGTCACAACAGCTTACACATCAGAGCCTTCTTCGCAGTACAGTGGCCTATGCGTACAAATAAGTGATGTCACAATGACTTTTTGAGCAAACCACGAAAAAATCCATTGGTTTTAGTGTTAAATATTGATCACGACTGTACCCAACACACCATGTTTGATGACATTAGAATTCTGAACAATATGTCAGTCATACTTACCATATATTATAAATTTCAAATCGCAGATTCCATGGCAAGATTAATTGCAACATTTAATATTTTCTATAATCACTAAATGCATGCTCTTTAAATTTTGAAAACCCATTAAAAGGGGGTTAAAGTTAATTTCCTGCGTGGCTCCACATCTAGCATCAATAAGTATGTGAATATGTACATATATGCAAAATATCATGCTTTATATAGTCATCAAGTGAACAATTTTGTTACTAATCCACCCCACTATGATCCATGAACCAATTAGTAGGCTGTGATGGCCATCCAGAGATGTTGACATTCAAAAGACGTTTTAACACGGTCTGAATTATTGTCAGCCTAGCAATAAATTATAACTCCAAGGGTTGTCTTTATTCTGTCGCACAAAAGCGGTAGACAATAAAGAGCGTTTCCAATTATATGAGCTCTTGTGATCGTTTTCGACGTATTGATTATGGATGTTTGCACATGCAGAGGCTTCAAATGAGCTCCGCTGACACACCTCCCTTCACTGCCCTTACACGCCATCACTATATATCTATATATCACGCGCCTGCTTTACGTACGTGGTGGTAGCATATACAAGAGACGTGTACTACCATAACGTAAATCAGGCGCGTAGTATAGAATATAATAGAATATTTATTGCAATACACCAGATATATATAGGCAGTTGCATTTACAAAATGAATTAAAACTTAAAACATGTAAATACAAACGAAAATAAATTGAGTTCAATATTATGGCAAGCCAAACCGCTATTTATATTAATTTTACATAAGTAAAATAAAATGTCATTTTATTTTATTTCACTTAAGTAAAATAAAACCATGTAGATGGCGCTTTATTTCACTTAAGTAAAATAAAAAGACTCTTTATTTTACTTAAGTAAAAATAAAACGTCATTTTATTTCACTTAAAGGTGGATTATCTCTTTGTAAACATGTATTATATAGTTACCGGGGTATAAACTATTAGATTTGAATGGAAGACTCCTGACGGGAAATGCTTCTATCGATTAATATTAATTTTATTTCGAATATTTTCTCGTCTAAAAAGGTGTGTTTGTTCAGCTAGAGAACAATAGTGGTTACTGTTAACAGAGACCAGAAATTTTATTGTACAATTTTGTCACAAATAAACGTTAATTATACTCATTATCGATTATATGTGGAACAAAACAATACAAACAATCAATCTGGGACATTTGACTTTCGGTGCGTATCCATAGGAACAGCTCAGTGCTCTATATCGCAATATGGTATCACCCATATGGTCTATTCTAAAAATAGACACATAAACGGTCCCGATTTAATATTCGAAATAAAATCATAATTAATTGATAGAAGCTTTACCGGATATGGGTCTTCAGTTCATATCTATTATTTTATACACACGCAACTATTTAACATTTGTTAGTTAAAGAGATAAGCCATCTTTAAGTGAAATAAAGTGTCATTTTATTTTACTTAAGTAAAATTAATATTAAATAGCGGTTTGGCTTGCCATACAATATAACTGTTTGATGCAATGCATCGATCAAAATTCAACTACCACCAATAACTTCTCATGTTTATAGTGACTGCGCGTGTAAGGACAGTGCAGGGAGGGGTACGTGGAGCGCGTTTCCGATGGATGTTTGTGTGGGTTTTCGCGATGCTTGTGCAATACGAATGATGGTGATTTCAAATATTTTACTTTCGCACGGTAAGCTGAAGATTGTCTCAGGAAATGTTGTCAAACATGACATAGCATCTTTAACTATTAAATATAAAATGAAAGGTTTCCTTACGTTCTATAATGCCTGCAGCGTCGAGACAAGCGTAGCAGCCCCAGGGGACTGGACTCTGTCTCGCCGAAAACTTGGTCGACGCGTACACAATTATATATATGTTATGAACGATACCCTTCTTCTATCCTTCAATACCAGTCGAAAACAGTCAGTAGCAGATAACCGCTCTTCTGGTAAATCTGGCAGTTTTAAGTGCAGGGAGGGGATCGGGGCAGCGGAGCGCTTAATTTTCAAGTCCCTGTATATGTTTGTGTGGATTTCGCGATGATTGTGCCATACCATCGACCTATATATATCAAAATACTATATGCATCGATGGCCATACGAATAATAGTTATTTCAAGTATTTTTCATTTTTCTTTCTCACGTTAAGCTAAAAATTGTCTCATGAAATTGTGTGTCAAATCGGACATAACATCTTTAATTATTAAAAAATAAAGTGAAAGGTTTCCTTGCGTTATATATACATGTGCCTGCGGAAATGTTAAGACAAGGCTTAGCGTTGCAGCCTGAGAGGATCGACTGGACTTTGTCTTACAGTTATAGATATGTTATGAACTATACCCGTCTTCTATGCTTCAATATGTATACCATTCCCCCATACAGCGAAAACAGTCAGTAGCAGAGAGCCGCTCTACTGGTAGGCTGGCAGTGTTAAGACGATTTAAATTATTGCAATCTGGCATTTGGATTAATCTCGGAGCTTGTTAGCGGAATTGGCCGACTCCTGCCGGCCGACTTCTCTGAGAATAAACTACTCGCTGTAGCCACGTGTTTTCAATAGAATACCTTTGGGCTGGAATTCCGCACTCACCGACGAAGCTCATGATTATGTGGATTTTTGTGTCAACAACGTTTAACAATTCATTTTTGTGGAATTATGGGACAAAAGCCGACGAAACGAGAGATAGACAACGGTTGGAAACTTTACAACGAGCAAAGATTCGAGGAAGCTTTGGAAGAATGGAATGTTGCACTGAAGCGGACGAAGAAAGTTCTTGAAAAGTTCACGCTGCATGGATACCTGCTACAAACTTACTACGATTTGGGGAAGTACCGTGACGTATTAACCCATGCAGGATATCAGATTGACATTGCTAATCAGCAAAATGATCGAAATATCAAAGCCGAGGCATACTTCAGTTTGGCTCGGAGTAATGAAAGGTTGTGTGAGTTCAACAAGGCCATCACGTATTGTCGACACAGTCTACAATACCAGGCAACGGACCCAACTCTTAGTGGGTACACGAATTTGTGCCTCGGAAGATGCTACCTCGGACAGAGTGAATTTTCGAAAGTGTTGACCAGTTTTGAAAATTCCCTCATCACCGCCCGCGATAAATGTGATAAAGTACTGCAATCTTTAGCCTATACCGGGCTTGGAAATATGTACACCGCCCTCAATGACCACGAAAGTGCTTTGATTCTCTATGGGAAAGCCGTGGATATTACGAATAATTTTGACGAGAATGACATTTCTTCGAGGTATCAACGCTACACGGCTGTGCACATAGCTTATTCCTACATTAAACTGGGAAGGTTTAACGAAGCTATGGATAATTCCGAGGTTTGAACTTGTTAGTTCACTAACATCCTGATATGTTAAAGATAGTGTATCTCTTCCGGGCCACAATTACAACAACAACAGCATATTATATTCTTTTTTATAAAACCCGATTTCAAGACGACAAATGCTTTTTATGTGTACACATACTACGTATGGTACACATACTGCCAACGTCCGGATCAACCATCCAGTGTTGGTCTGTCTCTCCGTCTGTCCGTAGACACATGCTATCCTGACGCGATAACTCGAGTATTTTTTATTAGATCGTGTTCATATTTTATGTGCATACTTATGATGCCACACACCATAACCTGTATAGTTTTGGTTTACATGTAGATTTTTAGAAATAATTAACACCGTGCACCCATAGGAATGTTCTATCCGTTGCGATAACTCAAGTACTTTTGTCCGATCGTGTTCAAATCATATGTGCAGGTTTATTATCACACACCCCTTACCTGTATTTAAATTAACCCGTCCCACACATTCCATAGACATCCGATGTGATAATTCAAATACATTTAATCTGATCTTGCTCATATTCCATATCTAGGATTATGTTGGCACACACTTCACCTGTATAGCTGTATGCATTGATTGATTAATTGGTTTTGAAAATTATATTAACTCTTCCCGCCCACCATGCTATCAATATCAAACTCAAATATTGGCTAACCGATATGAATTATCTGTGCAATGTGCAAAATCCGATAAATATACCCGTTTCAGATATGGCTGTACTGTTTCAACTAGGCATAAAATACCTATTAACCCTTGCACTTCGAACCAGGTCAATTAATGAACACTCTATAAAACACCTACTGAATATTCTTATATAAGTATAGGTCATGTTCTGTTTTGAAAATCATGAAATGCGTGTTCTTTAATGTCAGGTAGTATTTAGAAGATAATTATTTATGTATCTATCAGTTTATTATACAGCTACATACATCTACACCATACACATGGCCTCCAGACATCGGGTAAAGCTAAACTACCAGTCGATATACCACTGTAATGTCCAATGCAAACAATCTCAAAAATTTATGTTTGTCAGAATCTAGCTGGATATGTTATGTAGGATTATTCCAAAGGTGGTGAAATGTTAGTCTTGTATCTCTGAAAGTGACATGCTGGGAATATTTGATTATAAATTATTAACCCTGACCACACATCACACATCATATGTTTTTCATTTGTTCTATTCCTTCTCAAGGTTTATTATCCACTTTTCACTTTCAAGTATTTGTGACTGAAATTAACCCTTTCATAGACACATGCTATCCGATACAATAACTGAAATACTTTTCATCTGGTCTTCCTCATATTTCTTATATATATCTATCCTGGAACACTCTTCGATCGCCTCTATGTATTTTGGTATTGATTGACTAGATGGTTTTGAAAATTATATTAACACTTGCCACCAACCCCATTGACATATGCTATCGATATTAAACTCAAATATTGGCTGCTTGCCAATATGATATATTGTTTCAACTAGGCAGCTATCAAATTAACCCTTCAACTTTGAACCAGGTTCACTAATGAGCACTCTATAACAGACATTGAACATTCTTATATCACTCTATGTGATGTCCTATTTGGAAATTCACTAAATTGCGCGTGGGCTCCATGATAATAACAGTGCTGATTTTCTTTGGCACTGACTTATTGTAAGGATTTCTATGACCAGTGACATGCTTTTGATGAACTATTTTGTGTTGGTCAGTTCATTAGTTTGGGAAGTATTAATGCCCTGCTATCTGATTTGATAGCTCAAATATGTGTCATTGATTGTGTTTATATTTCATGGCACAATTTATAGTGAGACGAGTATAGAGAGGGCCATTTGGTTGATTTGCTTAAAACAATATTAACCCTGTTTACAATTCCGTTGACACAATGTGATACATCCAATGTTTTCACACAATCACTCGCAATCACATCCATGTTAATCATGACACATTCTTTACCTGTATATATTTTAGTATTGTTTGATTGGTTTTAAAAATATTAACCCTACTTCTAACCATGACATAAACACATACTATCCCAAGCAATACTTATCTTATCAGTCTTACATTTATACATATCCAAGTAAATGGTTGACCCCATTCCAAAAGATATATTTCCAACATCTCCACATTATATGCACAGGTGTATATTAAGTTCTAGACCGCTGATTTCGAGTCGGTATGGTTGAAGTTATGGGTTATACATCTGCCGATCGTGATCGGCCTCTCATTTATGCTGTGACTAAAATACATATAAAACTTAAGATTGTGTATATATTATTTGTCTCTAAGTCGAGCGTAATTAGTTGAAATGAATTGAAATAATTGAGAATGCAAACAATATAGAGTTCTCCCCCTTGATACGCTCCGAACATTTCCACGTGATCGTCTGTAGTTTCTGTTCTGAAAATAGCCCGTATATATAACTGTCCCGAAATGTTGTATGTATTATACAAGAACAAATCCAAATGAAATTCAAATTAAATGATAGATGCGTTGCCGGACAGGACTGGTGTCTTCTATTCATATTTATTATTTTATATCACGGAATCTATATAAAACTTGTTAGGAAGAGATACACCATCTTTAACATTGTTAAATATATATTCGGGGTTATAGGACTCCATACTACGGAAGCGTAGAACCGCTACATCACTTTATTAGCTCAACTTACTTTGTAAGTTTGAGCTATTGCCATGGGTTGGCGTCCGTCGTCCGTGTGTCCGTGTGTCTGTGTGTCCGTCAACAATTTCCTTTGGCGCGGGCTACAGGTCGTACATTTGGTCTGATCTTTATGAAATTTGTCACGAATGTTGACATTGACATGTAAATGAGAACGAGTCATTTTGGGGTCGTTCGGCCAAAAGAGTCATTTTGGGGTCGTTCGGCCAAAAAACATGGCCACCAGCAGCCATCTTGGATTTTACTCTTTGCATGACTAAATCATTTGGCGCGGGCTACAGGTCGTAGCTTTGGTCGGGGAACTTCATGAAATTTGTCATGGATGTTAACAATGACATGTAGATGAGAACGAGTAACTTTGGGGTCGTTCGGCCAAAAGAGTCATTTTGGGGTCGTTCGGCCAAAAAACATGGCCACCAGCAGCCATCTTGGATTTTACTCTTTGCATGACTAAATCCTTTGGTGCGGGCGACAGGTCGTACCTTTGGTCTGATCTTTATGAAATTTGTCATGAATGTTGAAATTGACATGTAGATGGGAACGAGTCATTTTGGGGTCGTTCGGCCAAAACACATAGCCGCCAGCGGCCATCTTGGATTTTACTCTTTGCATGACTAAATCCTTTGGCGCGGGCTACAGGTCGTAGCTTTGGTCGGAACTTCATGAAATTTGTCATGGATGTTAACAATGACATGTAGATGGGAACAAGTCATTTTGGGGTCGTTCGGCCGAAAAACATGGCCGCCAGCAACCATCTTGGATTTTACTCTTTGCATGACTAAATCCTTTGGCACAGGCTACAGGTCGTACCTTTAGTCAGATCATTATGAGATTTGTCATAGCTGTTGACCTTAACATGTAGAAGGGAACGAGTCATTTTGGGGTCATTCCGCCAAAAAAACATGACCAATGGTGGCCATCTTGGATTTCAAAATTAAATCCATTGGCGCGGGCTACAGGTCGTACTATTAGTCTGATCATCATGAAATTTGTCCTGGATGTTAATATTGACATCTAGATTGGAACGAGTCATTTTGGGGTTGTTCAGCCAAAATACATGGCCGCCAGCAGCCATCTTGGATTTTACTCTTTGCATGACTAAATCCTTTACGCGGGCTACAGGTCGTAGCTTTGATCGGATCTTCATGAAATTTGTCATGGATGTTAACAATGACATGTAGATTGGAACGAGTCCTTTTGGGGTCGTTCGGCCAAACAAAATAGCCGCCAGCAGCCATCTTGGATTTTACTCTTTGAATGACTAAATCTTTTGGCACAGGCTACAGGTCGTACCTTTGGTCAGATCATTATGTGATTTGTAAATGCTGTTGACATTGACATGTATGTAGATGGGAACAAGTCATTTTGGGGTAATTCGGAAAAAAACATGGCTGCCAGTGGCCATTTTAGAATTTAATCTTTGCATCACTAAATCCTTTGGCACAACATAATCACCACATCCCTGATCCGATCATTATGAAAACTGTCACGAATGTTGATATTGAAATGTACATCTTGTCTTACATTTCAATTAGCCCCTTTCCTTTTCCTCCATTTACTGTCAACCATTAATTTATTCCCCTACCTAAGTTGAGCTACAGTGTCATTGACACTTTCATTTACTATACTATCTGGATTAATCAAATTACTATCTTGATTAATCAACTTAGCTATTTTAATTAATCAACTTAGCTATCTTGATAATCAATGTAGCTATCTGGATTAATCAACATAGCTATATTGATCAATCAACTTAGCTAATCAACTTACTATCTTGAAAACTCAACTTGGCTATCTTGATTAATCGACTTACTATCTCGATTAAACAACTAACTTAGCTATCTTGATTAATCAATCTGACTATATCGCATGGGGGTATAGAGCTCCATGGTGAAATAGTAACGGCATGTTGTATAATTATGTGATATGTCGACTCTGGCTCAGTTGGCCGCTAATTCACCAACTAGCACACGACACCTAATATGGTGGGAGTATGAAGGGGTGTTACCGAGAAAAACGAAATAGTGAATTGGACGTTCGATTCAGACATCCAATACAATATGGGGACGAGTGAAGTAGCGTCAAATTTGACCAATAATGAGATGTTGCATTTGTGAAATATCTATCTGACCTCAATCAGCCTCAACTCCACCCATCCCCATACACACGGTATGTCCGGTATGGGAACCAAATTGGAGAATATTGGAGTATGTGGGGGCGTGCTCAAGTAATTATACCCCCATCATGACCGAATTAAATGGTGATTATACTTGATTGCCCGCGCTGGTCCATCGGCCGCCCATCTGGTCGTTCGGTCGCCCATCTGGTCGTTCGGGTAAGTTTAAAATCGTTTTGTTTGTGTCTTTTCCTTCTGGAGTTATTCATCTTTGTTTATGATCTGATCGAAGATGGTCAGGGCCCTGTTACTTCTACTGTGGTATGCCCATCCCAGGATGTATGCAACAAGGTGGTGTGCACCGGGCGACAACCCCGCTCTTAATTGTTTGATACTAAGTTGTAAGCTTCAGAATATAAAGCGATGTGATGGCTGTATTCACGTTATAAAGTCGGAGTGAAAATGAAGAGCGTTCTATAATTCATTAGGCTACTTCTAGATTTTCACAATATGCAGCGATCGAACCTTGACCAACGGCATATCTCATTTCATAGAGCGACCGTAGCGATGCATGGCTCACTATAAGTTGATTAATCGAGATAGCTATAAGTTCAGTAATCAAGATAGTTAGTTGATTAATCAAGATGGATAATTAAGTTTATTAATCAAGATAGTAAGTTGATTAAGCAATATAGCTAAGTATATTAATCGAGATAGATATGTTGATTAATAAAGATAGCTAAGTTGATTAATCAAGATAGATAACTTGATTAATCAAGATAGTAAATAAAAGTGGTGTGTCGATTCTACGCTATACCGCAAATAAATATGGTATACTAGTACATTAAGTATAAGTGTACTTATATATGACATGGATGGTGAACATGTAATTGTTAACAGTTAGTGTCCTCTATGGTATACATATACATACAAAATACAAACTCACTTTAATGTGGAGGTTCTTGTTGGTTCAAAAATGTTGTCTATACTAGACTATGAAATTCCGTAAAACTGAAATTGTGGCAAATGACACCGGGAACGTCCTTAGTGAAGTATGACGTGAATTTGGTCCAAAATAGTCCGAAAATAAACGGAAATTGTCTGAAATAACTTCAGAATCGTACGTGGACACCAGTGCTCATTCACATAGCCGCGGTGGCAACCATGTGACACTATAGATTTGATGAACCATGCGCGAGTCAAATAAAAACAAATGACAATATGTGATGCCACTCAGAATTCGACCTTAAGCGGCAGACGCTTGTCGTTTTTTAAAGGTCGAATTATGTCGCCAGGACACTGTTTTCATGCGCGTTTGATTTCAATTTGGTAGAAATTGGCGGCTGATAATCAATCAGTAGTCGCGCATGCTAATTAAATGGCACACGACTATAATTACGCTGAGAACAAATACGGGCCAATATGATTAACTTAGGGTCAGTCACAAACATTTGGGGTCACTTTGACTAACCCACACATTTCAGCATAATAATTATAATTGCAACACTGTCTCAACTGATGCTTAATATTCATTGCATGCTAAATGTTCATTTTCCATGCATTGCAATTATATTAGACTAGCTGAAACAGGCTCCCGAACCTTCGGGGGCCTATATTCAGCGTCGGAGGGACAGATCCTACTCTTATATATATATTCACCATATTATTATGCTACTTCATTATATCCTCGGGCAAATTTAATAGATTCATATATATATTGGACCTAAATATTGACATTGCTTTATATTGGACTTATTTGGTTCTGATATAAGCCCATAGTGGACTTATACCCGTCATTATGTTGGATGGCGCGGGCCACAATGTAAACACGTATATAAAGAGCGTACATCTATCTGGTGCTGAAACAGGTCACAGTGAGCGTATTTTTTTCTTCTTTTTTTTTTAGGGTTATATATTTAATCAAACCTTCGCCGAGTTATCCCGAGTCACCACAGCGAATTTGGTTGAAATTGGACCAGAAGTGTGGAATAAAATCCGGGCAGACAGATCCTACCCTTAGATTTCATACTAGCTACAACAGGCTCCCTTCAGCGTCGGAGGGGCCTGTGGCCCCTTTGTGCGTTAGGGAATTGTGGCCCCTGTGTGCGCTTCACGCTCATTTTGATCGTTTACACAGTTTGATTTTTAAAAAAATTCTTTTTTAATTTAAAGATGGATTATCTCTTCATATTACACTTTTGAAATAGTTTCGTGGGAATAAAATAATAAATAGGAACTGAAGATCCATGTCAGGAAAAGCTTCTATCAATTAATATTTATTTTATTCCGATATTTGATTATAAAATGAGATGATTAAGTGGGACACTTTATTGTTCTATTTTTAGAACAGACCATTCAGGCGATACCATATAGCGATAAAGATCACCAGGGTGTTCCCATTGCTATGCACCGAACGTCAAATATCCCAGATTGATTGTTTTTATTATTGTATTACATAGCTATAAGCGACAATGAGTCTAATTAACGTTTATTTGTGACAAACTTACACAATAAAAATGCTGGTCTCTGGTAACAGTAACCACTATTGTTCGTTAAATAAACAACCACACGTTTTAGACCATAAAATATTTGAAATATAATGAATATTAATCTATAGAAGCATTTCCGGACAGGGTATTCGATTCATATCTAATATTTTATACCCCGGTAACTATTTAACACATGTTTACAAAGAGATAGATAATCTTTTATTTATTTATTTATGTTTTGGATTGAGCTATTGGCCAAAATTAACAAACATTTAAAAACAATTGTTTTTTTAATTAAATGTTTTAAAACTAACGCCGTTATAACCTCCACCAGGGTACCCCGAGTCGCCCCACTAAATATGGTTGAAATCCGACCAGCAGTATGGGAGAAAAATGCGGACAGACAGAAGGACAGACATGTCCTACTCTTTTATGTATATAGATAATTTTTTTACCCTGTGCCAATGCATTCTCTTATATATGCGAGTCGACCATAGGTCGCCTCGCATATATAAGAGAATGCATTGGCCTAACAATTTTTTACAATTTTAATAATTTTTTCATGTATTCTTTAACAATTTTATAATTTCACCCATACATAGCCCCAGACGACACTCTTCTATATGCTTCTATATATGTGTGGGGCTCCCTGCAGGGTAATGGATGTTTTTTATTTTATGTCCTAAAAATTGTAAGAAACATTTATTTAAAAAAAATGATAAACACTTGTTAGGCCGATGCATTCTCTTATATACGCGAGGCGACCTATGGACGACTCGCATATATAAGAGAATGCATTGGCACAGGGTAAAACAATCCCGACTTACGACTGGATTTGATATGGCGGGTCACATATATATGATATCAGGACTTAACTCCCACATCAAAGGCTACATTATTTGGATAAAAGGTTCTTATTTCATAGACACCACAGACATCTCGCAAAAATTAACAAGTTAATGGTCCATTTAATTGTCGAGTCACCGATTAGATTTTATAGTGCCTTGATATACGGTTTTAATAACAATCTATGCCGTAAAATATTATTGAAATACTATAAATCATCAACATTTGAAACGTCTGTGTAGCAGAAGATTGCCATAGAGAACAGCTGAAATCATAGAAAATTTTTCCCCGTTATTGCTCACAGAATGCAACAGAATTCATACTAAAATGTATTTTCAATGGATGGAGAATAACTCTGTAGAGTTCATTACACCGAATATGTCGATAATATAATGTTTGGAGCTTCTTCTTTCAAATGGTATATACTATGGCATATATTTTATATAAAATTATCTGGGGGTTCAAAAATTAAGTGGGCATTTAAACCGAACTATACTGCAAACTATTGTTATACTTCTCAACAGACCTATATGGGAATCTGTTATATTAGAGAACTTTTTGAAAGAGTCTCCCGCTTTCAATTCGGTTTCTGATTCTGGATAGTATATAACCTGGTTGACTGTTTGAATTATTTGCCCAACATTGACAGTTTTACTATCCCGGTAACAAAGAAAACATAGTCACGGTGACTCAATCCCGGTCATTTGACTAACACATGTTACGGTGTAATGACACAATTAGTAGATTTGACTAACCATGTCTTAGTCGTTATGACTAACACCACCCTAGTGAGGCCTAGTCATTATGATTAATTAGCTGTCAGTCAATTTGACTAAGCTAAGTTAGACATCCTGGGGACATTGGTTTGACTAACCTAAGTTAGTCTTATTGACTAATTTTTCCCCCGTCAGTGTCATGGTAGTTTATGGTGCCAATTATCGATTGGGGCGAGGAGCAATGTAGGTCTACGTTCCTCGGTGGGTTAATATAAACGAAAACTGGTATATTCCGATAATGTTCGCATCTTTGAAAAAACGGTGTTCCTGATGCACGACCAGGTAAGATCGTGCGTGCGTAGCATATAATATCCTATAATTGCCTGCAGGTATCACCACTGAACTAATTCACAATAGGTAGGTTCTAAAAATAGACCGAGAACCGACACACGCGAGGTCTGAAGAAAGCGGGCGTAGAACGGATTGGAATGTATGCAATGGTATGCCATTGAGCTGTTGAACATAATGTTCCATGTGTCGTATTAATGAGATCAATATATTAACCCGATATATTCTAAATTCGCGGTAGTCAGTGGCGCGAAAATAATCGTGCTGCTTTATAGGTCCTACAGTAATAACCTCAGACTGAGTCAGACATTGGCTTTTTCCAGATTTGTATCTATAACAATGTGTACCATAACATTCGAAAGGAGGGTAATTAATAAATCATGTTGAGATAGACTAATGTGTATATAGTCTAATGTAGAACGCAGATTGGGTACAAACTGTGATGGGTTAGTGGTTGCTGAAACGAGCTATTTGGCAGAATTATTCGTGCTGCTATAGCAGCAACATCAGACATTCAATTGGCAATGTTTCCAGATGTATATGTAACTTTGTTTACCATAACTTTGTAAGGAGGAGTAGTTTGTATTGGTAATCATTTTCAATTTTAGATATAAATGTATTTAGGACGTACACACATTGAGTAAAACTTCAACGTGTTATTTCAATGGCATTACAATAGTTTGATGAATATGAACAAACATTTGTTTAATTGACTTATATCACGGTATAGTATAGGTGTAAACATTAAGTGAAAGTTTTAGCCTACTGGTGTTTCAAGACCTGTTTCAGATTGAAAAATTAGTATTTGGGCCATATTCAGTTGGGGCAAAATTCTGCCATAAATGGGTTGCCATTTTTTATTGAAAACAAACTTTAGGAGAGGCAGGAGTCATATAACTTAAAAAGTTATGTTTGTTAATTTTCTATCGACAAAAGAAGCTTTTCCTTGCGCATGAAATCCTTATATCTATATAAGGATATGAATAATTAGCTTGAAACCAGTCCAAATATTTTATGAACACATTGAGGCTGTTACTTCTAGTACTCGACTGAAGGGATGTAGTTTTTAGCTCACCTGAGACGAAGTCTCTGGTGGAGCTATAGTCATCACTCCTCGTCCGTCCATCCGTCCATCGTCCGTCCGTCCATCCGTCCGTCAACAATTCTTTGAACATCTTCTCCTCTGGAACCATAAGACCGAATGGGTTCATATTTGGTGTGGATGTTCCCTAGGTGACTCTCATTCAGATTTGTTCAAATGATGTCACTGTGTATAATAGTTGCGAAGCCAGGGCCATAACTATTTTCCACCATAGTAATTATTTTAAACATCTTCTTCAGAACGACAAGACCGAATGGTTTCATATTTGGTGTGGATGTTCCCCAGGTGACTCACATTCAGATTTGTTCAAATGAGTTCACTTAATTGCTGAAATAGTTGCGCAGCCAGGGCCATAACTCTTTCCCTCCATAGTAATTCTTAAAATGACTTCTAAAATACCATCAGGCCATATGGGTTCATATTTGGTATGAAGGATCCTTGGGTGACTGGGGTTCAGATTTGTTCAAATCAGGTCACTGGGTCAAATGTGGGCGGGGCCAGGGACATAAGTCCAAAAACATTTTGTTTTATAGATTTAACTCTTTAACCAAAAAAACAAAACAAAATTATATATATAAAAATAAAAGAATATTTAAAAAAAAATGTGAAATTGTTTTTTTTATTAAAATATTAAGAAAAAAAGAAAAAAATGTATTTAACTCCATGATCAATTATATATATATATATATATATATTATTGTTTAACATTTTTTGAAAATTGAAAAACTAATGCCATTACATTTTCTGAAGGTTGTGCCCCCTGGTCCTTCACTCGAGTTCACTGCTTCTGTCACCCTGGTCCTAAAATAATATTTACTCAAATTCTTGACAGAGAATCATTAATAAGAACCATTTACTTTGGCTCTACCTGTATGCGGGGGTATGCCTACACATGTCAATTGAAATCTGACATTTTCATAAACATAGATCTGCTAGAGGTCATTAATTCCCAATTACAACAACAATATATAATATGTATTGTTCAAATCTTTCAACAGGACATTTAACACTCCCACATCCACCACCTCACTAGAACATATTTGGCAAACTTCAAAAGTGTCCTTTGAAAGAACCACCAGCTCTATTTAGCTCATATTTAATATTGAGGCTCCTTTGGTGATTGGGATTCAGATGTGTTCAATAAGGGTCACCAGGTCAAGTAGGTGCAAGGCCAGCTACATTACCCTTTCTCTCCATAGTAATTCACGGGTGACAGATTTGTGAAAATGGGATCACAAAGTTAAATAAGGGCAGAGCCAGAGACATAACTATTTCACTCCATAGTAATTCTTAAAATATGTTTGCAAGAACTAGTTGGCTTATTTAGCATAGAATGTGCTTGTTTGGCTGCAATTCAGATTTTTTTTAATTGGGTCACCTGGTCAAATAGGGGCCAAGTGAAGGACAGTTTCTCTCTTAATATGCTTCCACAAAGACCATCAGGTCTATTTTACTGATATTTAGTATGAAGGGTTCTTTGGTATCTGGGATTCAAATTTATTCAGATGGGGTCACCAGGTTAAATAGGGTGGGACCAGGGACATAACTATATGTCTCTATAGTAATTCTTAAAATGTCTTCTCAAGAGAGGTTGGACTATTTAGCTTACATATAGTATGGAGGATCCTTTAGTGACTGATATTCAGATTTGTTAAAATGAGGTCAACCTGTCAAATGACGGGGCTATGGGGAGTTAACACTTTCGTGTCTAATAAAATCATTGAAATACCAAATTCATTAAAACATCTACCTTGGAACCACCTGACTGATTAATCTGACATACATGTATGGTTTTTGGGTCCATTGATAATTGGGCTTCAAACATGTCTAAATGGTTTTATAAAAAGGTGCTTGTGAGATTGGAAATTTCTAACAATTGAGAAAATTTGAGGTGTCGGTTGTGAAATTCCAACCTAAGATCAACGAATTCAGGATTTGTTTTTTAAATTTGAACTCTCTCTCTCTCTCTCCTCTTATGATGGCACACCACTGACTTATATAGTGAGGGTCATTTGGTTGATTTGTTTCATCTTATGAGTATCATATCTATACATATATAAGTTAAATGTTGGAAACACCCTAATATATTCAGATCGAGATCGTTGATTTCCAGTCGATATGGTCTGGTGAGCGACCCCACAGTCATTGACTGTCTTGTTTAGAATGTTGCACGAATTCAGGATTTGTTTTTTAAATTTGAACACTCTCTCTCTCCTCTCTCTCTCTCTCTCTCTCTCCCTCTCTCTCTCTCTTTCTCTCTCCCTCCCTCCCTCTCTCTCTCTCTCACTCTCTCTCTCCCCCTCTCTCTCTCTCTTCTTATGATGGCACACCAAGTTAAATGTTGGAAAAACCCTAATATATTCAGATCGAGATCGTTGATTTCCAGTCGATATGGTTGAAGATATGGGTTAAACATCTGTCGATCGTGATCGGCCTCTCGTCTCCACAATGGACCATAGTCCACATTTCCTTCAACGTAAACCAGCTAGTGAAATATGTAGGGATATATAGTAGGTCTACTGGTTTGCCGAGTTCACTAGTTGATTTACGTCGAAGGAAATTCGGACAAATCACATTACTGTATCAGCTGTCTTCTATTCCAGGACGCCATGAAAGTGTCCATGACGTACCATGACAGACCAATCCAAGCTAAATGTCTGATAAATTTCGCCGACACGCACAGGAAGAAACATGATTTCGAGGTATAAATCATTAGAAATCACAAATACAGTAATGCTCTAATTAATCGACCTCTTATAACCAAAGCAGAATTATGGGTAACTTTTCAGGATTTAGTCGGAAATATGGCTTGTTGCCATTCATCGGAAAGCTCTCGGGGAGAGCTTTCCGATGAATGGCAACAAGCCATATTTCCGACTAAATCCTGAAAAGTTACCCATAATTCTGCTTTGGTTATAACTGAGAGGTCGATTAATTAGAGCATTACTGTATTTTGCGTGTTCAAAGCGCCAAATAACATTTATAGGTTTGAATAAATTAAACGCGCAATTGCTCGTTTTTTTTCAATTCATGTGGATAAAAATGAATCCTTAATTATACCATATCCTTCTATTTTGATCCTATGAATTTTGAACAGACTAACCGAAATGGTATAAATTTATTAGCCGTTTTCAATCGTTCACACAAGAAGCTCTTTATTTTTATAAGATCAGAAAAAAAATATATTCGGACACTGAATTTCTGTTGTAGAAATCATGTGTAAATCACGTGTACAGAACTTACATCTCATGTCGTAAATTCTAAGGTACTTGCGTGCGAAGTATAACTGTTATAGTCTATCGTTCACATATAGTACACGTGAAGCACAATGCAAATACATGAATATATACATTTCCGTGCATTGTATATATATATTTAAAGTTACAAGGCGGTCTGTGCTCCAATAATACACATACCATATTCGCTTTTGAATTTCCCCGGTATCGAAATACATGTAGGATTGTAGGTTGATAAATGACTGAACTATACGTGTACCTTTCAACGAGCATTATATGCATGTCACAGAAAGACCCAATGAAGTCTGATGAAGTTATAAAAAATACAACTTCGAACACACAAATCGGTCCCCGTGCAATGCATTGCAATACGTGTGTGATGTGTATTTATTGAAATTCTGGAATCGGAAACAGAATAACACGTGACTGTCCGGGAAAGGTACATTGCGTTATCTTAATGGTACTCAATCCGATTAAGCATCACTAAATTGCTATTTCTTTGGCTTCGGGGGCAAAAACATATTTGATTCGAGTCTAGGAACCCATCCATCAAAGCTGAGAGTGATCAGTTATCGATGTTTGAAGTTTGCTAATTTTTGGAGATGTGGGCCAGAACCACGTGCTCAACAGACAAATTGCGAGTGAAAGATGGATAACTCTAAAATCAAGTGGTTATTATTGTTAATAGTAACCACTTGATTTTCGAGTTATCCATCTTATCCATGATATGATATCTGAAGATCACGAGAGGAGACTTAATTTTTCCTGATTCATGAAAGTTAATGATTATTTTCAAATAGAAAGGCAACTACCCATCGATATTTTTTCTTTATTTGAGAATATTCATGTCATGCGTGTTGATCAATTGTTCAAATCAGTGCCACCCTAATTATGATTATTATAATGTCTGTTCCAGAAAGCCTACCCTCGGTATGAGTCAGCGTTTGCCATTATGGTTGAAATAGGTGACAAAATTGGCCAGATTGTTGTTCTCAGCGGCATGGCCAAGATCAACCTGTTCATGAGAGATTTTCAAAAGGTAAGCTGAACATGAAAATTAACGCACTTTAATTAAAATAATGAGAATGACAACGCCCATTGCATGGTGCATATCTTTCGGCCATGTAGAGGACACCCCCCCCCCCCCCCCCCCCCGTCTGTGCAACAAATTACAACCTCGGTTACATATTGCCAGGTTGGCTGCAGTTCTAGGACAGGATTTATTTCTCAGATATGCAACATCACCTGTATTCACATGACCGTAACTAGAGGTTCCCCATTGGGGTCTACTAAAGAAATGGATGTTGATTTTCTTGCGTTCCATAGAGTATGGAAGCATGTTGTTCTGACATTTTGTGTGGAACGCGAAAACACACATAAAACTGTCATACCAACTTGCATCCATACTCTATGGAACGCAACACAATCAACATCCATTACTTATATTTATATATTTATACACTCAACCGAGTCACTGACGGATACCCGTTTAGGTTTGGACGTTTCAAGATGGCGGCGCCCAGTGGACAGGATAAGCGATAAGTGTATATATTGTCTTCAAACATCAATTAACGACATCTTTCGGTGAGACACCTTTAAACAGTTATGCATGAATTTGTATGCCCAACACATAATTATGTACCATCGCTTTCGCATGACAGGCATGCGAAATGTTGTATTTGGCGTGTCAAGTCGTCATAAATTTTCGAAATTTTATCGAGGCGGCGAAATGTTCGCTTTTTCCTAATTTTTTGGCCATGGGCTCATGGATCCGCAAATTTATGTATTGTCTTGGGTAGAGATGGACATTTTTGGGGCGGATTAAAAGTCGAACTGCGAGCCGGAGACCGAGTCCGGTAAAAGGAGTAGTTGGGAATTCTGGTGAGAAGCACGAGAAACCTTCAGTGATACAGTTGTTGTAATAATTTGAAGGATTAGTTGTTTTAACGGAATTATGAGTTGGTCATTCGTGAAACCAATATGTTTTAACTTCTTCTATATCTATATTTGCGAATGTCTGTTTGTCTGTGTTCTATAGAAATTCACAGGGGACCACCTAGATGGCACAGAAGGGTCTAATAGGGGTACCTTTTTACGCGAAAGATAATGGCGAGGGTTAGAATTTTCTAAACTGACGCCGTTGTTGTCAGGGGCAGAAAAGGGGGAGGGGCAGAAAAAAAAATTGTCGCCGATTGCCACCAAACTTATATATAATCATCCCCATAATATGAGGAATCTAATGGTATGGTTTAAATATGTCAAAAGTTGGGCAGTTCGCGTCAGGGATGCCCGGAAGGGGAGAGGGGCACCAAAATTGATCAAAATAATTTTAGCGCCGAATTCCACCAAATTGATGCACATTCTTCTGAGATGTTCTCCATGATACAAGGAATCTTATTGTGTGATTTAAAGACGCCAAATTGGTGTCGTTGTGATGAGATATTTGGGGCGGGGATGGTGGGTGGGTACTAAATCTGATAAGAATTGGTTTAGTCGCCGATTGCCACGAAACTTATACAAATTCATCCCCATGTTATGAGGTGTCTAATGGCGTGGCTTAAAGCTGTCAAAAGTTGCGTCATTATATTAAGGGGTGCACACTGAAAGGGAGAGGGGCACCAATATTGATACACAACATTTTTAGCGCCAATTTCCACCAAATTGATACACATTCTTATCCATGGTATGAGGAATCTAATCCTATGATTTTAAAGACGTCATATTGCTGCTTTTGTGAGAGATGGGGTGGGGTGGGGTCGGCACTAAATTTGATAAAAATTTATCAGGAGTCTAATTGTGTGGTTTAAAGATGTCAAAAGTGGGGCCATTCGAGTCAGGGGTGCCTAGAGGGTGAGAGGGACACAAACATTGATAAACAATATGTTTAGCGCCGATTTCCACCTGATTGATACATATTCTTCTCCGTGATACGAATAATCTAATCGTGTGGTTTAAATGCGCCAAATTGGTGCCTTTTGGTGAGAGATATGCAATTGTGGCCCTAAATTTGATACGAATTTGAAAACTCGCCAATTTTCATAAATTTTATATATATTCATCTCTATAATGAGTCTAAGTGTGTGGTTTAATGATGTCAAAAGTGGCGCCGCTTGAGTCTGAAATAGGGACGGGAGGGTCACCAAAAACTTATAAAAAAATGTTTAGTGCCAATTACCATCAAACTCATACACGTTCTTCTCAAATGATACAATGAATCAAATATTTACGAATATCTGTTTGTGTTCTATATATAACTTTAAGGGTACAATCGAGATGGCACCAAGCTGTCTAACAGGGGTAACTTTTTACGAGTAAGATAATGGTGCGGGTTAAAATTTTCTAAAGTGACGTTGTTGGAGTCAGGGGAGGGCTATTTTTAGCGCAGATTTCGACCAAATTGATATATTATTCTTCTCCGTGATACTAGGAATATAAACGTGTGAATTAAAGAAAGACAATTGGTGCCGTTTGGGTGAGAGATGGGGGGGGGGGGGTAATAACTATTACTATGATAAGAATTTGTTTAGTTGCCGATTACCACCAAACTTATATATAATCATCTCAATTATACAATGCATGCACGAGTCTAATAGACGTGGTTTAAATATGACAAAAGTGGCGCGGTTCAAGTCATGCATGAGGGGAGTTGCACCAAAGTTGATACAAATATATTTAGCACTGATTCCACCAAATTCGTGCACGTTCTTCTCTAATGATATGATGAATTAAATCACATTTGGGGGTCATTTGGGTCATGGATGGCGAGAGGAGATTCACTAGAATGTATAAGATTGTTCACTTCGCCGATATCCAACAAAGTTATATATTGTTATCTCCCAGGCCATCTCCATGTCGTTCTAATGAGTTTTTGGCATTCCAATTTCACAATCTCGACAAATGGTGACCGAATTAAGTCACTCGAACAATTATATCTTCTCAACTGTCATATTTATATGGGGATGGAAATCAGGGTATTCCTATAATGATCTAACAACACAGATACACAGAAGAAAGAATTAAAAGTATATTTCTATCAATCTATTTAAGAGATACATATATTCATTCAAACTGAGGGACCTTGAATCGTCAGAGGATTGCATATTATAATGGCGCATGTATATATTATAACACGATTGAGTATGTCCCATTCAATATAGTTTCCACAAAAAATGTTACAATTGCCAAAAGATATGGAAATGTAGAGCAGGCCTGTTCAAAAATAGTGGTCACAGTGTGCAGTCAAATATGTTTACTTCTGAGATAAAGGAAAACGCAGTCCGTAGTACATGACTTTTCAGGATCCTCCAATAGTGACATCTGACAAGGGTATATCTGCCCGATACAGATGATTTATTTCATGTTTTAGAACAGACTCATCGCCTAACATAAACAACTCAAAATCTCGCTGTGTCTGGCACATGTAGCTGCTATACGTGTATAACATAATTTCTTTTAAACTGAAAATGATTAGCCAGTATATAGCATCAGAACAGAGGAGCACCTGGGCATATCTTTAAAACATCTGTATCTTCATGAAGATACGATAAACTAGATTGATTGATTGATTGATTGATTGATTGATACATCTCTATGTAAAACAAAATTGTCATCTTTTATTTTTTCGAATTAATGTGTTTATGATGTTCACGTTTCATGCTATAACATCTGAAGTATACGCAGTTGTAAATAAATAAATACTTCTTTATTGGTGGGACGGATTAAACGCGATAAACTAAATGATAATCGCTCCGACCTGACAAGAAACGTGAGCCACTTTTTATATTCCATGTGTAAGAATCATGTTTTGTAATGCCATTTGGATATACAATTTATGAGAACACGTGTAACACTTTGAGAGCAAGAGTATTCTCTATTCCCACCAAATATCCACAGAGGGTTTCACATCACTTTAACCTGGGCAACGCCGGGTAACCCTGCTAGTATTCTATAATTACAATCATGGGTATATAATATATGATCTTGAGCGCGTTACCATTTCTGACATTGGTTTTCATGTATGTAATATGGCAATGTCATTTCATTCCCCACCAGCTGGTGTATAGGCTATAGCCGACATTGCTCGAGATTATTGGCAACAATATTTAACTGTGGCTTTTGTCCCACTCATTCGGAGAATTTACCACCTATATTTGGAAATTTCAGCTGACATCTTTAGATATAACAATGCGTGATCGTAAACAACACGCACAATAACAGCGCGATTGCAGCTAGGCATTTCGCTTCTCGGTGAGGTTTTGATGCGAAAATTGTCAGAACCTGAACGAAAATTGTTTCTGAACCTGAACAAAATCATCGGAAATATTGCGAACCTGAACCTGAACATTTTGAAATTTTCAAAGGTCGTTTTTCGGAGTTAGACAATAAAAATATCGCCGGTTTTGCATTCCGAAGATGTGTAGTAGCCTAATCTGCACAGGACAAAACATAAATTTGCGGATCGATGAGCCCATGGCCAAAAAAATAGGAAAAAGCGAACATTTCGCCGCCTCGATAAAATTTCGAAAATTTATGACGACTTGACACGCCAAATACACTCTTATGACTAATGTGTAGGTTTTCTACTCAAAATGTGTAGCCCTGCTACACAATCATTATTCAATTTTGATCTTAAACATATTTGTTTTATATATGTGTAGTTTCATATTCGTACACAAATTGTGTAACAATTTTTACACATAAATGGGTAAATTTATACACATTTATACACAACTGTGTGCATAAAATCATTTTGTGTAGGTTCTTACACACAAAGTTCGTAGACAAGAAATGTGAGTTCAGTAGTCCGACCTGTGGGTATATATAGTATTAAAGATATATGCAGATTTATATGTTAAAACTTTCATGGCGTACAGTGGTATATAGTATTTTGTTCTGTACTGTGTGAGTTTTTGTTTTAAATGAACAAACCATGGTCGTGGCGTGATTGCATACTATTAGTATTATTACAACAATCATAACAAGAGTCTAAGGGCAGTAATTGCAATGAAAGTTTTAACAAATAAATCCTCATATATTATTAATACTATACCCACAAATCGGAATTCTGAACTTACAATCCTTGTCTACGATCTCTGTAGATTGCATTCCGAAAAAAAAATTCTCAAACAATATGGCCGTCATGCAGCAGAAGATATGAATCTGAAAGTACCGCAATGCGCATGCTCTGTGTTCTTACACAATTGTGTGTAACAAAATATACACCATATGTATAGAATGGCCCTTGGTCCATGTAGTTATATGTAAAACTACACATTGATGTGTGTATTAATCGTGTTTACACATTCCATGTGTAATCGTTTCTACACATTAGTTATAAGACTTTTAACATTTCGCATGCCTGTCATGCGAAAGGGATGGTACATAGGTGTTGGGCATACAAATTCCTGCATAACTGTTTAAAGGTGTATCACCGAAAGATGTCGTTAATTGATGTTTGAAGACAATATATATACTTACCGTTTATCCTGTCCACTGGGCGCCGCCATCTTGAAACGTCCAAACCTAAACGGGTATCCGACAGTGGAGTCAGCTCCCATTTCCAAAGTTATTCTCGTGAATTGATGCAAATTGCGTCTACACAAAAATGGATGCAAGTAGGGGTCAGCGCGCGTCGCCATGTGACGTAATTTCGAACAACCAACATCCTGCATTCGTGTTCCCCAACGCGGGTGCATTTGTGAGTGTAGATATATGTATAACTTTGATTTCCAACTGCACATCCTATTGAGTCAGACCCAATTTTCCAAATCCGGGAAATTCCACTTGCATCCCATCGGGTAGGAATTTCCATCTGATAGCTATGAAGCTTACACTTGGTTGGACATTCCCAACCTGACACCCCCTATGATCGGAAAGTTTCCACCTGGTGACCATTTTAAGTCACATATATATCTTACCGAAAGTAGGAATATATTTGACTTTGGTTCTGAAAGATTAAATTTCACATACAACGGTCATGAACATTTCCACTGCAGGAAGAGCAAAAAAATGAATGGAAAGATTCCCCATCACCTATCAGCATAACATTGTGCAGGGATGTGGCTAGAGGGTCTCCGCTGGGGGGGGGGGGGGTGTCCACCTTGAGAATTTCCAATTGCTGCACCCCCCCCCCCCTTGAGTCGGAATCACACCAACACAACTTTTTGCATAATTCCATTTGCACCCCATTTGCACCCCTTGTACCTCATGCTCAGGCCTAATTTCCTATATATTCATAAGCCATGCTTCTATTTTCCCAGTATGAGAACATTAAGATATTTTAACCTGAAAATTGCCCCCAAAAAACAACAAGTGATCTAATTCCAGACAAATGCACACAGCTACCGACAACAGACCAGGAAACACCGGACCGATCATGGTTGTTCGGCCCGGTGTGAGAAAATTTTTAAAACTATACAAGAAAATCGCAAATCCTAGCATCTAGACTGGCCTCAACTGAAGCTTCCTAGTGTTGGAAATTTCAAACCTCATGCTCCCCCTCAGGTTGGAAAATTCTTCAACTGGTGACCATTTATGTGTACAAGTTTGACCAAATGTAGTAAAATATTGTTTTGCTAAACTAATTAGCAGTTTTGTATTGGCCATGTGGATGGGACAATGACACACCGGGCCGACCATAGTTCGACCCGGTGTGCGAAAATTTTGAAATCTGAACAAGAAAATCGCAAAATCCTAACATCTAAACTAGCCTCAAGCCTTCCTACTGTTGGAAATTTCAAACCCTACACCCCCACTTAGGTTGGAAAATTTCCAACTGTTGACAATTCCAATGACAATGTTGACCAATTGTATGACAATATTGTTTTCTTAAATTAACTAGAAGTTTTTGACTGGCCACGGGGGAGGGACCAGGACACAAGCTTTCCAAGTGTTGGAAATTTCCAACCTGTCACCGCCTTAAGGTTGGAAAATTTCCAACTGATGACCATTTCTGTCAAAATTTTTTGACCAAAAATAGGAACATATGCAAATATGGGTCGAAAAACAATAAATTCCCCCCAATAAATTGTTTTTACCTGAAATTAGGAATTTCCAACTATTGAAAATATAGCTCTCTGCTGGGGTGAGACACCCCCACACCCCCCTCTAACCACATCCCTGACATTGTGTGCATCAATTTGAGATCAAGGCATGGGTTTGGTGGTCAAATAGTTTTAATTGTTTTCCTTACTGAACCCTGGTTAAATGTTGCTGCTTATTTGCAATGATGCTGGTGGGTTCTGCTGAATTGATATGATGATAGCGGAACAAATGATGCTGTTAAGAAAAAGTACATGCAGTTATTTATTTATAAAATTGTAATTTTCGCGGTGTTTGAATAATCCGAGAGATTTGAGAAATAGCCTTGTAGTGTATGAACCATTCATGAACATATATATTGTAAACTGTTTTAATAACGGCTGTGTTGCGAACCAACATGGCTATTCTTGTCGTTTTGCAAGCACTATCGCAGTCATTATTAGCTCAACTTTACATTGTATAGTTTGAGCTATTGCCGTGTGTTGGCGTCCGTCGTCCGTCCGTGCGTCCTCCGTCGGCAATTTCCTTTGGCTCACTCTACAGGCTGCATCCCTCATCCGATAATCACATACTTTATATGGATCTTCGGGGTGACCCGTAGATGGGAGCCATCGATTGTTTTCGTTAAAAAACATAGTCGCCGGCTAGTGTTCGCGCTGGACCGAAAAATCTTTTGGCCAAATGTTTGGTCAAGTGAAAATTTTATTGACCAAATTAAAAATAATAAGATTTGGCCAAATTAAAAACAATTTGGCCAAATTTTCTGGGCGGTTCACATTTGAAATTAAAAACGAAATTCGCAAACATGAGACTAAAATTCTATATATTTATAATGACATAAATCCGATTAACCAAGTGCAATAAATCTTTGTCGCTGACACCGTGGTCGCCAACAAATAAAGTAATGAGCTGTGTTAGTTGTCATCGATATATATGTTCGCCGAGATAAACAATAATGTTGCTTATTATCGTGAGGTGGTAATTGTTGAATATCGATTGTATTCAAACATTTTATGATGTGAAGCCAGGTTGGTGTTAGTTGACGGGATGCAGTGTATGACATATCACATAACTGACATGCCATTGAGTTAAATAATCAACACAAAATTACGTAACTAGTGAACAGATTAAGCGTTTTGGCGATTTTATTATTAGAAATATTATTAGAAATTGCTGGTTTAATGTTAGAGCTTACATTGTCCCCTTTGTACAGCCGTCACAATTCATGGTACGATATTTCAGACTTACGAAACCCGCGATACATTCGTCCATTAGCTTCGTCTTCAGTGCCTTTGAATTAGCTTTCAGTCTAAATTTGGGGTAAAAAAATGTTTGGCTGAATGAAATTTTTATTGGCCAATTTCGAAATAAAAATTGTCTATTGCCCAATTTGGCCACCGACAGCGCGAGCACTGCCGCCGGCAACCATTTTGAATTTCAAATTTGAATCCATCGGCACACCCTGCAACCCGCATTTATTGGAGAAATGTTTTGAAAATTTACAGGCATGCTTAGGATCATCTCTAGATGGGAGCTATCAAATTTTAGCGTTTTTAGATGAAAAACATGGCCGCCGGCAGCCATCTTGGATTTTATTCTTTGCATGACTAAATCCTTTGGCTCACCATACAGACCACATCCTTCATCCGATCATCACCAAACTTCGTATGGGTCTAAGAGTGACCTCTAAATGGGAGCCATCGATTATTTCCTAAATTCGATAAAACAAAAAACAAGGCCGCCAGCAGCCATCTTGGAGTTTACTATTTGCATGACTAAATCCTTTGGCACAACCAGCAGGCCACATCCCTCATCCGATCATCACCAAATTTTCGGGTGACATCATCTAGATGGTAGTCATCTATTTTTTCCCGAAATTCGTTTAAAACATGTCCATCTTGGATTTTAAATTTGAATCCATCGGCTCAGCCCGCATTTATTTGAGACTTATTTTTAATGTGCATGCATGTATAGGATGACCTCTAGATGGAAGGCATCGATGAAAAACATGGACGCCGGGATTTACTCTTTGCATGACTAAACCCTTTGGCATACCCTGCAAACCACATCCCTCCTCCGATCATCACCAAACTTTATATGGATATTCATGGTGATTTCTAGATGGGAGCCATCAATTCTTTTTCGAAATTCGTAAAAAAAACATGGCTGCCAGCGGCCATTTTGTATTTTACTTTTTGCATGACTAAATCCTTTGGCACACCCTACAGGCCACATCCCTCATCCGATCGTCACCAAACTTCATATGGATCTTCGGGGTGTCCTTTAGATGGGAGCCATCAATTATTCCCGAAATTCGTTTAAAAAAACATGGCTGCCAGTAGCCATCTTTGATTTTACTCCTCGCCTGACTAAATCGTCCGGCACACCCTACAGGCCACATCCCTCAAACGAGTGTTACCAAATTTCATATGGATCTTCGATGTGTCCTCTAGAATGGAGCCATCGATTGTTTCCAAAATTCGTTATAAAACATAACTGCCAGCAGCCATCTTGGATTTCAAATTTGAATCCATCCGCACTTCCTGCAGCCCACATTTATTGGTGAAATGTTTCAAATAGAATGTAATTTTAACTACACAATACAAGACCTTTACAGTAACTTTTTGGCTTTACTTCTTCTTTATCATTCTATTAACCCTTTACCCAACAGAAGGGCCCTGTGCCAATGCATTCTCTTATATATGCGAGTCGACCATAGGTCGCCTCGCATATATAAGAGAATGCATTGGCTTAACACATTAAAAATTATAAAATTGTTAAAGAATGTAAGAAAAAATTGTAAAAAGTGTTAAAAAAAGATTTTTTTTAGGCCAATGCATTCTCTTATATATGCGAGGCGACCTATGGTCGACTCGCATATATATAAGAGAATGCATTGGCACATGGCATAACTGTAACCATCACAATGTGGTCAATGAGCCGGTTCCAATGATATCCATATGTGTATGGTTCTATTGAGACAGACCGAAGATATTTTAGGCTGTTGAAGCTTTATTTGGCCGGTTTTGGCCGGTTTGTTGGGTAAAGGGTTGCTCAGCAAATAAATACCCCCCTTCCCAAGTTAACACTTTCATTATAATATTGTTTCAACTCATGGCTATTTCAGTTCAACATTTTAACTTATTTTTCATTTGAAATTTCCAACTGATGTTGTGTTGACAAATTGAAAATTGTGATCAACGTTGTGGGCGGGTTGACACACCAACCCCCACCCGTCTCTACGCCCCTGATTCCGCGGGTATAGCTATAGATAAATCACGAATGATCTACCTTTATTACAGGCGAAAGAACAAAATGAGAAAGCGTTAGCTCTATCCACAGCTATTGGCGACAAGGTACGTGGGTGTCAATTGCACAATTTCCATTTATTGATCAGAGTTCTGTTCCCTGCACTCTAAGACTTCAGGGACAATCTATTCCCTGGGAGGTGTAATATTTGCACACCAAGGGGTGCAGTAAATTACCAGCTCTTCAGCGTGCTAAGTTTTCATTATGTCGATTATCGTTCATAGCGAGTTGTTGCACCCTATTTTTATTTTTATACATCTTTATTTATCCTCCGTATCATGAAGAGTTGAAATTAATTTAGTATCCAAACACTATCTGCACTGGCAGAATATGGCTAGAGTATTCCGACATAATTTGGCCAATATATTCCAACTCATGCATGCCTTGCACCAAGTCTCTTAAGGGCTTTGTCAATCCATTTCCCCTAAAATTTGATGGAGTCAAAATAAAGAATTACCATATTTTTTCGTAGATATGGACTTTATGTTTGTTGGATTTGGGTTCGAAAACAAATATTTTTAAAAACCTTTATAATGTTCACATGTTTTATTTCTAACGTACTCCACTATGGATTATACTCTTACTATGTTGCATCAATGGGCTTGGTTGCTGTTATTACTAATATATAAGTGAATAGATCCTTTATTTTAAATCCATCAAATGTTTTTGGGAAATGGGTTGACAAACTCCTTAAAAGCTATTGGAAGATTTCAAGACCCCCCTCCTTAAATCATGTATATATATGTGTGTGTGTCACTTTTATCAAACTAACTTAATCCGCGGTATAAGTAGAAATGGTCTCCGTTCACATGTAAACAAGCATTCAGGTTCCCTAAGAAGAGAAGACAACCCATATATGGGTCAGTGTAAATGGGCCGTTCTATATTTTTCGCGTGCAAATCAGTCCGACGAGACAGGCTATGTCCCATTCCCACTGTATATTGTACGGATCAGATACTTCCGAGTTCGTCTGTCATATTTTTTGACAGCACGTATTTCTATTTTATTTGCTCCTACTTCGCTATTATTGGATCATTTGAAGGTCTAATTGATTATCCTTATCATAAGTGCATTATCTCTGACAGCCTGAATATTCACACTGTGTAGCTACAAATTGGTGAAAACCCGCAATTTTCAACATTTTTAAATACAATTATTTAAAAGATCAAAATCGTACTTTGGGCCTACATCGCTGAATAAATGCTTCCAATGGGAGCCTGTTTCAGCTAGTTTCAACGTGTTTTGAATTAATCATATTAAACATGTATAATACCATGCATCTTCCTTTATTTTGTGGGGTAGTTCTACAAGCGTGTCTTCAAACAGAATGTCATGGGAATGTGTGTTTTTGTAGCCTGAGTCTTGCCAGAAATATATAATATATATATATTGGCCAATTCTGGAAATTGAAAATTGCTATTGCCCCAAATTTAATTTTATTTTATTGATGAAAACACGTACACGATAATTTTTCAGCTAACGTATTGCTCTAACCCGTACCCCAAAATTCATGAAACATCTGATCCGTACACCCCGCTCACTCTAACCCGTACACAAAAAATTAGTACCAACTTTTAAAATGTCTTCTTTCGGAACCCTTCGCACAAATCCTGTGAATTAACCCCAGGCCTTATAGAATCCGATATTAGTTTTCACATCCTATTTGTTGATTTGGGTATGTATTATCAAGGTTTTGGACCCAAAATAATGGTAACAATGGTCAGAATCGGATATTATTGTTAATAATTTGCCGATAATATCGCATTTATCTAAATTAACAATGCCTGAAATTCGGAGAACTTCAGTGTCTTGATATCCGATATAAATGGATTGCGTCCTTAAACAGACATAGCTCATTCGAACCCCCATTTATTTTCTACGTAATTTGCAGCGACGATTACGATAGGTCGATAAATAAACGAACTATTGATATACCGACTGCATATGCTCGGCAAAGCACTTGCAAAAGTCACAGCCATTTTTCAGCGTTTTCAACTTTTCGCCAGAATTCAGACACACGCTCTTTGTTGCTACCATAACAAGAATAGACTATACCACGGAACGCTCTTTTCTGTTCCATGTCGCACAAATGGCTGTTTTGTGTTTGGGACCCAAACACCGCAGTTGTATTTTTCATTACTTCAATGCATCGTTTTTGGGTTACATAATGCTCGCAGAAAGGTAGTTCCGATATTTATCGACCTATTTCGATACTGAGTAAAAATTAAAAAACGAATATTATGTGTATTTTGGAGCTCAAACCGCCATGTGGTTTAAATATCATAGTAATTTCAGATTATTTTGGAAATATGAAGCATACTGACACCAAATGTATTTGTTTACATCGAATCCGCAACTATCTGACCCGTACACCGACCACGCGACTGTATATAGTGATTCCGTTGAATATCTGGTGCACTATCTTTAAAGTGATGTGAAACACTCCGGTATGGTAATCAAACAGAAATGGAGAATATTGTTCAAAGTAGTATTTTTATGTGTACCCATACCATAGTATGGTACACATAGTGTCGGCGTCCGGATTGACCACTCGTCGTTCGTCCGTCCGTCCGTCTGTATGTCTGTCTGTCCGTAGACACTTTATGTATGGTGCGATAACTCGAGCATTTTCTAATTGATCAGAACCAAATTTTGTATATGAGTTTTTTACGGAGTTTTGGCCCTTTTTTGAGCATACGATAACTCAACAAAATGTTAACTGATCGGAACCAAATTCGGTATTTGAGTTTCTCAGCCCAAAATACTGATCGATTTCGGATATGAGTTTGATAAAAGAAAATTTAACAGAGTTATGGCCCTTTTTCCAAAAAAAAATAAAATAAAAAAAATATATTATTTTCAACTCCTTGCTCAATTTACACCAAAAAAAATAAATATATAAAGTTGTTTATTATCAATAATTACTGAGACTCATTTTATCAGTTATAGCTCATCGCTATCGCCAATGTATGGGTTAAACATCTGCCGATCGTGATCGGCCTCTCGTTTATAGATAGTGAATCAAAATTCACAGCACACACCGTCATTCTTATATATTAATCAAATCTTGATTGCGAAATCGTTTTCGTCAGTTTATCGCCGATAGATGCGTCCCGAATAGAGTAGTAAATATTTGCATTTGAGCGTAGTTCTGACGATGTTTTCTATGGAGTGGTACGGCTGATTTGCTTCAAATTTTCGGTGATGTTAGTAGAATGTCATATTCCTTCAGTTGCATAGCGCCTGCATACTAACATGTCAGTTTCACGCACCCGAACAAGTACTTAACTCTTTCGCTGCCACCCCGCCACACGGACATACTCCCCAGTGCCAAGCATTCTGGGTGTAAATACAAGTATTTTATGTATATGTGGGTAATGCAATGACTATCGGGTAATTATCGGTGTATTTAGTTGAAACTTCACATGTGGGTATATATGACAATGACCTATCACCTGCCCCGACGTGGAGACCCATTCAATGTCAAAGCCTTTGGGTCACGTGCCATTGGCGGCCATCTTGGATTTGCTTTAATTTATGTTTTTCGGTAAAAAAAATTCAATTCATATAGGATTAAATGTTTGTTTTTTGTTCTATTGTTCTATCCCATTAATTAATGCTTCATATTCATATAATCTCTTACATAACATGCAGTTATAGCGTGTTCGTAATTGTTCATAACACATGTATCTGTGTATTGTTGTACCAGTAGGTACATTTGTCTGTATGTACATCTCACCAGTTAATCATATTCCGGCTACTATTCCGTATTTTTCACCGACCTCATTCCGACAGAATTTTTGGACGCTAAACTGATCAGCAGAAAGGAGGCCGCCAAGTCAATTATGATGTTTATTTTCCACTCATATATCGCATCCATGCACCAAAAGTTAATTTGTCAATGGTATATTCTGGCTCGGACTGTACTCATAGAACTTCAGGAGTAGCATGACTTTGACTGACCTTTCTTCTAAATTGTCAGCGCACACCAGCACTCTACATAAAATAAATGAAACCCCGTTGTAATGCAACAAAACAATATAATTACGACCCGTAAACCAGGTGCACCCCCGAACTCGCATAAATGCGTATTTGGCAGCGACTGGGTAACTCGCATTTATGCGAGCTTCGCATCGAAAGAGTTAATATGTCTTTAATTAACATTTTCAGCTGGATATGCTGAAGTGCCATGGACGATTAGAAGCCATCCACACGGTTACAAACGAACCAGAGAACGCGTATCACCATCAGGTCCGCCGAAAACAGTTAATAGAGGAGATCGAACTCTATTGTGGAGTATGCGGCGACACACTTGGAGAAAAACCCGAAAAACTCGAGCCTCTGAGATGCGGACATTTCATTCATGGTCGGTGAGTGAACTTTAACACTTTTTAATGCTCAACTTGACATCAAGTTTGAGCTATAAGCGAGGTCACTGAGTCGCTACCATATTGGATCCATCCGGCCCCGTTCTGCGCATACAGTGCTACAGGTCGGAGTTCTAGTGTAGCAATCCATATACGGAGTTTTGAATATTTATGAATTCCATATGAATATTCAAAACTCCATATATGGAATGCTACTCCAGAACTTTGACCTGTAGCACTTAAACCGCCAAATGGGGGCTGGGTGGATCCAATATGGTAGCGACTCAGTGATTTCGCTTATTGCCATGTGTTGGCATCCGTCATCCGTCTGTGCGTCGCGCGTCGCTCGAAAATCTCCTTCAGCACACCCGATACAGGTGACACTCCTAATCCGATCATCACCAAACTTCACATGGATCTTCTTGTGGCCTTTGGATGTAAGCCATTTATTTTTTTCTGCTAAAAACAATATGGCCACCAGCAGCCACCTTGGATTTCATATTCGACCCACCCTGCATCCCAAATTTATTGGAGCCGAATTCCTTTGAAAATTTACAGGCATGTTTAGTATCACCTCTAAATAGGAGCTATTGAATTTGAACGATTTTCGATTAAACACATGGTCGCCATATTGGACTTACTCTTTACATGACTATATCCCAATAAAGAGGTTAGTGGAAGGACCACTCTGTCCTTCCGAAAATCCCGGGGTTAGCCCCCCCCCCCCCGAAATTACAATTATGTATCCCAATTTCAACCGCTGGATCATTACCCCTTTCGCGTGGAAATAAACTCTCCCATAAATTGACACCATATCTGCCAGTCTATATATGGGAGACTCATCTGTTCAACTTGAACTAATTATTGCTATGTATTATACATTTATTGCATGGTTCCAGGTTGACATGAGGATTTATCAACCCGATGAATATTAACTTCCTAGGGTTGATAAAGCATCATGTCAACATCGAAACCATGCAATAAGTGTTTTATTATATGATCCACCAATGGTATCAAGCCCATTAGGCCTGGACTACCTTACTGACCCATATATATAAATCCATAAAATGCACAACAATGTTTTTCAACAAGTCAAAAGTTAATAAACAATAAACAATTCATTTGCCCATCATTTAGTATGGTAATGGTACAGCCATGCAGTCAATACATTCTGCTCCATTCACATCTATGCGTCAAGAAGTCAAGGTCATCGCCTTATTACCATGACCGTATTTTAGCCTTACGTGAATATGGCGTCTATTTATGGGAGAGGTTATTTCCATGCTACAATTTAGATGAATTTTGTATTAATTCTCTGTTCCAGGTGTGTGGTACATATACGGCGCGGGACGCTGGGTCGATCAAGCATTCGCAGACCGTGTCCGGCGTGTCGAAGAAAAGCTTCATCTAATCCTGCTGTGTATAACTGATGATGATTCCATGCACAATTCGCCTTTCTTGCATACATTTAAAAATAGTTGAGTGGCTTTGGTGGAAAATTATGAGATGACTCATACACGGTGTATAATATTCTGGGACCAATTTAGATATGACCCATCCGATTTGACACCAAATTACTCAAATATTCCATGAAGACATTTCCCCGCTTAACAATTGCATTCATAATTGTTTAATCGAAACCCTTCGGGATATACCACTGGATAACAGTTGAAACTGATTAAGAATTCCCAGATCTGGGTATACACTTACTTCAGGTATTGTCCCAGCTGTCCTGTCCTATCAAATAAATCAACTAAGCATGGTCAGTAATGAATAATATCATAAACCAAAAGATACTTGGCGGTTTGCGCTAAAAATTACAAATAATATTCGCTGTTGTATTTGTTCGGGTATACAATTAGGTCGATAAATACTGTACTTAATGTACCTTCTTACGAAGAATATACATGTATGTCCCAGAAAGACGCACTGAAGTCATAAAAAAATCGAACTTCAGGAACAAACTTCGGGTCCCTAAATTTCAAGTGTCCGGATAGTTTGATATTCCAGCCACTATTTAGAGTTGAAGGCCCACTTAATTTTCGAGTCACCAAATATTTGTTTTATAGTGACTTGTATTTATAGTAAAATATGATTAAAATACTATAATATAATTCTTCACTATTTGAAACATCTGTGTCTCAGAAGATGTCCATAGAGAAATAGAAAACAGCTGAAAGTAGAGAAAGATTCCCCCCATGTTGGCTCCCAGAATGCAACAACATTCAAATTAAAGATGTATTTTCAATGGAAGGGGAATAACTATATCTTAAGACATAGAGTTATTCCCCCTCCATTGAAAATAATACACTTTTTACTGGAATCTAGATGACAAAAAACACATCGGTAACTCAAAACAAAAAAAACAACAACATGTTTACAGTTTATTACACCGGATAAGTTGATAATACAATGTTTTGGAGCTTCCTCTTTCAATGGTATATAACATGGGATATATTTTATGTAATGTGATTAAAAATTAAGTGGGCCTTTAAAGGTGTTGCTTTTAGATGAAAAGTCGAATATTAAAAAAAATTCGGTCAAAATTGTCGACTGAAATGGAAATCAGTTGGTATGTCCATCCATTGGGGAGTTTTAGTTATATTAGTTTTGTTGGAAATTTCTAACACAGTTTTAGGTATGAGTTAGGACATTCCAACTCAATGGGCCGGGGAGGGGTTCTTTCTCAGACTGGGAAGATCTTCTGCAATGGTGGGGGGGGAAATTCCAAGGTGGACACCCCCAGCGGAGACACCTTATCCGCGTCCCCGAACTACTGTCAAATCGGATGGGTCGGGTATTATATCCTTTAATTGCAACCGTGATATGTCAACTTATGCATGCTATGTCCAATTGGACGCTCTTTCTTGTTTAACTCATTGTAACATGAACGCTCTTTACTGTCACCACAATCACGCACCTGTATATTTGCGTTATCAACATGACACCGTTGGATTTTGAATAAGGAAATTTCATTATTGAAGTGATTATTTCAACCGATGGGCAATATTATGCACTATAAACGGTAATAGCAAGGTTCAGAACTACCCCACGTCAGTCGCCGCCAAATTTTATTATTGGAGCTGAATTGGTCATTGCCAAAGCTATCCAGGATTTCACAAACGCACATTAAGTGCAAAATGTAAAAAAGCATAATCAGCGTTATTGGATACCACCAAATCTAAATGGCATTCAGTTAATTTATTGTATATCGATGTGTACCGACAGCCGTGCCTTGCGTGCAAAAAGTCAATTGACAGCTATATACGTGTATTTAAAGATGATGTGTCTCATCCCCGGACTTTCTGTATAAATTCGTGGGTATAAAATAATGATGTTTAGTAGGAGCAAACGTTCAGGAAGCACTGTCACTAGGAAATATTTTGCCACTTTTTCTATGAACCGGGACAGAACATGTTGCTAATTTAAGAACATTACAGAAGTTTTATTAGATATACATCTTTTAAAACACCTTTAACCCTTTTAGTGCCAAGTCCGATTTTTGCATCAACCCATATACCCTGTGCCAATGGATTCTCTTATATATGCGAGTCGACCATAGGTCGCCTCGCATATATAAGAGAATGCATTGGCATAACAATTTTTCATCATTTGTTATTATTTTTTAGAATTTTTTAGAATTTTAATATTTTTTTCTTATATTCTTTAACATACTTATTTTGTAGGTTTAGTGCCAGGGAATCTTACGTTTTTCATGGGCATCAAACTTATTACTATGAATACTTGGTGATAGTTTTGAGTTATAACATGCCCCTAAGGTTTTATCCAGTTTGTTTTTAAATTCGCCATAGCATGCTTAAGCATACCCAAATAAATTCAAGCCGATTTTACAGACCATAAATTAGGGCCGATGAGATCGGCCCCTGGCACTGAAAGGGTTAAGTGAAAAATTGGTAACATAAGATGTTCCTCTTGTGTGCATTGGTAATACTATAGTGTGATTGCTGCCAGGAAGAGATATAGCATTTTAATTGTTGTTTGTCAGATCCTAAAAATAAGCATGCATCTTGTTCTTATAGAAATTTGCAAACTATATATATGACCGTTTAATCTAAAAGTTTTATACCAGGGGTACCGGAAGCACCTGGAGACATTTGAGGTATGGTGACAGGGACGTTGTGACAGAGCGTTGTGGTGTGTCTCTCCCACAATCTTAGGCCAAAATTGTCAATAGTTGGAAATTGTATGCCTGACGCAACATTAATTGTAAATTCAAGTCAGACCAAAATTAGATTGAATTTTTTCTGATAGTTTGATATTACAACCAGAATTTGGTGTGAAATTTGTTTTTATATCAAAAGTGGAACATTTTCCTACTTTCGGTTAATTTTGTGGACAGAATTGCCATCATGCAGATACGAAAATTCCAGTCAAAGGGCCACAATCTCCGGTTCCTCTGTATTGAAACTGCATTATTATAGTAGGCGCATGCGTATATATATATATATACTTAATAAATGAACGTGCAATATCGCACTTAATCGTGCAAACTGTATGTACATGTATAATGTTATTTAATTATAGTAATAAAACGAATAATTATGTATAATATATATGTGTCAGATTTCTCCCGTTTCTTGTTCATGCATGCATGTAATCGTATATACATGTATATATTCCCAAATTCATTCATTCCAAAAGGACCCTTTTCGTTAGTGGTCGAATTCAATCCAAATAAAGTTTAGTTACGCGCGACTAAATTTTAGTCAACTTTTAACTAAACTATTGGGTCAAAACTCCTCCGAATGAACAATATTGGTAACTAAATCTTGACTAACAAATTTTGAGTCAATTCTTAACTAAAATATGTTCTGACTAAACATTGGTGACCAAATACCAGTCTAAATAAAATTAGACCGTGTTTCAGTAATGAGATGGAGTTTGGATATTAATCAGACTGACTAAATATATACTAACTAAATTGGGTTACCTCGTTTTCCTCCTACACAATTTTAGTTAATTGTAACCCAATAAATATGGTCAAAATTAATTAGTTAACTCTTAATAAAATATTTAGTCCGATTTTAACCCAATATGCAACTAATCATTGGGTTACATAAAGTTAAATAAATATTTAGTAGCCTTTAACTACAATTGAGTCATGTATGACTATATACATTGGGTCAAAGGTGACTGAACATTGGGTCAAAAGTTACTAAATATTGGGTCCAAAAGTTACTAAATATTGGGTCCAAAAGTTACTAAATATTGGGTCACCATAGCCTTTCTTAACACAAACAAAGGTATGAAAAACAACAAAATAGCTAAATCTAACTTATTTGGTTGTCCAACAATGAATTAAGTATTCGCAAAGCTATAAAACATGACACCTAAAGGGTTTTTAGCTCAACTTTACTTTGTAAAGTTTGAGCTATTGCCATGGCTTGGTATCCGTCGTCCGTGTACTAGTGTTTGTGTGCGTCTGTCAACAGTTTCCTTTAGCACGGACTACAGGTCGTACTTTTGGTGTGATCATTATGATATTTGTCATGGCTGTTAACTTGACATGTAGATGGGAAAGAATCATTTTGGGGTCATTCGACAAAAAACATGGCAGCCAGCGGCCATCTTGGATTTCAAAATTCAATTCATTAGCACGGGCTACAGGCTACAAATCCATTGCAAACACGAGATTGCACCGGCGGTACTGGCATACACCCACCGTGGCAAATGCTAACCGACAATGTATGTTGATCTATCTGCTCGGACAGGAAACAAAACCCCAACACTTTCATATAAACAAAGATAAATAACGCCAGAACGAAAACAAAACGATTGAACACTTAATTGATTGTCATCATAGTAGTGAACATCAATACCAAACTTCATTGATATCTGTCAACCGGTGGTGGAAACGTTGGAAAATGATTCAAAAATTCCAAAAGAGGCCAACTGATTTCCCAAGGTAGGAACGGTAGCCTATCAAAATTTGATACTACGAACCGTAGCGTTTGAATTGAGCGAACCGTAGCGTATATTTGCCTCATAAAACACACACGGAAACTTATGATTTTAGTCCAACTGAGCAGGTTATTTGGTGTCACCATATACTGTTCAATAATCAACCTCGATGAAGAAAAGTTTTCCGATCATGAATTAGGTATTCTTCTATATTCGTAATAACATGTTATGGCACTCGATCACGGCACACCAGTCGTCGATCGATTGGTGATAAACTGCATTTTTGGGATAATTAACTGTGAAGCTTGTCTCAACAAACATTTTTTAGAAGCAATGATGCCTAATAACATATAATATAAAAATTCCTATAAGGAGAACTACTTTATATCCATGAACTCGCCATTGTTGTATCTTTTGTTGACTTTATTTGTTATTTTTCGACTATGAACCATAGAATTGTCGTACCGGAACCGTTGCATTTATCGGCAGCGAACAATTTCTCACGTCGCAGTTCGCACCCAGTGGTCACGGCACTAAATCAATGTAGTCTCAAACATAGTCCAAGCAACGTTCAGTACATTGCAAATGAAAATTAAAGAGTCAGCAGTCAGAGTAATTTGGCTTATCTATACAGTTCATTTTCCACCTTGAATAAGTGGAAAGTTGAATGGACTCGCTCACTCACCAGTAAAATCAATCATCAGGCATCATGACACAGGCAGTATCCCATGTCCATCACGGCACTATGTCAAGCCAATCTGTGAACTTTATGACCACTGGTCAAATCGAAAAACAGCAAATTGGAAAACTAAGCTTGGAAAATATCAATTTTAAGTTGGAAGAATCTTATTGCTATCGCGTAGAAGGACTCCTCGAACTATGACCACTTGTGATGTGCGCACATAAGGACGCGAAACATAAGGAATGCTTGTTTACGAATTATAAACGAGAGTACCGGTACGTGTACAATATAATGAATATTAAACCGAGATTGGTTAAAACATTTCGGTCAAACTTTCCCCTATCTTTGTGAACACCATCAAGAAGACACTAATCTCATTGGTTGAAAACTACCACGTGCTAGTGCATGTTGCCATAGAGAAGCCATTTGATTGCTCTAAAAATTTAACTAATTTGTTTTAGTTATAATAACACGTGATATGAATTGGCCCAATTGTCTTTCCCGGGTCCATATGCCCTATCACTAATTCGCGGCCATTTTGGATCCACCAGGTCCGGTTCCGTGGTTTTACTTAACTTTCCATATATGGAAGTCATGAATAATTCAAAAGCTCCATATATGGAAATGCTACTTCAAAACTATGACCTGCAGCACTGAAACCACGGAACCGGGCGGGATGAATCTATGAAACCACGGAACCGGACCTGGTGTCTCCAAAATGGCCGCGAGTTAGTGATATGGCATATTGGATGCGAGCAGCATGCTCGTGTCTGGGGGTTGATGGTATGACGACCTTCCCCTATATGTATGTGTATGTCCTATGGCCCCATAGTCTTACAACTCCCTATTTTCTATTTATGGCCATAAACTCCTCCTTTTTTATTTTATATATTATTTTTATGTTGCAATTATTTTATAGGTCTTGATTTAATCCCTCCTTTTCTATGTTGTATTTATCTTATTATTCAGTAAACTCCTCCTTTTTTCTACCCACGCATTTGGAATCTTCTCGAACCTTCTCTCGAATATTCGATTTATCTATTATCAATGTTATAAGCTTTCATTGATTGTTCTGCCTTACAAATCTTTCTGCGAGGACTTCTTCATTCCCCATATGAGTCGTCAGCCAACTAATGCATTACACCGTTATCGACCAATTTCGGCATTATATGGTGAAATCACTGTTTGTGTAGTGGGAGAGAGAGGCATTGGGAGAGAGAGAGATATATAGCTAGGCAGAGAGAGAGATAGGTAGGCTGACTGCATATAGCGATATATACGAGGTTCAAGACTGGACAGCAAGGGGTTCCTCATGGCTGGCCTACACATGACGTATTAAATTTATCCACATACATCAGCGCGCTCTTAATTGGTTATGAATTGCCATAGGGGTCCGAATCCAAACCATTCCGATGTAATTTATCGGAATGCCAATTATAACCATTTGTACATTTCTCGTAAAACACCACTTTAGAATATTTCCACTAACAGTGTATACACAGACGCATATTAGGACATCTTACTATGCAGAATCGTTTTCTTACGGACATAACACTTGAGTCATTGTGAATGCACACTTTCATACTTAATTGTGTCCTCTTTCTAAAACGTATATAATCGTAACCAAGAGTTCCATATACATTTCGTTTGTGTAAGAAAGAGACAAATTACATTCACTCATTCATGCTCTCAGTCCAAGACATGGAAGAGTTTTTCTCAATGTGTAAGGACAATTTTAACAATCATCGTTCAACTTAAAAGCAAGACCAATAACCGATACTAGGTACTACCTTGATATATTTTTGCCTGAAATGGACTTTCTTTAGCAACAACAATGGTGATACAAAAACAATAGACTAATTTTTTGTCTTCAGAATAACTATAAAGTTTCTGTTAATGATATGGTGTTATTTAGTTTTGAAAAGGTTGTTACTGTATTTCATTGCGATAGTTCATATCACAGACAAAATGCGCACTCACTCTTCACTTTGACTAATATGTAGCATTTGTATCATTTAGAATGTCAAAATCTGGTCTAAATAAGTCGTATTAGCTATATATACGGCCAATTTCATTCAAGTTATACCCCATTTTACATTAAAACTATGCTTCACCCGTAAATGCTATGTACCTAGAATATGCTCGGTCTTCATGGCCTTTCTTATTTGGTCATATTTCATGATCTAACCGAACAATGTTCATACTCCAGTCGAACGCGTGTGTACAGGATAGCGAGGGTAATGGGAGAGAGAAATAGAGAGAAAGAGAAAGAGAGAGAGAGAGCTGGGCAGACAGAGAGACAGGTAGACTAACATAGCCGTACATCATATAAGCCGGACAGACAAGCCAATACATTACATACGCAGGACAGACGAGTTCTCCATATCAGTTTCATCCTTAAAAAGGCAAACGCTCTTCACCAACCGTGGTTGTGTCATTACTTCAATGATCGCCATTATAAATCCGTACACTATCAAACGCAGTGTTTCAATAGTGGGTTTCTTACAATTTTGACTAAATATTGGTTATATACTCGCATCAGCGACCCCTCTTAATAACTGTATATTTTCAACCCTTAATGCGTTATGAATCGCCATATATATATATACCCAATTCCATGTATTTTATTGGAATTCAATCTAACCATTTGTACAGAAAACTGTAACACTATAACTCTTTAATGTCAAGCTTTCGGCCCGAGCTGGCCCTTCATCAGGACAGTCGAAATATTAGAACTACATCTTCACAGTACAGCAATCAATTACAGAATGAACCAGCTCTGTTATTACGGTGACGTCGCGTACAACGACGCTGCGACGTCCATGGAAACACCAGCGATGGTGCTGCGGAATTTACATAATTATTATATCAAAATATAGGTGTGATGTGACTCGTCTTCATGTTAAAACCATTCCCCTCGCGTGTCCCCAACTTTCTCATTCACATGTCTTCCCGAATAAGTCGCTCCTGTTTCCCACCATTCACCAACTCCAACACTGCCACCTTCAGATTCGTCACACCACTATGTCGTGGTCGTAAATCGGTTTATGTTCATGCAGTCTGATGTCTCTATCATGCTTCTCGAACCTGTCCACCAAACGACGTTCTGTTTCCCCGGTACACACGGCCCCTCCACACACCTCACATACCAATGCATATATTAAATTCTTTGAATGACAGTTAATGTTCTGCAGCACACTGAACTCCGCTGATCTACTCTCGTTATATATACTGGTGACGATTGTTTTGTCACAAGTATCACAGTTACAACCGACTTTATAAATAAACTTGCAGTTACGAAAGGGACAATACCATCAGTTGCATTACTCTTCTGTTTTGATGTCCGAAAGTTGTACCCATCAGTGCCAAGGGATGCTGGTATTGAAGCGTGTAAAGTGTCACTGCATTCGAGAACGGAAAAACTCATTCCCAGTGATCAAGTGATAAGAATGATAGAAATGGTATTGGACAATAATAATTTCAGTTTTGGTGAGAAACACTTTTTTCAAAAGAATGGCATAGCTATAGGATCGAGGTTGGGTCGTAATTCAATTCACACGAGTATTCAGGTAGATCTGAGGATCAGTTCGGAGTGTATTGAGTTTTTAGATACTTATGTCAAAGTTGGCGAAAATGGGGATTTATACACAGATTTATATGTGAAACCAACTGACAAAATGCTCTACCTGAACAGCAAGTCTGACCATCCACCACATATTAAACAGTCAGTCGTGTATGGACTGGGAATTCGGATAAGGCGTATATGTGAGAAGGAGGATTATAAGAGAAACCGGAGACGTTTGAAATTACAGCTGAGGAAAAGGGGGTATAATGGCAAGTTTATTGAATGACAGCTGTTGAAAGTGTACGGAATGGACTGCGATACCCTTCTGGAATCAAGGAATGGAAAGAGAACGAGAAATAGTGAAAGAGTTCCGATTGTTACTACATATTCCGCTGTACTACCAGATGTAGGTGGGATTACCAGAAAGTACATGAACGTTTTGCATGATTCTAAGAGGATGAAGACCATATTTGAGGACCCTCCCCTTGTGGCATATAGACGTGACAGTAACTTATGCGACATTCTCGTGCATCGGAAAACCGCAAAGGTTGTGAACCCCCTTACCCAATTATGCTACAATAACTGTGATACTTGTGACAAAACAATCGTCACCAGTATTAAGAACGATAGTAGATCAGCGGAGTTCAGTGTGCTGCAGAACATTAACTGTCATTCGAAGAATTTAATGTATGCATTGGTATGTGAGGTGTGTGGTGGGGCCGTGTATACAGGGGAAACAGAACGTCGTGTTGTGGACAGGTTCGAGGAGCATGATAGAGACATCAGACTACATGATTATAAACCAATATACGACCATTTTAATTCGGCAGAACATAGTGGTGTGACGAATCTGAAGGTGGCAGTGTTGGAGTTGGTGAATGGTGGGAAACAGGAGCGATTTATTCGGGAAGACATGCAGATGAGAAAGGTGGGGACACGCGAGGGGAATGATTTTAACACGAAGACGAGTCACACCACACCTATATTTTGATATAATAATTATGTAAATTCCACAGCGACATCGCTGGCGTATCCATCGACGTCGCAGCGTAATAACGGACCTGGTTCATTCTGTAATTGATTGCTGTACTGTGAAGATGTAGTTCTAATATTTCGACTGTCCTGATGAAGATCCAGCTCAGGCCGAAAGCTTGACATTAAAGAGTTATATTTGGAGTGGTCATATGTAACACTCTATTTCGTATAAAACCTAGTGGGTGATTACTTCACCGACTGCCATATATTCCTAATGGTAAGCTATTTTTAGTTGTGCTTACAGTGTGATCCAAAACTAGTTGTTTGTTAAACATCTTTTCAATCGTATAGATAGCACACGGTTCCCTCATGATAATGTAACCATAAATTGATGTAGCCTCTTCAAATTTCATTGACAACCATGCTACGGTATTCAGCAAATCAGGCAAAGTTATCACCGATAAGTACACGAATCTCATGTATGTCGTTTTTAGTAATTCCACGAAATATCCAGCAATCAGAAAACAGTTGATCCAATATATCCAGTAAGAAATCTGTTTCAAATTCTGACCTCTCAATCAAAGTATTCAATCTCTTTCTACCATCAGCAAAATTTCCTTCTAGAAGTTCCGTAATTATTATTTTAATCTCCCATAAGAACCATGTATGTTGTAGTTCCCTCTTGATTTCTTCATTTATTGTTGACATTTCGACTAAGTCATTGTAAATTTTCTCAAGCATTTCTGTGGGTAGTATTCCCTCCATAATTCCTAATTTACAAAACCCTCTGATTATTCGAGGAAATCCGCTAACTCACAGGTCATTGAACATGAGTTTCTCATCATGATGCATAATTAGCACCGGTGTTGCACAATCGGTGGCTCTAAATTTACCCGTCCCTAGTGAGCATTCGATCTCTAATGGCAATCAGAAAAGTATCTAGTTCTTATTATAATATTAATAACAGCCGATTCCAGCTATATGATACATGGACAAACGGAATGATAACATCTGTTCACCAACTTGATGTATTCTAGTCATAGTTCATTCATATTATTACTCTAAAATCTCCATTACACGGAGTAAATAAAGAGAAATACTGATGTAGACTCGTGTATAAATACTTACTTCATGTATTCTATACATTAATTATATGTATTTTACTCCTATAAATATAGTCTGTTATACAGAGGAAACATTGCCCACGTGACAGTCTCATGTCACGAAAGGCCTACTATGTGAACATAAGTGTATATTAATTTCACATATTCTTCTCAAAAACACTCTATTATATACGGGAATATCAAACATTGGTCTGGAAAAGGCCTGTTATGTGGACGAGTGTATACATATTTACTTGATGTATGCTTTCATAGTTCATTTCATACACATGAACTCTTTATTGTCGTTCATTTATAGCATTATTAGTAGAATTATAGTTTAAACTCGCCGGTATATGGAGAAAATATAGCGTCAATACTGCTTTATTGGTGGTAACTGAAATTATTGCGTCACATATCGCAACTAAACAAGCGAGACAACTCACCACAACACATAAGTTCGTAATAGATCTGATGTCTATGGTGGTTTGTATCACAGTGTACATACTCATTGTTGTTAACATTTAATGCATACATTATTGATTTTTGCATAAGAACGCGGGTCTAAATTGTTGTTATGTACCTATCTGTCCATGTTTCTTAAAGCAAGTACAGTATCTATATGTGATATGACGTATAACAAGTGCCATTTTCACTGGTAAATCATATTTTAATGCTCTTTAATGTAGTTAAACTAATGAGTTTTCACATGCAGATCTATGTCTTTGTGGACTATATACGTGGTAATCTTTGTGTCAGTATATACACGAAGGTAATGTATTCTAAGTAAGAGTGTATGATTTATGTATACATCCATGTTTCTTAAAGCAAATCCATTACATACACGTGAATTATGACGTATATTAAGTGCCCTTTTCACATGTAAATCACGTATAAACACCCTCTACTATAGTTAACTATTCCTTTCTGCATATGCTTGGCTCTATGGGGGGCTGGTGTTTCTTATCAATATGCCATTATATGCACAAAGTCAATGTGTTCAAATATATACGTGTCTGATTTTGTGCCAATGTGCCAACTCTTTACATTTATGTGGGTTATAATGTATATTTTAATGGTATATATATAAACGTCCTTTAAGATAGTTAACTAAGATATGCACATGCAGCAGTTTGATGTATATATCAATATGACGAGTCATATATATAAACGCTCTTTACTATGACTCATCTATTGAATTTTCCACACCCCGTGTCTACAAATATGTTTATATTGTGACGTATATCTATCGTTTATTAGAAAAACACATTTAAAAAACTCTTTACTATGAATGCAGTATGCCCACGTAGTCAGGCATTATATAGTCAGCCTTAATAATTATTTTTAGAAATACCTGGTATATGAGATCATTCTTCACTAAAACTGACGAGAGACTGGAATGCATCATACCTCTACCGTAATGGTGTTCGAATGAAATGACAGTGATAAAACTATGATATATAGGCAATAACCTAGACCAGTCATAAAAGTAATGAATGTACTCCCAATACGTTGGGGTGTATCCTTTAATATGATACCACCACATGTATAAAAATGAAATGTTTTGGAAGTACGCATTTGTACTTCAAATTTCATTCTTTACGGTCCATTTCGTGTTATGAAATGAGTCATTTTATAATCGTGTAATACGCTATTCGAATACCGTCTATTTGACAATTTTTCAAACATTATTATCACTATATTTGGCGTATAAAAAACGTGGTATATAATCGAAATATGACAACGCGAAATGACTACTTTTTAAGACGCGAATTTGAAAATGCATATATAGAAACGGTATTTAAACTAAATAATATGTTTGACGCATCATTATTGTCGTAGTTTTGTTGATGACGCATTTTCACCACTCACACATGCTGAAAGAAGCGCTCATATGATATTTATACGCCAAATATAGTGATAATAATAGTTTTTAAATTGTCACATAGACGTTTTTCGAATCGCATATTACGCGATTATAAAATGACTTATTTCATAACACGAAATGGACCGTAAAGAATTAAATTTAAAGTACAAATGCGATCCTTTTGTTTTAACTATTTTAAGATATTACTCCAAAACACTTAATGTTTTATACATGTGGTGGCATCACATTAAAGGACAAACACAACGTATTGGGAGTACATTCGTAACTTTTATATGATTGGTCTCGGTTGTTGACTATATATCATAGTTTTGTAACTGTTATTTCATTCGAACACACATAACGGTAGAGGTAAGATGCATTCCAGTCTCTCGTCAGTTATAGTGAAGAATGATCTCATATACCAGGTACTTCTAAAAATAATTATTAAGGTTGACTATATAATGCCTGACATACGTGGACAAACTGCATTCATAGTAAAGAGTTTTTTAAATGTGTTTTTCTAATTAACGATAGATATACATCACAATATAAACATATTGTAGACACAGGGGTGTGGAAACTTCAATAAATGAGTCGTAGTAAAGAGCGTTTATATATATGACTCGTCATTTAATGACATATTGATATGTACATAAAACCGCTGCATGTGCATATCTTAATAGTTTCACTATCTTAAAGAGCGTTTATATACATACTTTACCATTAAAATATATGTCATAGCCCACATATATGTAAAGAGTTGGCACATTGGCCCAAATCAGACACGTATATATTTGAACACATTGCCATCGTGCATATAATGGCATATTGATAAGACACACCAGCCGTCCATACAGTTGAGTGTATGCAGAAATTAACAGTTAACTATAGTAGATGGCGTTTATACGTGATTTACATGTGAAAAGGGCACTTAATATACGTCATAATGCACGTATATGTAATGGATTTGCTTTAAGAAACATGGACGTATACATAAATCAGACATGCGTACTTAGAACGCATTACCTCCGTGTATATACTGACACATAGATTACCACGTATATAGTCCACAAAGTCATAGACCTGCGTGTGAAAAATCATTAGTTTAACTACATTAAAGAGCGTTTATACATGATTTACCAGTGAACATGGCACTTGTTATACGTCATATCACATATAGATACTGTACTTGCTTTACGAAACATGGACAGATAGGTACATAAGAACAATGTAGACCCGCGTTCTTATGCAGAAATCAGTAATGTATGCATTAAATGGTAACAACAATGGGTATGTACACTATGATACAAACAGACATCAGAACTATTACGAACTTATGTGCTGTGATGAGTTGTCTCGCTTGTTTAGTTGCCATACATGATGCAATAATTTCAGTTACCACCAATAAAAGCAGTATTGACGCTATATTTTCTCCATATACTGGCGAGTTTAGACTATATTTCTACTAATAATGCTATAAATGAACGACAATAAAGAGTTCATGTATATGAAATGAACTATAAAAGCATACATCAAGTAAATATGTATACACGCGTCCACATAACAGGCCTTTTCCAGACCAATGTTTGATATCCCAGTATATAATAGAGCATTTTGAGAAGAATATGTTAAATTAATATACACTTATGTTCACATAGTAGGCCTTTCGTGACATGAGACTGTCACGTGGGCAATGTTTCCTCTGTATAACAGACTATATTTATAGGAGTAACAATACATATAATTGATGAAAGAATACATGAAGTAAGTATTTATACACGAGTCTACATCAGTATTTCTCTTTACTTACGTCATGTAATGGAGATTTTAGAGTAATACTATGAATGAACTATGACTAGAATACATCAAGTTGGTGAACAGATGTTATCATTCCGTTTGCCATGTATTATATAGCTCGACTCGGCTGTTATAAATATTATAATAAGAACTAAATAGTTTTCCAATCGCCATTAGAGATCGAATGCTCACTAGGGACGGGTAAATTTAGAGCCACCGATTGTGTAACACCGGTGCTAATTATCCATCATTATGAGAAACTCATGTTTAATGACCCGTGAGTCAGCGGATTTCCTCGAATAAACAAAGGGTTTTGTAAATTAGGAATTATGAGAGAATACTACCCACAGAAATGCTTGAGAAAATTTACAATGATTTAGTCGAAATGTCAACAATACATGAAGAAATCAAGAGGGAACTACAACATACATGGTTCTTAAGGGAGATTAATATAATAATTACGGAACTTCTAGAAGGAAATTTTGCTGATGGTAGAAAGAGATTGAATACTTTGATTGAGAGGTCAGAATTTGAAACAGATTTCTTACTGGATATATTGGATCAACTGTTTTCAGATTGCTGGATATTTCGTGGAATTACTAAAAACGACATACATGAGATTCGTGTACTTATCAGTGATAACTTTGCCCGATTTGCTGAATACCATAGCATGGTTTTCAATAACAATAGTTTGAAATTCGAAGAAGCTACGTCAATTTATGGTTACATTATCATGAGGGAACCGTGTGCTATCTTTACGATTGAAAAGATGTTTAACGAACAACTAGTTTTGGATCACACTGTAAGCACAACTAAACCTATTTCAGAATTAGATAGTGAACTCGTTTGGAGATTCCGAACAATTTGGAGTTATGGTGATTATGCTCTCAAAACTAAAAAGGGATGAACACGGGTCCCATCGTAATAACAAAAATATCCAATATCGCTGATGAAAAAGCATTATAGTCGGAGGTGTCAATTACCAGTGGTTGATGAACATAACCAAACTCCAAATAGGCTACTGATGACACGGACAGAAGTTGATTAAATTATGGTTTGTGTGTTTAGCGGTCTTGTATAGCGTTATTCTTTAAATAATAAAGTGTAATTTACCTCAGTTCCTATAATTAATTCAGTCATGTAAACGCTCTTTATCCATTATCTAAAAACAGCTTACCATTAGGATATATGGCAGTCGGTGATTTAGTCACCCACTAGTTTTTATACGAAATGCAGTGTTACATATGACATATGACATATATGCAATAATCGGTTGCCAATTAAAACCCGTGAAATACACTATTCATACATTAAGGTGCCACTTTACCTCACTGTCTATAGTCAATTATGTAAACACAGTGTATCGTTCGCACTAGCTATCTCTGTACAAATGGTTAGATTGAATTCCGATAAAATACATTGAATTGGGTATACATATATATGGCGATTCATAACCCATTAAGGGTTGAAAATATACAGTTATTAAGAGGGGTTGCTGATGCGCGTATATAACCAATATTTAGTCAAAATTGTAAGATACCCCTTATTGAAACACTGCGTTTGATAGTGTATGAATTTATAATGCTTATCAGTGAAGTAATGACACAGTCACGGTTGATGAAGAGCGTTTACCTTTTTAGGACGACACTGATATGGAGAACTCGTCTGTACTGCGTATGTAATGTATTGGCCCATCTGTCTGGCTTATATGATGTACGGCTATGTTAATCTACCTGTCTCTATGTCTGCCCAGCTCTTTTTCTTTCTCTTTCTCTCTCTCTCTATATCTCTCTCGCTCCCATTACCCTCGCTATCCTATACACATGTGTTCGACTAGGGTATGAACATCGTTTGGTTAGATCATCAAATATGACCAAATAAGGAAGGCCATGAAGACCAAGCATATTCTAGGTACATATACTTTACGGGTGAAGCATAGTTTTAATGTAAAATCATACTAAAATTGGGTATAACTTGAATGCAATTGGCCGTATATATAGCTAATACGACTTATTTAGACCACATTTTGACATTCTAAATGATACAAATGCTTATGTATTAGTCAAAGTGAAGAGTGAGTGGGCATTTTGTCTGTGATATAAATTATCACAATGAAATACAGTAACCACCTTTTCTAAACAAAATAACACCATATCATTAACAGGAACACCCAATTCCATTCCAAATACATTCATAATGCAGTTAATTGAATTGCCTATTTACAGGTAATTTACAGGTAAACGTGATTTGCACCTTTAAGGTATGTAACCCAACGGGGTACAGTAGTATGCTATAGGAACCATTTCTACAGTAAATAACGACAAATAATTACTAGAAGACCTTAAAGGCACGTGAGGCCTTAGTTGTCGAAAATATTCATATTTGTTCCAATCACCGTAAACAGAAAAACATTAAAACGCATACAGTTTCGTTCATATATACCATGACCATCGTGTAAACAGCATGTTATCATAAAGATTTAATATATTTTACCTAAGCAAGAGCCTGATTGTGTTACAGAAGACAGTACAATGCTGCTGGCTAATCACACACAAATGGCATAAACGCTCTTTATTCGTTCCATATCAGGAATTCACCAACAAAGAACGCTCTTTATGTTTACCATCATAATATAAACAAACACCAGAAAAGTAACTTTTGATGCTCTTGTTTACATAACAATGGTCAAATATATGACAATAACATACTGTTTATGCGATATTTCTTATTTGTATACGGACAAAGTCTGTCTACATTTTGTTGTTCTTTCTGTTTGTGGCGGTTTTTGACGGGTGGAAATATTTTCACAGGATACCCACCGCCAAGGCCAACCGTACCTTTAATCCCAGGTCAATGTGTAACAGTGGGACTCAGTAGTGAGTGTTCATTGGTTTAGATGTGATTGCTGCGGTGAACATGGTCATCGACGTTTAATGTATTGCCTGTTCATGTAATTCACAGGTAAACGTGATGTGCACCTATAAGGTAAGTAACCCCAAGGGTACAATATTATGCTATAGCAACCAATTCTAAAGTAAATACAAATAATTACTGGAACACCTTAGTTCCAGGTGTTGTGTACTAGTGGGACTATGTGTGAAGGACCATTGAATTAAATGAGCTTACTACAGTGGACATGTTCAACTCAATGTGTAATGTATTACCTGATTATAGGGTTTACAGAAGTGCTGTGTACCTTTAAGGTGTGTGACCCAAATGTGATCAATTGTATCTTATATGAAACATTTCTGAAGTAAATATTGACAAATCATTACTAGAAGTCCTTCATTCCTACAGTGTAATGTGTTGCCTTTTTGCATCGAATGTATATGTATATGTGACGTATTTGTTACAATGCTGTTGTCGTTTAACATACAGTGCATCAATTTTATATGAATGAAAGCATGCAGATTGCTAAAATCTATGGTAAAATGAAGGGCGTTCAGACAATTTTGAAAAATAAATAGCATTTTGTATTGATGGATACGCTGAATTAGGTTTAAATGCTTAATTTCAAATATAAATTTACCGCAAAACACAAACTAAATGTATATGGAACTCTTGGTTACGATTATAACGTTTTAGAAAGAGGACACAATTAAGTATGAAAGTGTGCATTCGCATCGACTATGGTGTTCTGTCTGCAAGAACACGATTCTACATAGTAAGATGTCCTAATATGCGTCTGTGTATACACTGTTAGTGAACATATGCAAAAGTGGTGTTTTACGGGCGAAGAAATATCAAAAATTTGGGCCCATTAATAATATAATAAACCATGCATTCAATGAGTTTGTAGAAATGTACAAATGGTTATAATTGGCAAACATCAGCTTTGCTTGTATCTCTCTCTCTCTCTCAGAACACTTAATGACATGTGTTTGTGATGAAGCGTTATAGTGCATAAACAACCAGGAGAGAGATATTTTAATTAGTTATTAATGTGGATTCTAATGCACTTAGGCCAATATATACCACCAGAAACACCACATACTTGCGGGGGGTTATTCATCAATAACCTGTCGCAATGTATAGTCCGGTTCACTGCTTCAATGTTAGATATTCCTACACGCCAATATTGCCGTTAGCTGAATTCCTAATCTCGGCCATGCCCAATCCAGCCCGCTCACTGCTCCGTTTCTCTCCATGACGTCACCCTTACACAGTACATGCCGGCGACGTTACGGAGTAGATGTATAGACTTGCGCCCTTGCTACTGGCTTCCGTTACTAGCTCGTTGCTATATAAACAAACCAGCGACGTCTCTTTTGTCGAAAATTGACAGTCAGTACATTCGCCTTGTATACATGTACTTTCAGAAAATACAAAACACCACACCGTTATATCCCACCAATGTCAGTGTCTCGATATCATTTGACCAAATTTCTTGACATGAAACCGTGACTGACACGGCGTGAAATACATCGGATTGATTAAACAATTTCCCATTGTTTCAATTCAACTTCAAGTTCGCGGTAAAATCAAAACCGCAATTTGTAAGTGGTAAACATCTGAATAAGACATCAGGTACATGCAGAAACTAATTGTTGTGCATATTTATTTCTATTTGAGGTGGCAATTTTTCATGTTTATCAGCATTTTTAACGATAAGAGCGATGCTAATTGAGGGACTATATTTTATCTAGCGCATTAAATTTAAAATAAAAAGTCGCGAATTGGCTGAGTGTTTTCTATGGCCGCACATTTCGTTGATAATTACGAGGCATTTGTTTGTCTAAATAACGTTTTTAAGTTCGAAGAGCATTATAATGGGGATAACAGTGTGGTGTTTTGTATTTAGGAAAGGTACATGGCGAATATACTGTGGCAAATACCCGTTAATGCAACTTAATGGGATCCGGGTCCGCCGTCGCCCATTAACTAAATTTGCCACAGTATATTGGCCATGTACCTTTCCGAAATCACAAAACACCACACTGTTATCCCCTAATTCAAAGAGAAACACTGCCAGGCCAGAGACTGGCCTGATTAGTGGGCATCTGTTTGTGAAAATGCATCGGTATAACCCAGGTTATTGGAAGTCAAATGTTTTGAGCAACTGTGTAATGATCTCTCAGTCTGCCTATGGCTTAAAATTGTAACACTTCTGGTGTTCTGTCCCCAATTGGGGATTACACACAGTACGTTAAATTATTGCGATATATACATGTAGTTAACAAATGTTTGGGTAGATATATGTAGTCGGATGAGAAAATTTGTGCTTTATGTGATATAAATAGGAAAATGGTGGTCTCATACGTTCACCAAACTCTATTCACAGATTAAGCACCCAGATTTGCATAGCTCATGCTTACACGTGCCGAGAATGTTCTACCTAACGTTAATTAGCAGAAAGTGCACCTTGCGTGTGTAAACTAAAAGCCATATGTGTCTGCCATGCACTGCATATAACGTAGGACAATTCTTACAAAATTAAAGCTGACCCTTTGATAACAAAAGCATTTGTGAGAGAAAGCATGAATATGCTTTATTAGTTATGTGCTTATCGGTATGAATCTTAAAGGGGCCATATATGATGCCAGTGGACCGAAAAGTAGTTGTTATGATCATTATGCATACATGCGAATGTGATAGAATGTTCGAGAAGTTTCGAGATGTCGAAGGTTCGAGAAGGTTCCAAATGCATGGGTAGAAAAAAGGAGGAGTTTACTGAGGGACTAACAAGATAAATACAACATAGAAAAGGAGGGATTAGAAATAATATATAAAATAGAAAAGGAGGAGTTTATGGCCATACATAGAATAGAGGGCGTGATCAGATTATGGGGCCATAGACATACACATACATATAGGGAAGGGTGTCATATCGAAATGGGGCCTCAGACGCACCTATGTTGCTTATGTGAACTCAACTTCACAGATTATCGTACTTGCATACGGAAATCACCGAGGTTGGCCGATTGGGCGCATACTGCGACCATTTGGCAAACCTCTTCAGACTGGACATGATCTCCGAAAGGAGTTCTCCAGAACCAGCAGATAGATAGATTCCGTCACCAGGGCCTAAGAGGTAATAGGTCGATGAGTCCAGTATGCAACGTGAGAAATTGTTACCGTCCGATAAATGTTATGTGCACGTGCACGAAGCTCTGGTGCAGTTCCGGTAAAAATGTTTTAGTCTGCCATTTTATTAAGAGTAACAACACGAGACAGGACCACAAACTGAATCGTGATGACAACTGAAGGTAATACCTCCATTAGAGAATAACTACATACTCGGAGAGCGCACTGAAGCTGGAAAATAAAGTCATAGCTGTTTTCCCATTGGTTTATCGTGTAACAAATGACACGCAATTAAATGTTCGTACTAGCATCAAATTAAACATTTTATGAAATATAGGATATTGAAAGCTCATTATTTACTGAAAGAAAGTTCATATTCCAATGAAAAATGTGTCTAGCTAACGAAATGACCACATGAAATTCGCTACGGTTCAGGTCCGAAAACACGCTACTCTCTCTGTTCGCTTGCGATATTTTCGCTAGGGTTCCGTATAGATGTGAACTTCGAATTTTACTGTCAGACTGTTCTGATCATGTTTTTTCGATGACGAATATTAATTCTTCTATTCTTAAGGCATATTGAATTAAAATAATACCTTCTGCAATGAGTGGGGTTATAGCAATCACAATAATGTTTGGTATCCGTCCAATATATCATCGCTTATCAGACCAATTTAAAGTAGTTTTAATGGCTTACTAGTAGTTACTCCGTGTGAGAGGGACTTTTGTTGGGGGTTGTCCACCTTGGAATGTCTAACTGCATCCCCCCTTGGACCTTGGACCAGGCTAAACTCCCAAGTTGTGTAATACCAGTTGCACCCTCCACCTTTGGCTTAAATATTAGTCTTTGACTGCCTACCGAGGAGGCAAGAGGAATAGCTGGGCGACCACGGCCCAGTGGGAGAAAATTTGAAACCCGATCCTGAAAACTGCAAAATTCTTGCATCTAGAAGTCTAACTACAGGCAAGTTCACGCCTCGATTTGTTCAATTGATTGTTTAACTGTCCACCGGGGAGGGACCAAGACCTCTCGGCCACAATGGGAGAACATTTAGAAATCTGAACCTGAAAACTGCAAAATCCTATATCATACAGATGTCTAACTCCAGGTAAATTCAGGCGTTATTTAAAACAAAATAGATTAGCAGTTTTTGACTAGCCACCGGGAGGAATCAGGACATTTCAGCTCAGTGGGAGAAATTATTTAAATCTGAACCTGAAAACTGAAAAATCTTAGCATCTATAGAGTGGCACGAAGCTCTCCAAGTGTTGGACATTTCCCGACCTGACACCCCCCTAAGGTTGGAAAAATTCCAACTGATGGCCATTTCAGTTCAATATATTTACTAAAAGCAGGAACATATATCACTGTTGGTATAAAAACAAAAAATTACCCACTAATAGTTCGTTGGAAAATCAAACTACATGTACGAGAACAATTTCAATCTATTGTTAGTGTGAAATATCCAACTATTGAACATTTTGACCGCTGATACATAATAAACTTGACCACCTTTTGCTAATACATAATTAACTCATTACCTTTTGTTTATCATCCTAATGATTTACATTAAATATATTATAAGCTGTCCTCTTAGTTTCGTATACCCAATTTGTTTATGACTAAATTTGCGGGAGATTAAACTATCCCTATTTAAGCACACCCGTGTACATGTATGTATGTAGACAGTTCTGCACAGCCCGCGCGTGCAGTTCAGACAAACAGTTATACTCATACGATGACTGGTGTCGAATAATGAACGGTATACCTTGCATATATGGTGGTTGACAAACTATAACACATTAGATTTACATATTGCATATAGATATACATCATGCATTGACTAATTTAAATTAATCGTCGAGTTAAATGTATGTTCATAATACCATTATTTTATATACACATGTTTAACAATATAGTGTATGCAATACATAGTGTCTAGACATAGACCTAATATATAAGAACAATATTATATGGGTGCTATTACGGGTCGGGCCCATTTAATATTTCTTCCGGAAGCTATGTTCTGTCGGTAATTTAGTTATGATCACGCGGGTAAAACCCGTCTTACGGGTAACGAGCCGATACTTATATAATACAAGAAAACCATAATCAGAAATGGTCATATTATTAGGCATATGTATATATTATAATATAAAATATATCGGTTTCATGAATGACCGCCTCAAAATTCCGTTAAAACAACTAATCCTTCAAATAATTACAAAAACTACGGCTTATTACTGAAGGTTTCTCATTCAAAGTATCTAAATGCGACCAAAAATCTACTAAACGGATTAAATTCACACCCGAAACTTCGCAATACATTTAGTCTACATTTCAACTGAGACATGTATCATACTTCATCAGCAAAGTTAGCTGTTATATTGCATTGTTACCGCCATAAAATCTTCAAGAGAGGCCCAGGTATTGTTCACACCTAAACATCGAAAGCAATTAACGTGGTCATAAAAGTTACATACTGCAGCAATGAGACATCCGCGAATACCCGATATGTGTTGTCTTGTGAGATACGGCCTTACTACAATTTCCTAAAATAACTCGTATTGCGTGAAACCTGAAATGTGTTGTCCTGCCATATATCCCATTGTCACGGCCAGATAAGCGAAGCAGTAACACACATAGGGTGTAATAACGTGCATGGCATACGCTCAGTATGGCACAAAGTTAGCAATCTGCAACTGATGCTTATCGTATCGAATAAGAGTCAATTAAATAAAAGAAATGTCTAAATTCTTTTTTTTAGCATAAAATAAAATCGACTTTTTGGCGGTACGTTAAAAAACAATTTATAAAATCTCATTAAACTGCTCCAGGATCCAGCTTCCACTTCAAAATTCATGTCATGAGAACGAGGAGCAATTTTGTTTATCTCCGATCGATTAAATTGTGATCTTGACCATAATTATATTTAGCATCTTCTTTAATATGCCTATAACAGACATACTCCCGTTGCTCGTGCATGTCATCCATACATTTATGTATAACGTTCATTGTGTGGGGATATTATATGATGGATAGGTCGTAAGCCACTATTACTTTCACTATACCTTAACAAAGTCAAAAGTTTATTCTCAAAATTCCAATGATACAATATTTGGACAGCTGGGATACCCAGCATGTCCGACGTATATAGGTGCATGCGCCGAAACGGTATAGCCTGCCATATACATAACTTCGGTGTAAAGTTCAATATAGTATACAGCGGGGGGGGGTCGGAAAAACATTTCAGACACGTATGCTGATTGTTTCCTTTCGACCCTTGTTGGGACCCACCCACCCCCGCATCCAAATTATTTTCCATTTTCGGCAGTTTTTTCCGACCATTTTTGAACACCCACCCCCCTTTTAACACTATGTCTCAAAGACAGTTTTGACAACTGTTCATTCTTAGATCACTAGTCCTTTTAAGCGCAATAAAAACTACGAAGCGTCATTTACTTCTGACTTTTTAGTACTTTTGTAAAGATGTGTCAGGTTAATTTATAGACACTATGATTATGGTGAAAGTCGGTTTTGTTGAATTGAACATTCGTAAGTTCACCTGAGTCTTACCCATATAAATACAAACTGCGATTATCTTTCCATTTGGTGAGCAGATCTCTAATTTTGAGGAAGATGGTTACAGGAGTCTATAGATGTTCTGTTATCATATTTACTTTTTTTGTTATCATATTTACAGTTTTAGTTGTATATGTCTGTAAGTTTCAGTCTTAGCTCAGTATTATCATGTGCCAACTTTATGTGATGAGAGATCCACTTATATTTTTACATTGTTATGACAAAGGTTGTTTTTGCCAAAAAAGCCGTCCATATTTGTTTTTCGTTTGTTTTATTTGCACATTTAAATTTGTGCATATCCTGACAGATCATGCTAAAATAAGCCATAGATTCACGTTAAATAATGTCGTCATTAATACTTCTGTAGAATTATGTCAAGTTCAGTTCTATATGCATATTAATTATCACAACCAATTGTCACCAAACTCCACCATAATAAATTGTCACACCTACTGTGCCATCGCTACTGTGGTACGTGTGTCCGCAGCCATTCATGATAACCTCAAGTATTTTTATCTCGAACACCTATTTCGAAGAGTTTCTGCCATATAAGCCTACTCGCCATACTCGATCGAACGCTTTGGATAGGTCTATGAATGCACAGTATAGACTTTGCTTCCTTGATTTAGCAATATCTATAGTACATGTACAATTCATAGCAAGTATGTGGTCGGTTGTCGAGTAATTTTTTTATAAAACCTGCTTGATTTTCCGAAAGAAGGTTATTCTCTTCTAGAAATTTTTGTATACGGTCGCTCAGAACAGAGGTAATTAGTTTTGTATAATGCAGCTGACTAAGGTGATGGGTCAATAGTTTTCTGTTTTTTTTTCGGGTTTTTAGATCTGACGATCGGTTGAATTATGCCTACTCCCCATTCGCCAGGAACAATAGCACTTCTGAGTATAATATTAAAATAGATCTGCAAGTGTTTCGATAAGGGGCCCACAGCTAATTTTATATATTCATTTCTTATTTCATCGATATCATTAGCCTTGCCAAACTTGAGTTTGCGGACCGCATTTATGATCTCGTCGAGCTCAATGTATTTATCGAGTTGCAACAACTCTATAGAGGGTTGTTGGTAGACTACGTTTTAAATATATGAATGTGAACTGTTCGTATCTGCAAAATTGTCGTGAAAATCATCGAATCATCAAAAAATTGGAACGACTTTGCAACGTAAGTGATGCATTCTATTTATTATGGATATTCTAAATCAATGGTACCAAAATTGTCACTTTGGCTCAAAATGGCGGCCAAAATGGCGACCAAAATATAAAAACTGGTAAATACTGCACCAGCGTTTCGTGCAACTGCATATAAGTTGTGGTTGATGAACACAATTGACTATTCTGTCTTATATACATTGAATACTAACATTTCTGATGCACATTGATTAAAGTTTACTATTTTAACCACTGAAATTGTCAGAATTAGGGGATTTTTTTATCACAAACTTGGCATCAAAATCGGCAAAAAATAACTTTTCAGATTTGCACCATTTTTTCATGTAAAGTGGAACTATCTTTGGTATCAAATGTGCTTTTTATTTTTGTTCTGTCTTAAGTGTGTGACACTGAGGTGTTTTAAACAAAATTACTCAAGATGACTTGCAAAATGGCAACCAAATTTGGTAAAAAGTTGATTTGTCACATTTATTCCGAACATTATTCTTAGCTGTTCCGAAAAAGTTCAAATTGTGACTCACTTGGTTATTAAACTTGCTACTTAATCAACTGATAACTAAATGTTATATGCTGGTTGTCCCAGTACATTATGAGGCATGACAAATCATTTTAAGGAATGCAGTATGTATTTTTGCCGAAAACTTCTTTTGGAATTATGTCTATGTTTTTTAACGGAAATGGACAGAATGGTGAAACGGAACTGAGAGGGATCATATTATTTGGCTACTCTGGCCCATTAACATCAATATTTATTAACTTATAAACCATTGTCAGGAAAACAGTTTTCTTCGTATTGTATACTAAACGCCATTAAAGTTGAGAACACTCTGATATGATCCGTCTATTGGTTAACATATCCTTGAGTTATAGCGATAGGAAAGAGATAGTCACCCAAAGGTGCACCAGTGCAACTCACAAATGACCATGTAGTCACTCCATATATACATGAACGCCATATAAATGAACACATGTCACTCGCTTTATGCACATACTCCTCACCCACTACCATACAGCCACACATGGGTATACCCATACACCCACACATGGCCATATAGTCATGAGTAACCATGCAGGCACACCATGTATACTCATACACCTCACCCATTATCATATAGTCACGACCTGTATACATATTCACTACATTCAGTAACCTCTTGTATAACTATTCGCCTCACCATTGGTCATACAGTCACTCCATGTATAGTTATATATTTGCCACATGCATGGTCATATAGGCACTCAATATATACATATACACCCCAACAATGACAATATAGTCACTCCCGGTAGACATTTTCGCCACATTCATGATCATACATCACTTCCTGTATACATATTTGCCTCACCTGTGGTCATAACGTCACTCCCTGTATATATATATATATATATATATATATATATATATATATGCGACACCCATGGCCATAGTCACTCAAGATATACATATACACCCAACCCAAAACCATAGTCACTATAGGTATATATATATATAGTATACATATAAACCTCACCAATGACCTTACAGTCATTCTAGATAGACCAATGTCCTTTACCGCGCACACGGCCATTCATACTCTAAACGACCATATACACATCACCATCACAATTCAGCCTCTCGCTGTATACTCATAAACCAAACTCGTGATCATACAATCACTCATTGTATACCAATTCACCTCACCATTAATTTTGCCACATGGCACTCCCTATATACATATTGGCCACATCATGGCCATTTAGCCACTCAAGATATACAGGGGCTCGCGTCTTGCAGGTAATGAGTCGAAACATAATGTGACATTTGCTTAGTATGGCACATAGTCAGCGATCTGTAACTGATGAGGATCTTATCCAAACATCTTTTCAACTCATTGGAAGTAATTTCCAAAAATGTCTAAACTCTACTTTTGGCATAAAATAAAATCCTGTTTTTGTGTGGGGGACATTCTAAAACTATTTCAAAATTCCATTAAACCGCTCCAAGACACAGCTTCAACCTCAACATTCATGTCATTAGAACGGGGATCAATTTGTCTGCGAGAAATTGGGACCTTGGTCATCATATATTTAGCCTCGAATATTCTGTAATATGCCTAGCAGACATATTCCCTTTTTTGACATCCATACATGTATGGATCACCTTCATTGCGTGTGGAAAGTATATGATGGATAGGATGTAGCCTATTCTTTCTTTCACTATACTTATGTTGACAAACTGAAAGCTCTTATGGTCCATCAGCCAGTGCTCCATTCTAACTTGTTATTGTCATTCCGGGGGGCTAGGTGTGATTTTCGTTTCCCCGAACAGATGTGCCACCTTTTCAGTCACCCACTTACATGTATTTGTTAGCCTATACTTACCTGTATTGGTTGGTTGTCTGTATTTGGTTAACCCGTTACCATAGAGTCACTCCAGGTGTATATATACCTCATCAATTACCATACATTCCTTTGAGATATACCTCTACCATGCACACAAGGCCGTCGTACACTTCAGACTTGCAAATACAGTTCAACCATGACAATTCAGCCACTCGCTGTATTCTTACACACCCATACGTGATCATTCAGCTATTCACTGTATACCGGTACACACAAATGACAATACAGCCACAACATATAAACATATACAAGTCCGCCAATGACCATCAAACTTTACTCCAGGTATGCATATAAACTTCAACAACATTGACCGTGCAGTCATTCCACGTACACGTATACACATTGCCCATAACCATACAGAAACTCCCTATTTATCCATACACCCCATCTTAAGTTGATCAATGTTAATTTTAATGGGCCAGATTAGCCACATACTATGATCCATCTCAGTTCCGTTTCATCGTGCTGCCAATTTCAGTTCAAAAAACAAGGACAGAATCCCAAAATCCATACCCTTAAAATGAACTGTTCATGCATCTTAAGGTACTGGGACAACCAGCATAGAACATTTAGTTGACTAAGTAGCATGTTTAATAAGCAAGTGAGTCGCAATCAACTACCTTTTCGGAACAGCAGAGAATAATGTTCGGAATATATGTGACAAATCAACATTTTACCAAATTAGGTTGCCATTTTGCAAGCCATCTTGAGCAATAGTGTATAAAACACCTCAGTGTGACACAGTTAGCACATATCAAGACAATAAACACCTTTGATACCAAAGAAAGTTCCATTTTACTTTTAAAAAATGGTCCAAACCTGAACAGTGATTTTTTGCCGATTTTGATGTCAAGTTTGTGACATAAAATCTGATTAATTCTGGTTATTTCAGTGATTAAAATAGTAAAAATTAACCAATAGAACCAGAAATGTCAGTATTCAATGTATATGCGACAGAATAGTCAATTTTGAGCGTCAACCACAACTTGTAAGCAGTTGCATGGTATGCTGGGACAATATTGACCATGTTTCATATATTGGTCGCCATTTTGGCAGCCATTTTGAGCCAAAGTGACATTTTCTGTATAATTGAGTTGGAATATCCATAAAAATAGAAAGCATCACTTACATTGCGCAGTTCATCCAATTTCTTGATGAAATATGACTAGAATCCCAATGGTGATATTTTGTGATATGTTATACTGCGTTCTGTAAAATATAATTTTTGAGTGATCGGAAGGGGTTGGGACCCCGTGAATGGCATATTTCATTGCTTCAAGTGTCAGTTAACATGCTAAATACAAAATAAAGTCACAATTCTCAACCAATTCCAAACAGCAGAAACTTATCTTAAAGATACTAGTAAAAAACGTTAAAAAAATCACTTTCGGTCGCCATTTTGGCTGCCATCTTGGACGAGGAGTTCCAATTTTGGCACAGAAATGTGGCGTTATGTCTTAGATTCACAAAAAATGTATACATATGTATATATATGACAAGACTTTCTCACTATAATTGCATCAAACTAACTTAACGGAAATGGCAGCCATCTTGGACGCCATCTTGAATTACAAAAAATGCTCAAAGCGGATTTTAGCGGATTTTGGATATGTCATAGAGGATATAATCTTCTTCAAAATGATATACATATCAACTTAGTCCAAATTTCTTCAAGGTCAAACCTTTTATCGACCAGACTACTGTCATACACGGTATGGTGTTGAGCGAACTTGAGGAATTGTTACTGACATCTCGCCAGTGGCAAGATCCATTGACACAGAGGGGGCCGCGCCGCCAACACAATGCATATGAAATAACTTGAGTTCACAATCGAGGGCGTTGCGGGCCGTGAATACTCACATTCCATCTCCACGGCTCGACCACCCCAGAGCGACGACAGACAGTGGTGTCAACCATCTAACTTATTATTGTCATTCAAGGGGGCTATAGGTGTGATTTTTTTCCTTTCGCTGACCCTTTCAGATGTGTCTATGGAGAAGAGTATTTACAAGTTATTTACAATGTTGCCGCGTTGTGTACAATGGTAAAAATATAGTTCAGGTTCAGTATATTTTGTGAGAGTTCGGACTCACGTTAAAGGTTCGAGTGTCACATCAACTAGGAAACATTGTGTGTAGTTTGGCCTTTGATGACAGAACAAGTTGCAAGAAGAAATGATGATGAGTGGAGTAATATGTCGTCCGCACACTCCGTTAGATGCTGGGGAGGTGCAGAAACCTTCCCTCCGAGTAAGAATGCAGATAGTGATTTATCGTCCAAGGAGTCGTGCATGAAAAGGAATATTCCAATACCAAAGTGATTTATAATGAATTCTCAGTAGCTATTTCAGAGAGAAAGTATGATTTCTGATGGACAATATCGTACAGCATGGAGGATTTCGTTGTTATACTGGCAGTCACAAGCATTGCATCTCAGATTATTCATGTATGTTGTCTTGTTGAGTAATAGGCCAAGGTTTCGTAGTTGTGCTGAACGGTCGGGATGTTACTTCAGGAGTTTCCATATCGTCCAGTTAGTAGTGGGGTCTGTGTGGACCAATCGGAAAGTGTTAAGGGATTGGTTGCTGTCAACAGATAACGACCAGGCAGTCGAGTATTGATCCGAAACAGCTTTCTTGTAAATACTTTTCCATGCTGCTTCTGATGGAAATTGACCAGTATTGGTGAATGTGTCGAGGAAGTCGTATAGTTTATACGCTTGGAGGATATGAACTATATCGGTCACGAATCCAGTTGTCCGTCGATCAAACAGAGTGTACTGGTAAAACCGTTGAAGAAATATCTTTAAAGGCACCTGGTGTGTTTGCGGCAGATGTATCAGGTGTCCAAGGAAATTCATCTTCTTCATGTGAATTTCACATTCGAAAGGGAGGAGTCCCAACAAGCTAAGAGTAATGTCCGTTGGTGTGCGTTCCGGGAGAGTTTCTATGTGCTTCACACAACAGCGGAGTGCTCGTTCTAGACAGTGCTTTGTCGAGCGGGTGTCGGTTGTCATCAGCTCGCTCCCGTAGAGCGCCTTGGGTAGAACAACTGACTTCAGCATAGACCCCATTGTTATGGGAGAGCATGATTTAAGATGTCTGTTTCCAACTAGGGCGAAATAACTTTTTCTCAGTTTCTGTGTTAGATCAGTAGCTCTGCTATATTCATTTTTGAATTTGTTGTGTGAGACTCGATCCTAGATGCAAGGAGGAAGACTTTTCTGACAATTGCTGATCGCCCAAGAACCATTGTCTATCACGGAATACATCCTGCCTTGTCGTCTTATTAAACACAATGACTACGCTTTTTGTGTCAGAGAAATTAAACCGCCACACGCGGCTATAATGAAAACACAGTTTAAGGAGACTGTCCATTCCAGCTTTCGACAGTGAAAGAAGACCAATGTCGTCTGCTGCCATCGGAGCTGTGCAAGATACAGATCCCATGGAGAAACCATTCTTCGACGAATTCAAGTCTTTTAATAAGTCATTTATGAAGGCCAGATAGAAGAACGGGGAACAGACCGCCCCCTGTCTTGTTCCCTGTTTAATCGTCAGTATGTCGGAGAGTTCTTGGTTATACAGAACACGACTCGTGCAGCCAGCGTGCATATTGGCGATTATCCGCAGTATTTTACCACAAAACCCCAAATGGTACAGTTTCACTAGTAGTCCTTCGTGCCAGACACGATCGAATGCTTTTGCTGAGTCCAGAAAACATACATATGCACGAGAGTTAAGATCACCAGTGTAGTGTATGAATTCCTGAACAAGAAATGTAGACATTGTGCAGCTAACCCCTCACTGGAATCCATGCTGCATTTCGTGCGGAAACTTTGCGACACCACTATCATTAAAAAATCTAGTGAGGAGTATATGTTCAAATGCTTTATATATTACAGGTAATAAAGTTATCGCTCTGTAGCTATCCGGCAGTTGCTTCGGCTTGGGGTCACCTGTGTATATTGGCACGATGATTCCAGTTTTTAGCGAATGTGGTATCCACTCCAATCTAATAATTCCGTTGAAAAGACAACACATGGCGTTCGCAAGCGACCCACTTCCATGAATGAGATGTTCGTTCCTGATTTGGTCAAGTCCACCTGACTTGTTGCGCTTCAGTCGCCGTATAACTGATGTTACCTCCATATCAGTAATTGGTTCGCAGAACACATCGGAATCAAATTCTGGATGAGACTCATCGAGTAGTGAGTTAAGCTGCATGCATATGGCTTCCTCGAATCCTTGATCAGAATGGGCAGCGGGTGTGTATAGATTTTGAAAATATGCTCTCCAAGCTTCTAGTATTTCACGATGATCTCTCAGTGGTCTACCATCGAAATCCATGACGGAACCGAAACTGTCAGTATTTGGATTAGCACCATGTGCTCTCAGCATTTTCCAGAATTGTTTTTGGTCCCTGACGGCACATGACTCAAGAGATTCACATTTTCGCTGTTCTTCTGAACGAGCAGCAGAACGCACTAACCTTCTGAACAGACGTTTAGATGCTTTGTATTGGACGTATGATTGGGCACAATATGAGTGAGGCCGACCATCCGCTATCCACGTTACACGTTTCTGTCGAACATCGGCGTGACACGACCGTAGTTCATTGTTCCAGAAGGATTTTCGCGATATATGCCGTCTCATCGATGGAGAGGCGATCGATGAGACGTGCAGTATTGTTTGAACAATGTGTGAGTACAGTTTGTCCAAATCGTCCCGTGTCGCAAGAGTGTGACACATGATGTTGGGAAGAAGTTCGTCTAGAGAGGTACTATACAAATCGGTGTCCATCCTATCCCAGTTGAAAGTTAACCTCGTGAACGGAACTGGTTCACTATACACTGGTAAGCGGGAATCTCAAAACTGCAGCACACTGGCAAGTGATTAGACGTATTCAGTTCATGGTCGTCAAGTATACCACTGTTGACAATTAAATCCGCCATCGTATTCGGCACAAGGATATGGTCTATTCGCGAAGGTGATGCTATGATACAGAATGGATAGTATGTGAATGAGGGACCAGTGCATGATTCCAGGCAGGTAACCGAAAAGACTTGCGTCCGAGTTAACATGTCATTTATGAGTCGCAGTCTACCATCATGGCCAGCCGGAACACGCTCATCTGCGGTGCGAATCAAATGGGCGTTTATGTCGCCCATAACAATCACTGGGCCTTCTGGTGAGTATTTGTCTATCAGATCTTTCACAGAATAAAGACATTCTGCAAAATGATCATCGCTGTGTGAAGTGCTCGGGAGGTATACCTGGCAGACACTGATATATTCTGATGATCTCACTTTCAGTTGTAAACCAATAATCCTCTCTGAGTCGGTATCCAGAACAACACATCGTTTAGAAAGTTATTTCTTGATCAAGATAGCCACACCGTCGCGAGTGAAACTGCCGCCTGTCCTCGTGGTAATTGTTCGCCCGTGCTTGGCTAAGCAGCAGTACGAGTCGTGAAACATCTGTAGAAAGTTTATGTTATCACTATTAAGCCAATGTTCTGATATACCAACTAAGTCATATAATTGTCCTCTTTGTAGGAAGGAAAGATAGTCTGAAGTAGAGACAACACCACTAGCATTCCACGAGGCTATGTTAATTGTTAGTTTATCCATCATAACTACGCTTGGGGGGTTCGTTCTTCCAGAGTCTGAAGTTCACACCGTTGGGCCAGAAGCTGTCACTGTGAATCGTACCTAGATCACTAGCGTGGATGTGCACTCTGGCAGACTGCGTTCCTCTACGCGAACTCGAAATTAGTCGCACAAATGTTGGCGATACACCTTTGCCTTCTAGAAACGCCCAAATATGTTCGTCTCTGGTTTTCAGGGAAATTCCACTCACGAAAAGTTTACGTGTTCGTTTACGAGCGTATGCAACTCCGGCAAAACCGACATGTTCGTCATTTTCGCCGTCATTATCATCATACTGGTTGAGATGTCCATTTGGCCTACGATGATTTTGATCCGTACGAGGAGCACCCGTCGAGTTAGGCGAATAGGCAGTTACACTGTTGATACCACTTTCAGATGTTGCAGCTACCTGTATGTGCGATCTACTGGTCGGTTGGCGCGTCTCCATGGAAATTCTGGTATTGTTCTGATGGTCCGCATGTTGTATCTAGCCTGTAGAATTGTCTGAGTTACTATGTACATCTATTGGTGACTCTGGAGGCCATTGATTAGTAGCCGCGCTTGGTTTCAATTTAGGTGGCAACGGCGTGGAAGACGGAGGAATTTGTTGATTAATTTCAGGCGTAACAGACAGCGATACATGGATGCTTGGATCGATTGGTTGAACTCGAGTCGGCGGAGGCGTTTGTGGAGGCAGATACTTTTGGACAGTTCCACACATATCGTTGAATTTTTCGGTAACATCTTCAGCAAAGAATTCAAACATTGTGCTGAATTTCCGTTCTATACTATCTATTACATCGTCCGAGGATTTGAGTGACTCTTTCAATTCCTTCTTCATTCCGTTCAATTTGCCCTTAAGAGTCTCATTTCTAACAAACATTTTATCGAGATCTTTCTCCTTCTCTACGAACAATTTATTGAAGAATTCGTGGCTTTCAATGTTTACTTTCATGTCGTCTTCGACCAGCTTGATACGATTCTTGAGACTCACAACACCTGTGCACTTATCGTCATTCATGCGTGTAATTGTGTGATCAAGTGTGGTGCACCTGGCCACACTTACTTTACCGAGAATGGTTCACCTATAAAATAACAATAACAATATAAATCCATTGCATATGCCAACACATTGGAAAATTATTGCAAAAGTCCAGATTCAGATTCAGATTCATTTTAATTCTTCGACCAAATCATGGTTTTAAGAATATAAATATGCATAAACATAGATTAAACACATAACATATCATTGCTCGCAACCCCAGACGATCAGGATGAGATAATAATTACACAGATCATATAATAATTAACACAAGATAATAATTACACAGGAGAGCAATTAGCTCTTTCATTGATGTGGCAAATAAATTTACACAAGTTTCGGATTATATTTGGTTTTCTATTTGAAAGAAGAATGGTAAGTTTTCTCTGATTATGGAAGTTCCAATAAGATTTCTTGATGTACCCTTTTATGTTAAGGGCTAGTTCTGGACATTCAAGTAATACGTGGTATTCATCGCCAATAGCATTCATTTCACAAAACGTGCATCTGCGCTCAGACTGTGGAGTTTTATTCCATCGCCCGGTCTCTATTGGCAAATAATGGTTCGCCGTTCTAAATCGAATTAGAGTTATTATATCTTTGTTAGAGGCATGTGAAATAAATTCTTCCCTTCGAAACGTTGACTTCAGAATCCTATATGTTTTTCCTTTCCCTGAGTTACTCATAGCGGAATGCCAGTTTTGGACAAATTGATCACTAGAATTTCGTCTATAATTATTCAACAATTTATTTTTGTCAATACCGCGTTGTTGTATATGCCATATAAATGTCATACCCGCGTCATCAATGTGCTTTTTGACTGCACTTACCCATGATGATTTTATCGGCGATTCTTCGTATAACGAAAGGGCTAGCTTATAAATGTTGCTACATAATGAACTCCCGATTCCATGCACTAGTCGTGTCCAATATGTGATCGCTCTTGCCTTAATTTCCAATGTCAATGGGTATCGACCCAGTTCGCCATAAACCATGTAACTTAGTGTGGTGAGCTTCATGTGTAGAAGGAGTTTACAAAACTTAAGTTGTACACCTTCAATAATTGAGTTATCTCCTATACCCCATAGTTCACAACCGTATAACAAGATAGGCACAACTAAGGTGTCAAATAATTTGAGTTGAGTTTCTATGGACAGCTTATGCGTTCTTCCAATTTGTATCGCATCATACATAGCTTTTCGGGCTTTGGTCACTATGTATGTTCTAGTCGCAGCAAACGAGCCAGAACGGCTAAATATAACGCCTAGGTAATTAAAAGTTTTAATTTAACTATCTCAATTTCTTTACCATTGAATCTGAACGATAAATGTTTCGGCTGCCTACCTTTCGAAAAACATATTATTTTTGATTTCGGTATATTAACTCTCATAGCCCAATTTGTACAGTAATCTTCAAAATAGTTAAGTTGTGTTTGTAGGTCATCAGCCGAATCAGAGAAGAGTACTGTGTCATCTGCGTATAAAAGGACAAATAGTTTCAAACATCTATCAAGTCTATCTTCACATTCTCGAGATATAGATTCCACCCCTCTAATGTCAGTGCTTGCTAAAAAGTTCGTGAGGTCATTCACATAAAGACAAAAAAGAAAAGGTGAGACATTGTCTCCCTGTTTTAAACCAATATTGGAAGGGAATGACTCCGATGTTTGACCATTATGCATTACTCTAGATTTTATATCCGTGTACATATCTTTAGATTTTATATCCGTGTACATATCTTTCATTTTCCCGGATATACTATTTAGCAGTAATTTATGCCACAAATAATTTCTATTGATCGTATCAAAACCCTTTTCAAAGTCTATAAATGCACAGAACATCTTACGTTTTTTCAGCCTGCAGAGTTCGGTAAGAATAGAAATGAGAAATATATTATCAACAGTAGAGTAGTCCTTCCTGAATCCACATTGGTTGTCATGTTGCAATCCAAATGTGTCAGAATATATGCTAAGTCGGTTACCAAGGACAGATGAGAATAATTTACTAAAACAACTTGTTATTGTTATGCCCCTATAATTTGACGGGTCATCATTGGTACCTTTGTTTTTGTAAATTGGTATTATATTACCAATACGCCAAGAGTCTGGTATTACACCACAATCAAAAATACAATTGAAAAAATCAGTAATAACTGGTAAAATAATTACTTCAGATGCTCCAAAAGAATTTTACTGATTTTCCTAGGTAGGACCGTAGCCAGTCGACATAAATTTCGACTCAGTATATCATATAAATTACGGAGATGTTTACGTCGACTGGACCATAGCCTATCAAAAGTTGATACCGTCGAACCGTAGCGTTTGATTTGAGCGAACCATAGCATACACGTGCTTCTTAAAATACACACTGAATTGTGATATATGTGCAACTGATCCGGTTATTGTGTGCCACCATAACGCTCGATAATAAAATTCGATGAATGAAAGTTTTCCGATCGTGAATTAGGTATTTTTCTATATTCGTGGTGACATTTACATTTAATTTCTTGGCACTCACAGCGAACCAGTCATCGACCGATTTGTGATATTAAAGCTGCTTTTTTTTATTACGCCACCATGTGGTGTTTCTAGTGTGGCTGTTTTTCATATGCAGTGGTAGTCTCCAATTCTGTGGTCGAGTGGGCGAAGTTTTTTTTTTGTACCTTACTCAAATCGTACCGATAGAATCACGTAGATGCTGAAATTGTAAAGTTAACGCCACCGGTGTATAATATGTTTTTGAAAATATGACTCAATCGTATCGATAGTCAGGACAGGCTGAAATTGTAATCTTAAAGTCACCGGTGTAATAATATGTTGTTGAAAATATAAATAATCTGATAGCCTGAAAATAATATATAACCCACTGGGAGCCCCCTGGTATATTGAGGTGAATTATGGGTAAGCCCCCTGGTGTAGTGAGGTGAATTATGGGTAATATTATGCCTGTTCTATTGTGATAACCGCCATCTTTTATCTTCTGGAATTATCGGCGTGTTTTATGAAAATGTCACCAAGATTTCTCCACTCGATTCTTTTAAAATGCACCCTAATCGGTCAAATTCTTTTGATAATTCTATCTAAATACATCTTAGCTACTATTCGGATCTGCATTCCCGGTCGAAAAAGTTTTAGTTTGACCAAAACGGTTATTGACAAAAGTTTGTTTATAAAATAGCGTACTCGATAAACCCGTAGTACGGCCGAACATGCTGTAAATTTGTTTCGAAAACAAATTCAATTTCTTCCATCTAAAACATAATTACGCGCTGGACTCTGTCATTTTAAGAATATATTAGTATTACACACAGACACACGAATTCTCAACTCAAAATTTTGAAAAATGACAGTTTTATCGACATAAATCGATTTTAATTGCAAATCCCATGTTAAATTTGATCATGGAAATAAATTCATTTCTTCCACCTAAAACATAATTATGTGCTGTATCCTATCATTTTATGAATATATACGTATCCCACTCAGACACACCAAGTCTCAGCTTAAAATGTTGAAAAATAAGAGATTTATCAATATAAATCGATTTGTATGACAGATCCCATGTTAAATAAATTTTAGGGCCCTTCAAATGTTTTCTGAGCTGTTCCATATTGGGCACCAGAGTCCATATTTGACCGGTTCTAGATGATAATTGTGCAACAGTACAGTCGCGTTACTTTATACGTCAACATTGGTCATTATCACTCGAGAGATAGAGATAATTTTCGACCCCCCCCCCCAATTTTATATCATTGCTGCTTTAGTACAGTCGCGATGCATTACATGGCAACATCGCTCCACTAATTTATGTCAGTTCATCGGTACGAACCCCTTTTTCTCCGAGTCCATATAACCAACCCAACATCTTATCCCGGCCTAAATTATTATTTTTATTTTCATCGGTATAGTTGTGTTACATACATATTTTTATCATTTGATTCTAATATGTATTGTACCACTATAGAAGTCCATAAATGACTATTCTGGCACTATCTAGAGCTGACTAAGATTCTGACACCCCCCTATTTTATAACCTTGTTGCAACAGTAGAGTTGAGATGCATAATATGTCAACATTGGTCGTTATCGCTCTACAAATTTATATCGGTTCAACCCTTAGTTCCCTGTAATGCCCACCCCTCCCTCAATTTATTTTTTCATTTGTATTATAGTCTCGTTACGTACACATTTTATCTCTTATAACTTTTGCATCAACGCGCCGAGTTCTGCTGCAGACAATACAAAACTGACAATATATTGAAATGTAAGCAGGCTTCAAACTCATATTATCCAAGAAAAACTCTGGCTACATCAGAAATTTGTGTATAAGGTGTACTCGCATTTGTTGCGTTAAAAACCAAAGGTCCCAAGTCAAGGTCCAAATCCCCAACAAACTGATGTGAGGTTTAACTCCATCTACATACAGTAATGTCCAAAGTAATTGATCACTTAACCACAGCAGAATTATGGGTAATTTTTCAAGATTTTAAATCCTGAAAAATTACCCATAATTCTGCTGTGGTTAATTGGTCAATTACTTTAGGCATTACTGTAGCCCATATAAGGATGTGAGGTCTAATGATAACTCCATCCACATACAGTAATGTCCAAAGTAATTGACCACTTAACCACAGCAGAATTATGGGTAATTTTTCCGGATTTTAAATCCTGAAAAATTACCCATAATTCTGCTGTGGTTAAGTGGTCAATTACTTTGGGCATTACTGTATCCCATATAAGGATGTGAGGTCTAATGATAACTCCATCTACATACAGTAATGTCCAAAGTAATTGACCACTTAACGACAGCAGAATTATGGCGTTCAATATGGTCTACCTAATTCTGCTCCAAAAACATGTATATTGAATATATTGATGTTTATTGGGGGGAAACCGATTATTTCAATGATATTTTCATTAACTGGGATCCAAAATCCGACCTACGGGAGCGCGCTTCGCGCGCGACTGTTTCTTAAGCATATGTGCATATTTAATAAGTCAACAATTGGAATCACAACATATAAGATTGGCGGGGGTCCCTTGCGCTTGCGCGATCTGTCCATCAGAACATATTTAGACATCTCAAGACACGTAAGACCCAATAACTTAATATACAGAATAGATACATCTATTGCCTGAGTGACTAATATTTATATTTGTTACAATGGGGTCAAATAGTTGCGAAGCCAGCACCACAATTCTTTCCCTCCATAGTAAATCTTAAAACAACTTCTAAAGAATTATTTATTTACCTTATATTTGGTATGGAGCGTCCTTGGTTTACTGGAGTTCAGATTTGTTAACATCGCGTCACCAAGTCAATTACTTGCGAAGCCACAGCCATAATTATTTCCCTCCATAGTAATTCTCAAAACAACTTCTTAAGAACAATTGACCAGGTCAGTCGCGCAATTATTGGAAGAGCCACGGTCAATCATTTTTTTTTAAACCAAATTTTACATTTAAATTATTCCTTTATTTAACCAAAAAAAAAAATTAAATGAAAAAATTTACTTTTACTACTTGCTAAATTTTATCTTTTAATTATTTCATTTAAATTTTAGACTAAAATTTAAAAATATACAGTCCCAGTATTTACAGTATACTAAGTCCATGTCTTTATAATCTGTTGAGTGACCCCACAGTCATTTACTTGCTTTGTTAGTAATAATTTGAAGGATTACTTGTTTAAACGCAATTGTTATCAAAATATTTTATGTATTTTTTATAATTTCTATTGATATGTAATACTATAATCTTGGTGGCGTTACCATTTCTGACTATGGTTTTCTTGTAATTAACTGTGCAGCTTGTCACACCAAATATTGTTTTAGAAGCAGTGATGGCTAATAACATATATAATGTAAAAAATACTAAGAGAACTGCTTTATATCCATAAATTCACAATGGTTGTGTCTTTTGTTGACCTCTTTTATCAGTTTGAAAACATGGCGCTTAACATTCTAGATTGTCTTGCTGTCGCGTTTCCAATATATTAGTCTGGTCGTTGAGACTCGATTTTGAGGTTGACCTAGAACAAATTGTTGACAAGTTGTTTTGGTGTCATTTTGTCGGGAAGAATCTGGGGAACGAATATATCCAAAATCCGCCTCGGGGGGGAAAAGTTTCTACTGCTCTTTGAAATAGGGTCGTATTTACGGCTGTGTGTGTCAATTTTGCTGTTCCTTATTAGTTCAGTCAATTTGATGGAAAGAAACGCCCAACCGTGAACAAATTGCTATGCAATATATGTTGGCGTGTTTGAATGTGACTATACCCATATAATAACATAACCATAATCTTCATGAATCCCAGGGTGGGAAAGTCGTCATTTTTGGGTCAAAATTTAGGAATATGAAAAAAAATGGTGAAAATTGTAATTTTCTGGTTGAGATTCGGATTTTAAGGTGAACCTATATTAAATTGGTAACAAGCTGTTTTTTGTGTCATTTTGTCGGGCAGAATCTGGGGAACAATATATCCAAAATTCGCTTTGGATGAAATTTTCTATATATCTATGAAATAGGGTCCTATTTATGGCTTTTTTGTGTCAATTTTGCAGTTCCTTATTTGTCCAGTCAAACTGATGGAAAGAAACGACAAACCGTGAACAAATTTGCTATGCAATGACATGTTTTTGAGTATGACTGTACTCATATAATAACATATTCAAAATCCCCATGAATTCCAGAATGGAAAGAAAACTCGTCATATTTGGGTAAAAAGACTGGAATATGTGAAAAATAAAATGGTGAAAATTGGAATTTTGTTAATAAACAAATGTGCCAACCATAAACGCTCAGTCGAATTCCCTGACTGCCAAATGTGACCAAATAATAACATATCAAAAATTTCCATGCGTTTCATGAAGGCACTGTCGTTAACTGTGGATGAAAATGAAGAAAATATGTAAGAAAATGGTGAAAATTATATTTTTTGTCCGAGAACCAGGTCGGCCAATTTTTGTCAGGGAACCAGGTTGGCCAGTATTAAACTTGATCCATTTATTTTGTTCGTAAGGATGTCTGTTCATACTATTTTGATGCTAGCATGTGGCCGTGTATGTACCAGGCAATATGGCGACCAATTCCTGGAGTGTACTACCAATCACTTCAATATCCTCTAAATTTATTAATGTTACATAAACCTGTAACAAAAACGCATTATTCCTGTTACCATAGCATATGCCTGCCACTTCGTGCATCACTTGACTCTAAAACTATAAAATGGCGAATCTTAATCCGTTATAATAAGTAATATCGCGAGGATTTGACAATTCGGTGTCTAAAACGTTTTCAAAATGACAGCGAAAATGGCAGTCGGAAGCGAACAATTGAAGTGTTGTTTTGTTTTTTTGTTTGTTTTTTTTAACTAAACCTTACGATATTGAATACATGTATATCAATATGTAGTCATATATCCCACCATACGAGTTTCCAAAGCCACCAACTAGTTTTATAATGCATAAAATGAGTGTCACAAACCACATAACGAGTGCGCTGAACCATATACAGAGTAACAAAAACACATCTAGTATACAAAAATACAACATGTGGGTATCCTAATCCATACGACGGGCGCCCCAAATCCAAATATTTTCCCAAACCATCGAATGGGTGTCCCAATCTACCAAACGAGTTTCACAAACCACCCAGACTGATGTAAACTGAGGTAGGTAGCGCATTTGGGAAAACGTGATATCGGACAAACATATCCCACAATGAATGTATATTATGGTCCCCATGTGTTCGCCAATAACTCTTCTATATACGATAAATGTATAATATCACGCCAATATTTTCCCACAGAGACAAAGAAATGTGGTGAAATAGTCAGAAAAATAGCATATGTTTACATTTCGGTGGCCATCTTGGCCGCCATATTGGATTCTGGTGTCACATTTTTGGCTAATTTGTAAGGGTTTTATATTAGCATAACGAATCGAGCGGAAAACAAGACCGCATGTGATATGATCTTTACTATAACGGCGATCAAAGAGACCTGGTGCATATACAAAAAAACTGGACGCCATGATGGACGCCATCTTGTCTGGAGTCTCTGCGGCCATTTTTGTTCTTGTTAACAACCGAACAAAATTAGAGGAGACATTAAGAAAGAAAATTAGTGGGGTGAAGTTGAGTCCTGTCGGGGGTGCAGAGGTCGACCAATATCTTCTGGACTATAAGTTTTGGATCTTCAGTCGCCATGAAGTAGTATTTGTTGTTTTGTCCCACTCATAAGAACACAATATGGAAGTTCCATAAATCTTGTCGAAGGTCCCACAAAATTGTCTGTCTGTCGACCATGGCATGGCATGGTGCGATAACTCAAACATTTTCCATCCGATCGGAACCAAATTTTGTATGTGAGTTTCTCAGCCCAAAATATGGGATTGTCCCTGATTGTCCAAGTTCTTTTTATATCCCTTTTTCGACTTAGAATTCACGCATGCTGTCGACGTCAATAATTCAATAACATGAATTTTGAGGTCGTTATGGTTTATTAACGGCCCGGAAGGAATGATTAACAGTCCCAGGGTCTATTAGCAGCACGAGACGAAGTCGAGGGCCGCTAACAGGCCCGAGGGCTGTTAATCATTCCAGAGGGCCGTTAATAAACCATAATGCCCGATATTATCATGGTATTACTATTATTACCACCCCAAATTTAAACATTTGAATCAATGCCAGTGGAAAAATGAAGTAGCATCTTCACATAGTTCCGGTTTTCCGCATTTTGTATCTGTCCAAACATTTTCTTGTTCAGGTGAATTTTATTTTGTCATGTACCGATTTTGCCTATTTTCGACTTCGTCGTTAAAACAAGCTACATCAAGCTGCTTCACTATAAATCATTTTGGGGTAATTATTTAACATAACTGATTAAAATTGGCATTTGTTTTGTATGTATGTAATTTTTTTTCATTTTCTGGATGTTTCCGAATTTTATCTTGGATTTCACATTTGATTCATCAGCAGACCCTGCACCTTGGCCATGTGACTCAGACTGTGAATGGTGGGGTCAGACTTCTCTTTCTGTTTTGTGCTATCGATGTCGTCAGTGACAAATCAACATCTCAAACATTTCATTCTACAACTATTTCCACAACTGCCTGTACATGGATGCTCTTCATACTAGTATGTGTGTCAACTTTAGAAAGTAATTTTCATTTCTTCTGTTTACTTTTTAACTTATATTAAATTTTTGTGTCGACAATAAACAATGAAGTAGGTGACATTAGTGACGATGTACAGGTAGCACAAATTTAATCGGTGTGATTAAAGTACATTGATGGGTATTAAAAACCAATGTGGAGACATTTTGCATCAACATCTCTTTCTTTTTTTCTTTGGCCATGATATCAATTAATAATGATAAGTGTGGTAAATAGGACAACCCAACCAGGGATAACCCGCCCGAACTGTCACAACAACATGCCTCAGTTGTCTAAAATCTTAACCTTAAATATTCTATGTTTTACTTGGTTACATGTAAATACCTTTAGGTGGATAAACAGAATACATGTAAATAACTGTGATTATAGGGAACTGTGCTGCAAATGACAACAAAGAATCATGAGATTAAAACAAGGCTGATGTTGTAGGTTGATGTGCTGTGACTTGCTGGACCAGATATTCAAATGTTTATTTTTAAATGGTGGGTTTCCTGGATGCAGGTTTGCAACTTCCAAGTCTCCCCTTCATTTGGGGACCAAATACTTTTTGTTCTTGATAGGGTACTTCGCAGCGACGTGGCTAGGTGCTCTCCATTGGGGGTGTCCACCTTTGGGAATTCCATTCGTACCCCCTTGTCCCCTGATAACATATTCTTAATGGCTCTTATCGTGTGGTCACTATAGCCAGATGGAGAAACAGAACCATGGTTCTATATACCCGGTATGACAAAGTTTACAGATCTCAACCCGAAAATTGCATAAATCCTAAACATCTAGAGGTCCAGCTCCAGAAAAATTCACAGAGCCACGGACAAGAGACCATGTCACACCGAGCGGACCATGGTTCGGCCCGGTGTGATAGAATTTGGAAATCTGAGCAAGAAAATCGCAAAATCCTACCATCTAGACTGGCCTCAAGCCTTCCTATAGTGTTGGAAATTTAAAACCTCATGCCCCCGTTATGTTGGACATTTTGCCACAGGGCAGCGACCAGTTATCCAAGTGTTGAAAATTTCCAACCTGACACATCCCCTAAGGTTGGAAAATTTCCAACTTATGGCCATTTCAGTCCAAAATTTTGACCAAAAAGTAGGTAAATATGCAAATGTTGGTCTAAAAACAACAAATTATCCCCTAAAAAAAGTTGGAAAAAACTATTGTTTGTGTGAAATTTCCAACTAATGTTGTATCAGGTATGAAATTTCCAACTGTTGAATTTTTTTACCAAAGTTGGGGGTGGGTGAGACACCTCCCAACCCCCCAACCCCGTCGCGACGTCCCTGGGACTACTACAAAGTAGTACCGGTACCTTTACTGAGAAAGTATGAAAAATGAGACAGGTTCCTAATAAAATATGATTTTTTTTGTTTCAAATTGATGAAATAACAAATCAAATACAACAATGAACATATTGTATTATAATATCATGTGTGTACAGTACATGTCTATAGCATATCACAACATACAGCTGATACCGATGTTCAAAAGACAGACCAACTTGTCACAAAATGCAATGTATATTATGCAAATGGCATTTTCATCCAAACAATATCAATTTCAGAACATTTGCTGCTTTCTGCAGATTTGTGTTATTTCTCGCTCGGAGTCCCTCCCCCACATGTTTGTACGTTTATTAAGTAGCACCGTACAATACAATTTATATATCAGGCTTGATACTACCTAGATAAACGTTTGGGCTGGTTGATTCAACTTAGGATAATCTGGTTAGTTGGCAATGAATCATGTACATGCAGTTTAGTTTCCAGATGATACATGCTTTGCTGTTTCTGGATAACATTTGTTTAGTGATCAGTTTAAAGTCTCTCTTTCCCCAGCTCGGTGACAAGTATCACACAATGTGTTGTCTTGAACATGTCCTTGAATGGAATTAAACATTTTGGCTGAACAAAATTTTGACGTCAATTTTCCGAAAATTCAGAAAAAAATAGCGTCACATGATTTTCATTTTTTTTCTAAATTTGGTTATGATAGAGGGTAAATATACTACCACATTATACCAAAATTTCCCAGATTTTGCAAAATTTTGAAAAAGGTGTGAAGATGCTAATTGAAGTAATTTAAGAGAGATATATTTCCAAGAACATTTTAATTTAATATAATTTGAACACAAACTGAATTAAACTTTAACATTACATGTACGTTAACAATCATTTGTAGTGTGAATTGTGCTGTGGTGAAATGTGGCCCCAGCCATGACACTTAGAGTAAATGGATGTTCATTCAGACTTCTCAGCTGACAAGGAGTCTCTAAAATAGGAGAGATGTGTATGTGTGGGGAAAATAGCACGACAATTCAAAATCATGCATGAACATTTAATGATGTATTCAGGATTCCAGACAGTCTCTTTGGAAAGCCGACGAAACTAATATCGGATGTACGTCTCTAGATGTGTCATTATATTTCATTTCAACGACGTCGCGACATTCCCAAGATGACGTAATAAACTGTTTTCAAATATGGAGTGAATTCCTGGCGTAGTAAATGTTTGTGAGAATCGTAGTATTTAGAAATAGTTATAAATACAACAAGATGTGAAAGAATAATCAGTCATGAATATTGTTGACTGATTAAAACTCAAAGATGATGTATCCTATATTGCGATGAGTAAAATGAATTATGGATATATCGCTTGTATTCATTTTCCAAAAATAGGTGAGTTTGACACTGCGTGGGAAAATTGTCAACACGTCATTGACCTCAGATCTGTGAAGTGATCTGTTATGCCATCAACCAATCAAATCGCGCATAGACTGTGCCACTCCCCAATGAAATGGGGGGAATGCCTTCAATACAGAAACTATTTTTAATAGAGACGTCTAGAGACGTACATCCGATAGGAGTTTCGTCGGCTTTTCAAAGACTGGATTCCAGATCTCCAGTTGCAATATGGAAAATCAATTCAACGCGATTTCGCCGAATTTTTGTTTGTTGAAAACCTACATGCATTAATAAGACTTTTGATCAATATATGTATACCATGAAGATGGTGTCATTTTGTTATTGAAAAACATAAAACAATAATTGTGTTATTTTGACCTTGTGTATCGGAATTAGGTACCTGTACACAACATTCAATGGCAAATTAAGATATATCTTAACTTGCAGTGAATTTTCTGTACATACACTTCACTTAGTGTCTTTCGTTTGCCACAGCTTTTTCCAAACGTATTATTGTATAAACTTGAAACTTAAGAAATAAAATAGATTACATACAAATTGGATTGGATCCCTTAATACATTTTTGAATGTGAATCACATAATTTTAATAAAGATTCAAATACATATTTATGAACACACTGACTCAGTTTAAAACAACTGTAATTAGCATAGATTGGTGCAATCCATGGTATTCAGACAATACATGTAAAATACAAATATTTAGGACGTTCAGACAATGCACCCATACATATAGGCTACAAATATATAGGGCATTCAGACAATGCACCCATACATGTAAACTACAAATATTTAGGACGTTCAGACAATGCACCCATACATATAGGCTACAAATATATAGGGCATTCAGACAATGCACCCATACATGTAAACTACAAATATTTAGGACGTTCAGACAATGCACCCATACATATAGGCTACAAATATATAGGGCATTCAGACAATGCACCCATACATGTAAACTACACATATTTAGGACGTTCAGACAATGCACCCATACATATAGGCTACAAATATATAGGGCATTCAGACAATGCACCCATACATGTAAACTACACATATTTAGGACGTTCAGACAATGCACCCATACATATAGGCTACAAATATATAGGGCATTCAGACAACACACTAATACATGTAGGCTACAATATTTAGGGCATTAATTTCTAGTATCATTATGTCCTTGGTAAAATGGCACAGTTGCAGGACGACCGTAGTTTAATGTAAACCCACTCGTGTCTTCCGGCGTTTGTTATCAGACGTGCTAATTGATAGCGGTACCGCGTTTGACACTTTGATTTGAAGTATGTGGTGTCTATACCTGAACACGTCAACATTCCCGGGTCTTCTTCTTCGTGGGAACAATAACTCTCGTAGAAATATTGTGGCGTTCTTTTATGGCCCACGTGTGTGAATTTTGCGACTCGCCTTTGCTTACCGTTTATGTCTTCCACTGTGACTTTTTTGAACCAACCACTTGTGCTTTTACAAGCGGGGAGACTCTCAACGATATTGAAGGAATTGAAGTCAGATTTCTTATGACTGTCCATTGTTTTACGTGAATGTTTTAAGTTTCTATAGTTATCTGCATGTGCCTCATCCGTTATTCCTGACGCGGCGTCCATTCCCACATTTAAGGTTGAGGCTTCAATACCACGTGACATCGCGCCAAACACAAACAGCAGAATAGATACCACTACCATTCCTGGAACATGAACGAAATATGATATATAAGGTATTTGGATAAAAATAGTTAAACACCGATTGTCCTTTGGTGAAAAGGGCAGATGGGAGTATAATTATTCCTAAAAATATAGATTCGATTTGTACGGGTACGCGTACGGATAGCTACCCGTGCCGGTACACGTTTTGTAATCGCAAACTGTTTTACCGGTAGAATTCATCACATCGACCTGGTAATGTATGGTGAGCCAACTGCAACAAAAAAGATATTATGATATAGATAGATTGTTATTCGCATTATTGGCCGATGGGTTGTTGGAATTTTGTATTTAGATTAGATGAGCTCCAGGATAATCAGTTGCTTTCATCAAGGACGAGGTGGCAGTTGGAAAACGATGTTGCTTTTCTTTCACTCATATTGGTAACATTTTCAACATTTGGATTCTACAAGTCATAGACCGATCGAGTGTTGACAATAAATCGGTTGGAATTTTTAAACTTAGAAAATAGATTATGATAGCTCAAATATACAATTACGTTATATATAGTTAAAATTTCCAACCAATATGCGGTGTAAAATGTATTGTTTTAGACCAAGGGTCTAATATTGTCCTACGTGTACTTTCAGTTCGATACAAGACCGCATTTGTCCCTTATTTTAGTTGGGGAATATTTAGTCATATTAAAGATGCATAATCTAAATTAACGCTCCCAAGTTACTATTTCTTTGGCTTCGGGGGTAAAACAGATATTTGATTCGAGTCGAGGAACCCACCATCAAAGCTCAGAGTGATCATATATCGATTTTTGAAGTTTGTTATTTCTTGAAATGTGTAATTATTTGTGGCCCAGAAAAGAGTCATCAAACCGACGGTCTCGGACAAAATGGCGGATGAAGATGCTTAACTCTAAAATCAAGTGGTAATGCGGCCAAAATTGTATACTATAGTTGACAGCAGTTAGCATTATTCTGTTATAATTAATCGATTATGATAACAAAAGCGTATTTTGAAGAAATGCTGTTGTTGTAACTTTATGATATGGGGACCGTCTGAACGGTTTGAGTAGCTTTAAGTAAACCTTGGTTTGGAATCTTTCAACAGATCGAAGGGTCGGCCCGTCGGGGCAAGGGAATATTGTTCCCAAGAATTGGGATTGTTGTCGGTATCTAAACCCGGAGGTTGGTTGAAATGTTAAACTTGGTAACAAAAAATGTGTCAAAATGTAGTCAGTTTATTATACGGACTGAATAAAGAGCGTTTGCTTCACCTCTGTGCGAAACACAGAAAACAGCTGAAACTCGCTCTGCTTAGATATTGTAGATTATGCATAGTTATTTCGTGTCTTTGGCGAACTACTTTATCCCCACTACAATATACAGCAGTATTGTGGTTCAAATGCGCCATGTCCGGTCAGATAGTAAATATATATTAAAATGAGAATTCAGTCCCCACCTACATACGATAAAGTAACTAAACGGTAATTTATTTCAAATGTGCAATACATAGATAACTCCACGATATATTGATGCCCTTGTACAATGGGTTGAGACAGGGACGTGACGACAGGGGTGTCTCAACCCCCCCCCCCAACTTTGGTCAAATGTTCAACATTTGTAAATTTGATATACCTGACACAACATTTGTTGGAAATTTCACACAAACTATAGGTTGAAATTGTTCTCGTAGTTTGATTTTCCAAAACAATTTATTAGTGGAGAATTTGCATATTTTTTGTCACACAATTTGGACTGAAATGGCTTTCAGAAACTGTTGGAAATTTTTCAACCTTTGGGGGGGGGGTGTCAGGTCTCAAAATTTCCAACAATTGGAAAGCTTGATGCCAGCCAAGGGGTGCAAATGGAATTACGCGCAAACTTGTGAATTTGATATGGTTCGAGGGGTGTAGTTAGCAATTCGAAGGTGGACACACTTCCTAACGCGGAGACCATCTATAGCCATGTTCCTGCAATGTGCCAAGACTGCGTCTATATCACCATCTACTCACTCTATTAATCACAACCTGTAATTAATGCAGTGAACAAAGTTGTTAGTGAGAAGATCGGCCTTCCGTATTTATCTAAGTGCTAGAAGCCGCCTCGAGAATTTGAACACAAATCCTGGGTTAAAATTACAACTTTATCAATGATATTTGCCCATGAAATGAGAAAATAACTCAAACATTCTTCTAATCATTGCATATTTTAGTGTTTTTTTGTGACCATTAAAGGCACGTGAGGCCTTAGTTGTCGAAAATATTCATATTTGTTCCAATCACCGTAAACAAAAAAACATTAAAACGCATACAGTTTCGTTCATATAATACCATGACCATCGCGTAAACAGCATATTATCATAAAGATTTACTATATTTTACCTAAGCAAGAGCCTGATTGTGTTACAGAAGACAACACAATGCTGCTGGCTAATCACACACAAATGGCATAAACGCTCTTTATTCGTTCCATATCAGGAATTCATCCACAAAGAACGCTCTTTATGTTTACCATCATAATATAAACAAACACCAGAAAAGTTACTTTTTAGGCTTCTGTTTACATAACAATGGTCGAAAATATGACAATAACATACTGTTTATGCGATATATCTTATTTGTATACGGACAAAGTCTGTCTACATTTTGTTGTTCTTTCTGTTTGTGGCGGTTTTTGACGGGTGGAAATATTTTCACAGGATACCCACCGCCAAGGCCAACCGTACCTTTAAATGTGTTTGCAGAACAATTTTTTTTTATCGTATAAGGACCAAAACAATATAAAACAACATCAATATTATTCAACCACGTGCGCAATAATCTGGCAGACATAAACACTCAATATCTGGGACTAATATGCAGAGGTGTTTGAAGTTAGTAAGGCGTTCGGCGTTAGACATTCGTTTGACATTCGTGTGAAGTTGGTTAGGCGTTTGGCTTTCGACGTTCGACTTAGAACATTTCAATTTCATTAAAATATACCCATTTCGGGTTTTGGCGGGAGATGTGCTCCATTGGTTCCATTCGTGCTCCCCCGCTCGAATTTTCTGAAGTTTCCTCGGTTTCCCCATTTTCCAGACCATCGCTGGACTTTTTTGCGCGAAAGGTGTTCTTTTTACGCAATTCGTACTCCCCAAATCGAATTTGGTGCCAGTTTCCTCTGTTTCCCCAATTTTCCAGACCATCACTGGACAAATTTGGTGTGGAGATGTGTCCCGACCACGAGTCACCGTGATCAAATGCATGGGTCGCAGACTACAACCCATTTCAAAATATTAAGTAAAATCTAATGTCAAAATAGCAGTTTGACGTTCGGCGTTCGAAAATAAAAATAAATTGTCAGTTTTGTTCGCGTCAAAGGTCTTATATTGACCCAATTCGTGCTACGCCACACTAATTTGGTCAAAATTCCATCGCTTTCCCCCAACTTCCAGACCCCCGTCGGACTTGGAAAATTTTCTTTGATTATTGTATACTAGTCTGGTCGTTGAAGCATTGGACCTAGAACAAATTGTTTACAAGCTGTTTTTGGTGTCATTTTGTCGGGCAGAACCCGGGGAACAACATATCCAAAATCCGCTGAAATCCGCTCTGGGGAAAATTTTCTAGAGCATTTTGAAAAAAAGGTCATATTTGTGTTTTTTATGTATGATTTTCCGTTTCTTATGAAATATACACATGAATGTCATTTAAATTAAAGTTATACAGATGGCAGGAATATGCAACATAAACAAATTATTATTGTTGCCATGACAGACGTATGTTATTTCGTGTACAATTTGATTGTAAAAATTCAAAATGGCGGACAAAATGGCGACCGAAATTGGTAAAATTGGACAATTTTCACTAAATTTCACCAGATCGTTTCCATTTATAAGAAATTTGGTTTAAATGTCCATTTGTGCCAACATACACCATTTTAAATCAATGTCTGATAATTGTGAGCCATATCACGAGGATTGGGAATTTGGGCCCTTCAAATTCGAAAAAGATTGTACTAAATTTCGAAGAAAAATCAAATATTATTTTAATGCCCAGAATAACCGCAAATCGAACACACCAGTGTACTTAATACCCATAAGACATCAGATATGAACCACTAGTGTCCATTTTAGCAGAAACTAGGCAATCACTTTCAAAAATAGGGACACTATGGCTACTGAAAGTAGTATAATTTGGAATTTTGTTAAAGTTCACTAGATTGTTTCCATTTAGACGAAAACTATGTATTGGCTAGCACAACAGTAAATTTTGTCGGACCCTAATCCGATAATAATGAGCTGTATGTCGAGAATTTGTCCCTAAAGTGTCCCATAATGGCGGCGAATATTGCAATCGAAAGTCAAAAATATATATTTCGTCATTGATTTTTAACTAAATTTTCTCATATCCCGTATCGAATATAATTTGATTAGTGTCCATATCAACCAAACTAGTATCGAAATACATCAAATGAGTGTCAAGAACAACTTAACGCGTGTCCCAAACCATCCAAGGAGTGTAAAACCACTCAACCGCCTTCTTAATAATATACCAAATTAATCAGTGAGTGCACCAGTCCATAGAAGGGGCATTCCAAATCAGCCAACGAGTGTCCCAAACCACATAATATGTAACACAGTCCACCCAAATAGTGCCAAAAACCATCCAATTAGTGCCTAAACGAGTCCAATGTGTGTTCCATCCCATCCAGCGATTGCCATATGTCACCCATCGAGTGTCCGAATTCATGTATGGGGTGTCTCAAATCATCAAGTGTGTACCACAAACCATCCAATGTGTGTCTCAAACCAACAGATGAGTGTCCATAATCACCCAATGAGTGTCCCAAGCCACACGGTGATTATCAAAACCAGCAGGAGTGTATAAAACGTCCAACTAGTGTCTCAGACCACCCACTGAATACCCCAGTCATTTAATAGGTGTCCCAAACTAGTGCACAAAACCATCCTTCAAATATATCAAACTATGTTTTGGTAAACTCATTGGATGGTTTGACAAACTCACTTGATCGTGTGAAATACTCGATGGAGGGTTTTGTACACTATTGTAGATGTATTGATATGACAGTTGGTTGTTGGTTCGCAACACCAGTCATGTGCAGTTGGTGGATAGGGAACTTGTTGGATGGTTTATGAAGCTAGTTTTATGGTTTGGGTCACCCGCTGGGTAATTTGTGACTTCAGTTGGATGATTTTGGGACACCAATTGGGTGGAGTGTTCACATTGAGTGGTTTGGGACACTCGCTATAGATTTTAGATACTGGTTATGTGCATTGAGACACTGCGTGGCCGATTGGGTCACTGGTTGGGTCGTTTGGGACACTACAGTTGAGTGGATTGAGACGACAGTTGTATGTTGTATGACATATGGCATGGGCTACATATTGGACGTCTGTCTATCGTGTGGTTTCGAACACCAGATGGATGGTTTGGTGACCGGTACACCCATTGCGTGGTTTGGGGCACTGATTGAGTGGTTTGACACACTCAATTGGTGCTCATTGTGTGTTTTACTCATCTGATGGTTATGGACACTCATTGGATATTTCTGGAACCTACTGGATGGCTTGGGACAAACCTATTATGTTGTTTCGAACATAGGTTGCAACGTATGGAGCACTACTGGTGTGGTTTGGGAACATTCGTTGTTTGGTTTGGGTCCTTAATCAGGTCGATTGAGACACTCATTTTGTGGCTTGTGACACTCATTTTGGGTGAGTTGGAATACCAAATGCATGGTTTGGGGACTATATGTGTGAGTAATGACACCAGTTGAGTATCGTTTGGGGAGCTACCTACCTCAGTCTACATCAGTCTGGTGGTTTGCGAAACTCGTTTGGTAGATTGGGACACCCTGTCGATGGTTTGGAGCAATGTTTGGATTTGGGGCGCCCGTCGTATGGATTTGGGACCCATTTGGATACTCACATGTTGGTTTTTTTGGATACCAGATGGTTTTTGTAACTCTGTATATGGTTTGACGGACTCGTTGTGTCGTTTGGGACAATCATTTGATGTATTATGAAACTATTGGTGGCTTTGCAAACTCGTATGGTGGCATATATGACTACATATGGCTATACGTTTATTCGATATCGTAAGAAAAAAATACTCTTCAATTGTTCACTTCTGACTGCCATTTTCGCTGTCATTTTGAAGACTGCTTAGACATCGAATTGCCCAATCCTCGGGATATGACTTACTATAACGGATTAGGATTCGCCATTTTATAGTATTAGGGTCAAATTATGCAGGAAATGACAGGCATAATTATGCTATGGCAACAGGAATAATGCGTGTTTTTTTTGCAGGTTTCTGTCACATTAATACATTTAGAGGACAATGTAGTGAATGGTAGTACACTCCAGGAAATTGCCGCCATATTGCCCCGTAATATTCACGGCCACATGTTAGCGACAAATTAGTTGGAGCAGACATCATTACGAAAAAATGGGTCCCCAGTCTGGAGAAGCATTTTGGCAGACCTGGTTCCCAGACAAATATTCCAATTTTCACCATTTTCTTACATATTTTCTTCATTTGTATCTAAATTAACGACTTTCCCTTCATTAGACGCATGGATATTTTGGATATATTATTATATGGTCACATTTGGCAGTCAGGGAACTCGACTGAGCGTTTATGGTCGGCAGATTTGTTTATTAAAAAAATTCCAATTTTCACCATTTTTGTTTACATATTCCAGTATTTTGACTCAAAAATTACGACTTCTGGTTCATGGGGATTTTGGATATGTTATTATATGAGTATATTCACACTCAAAAAGACCGAAAAAATTTTCACGGTTGGGCGTTTCCTTCCTTCCGTTTGACTGGACTAATAAGGAACTGCAAACTTGACACAAAAAAGACACAAATAGGACCCTATTTCAAAGACATGTGGAAAATTTCCCCCAAAGCGAATTTTGGATATATTGTTCCCCATATTCTGCCCAACAAAATAACACCAACAGCTTGTTACCAATTTAATATAGGTTCACCTTAAAATCTGAGTCTCAACCAGAAAATTACAGTTTTCACCATTTTTGTTTACATATTCCTGACTTTTCACCCAAAAATGACGATTTTCCCACTCTGGTATTCACGGGGATTTTGGTTATGTTATCATATGGATATAGTCACATTCAAACACACCAAACGACATTGCATAGTAATGTGTTCACGGTTAGGTTTTTCTTTCCATCAGATTGACTAGACTAATAAGGAACAGCAAAATTTACACAAAAAGCCATAAATAGGACCCCATTTCAACGAGCTGTAGAAATTGTTTCCCAACGCGTATTTTAGCGGATTTTGGATATATTGTTCCCCAGATTCTGCCCGATAAAATAACATCAACAACATCTTGTTTCCAATTTAATATAGGTACACCATAAAATCTGAGTCTCAACCATAAAATTACAATTTTCACCATTTTTGTTTACATATACCTTTTCACCCAAAAATGACGATTTTCCCACCCTGGGGTTTACGGGGATTTTGGTTATGTTATCATATGGATATAGTCACTTTCAACACACCAAAAGACATTGCATAGTAATTTGTTCACGGTTGGGTTTTTCTTTCCATCAGATTGACTAGACTAATAAGGATCAGCAAAATTTACACAAAAACCCATAAATAGGACCCCATTTCAACGAGCTGTGGAAAATTTTCCCCAAAGCGGATTTTGGATACATTCTTCCCCAGATTCTGCCCGACAAAATGACTCCAAAAACAGCTTGTAAACAATTTGTTCTAGGTTCACCTCAAAATCGAGTCTCAACGACCAGACTATACAGGCCGCGCTTATTGACCGTTCGACACCAAATTTGCTGAGGGCTTGTCTCCCCACTAGTAATGGTCATAATCAAATGCACGGATCACATGTAGTCTGTTACCGATTTCGAAATTTTAAAGAAAAATAGAATATGTTCGTGTGAAGTTGGTTAGGCGATCGGTGTGAGACATTCAGTTGACATTCGACTAAGAACAGTTCGACTGAAAAATCGGTTTTGGGTTTTTCGCGTGAAAGGTCTTGTTTTGACCCAACTCGTGCTCCGCCACACGAATCTGGTCAAAATTCCGTCGTGTTATCCAATTTCCAGACCCCTGCTGGACTTCGAAAATTTCGCTTTGATGATTTGTGTGATAAAATAGTATAGGGCGCTATATATATATATATACAAGACGTGTTTATGTATCGGCCGATTGGCTCCAAATTTATTGTGGACATATCCTGACAAGGAGTCACCATGACCAAATACATGGGTCGCGCAGACAACAACCCATTCCAAAATATTAAGAAAAATCGAATGTCGTCAAACTGCAGTTTGACGTTCGGTGTTAGACTTTTCGACCCAAAAATAAATTTTCAGTTTTTGACGTGAAAGGTCTTATTTTGACCATATTCGTGCTCCGCCACGCGAATCTGGTCAAAATTCCATCGTTTTGCCCAATTTCCAGAAAAATTTCGCTTTGATGATTTTATATAGGCCGCTAACTAGTATACATAGAGGGCACAGGTCATGCTTATTGACCGATCGACCCCAAATTTGGTGAAGGAGTGTCTCCCCACTAGTAATGATCATAATTATCCAAATGAACGGATCGCAGACTGTTATCAATTTCAAAATTTTATTCTATAGGGGCCTATATAAAATCCAATTCAAGCGGAGGTCTGGAAATTGGGGGAAACGATGGAATTTTGACCAGATTGGAAAGCAGTTTGACGTTCGGCGTTCGACTTTTCGACCCAAAAATAAATTTTCAGTTTTTCACGTGAAAGGTCTTATTTTGACCCAATTCGTGCTCCGCCACGCGAATCTGGTCAAAATTCCATCCTTTTGCCTAATTTCCAGACCCCCACTGAAAAATTTCGCTTTGGTGATATTATATAGGCCGCTAGTATATAGAGGGCACATGCCATGCTTATTGACCGATCGACCACAAATTTGGTGAAGGAGTGTCTCCCCACTAGTAATGGTCATAATTATCCAAATGGGTCAATATAAGACCTTTCACGCGAAACACTCAAAATCGATTTTTGGGTATAGAAAGTCCAGGGATGGTCTGGAAAATGGGGAAACAGAGGAAATTTAAGAAAATTCGAGCGGGGAGCGCGAATTGAAGGAATGGAGCAGCTCTCCCGCCAAAATCCGAAATTGGATTTTTAATGAAATTCTCTAAGTCGAATGTCGAACGCCGAACACCTAACTATAGTCTGGTCGTTGAGACTCGACTTTGAAGTGAACCTAGAACAAATTGGTGACAAGCTCTTTTTGGTGTCATTTTGTCGGGCAGAATCTGGGGAAAAATATATCAAAAATCCGATGAAATCCGCTTTGGGGACAATTTTCTACAATTCTTTGAATTAGGGTCGTATAGTTATTGGTTTTGTTTCAATTTTGCTGTTCCTTATTAGTACAGTCAATCTGATGAAAAGAAACCCCCAACCGTGAACAAATTGTAATCCAATGCTGTTTGGTGTGTTTGAATGTGACTATACTCATGTACTAACAAAGCTAAAATCCCCACGAATCATTTCTGGGTCAAAATTCAGGAATATGTAAACAAAAATATGGTGAAAATTGTAATTGTCTAGTTGACTGGAGACTCGGATTTTAAGATGAACCTATATTAAATTGGATTCTGTCCGACAAAATGACACAAAAACAGCTTGTCAACAATTTGTTCAATTAGGTCTAATGCTTCAACGACCAGACTAAACTAACTTCACACGTGTAAGACGTGCACACCTATAATGCAGTGCGTTTTTACAAATATTTTAGGTCAAACTCTCAAATGACCGCCTCAAATCTTCTTCAACAAAGTTGTTTCATTCAATTGGTAGGTTTTCCCGATCTTTATAACATAATTGATACAGTCGTAACCAACACACCGCAGGACCATTATGTAAGTATCACTGAACCTACATAGCGATTATATAGTGACAATAAAAAAAAAATGACATCTAAATCTATGTCGAATACTCACTGTCAACTTAGCTTCTATGTCTTGAACGTGAATTCAGGTTAATCGAACTACTCGGAATTGTCACGGTGAAACTTTCTATCTGCACATTAACAAGTCGTGTGTGTCTATATATTTGAAAAAATGTGTTAATATAGCAGAGTGGACCAATAGGAATCAGGGAGCTAAATGTGTTCTAGAGTAGGGGAGCGAGTACACCGTGGAACCCTAAAGGTGAAGGTAACTGAAGAATGACCTTCACCTGATACATGCGACACGTTGTTAAAGGATGACATCGCGTTTATTTGATTTGTACATAATATCTAAATAATTTAAACTGGTGAATGAATGGGGGAATGGATTTTTGTGAGCGGGAAATTTATTTAACTAGCTGCTGTAGTTCGGGATTTTTCCAGATCAAATTTGGCTGTGTGATAGCCCCGTCGTACACTTGGGGATTTATTTTTTAAAGTAAACACATGACCTATGATTTTTCTTGCATTTTCGTGATCAACTGGTGTCAATCTAGCTGGGTAAACATCACTGGTATGGCCTGCAGGCTTCAATTCAGTGAATTTGGCGGAAACGTTAACACTGTCGCCTATGGGAAACCATTTAGTTCAGTGATTCCAATAGACACAAATGAAAACCGGAAGTAGGTGGTCTATCTATTTATAGCACCCGCTCCCATGCACGAGGCTTGCCGCGGAAGCGAAGCGACCTAGGGTATATATGACATATATACGTATGCGGATATGAGATATACTAATATACTTTTTCAGCCCATTTTGAAAATAGATTGAACTTACCTGAAATAGAATAATTTATTCATAACTCAAACGTCAGCCGAGTCCAAAAAACCTATTGTTGGCGACGGCGGCTATTTTGTATTGATTAATACCACCTCGAAATGTGTAATTGGGCAAAATGCTACAGGGCAAGAATAAAAAACTTTGTTCCGGTAAATGTTAGCTATACTTCATCATACGTAGTAACATCGTGCTCCTAAAGCCAAAGATATTTAATTTTGTTTTTTATGTAAATTAAACCAAAGCCCTAGTTAACAAAATCTGAAATTGCATGAAAAAGTTTTGTTTACATATTTTATAAAATTATTAAAAATATTTGCCCCGAAAGAGGATTCTTGTGGCCTTACTGGCCGTTTAGATTTGATCTTCCATTTTCTAACGGTATTTCCGTCCAAAAGATTGAAGAAATATTCTCAAAGTTCAAGGCTGACAAACGAAAACTATAAGTTCCGATTGAAAGATCGCAGAGTCATTTTAAGATTGGTTCTTGGTAAACCAGTAAAGGCGTCATGACATCGACGTACATCATGACGTCACAACCTACATTGGTGCGCAAAATTCCAGACAGGCTGAGACTCGTACGTATTACACGGGCAGGCTAAACATCCACATTTACGTTATATGTGATTATTTACATACATTGTATATATTATTTTCTTGTGTCTCGTTAGGGGTTATCATCAAATCCTACTAAAGATAAAAATTCATCCGATAATCCATGAACAGTAACAAGCGGGCGCAAATTACGTTTACGTATCATCATATTACCACACGCATTGACGTGAGTCACATGTATTCAACGGAATCCCAGCCATTGAATACATATTAACGACCCCGCTCGGCGCGATTGCGCGCCCGAGCTCGGTCGTGTATAGGTAACATGCGGGCGTACGTAGGCTACTTGTGACATCACACATAAATTACAGTATACGGTGAAGGAGAAAATTCTAGCGAACCAACATTTTCGCGAAAACAATCACGTGACTTCCGGTAGTTGTTTCACAAAATCGCGGAATTGGCAATGAAACGAATTTGCTACTTCACAACTTCCGATATTTGACAATGGACCACTGAAGAATTTATTTATTTATTTATAAAACAGTAAGTTGTTATGAATATGTCTTTCATAGGTTCATATTAGATCAATTTCATTTGTTAGCTAAATGAAGGCAGTTACAGCGTCATGACGTCAAAACGTCATTTGTCTCTGTGGGCCAGAATCCAGACATGATTGAACGTGTCATGTCGTCTTCGCGTTCAACTCACCTCACTATAGACTATACATATATCGAATGATGTATTGATTGAGAGCTTAACGTCGTTTTCGTCGCTAGGTTATATATCACGACCATACTGGACATGTAAAAGCAGACACATAAGTATGAGTATTATATTTCAAGAAAGGACTATGCGCAACAAAAACTATCGCCTCGAAATTAGGTCATAATTTAAATTTACTCTAGCATATCGGAAGGTTTAAACGAATACATTTATGCATATCAGTGTCATAAAACAGTACATATATAATGCAGCATGATTAAATGTCCCTAACATAACTAAATGTTAGCTTTCGTCTATATTTTCCGGTCACTTTAGACGCTTTCATCGCTGAAAATTAGCAAAATATACGAATATACTGTGTATTGTACACTTTTCTCAGAATGGTTAAAGTGAATTCTGAACTATAATAGTTTAAAAGACTTTGCCATTTGATTTTCACAGGTCCGATTTCTGTATATGGATGAATATTGAATCGTGACTTACATTTTGTTTAGTGCCAACTAATCACCCCAATGTTCCATAAATCCGCGACCTCGTCTCATCTATATACTGTAACTACGTATTCATGTGTAACTATGTAAATATGCTCAAAAATAAAATGTCGACCGGCAAAGATAAATACAACAATAACATTGTGTGTTCTGAGATGTGTGTATGTTATATCAACTCGTTAGAGTTATGATTTTTTTCATCAAAGGCCGATATCTAAACCATATAGGCTATATTAAGTCATATATAATTATCGAAGTCTACTCGCATCCAAAACGATCTACACGATTAATCAAGCATTCGCTGACATGCGTATATGCCTAATATATATGCATATAATATCACGACTATTTGCACGATCCTTCGCATTGTCCGTCTTCTTACTATTATGCCGGGGTCGTTCCATATGCCTTGCATATTATCATATTAGTGTATACCTCTAGTGGAATACAAGCCAGAACTATTCTTCTTGACGTTGTCGCCAAGAAATATGACGAACATTACGTCGATCATCCGCTTCCGGTGACCCCCCCATAATTACTGGTTCTTTGTCAGACTTAAATCACAATAAAGGTAGCTATATATATAGTTACAATGAAGGTGACATTCATGGATTGAACTTATCTGACTGAACGGTGTAGAATAAATAATGCCGAATTGTACGGATTCGTGATAAATATCTTCAAATAATTTTAATGACTATATAATTTATCATTCCGCATGTGAAATGTATAGTCTGTTGATTATATGGGAAACATAACTCAACTGCCTACATGTTCCTATCATCACAATATTTAATTCCATACCTGTTATCCATACTATAGTATAATTATATAATTTAAATTTGGTCTCAAACAACATATTCAAATATTCTCAGACTGCATATAGATAGACCACCTACAGGGAGCTAAAATGTGTTCTAAATAATATATGCATGTATATATAAGTCTTACATATGTCTATGTAAGGTTAATAGGGGGACATGTCTCTTGCCATCACACAATAAAATACATATAGCTAGACATGCCATGTTCACATGTAATTGTTTATTAATTGTTTATTGTTTTATTACTATTTGTATCGTTAGCATACTGCCTTTATTGGTGTTTATGCAAATAAATCGTATCGTATCGTATCGTATGTCTATGTAAGGTTAATAGGGGGACATGTATATAAGTCTTACATATGTCTATGTAAGGTTAATAGGGGGACATGTCTCTATTTCGTAGGTTCGCTATTCCGAAGGTTCACTATTCCGAAGGTTCTCTATTACAAAGTATTCCGAAGCTTCGCCATTCCGAAGGTTCTCTGTTCCGAAGGTTCGCTATTCCGAAGGTTTTTGTTATTTTAAAGGTTAATTCTATATTCTAAAGTATTGAAGACTGTTTTTATGAAGGAAATAACTTAAAACATTAATACAATAAATGGGATTTTGTTCTTGTTTTCGCGGGTTTCCTTGAGATTTAATGTCATTACCTATTATATGAAGTTATTTCTCAATACATATTCACGCCACGCAGCGCACACAATTGCTATGTTTCCATACGATTTAATGTCATTGCGTATGACGTTACATCTCAATTATCTTAGAGGCAAGAACACGCCAGCTAAAGGCAGGTTATAACAGTGGGGCTATAATGTAGTGTTCGGTGTTCGACGGATTTCGGTATTCGAATATTCGGTTCGAATAACGAGCGAATATTCGAATAGTATTCGAATATTTAGATAAATTATAAAATTATATAGATAACATATTTTGGAACCAATTTATTATTTAATGAAATAACATATTTATCCATGCACATGCTATACGCAAAAGAGAGAGAGAGAAAAAAGTCTTTTGGCTTAATAGCAAGAGTTTATCTATTTATGAAGTTCAAGTAGTCAATGTCCCATGCATGGCTTAAAGGTTCTTGTTCAAGAAGTGTAACATTCGGACAGTCTGCGGCTTCAACCGGTTGCGTTTTTCAGTAGAGATCAGCCCTGCGGTAGCCGGTATACCGAGATAGAACTTAGCTAATTTGGCGACTTCGGGGTAAAGTGACAACGCGCAAACAAAACAAAACGATGCCTTATAGGTCCGTTCCTTAGTCTGGAATGTGACTTGTAAGCGATCATTAGTAGGTATAATTCAGGCTGGAATGTGACTTGTAAGCGATCTGGTCTGGTCTACACCTATAGCCAATAAAATTATTTGGACGTCATGACGCCAATCAAATAAGAACGTTATAGTTACGTCATATTAATTCGTTTATGGTCAGTGGAAAATAGACTATACTTTTAACAGACCCTCAGACTAATAACAAACCAGGAAACAATTACCCGGAGATTATTCTCGAATATTCGAATAGTCAAATAATTATTCGAATATTCGAATATTTATTTTTGCGAGCGAATATTCGAACATTCGAATATTCGGACCGAACACTACTATAATGCTTTATGAAAACTGGAGCGCCATAACATACTGCGTAGCAGAATATCGCTGAATAGACACGTATGAGATGAACCTAACTGCAATTGTGACTTTTATTTACTTTAAAGGCCCACTTAATTTTCGAGTCACCGATTATTTTTTTTATAGTGCCTTGATATACGGTTTTAATAATAATAATCTATGCCATTAAATATTATTAAAATACTATAATTCATCACCATTAAACGTCTGTGTCTCAGAAGATGCCCATAGCGAAATATAAAATCAAAAACAGATTCCCCCGTTATGGCTCCCGGAATGCAACAGAATTCAAACTAAAATTGTATTTTCAATGGCCGGGGAATAACTCTATTTTTAAAATATAGAGTTATTCCCCTCCATTGAAAATAATACACTCTGCGCACCAAAACCAGACGAAACTTAAGCACAAAAACACGTCGGTAACTCACCAAAAACAACATGTTCAGAGTTTATTACACCGGATAAGTTGATAATACAATGTTAGAGAGCTTTCTATTTCAAGTGGTATATACTATGCTATGTATTTTATACATGTGATCTAGGGGTTCGAAAATGTGTTTTCAACTTTCCATAATAAACGATAAACTGATACTGTCTTCTTGCTATTAATAACTGACATCTGGGACAATTTGGGAATTATAATGGATGTATAAATGTATTATATGTGAATACTAGCGTAATAGTATTTTCATTCCTCTTGTCCCTTTTGTGGGAGGGGTGCAAATTTTGGTTCATTTCTGGTTAAATACGCCCAGAATTGAAAACCTTCGGAATAATGAACCTTCGGAATAGCGAACCTTCGGAGTAATGAACCTTCGGAATAGATAACCCTGCCAGGTTAATAGATGATAAGCATGAGTACATTTCAGTGTAGGAAAAATTTGCATTGCTCATTTATTCGGCCCCGACATGCCCATACAACCCCGCATTGTCAGCAGACCCTCCTCCTAATTGCTGTAGAAACATAGTTACAGACTGATCTCACGCGAAGAGTTAATTTCGCGCTCCGCGTGTATAACTAATGTAGAGATTCCTGTTTCGCCTGTTATAGAATGGGAATTTTTGGGAGGATTAAAAGTCCAACTGCGAACCGGAGGCCGAGTCCGGTATAAAAGGTGTAGTTGGGAATTTCAATTTCGTTTATTGTCGTTAACATTATGTCAATAATATTGATTTTTGGTTTGTGATAAGCTATGCCAATTACAAATAAAAGAAATGAAAAAAATAATTTGTAAGTTTTATATTTCAACTTTTGTAGATATTTTTAGTTCTGCAGCCCACTGCATGGGGGTTGTGGTCGGAGACGGCCGAGTCGGCAGCCGGTTCGTTAATTAGGTGCTGGTTGTTATTGTTATTTAAACGGAATTCTGAGTTGGTCATTCCAAAACCAATATATTTTATCTATATCTATATTTGCGAATATCTGTCTGTCTGTCTGTCTGTCTGTCTGTGTTCTATAGAAATTCACAGGGGACCATCTAGATGATGCCAAATAGGTCTACTAGGAGTAGCTTTTTACGAGAAAGATAATGGTCCGGGTTAGAATTTTCTAAAGTGACGCCGTTGTTGTCAGGGGCAGAAAAGTGGGAGGGGCAGAAAAAACAATTGTCGCCGATGGCCACCAAACTTATATGTAATAATCCCCATAATATGAGGAATCTAATGGTGTGGTTTAAATATGGCAAAAGTCGCGCCGTTCGCGCCAGGAGTGCCCGGAAGGGGAGGGGCAGATTTTTTTTCTGTCGCCGATTTCCACCAAATTTATATATATTCATCCCCATGATATGTAAAAACCAACGGTGTGGTTTAAAAGTGGCGTGGTTCGAGTCAGGGATGCAAGGAAGGGGAGAGGGGCACCAAAATTGAAAAACTAATTTTAGCGCCGATCTCTACCAAATTGATATATATTCTTCTTCATGATATAAGGAATCTAATTGTGCGATTTAACAACGCCAAACCCATGATATGAAAAAACCAACGGTGTGGTTTAAAAGTGGCGTCGTTCGAGTCAGGGATGCACGGAAGGGGAGAGGGGCACCAAAATTGAAAAACTAATTTTAGCGCCGATCGCCACCAAATTGATAAATATTCTTCTTCATTATACAAGGAATCAAATTGTGCGCTTTAACAACGCCAAATTGATGTCTTTTGGTTGAGAGATTGGGAGGGGGTGGGCACTTAATTTGTTTAGTCGCCGACTGCCACCACACTTATACAAAATAATTCCCATGATATGCGGAGTCTAATGGTGTTGCTTATATCTGTCAAATGTGGCCTCATTCGAGTCAGGATTGCATTGAAAGGGACAGGGGCACCAAAATTGATGCACATTTGTTTTGCGCCAATTTCCACCAAATTGATACACGTTCTTATCAAAGATACGAGGAATCTAATCGTGTGATTTAAAGACGCCATAGTGGTGCTGTTTGTTTGAGAGTTTGTTTAGTCGCCGATTATCACCAAACTTATAAGCAATCATCTCCATGATATCAGGAGTATAATAGTGTGGTTTAAGGATGACATAAGTTGGGCCATTCGCGTCAGTGGTGTATACAGATGAGAGGGACACAACAAATTATAGCTATATGTTTAGTGCCGATTTCCACCAGATTGATACATATTCTTCTCTGTGATACACCAAATTTGTGACCTATGGGTGAGAGATATGGGGACCTTAAATTTGATACGAATTTGTATACTCGCCAATTTTCACCAGTTTCATATATATGCATCTCTAATATCTAATGAGTCTTAGTGTGTGCAGCTTGAGACTGAAATATAGGGATAGGAGGGTCACCAAGACTGATACAAAAATATTTTTAGTACTAATTACCATCAAATTCAGACACGTTCTTCTCAAATGATACAAGAAATCAAATCGTGCTGTCTGTCTGTCTTTCTGTCTGTCTATGTGCGTTCTATATATAACTTCACGCGGTACAATCGAGATGTCACCAAGGCGTTATAAGAGGGGTAACTGTTTACAAGGAAGATAACAGTGTGGGTAAAAAAATTTTTAAATGACGCTGTTTGTGTCAGGGGAAGAAAAGGGGGAGGTCGGCAAAATTAAAAAAATAGTTTTGTCGCCGATTTCCACCAAACGAATACATAATCACCTTCGCAATATGGCGTTGTTCGAGTCAGCGTTGCATCAACAATTGATTTAATAAACTATTTTTAGCCCAAATTTCCACAAAATTGATATATTATTCTTCTCTATGATAAGAGGAATATCATCGTGTGATTTAAAGACGCCAAATTGCTGTCGGTTGTGTGAGAGATATGGGTCATAACTATTCTCAGAATTTGTTTAGTTGCTGATTACCACCAAACATATATATAATCATCGCCAGTATACCATGCATCCATGAGTCTAATGGGAGTGGTTTAAATATGTCAAAAGAGACAAACGCTGGTACAAATTTATTTGGCACCAATTTCCACCGAATTCATACACGTTTTTTCTAATGAAAAACCATGAATTAAATCACATTTGGTGTCGTTTGCGTCGCGGATGGCGAGCGGATATGCACTTTCATTGATAAGATTGCTATTCGCCTTTATATACAATCACCCAGGCCATCTCCATATCATTTTAAGTAGTTTTGGACGTTCACATTTCACAATCCCGACATATGGTGACCCACTTAAGTCACTTGAACAATTATATCTTCTTAACTGTCATATTTATATGGGAATAGCAATCAGGGCATTCACAATATGAGCTAGCAAAAAGAGATGCATAGAAGAAGCATTAAACGTATATTTATCATTCTATTGAAGAGATACATATATTCGTGCAAACTGAGATACCCCGAACCATCAGAAGATTGCATATATATTATAACAAAATTGAGTCCGTTCCATTCAATACAGTTTCCACAAAAAAAGTTACAATTTGTCAAGAGATATGGAAGGCCTGTTCAAAAATAGTGGTCACAGTGTGCAGTCAAATATATTTTCTTCTGATATACAAGAAAATGCAGTTAGTAGCATAAGACTTTTCAGGATCCTCCCAATACTGCACATGCATCTGACAAGGGTTTTATAACAGACTCCTCGACTGACATAAACAACTCAAAATCTCGCTCTGTGCCTGGCACATGTAGCTAATATTTATGCGCATCAACATTCGTTTAAACAGAGAATATTTAGCCAATATATAGCACCATGAACAGAGGAGCACCTGGAAATTTATTTGAAACATCTGTATCTTCATGGAGTTAGCCAGGTGTCCCCGAGAACTTAGTCCAACCCACTAAATTGATTGATACATTTCAATATTGAAAACCCAATTATCATCTTTTATTTGTGATGTTCATGTATCATATTATAACGTCTAATGTATACGCAGTTGTAAATAAATACATAATTCATTATTGTTGGAACAGATTAATCGCGAGAAACAGAATGACAATTGACAAGGCGAGCCATTACTTATATCCCATGACTGTAATAATCATGTTTTATGATGCTATTTGAATATACAATTTTTTAGAAAACGTATAACACTTTTAATCAAGAGCATTCTCTATCCCCAACAAATATCCACAGCATACAGAGGGTTTCTCATCGCATTAACCTGGGCAACGCCGGGTAACCCTGCTAGTATTCTATAATTACAATCATGGGTATATAATATAGACCGTGTCTAGAGTACCGTATACGGCACTTTAGCCGGACTGATAAAGTACCGTATACGACACTTTAGCCGAACTGTTAAAGTACCGTATACGGTATACGCATGCACTTTAGCAGTTTGACTAGAGCACCATGGGCCTATATTTTAATTCACATGCCACGCGATTATACAGACATAATTGTGTTTTGAATTATGATTCTTTATTTCGTATATGAACGTGATGGTCTGGACAGCCCTTGAGCCATGCATAAATGGTTTTGTAATGGTATTTCGTCTATATAGTCTCTTTCGAGTCCATAATTTACAGTAATACTATAATCAGCCACGTGATTTAGATTTTGGAAATGGATCATCCTACGTGGATTCAAATCCCCAATTATTTACGCCAGGTTAATTCTATATTGTTAAGTATTGAGAGGGTTCATTATCACGAAGATTCTTTTTATGAAGGAAATAACTTAAAACATTAAATGTGATTTTGTTTTGTTTTCTCGGGTTTTCTTGAGTTTAATGTCATTACATATGACCTTATTTCTCATTACTTCTATCTCCTAGTTTGAAACACCCTGAAACAACTTTAAAAAACCGCGTCAAGTCGTGCGTCGTATAACTAGCAATTAGCAACTAGCATGTCCCTTTCGGCTTTCCATAGATTTCGACGTAATTTGATACTTAGAGGTACTTGTGTCCGGGAAGTGTTATGGACGGATCAAATCGTGACCCTGACCTTGACCTTCAAAATGGTTAATTCAAGGTCAAATCGGGTAAAACGGACGGATTTCGACAAAATTTGATACCTATGGGATACCTTTGTCCGGGGAGTATTTTGGACGGGTCAAACCGTGACCCCGACCTGACCTTGACATGTAAAACAGTCAATGCAAGGTCAATTTGGGTAAAACGGACGGATTTCGACGAAATTTGATACCTAGGGATACTTTTGTCCGAGGAGTGTTTTGAACGGGTCAAATCGTGACCCCGGCGTGACCTTGACCTTCAATATGGTCAATCAAAGGTCAAATCTGGTAAAACGGATGGATTTCGGCGAAATTTGATACCTATGGGTACTTTTGTCGGGGGGGGGGGAGTGTTTTGGACGGGTCAAATCATGACTCCGACTTTACCTTGACCTTCAAAATTGTCAATTAAAGATCAAGTCGGGTAAAACGGACGGATTTCGACGAAATTTGATACCTAGGGGTACTTTTCTCCGGAAGGTGTTTTGGACGGGTCAAATCATGACCCTGACATGACCTTGACTTTCAAAATAGTCAATTCAAGGTCAAATCGCGCCTTTCGCCAGAAATCAGATGGGAAACAGCTCGGACGAAGTCAGGCCCATCAGCTAGTGTAATAAAGAATTCGAAGACAGTTTGAAGAATGTAATGTATAACACGAGAAACGGGAAAACTTGATATATGGAAGTATGCAAATTTCCCATATGAAATTTGAAAGCTAGTTTATATTATAATTATATTACAATTTATATTTATGGCTAATAATATGATCTTGGTGGCGTTACGATATCTGACTATGGTTTTCTTGTCTCGTGTTGTCTGAAAGCGTTCGAATTCCATTGAGCATACATACGTGCCCGTGGAATCGGCGTTGAATAAATCAGCGCTCGGGCGTTGCTATTGTTGTCAGAGGAGCGGCCAAATGCCAAAAGTGGTCGGATACCCCGACCCTCGGTAGAACAAGTTGAAACCAACTTTTTCTGGAAGGTAAATCTATATTATTTATGAAAATGATTCTTGGCCTTGCCGGAATTGGTGGCAGCTATGTATGGTAAGACTATTTATTTGTGAAGGTACCCTACCGAAAACTTGGGAACATGTCTCTATTCCGAAGGTTCGCTATTCCGAAGGTTCACTAATCCGAAGGTTCACTAATCCGAAGGTTCACTATTCCGAAGGTTCACTATTCCGAAGGTTCGCTATTCCGAAGGTTTTTGTTATTTTAAAAGTTAATTCTATATTCTAAAGTATTGAGAGGGTTCTTTAGTACGAAGACTCTTTTTATGAAGGAAATAACTTAAAACATTAAAAAAATTAATGTGATTTTTGTTTTCGTGGGTTTCCTTGAGATTTAACCCTTTTATATTTGGCGAGTAGAACGACATATATGTCGTCTATCGGCTGAGGACTAAAACGACATATATGTCGTTTTAGGAAGTGTTATTTTACGTAGACATAACTTCAATAAATCATCTGATTTATAAATGATTTACATAGGAGTTATTTTGATTAATATAATGTCCCAAATGCTAAAGGCGGACTATAACAGTGGGGCTCTTACGGTCAATCAATACTGGAGCGCTATAACTTACTGTATAGCAGAATACCGCTGAATGGACCTGACTGCAATTCTGACTTTGTTTTGATTTTAATGTTAATGTTTCTTTCAAGTACAGATTGCCAGTTCGGGTAGAATGCATCTCTAACTCGTAGTTTATTTCAGTCATTGTGTTTTCAACTTTCTATAATATTAAAATGATAAACTGATACTGTCTTCTTGCTATTAATAACCGACATATGGGTCAAATTAGATATTAGATTGGGGTGTATAAATGTACGGGGGGGGGGCAAATTTTTATTCATTTCTGGCTAAAAACTCCCATAATAGAAAACCTTCGGAATAGCGAACCTTCGGAATAGTGAACCTTCGGACTGGTGAACCTTCGGATTAGTAAACCTTCGGATTAGTGAACCTTCGGAATAGCGAACCTTCGGAATAGAGAACCCTACCCGAAAACTTAGCCTGTTTTCAGCGATTGACCAGCTATAGACAATTAGTTAAAAGTTAATCAAATCACCAAAAACAGAACATTCTATTTGTTATTATGGGGTACATGGTGATACTAGATCGGACCATTTTTATTTTTTCTGGTTTGTTTGAGATTTCACGACGTCATTGTGGAGAATGTAACGTTCTGCGTCAGAAAATCATGACGATTCAGAGAAACTGTCGCCCATCAACTCTGTACAAAACTAGCACGCTGGACCTAGCTTATCTTGTCATATATGTTTGGAAAGATTGAGTATTGTCTACCGGTATTTATTAACTTTGTTATCCTTTCCCTAGAAATGTTGCAATAATAGTTAAAAACTTAACCCTTCCCCAATGTCATAAAATGCGAAATATAGGCATCGCCGGGGGTTGGATCCCAGAATGGTAGAAAAATGCGTAGTATTTGCTTTTATTTAGTGTAGAACACACATAACAAGTGTAAACTGCGATTTTCCAACCATATTCACTTTTAGAAGAGTATCATAATCCAAGATGGCGTCCAATATGGCGGTCAGTTTTTATTTTAATACTTAGTGAATTGACATACGAAAAATCCAGAGAAGGAAAGTCCCCAGTGGTAAAATCTATAGTATTGTAATGACGACATAGAATAACATTTCGTATCAAACATTAATTTCATCATTAATACATCTTTTCAATTGGTAAAATAGTAGGTAAAAATTTATCCCTCCGTCCAATGTCATAAAATTCGAAATAAAGTTATCGCCTGGGATTGGAACCACGAATGATAGTATGAAGCAGAGTATTATGTTTTATTTAATATAGAACATACATACGAAGGGACAGGTATGTATTTCCATCCATATTCCCTATTAGAAGAGTATGAAACTCCAAGATGGCGTCAGATATGGCGTCCAATTTTAATTGTAACACCTAGCGAACGGACATGCGAGCGAACTATAAAGGGGACGTCCCCTGTGACATATTGTATATCATTGAAATGGCTACATAGGCGATATTTCATTTCGAACAGTAGTTTCACCATTAGTCCATCTTATCAGTTGGAGAATTAGTAAACAAAAACTTAACCACCACACAGTCACAAATGTCCACACAATGGCGGCACTTGTGGCTCTAGTCCAGAATGCAAAGAACTAAGCAAATTGTTCGGAATTACTTTGTGCTGAATACAACGAAGAAACATAAAATTTGCATCCACATCTGGTCTTAGGAGACAATAAAAATCGAAGATGGCGCCCAACATGACGGCTAATTCTCATGTCAACACGTTGCGAACAATGAATACGAAAGCCGGTCCAAATGTATCATACGGCAGTTTGCACCACTATATTGTTTAGATTATGTGTTTATATTAGACCGCGATATGTTGTGTTTGAGTGATGGTGGTAAGACAACATTTTTTTCAGATAAAGCTTTGACACGATTGTCTCAAATTAACTTCCTTTAATCGTTGATCAGCTCCGTATATAGGGCGGTAAACCTTATCTTTCATGTTGCCATTGATTTGGAAGTATCCTACATCAGGTTCCAAATGTCACACACAGGTGTGACGCCAAGATTAACACTGGATGGAAATTTGCATTTGTTGAATGTTTAGGTTGTTTTGTTTAGCAATTATCAGGAACTTTATATCAAATATTTGAAGAAAGACAAACCAACCAAAATAAAAAACATTTAGCGAAATTCCGAGAATGACTTAAATAGTTTAATTTGCCGAATTACATCAACGGCGGCCGGGCGATATAGATGTGGCAAATAAATAGAATAATCGTGTATTGATCTCCAATGCGCATTTTGACTATTGTTTGACACATTTGATGTCATTTTGAGACGTTAAGTCAGTAAAGCATTAACAATGTGTAGACATCTGGCGGTATTAGAGGATGGTCATTAACCGTTAAAAATAATCGTACATTCGATGCGGTACGAAGTGATGTTGTAATGTTCAATACTATAACTTCCATTAATATATTGTGATAGTCTAGAATGTGCAGTCCTCCATAACCCTTTGAACCCGTAACACCGATATTTAGGTGCAAACGAACCGTGACTATATCCCGTAACACCGATATTTCGGTGCAGCGACGACATGATTCGGTAGCAAATTTATATATAGTATAACGAGCGTCTGACCCACTGATTTATATTTAAATTGCCCCCACATATGTCAGCGGCGCCCATGGTGCGTATGGAATGGTTGACCGCTAGTATCGGGTAGAAATATATGCGCATGCGCATAGCATATAATCTACAAAAACATACGATATTTTAAGCGAACTGTGCCGCTATATTTACGGCATATAATTTCGTGTTCCCCGTGTGTGTACAGAACAGACATAATTTAGACACACAATTTCAGTTTAAATTACCCTCGCGTATATTAACCAGTGTTCTGCTACATATGGGGAAGGGTCTATCGCATATGGAGTTGATTTATTCGCGCATGCGCAGACTAGCGCAATGACAAATAAATGGTTTATAACGTACTTATACACGACATACCCACTAATATATATATTTAAATTGGCCTATTGAAGTCAGCGCTGGCAAAGGTGTATATATGCCCGCTAGAAACGGCTAGGAAAATATGCGCATGGGCGCAGGCTATAATTCATTTTTTTAAATGCATTTAAGTGAAATGTGGCGCTATATATGACATTTTGTTGCATGTTTCACATGTTAGTACAGTAGACACAATCTAGACAGCTTACTTGAACAATGGGGCCACGATAGGTTACGGGAAATTACGTTGTTTCTGGTCTCTGTAATGTCAGTCTCTGTTGTGCCACATGGAGCAAAAAGTCTATCGCATATCAAGTTGACTTACTCGCGCATGGTCAGGTATATCTTAATTTCACATTAGGATATTGGTTGCATCGAAACGCAATTCGCTGATGTATAATTACAACGTTATAAGCTAGAATTCGTTTATCCTGCAAATTTCGGGTAGTTGCCTAGTAACCGTTTCTAAGGCGAGATCGGGTGGCAAACTCTCCCGATCTTACAGTGGTCCGTGCATGCATATATCATGCCTGCACAGTTTCAGGTAGGTGTCCCCTTTCAACATAACCAACACCATGCGACTAGACACTGTCTAAATTAAGGCAAAACATACCACTGAATGGTTAGTGCAATTATGTCATTCGATCAGTTGTGGTATTTGCTTAGCAACCGTTGCTACCCTTAAATGGGATATTTTGTTCACTATTCTGGTCGGGTATATCTCAAATTTCACGTTAGGGTAGTACCTGCATCAAAAAACGCAATCACTGAGGTTGAATTACGACGCTATAAGCTATATTTACATTTTCCAGTCAATTCCGGGTAGTTGCCTAGCAACCGTTACCAAGGAGTTGCCGCGAGGCAAAGTCTCGCGATCTTATAATGATCGCTGATCCATGGGGGACAAACCTGTAAAGTTTCAGACCGGTGTCGCAATTTGAACATAATCAACACCATGCTACTAGACACTGTCTAATTTAAGCGGACATACCACTGGGAGCCCCGGGTCAGGGTGTCGATCACTGTGGGGCGCCAGGGTTCAAAGGGTTAATTAACATGCCCTTTTGAATTTCCACCAACATTTTCAGAGAGCCTTGCAACAGTTTTGACCAAATGAAACATTAAATAACATAATAACTATCTATTGCTATATGCAGTAACGCAAAAAAAAAAATGGCATACATTTTGAAATCCAGCAAATAAGATATCTAATCGATCTCTGGTTTTGGGAAAGTGGGATATGCGTCCACGAGCAATCGCATACACATACAATGCTAATTAACAACATAACATGGGACCACAATGTCCATATAATGCAATCAGCTTTATAAATATTATTTATAGTGGTCGAGAGCTTGCTGCTTTGAATAATCGGACGAGTTTTGGACGAGCTTCCAACAAGTGAACAACACCGCACACCTATGCATATAAGTTGTTCTCGTCATATGTTGCTTGATGTGTATGCTTTTCCGTACACTTATATTTTAGTCTCGAGTAATATGTGCGTTAAATTGTGAATGTGAATCGGATTCATATCTGTTACAAGCAGAAGATATTGAATTTCCGGGCTGGACTAATTGAAATTAAATCTTCTATATCTCCGGCGGATATCATAATCGTGGGTCCGGACTACATGTATACTAATCTTTCTCATGCTAATACATTTTATTGACACATAGGTGACAGTGCGATAATCTTCACTGAACATGCACGTTGGTGTTCCATTTAGTATTGCCCTTAGATTATATCCATAAGCACAGCAACTCATTAGCAAACGAGTACATGTCACTGAAAAAAAGATGCGTGTCCACGAATCTTTTGAGTCAGGTGGCATTTGAATTGGATAAAATGGTCAGTAATGAAAAACTGTAGGCTGGTAGCAAATATAAACACAATTGAAATGGCGACAAGCATAAGCCAATTCACAATAAACACTAGTCATTAGTCTTGATATACAGATATTCAAATGTTTATGGTTTGGTCTATGGCGCCTAGGCCATATCACGGCATTGTATGCTTATGGGTGGCGGAAAGACAGCACAGATCTTACCGCGGAATCAATATATTCAGTGCACACATAAACCACTTACCCCCAAACTTACACAGATATCCGAAAGTTATTTTAAATTTCTCATGGACATAACATATCAGTGTTGCTGATCGGGATTCATAACACCTTCGTCGTTGATGTAGTATTTTAGGGGGATACAAGTAACTGAGTGTAAGTCAGAGTGATGTGATCAACTCAGAATCACTGGCATATAGTGTTGTGTTCTTGGTTACGCAGTAGAGTCCTTTGTGTTTCTCTAAAAACGTAGAAGTGCCATGCTCAAGTGCCCAATTGCTGTAAATGCATCAATTCATATTGATTGTATGACTCATATTCAATGAAAATGTAAGAATTATAAATGTATTACTCAGATCCCTGTCTCTATGTCTCTATAAACATGTCGTCACTGGAGTCATGTTTGACCTTTAGTCAATGAACGCTAATTGAATAGTACTTACGATTGAGAAAAGCACATGTTGTTCATCTATATGTAGATATATATATGTCGGTGCTATTCCATTCCAAAAATATTATTATTGAAATTTAACTTATCGCGTGATACCTACAATTAACTACCGGCACTAGAGCGAACAAACAAACCATTTGAACGGTTGTTGATGACTTCTGACACTTCAACAACAAATCCAGCGCAAAGCACCACAAAAGGACGTCTCTTCTCTGGCTGTTGTACTTCTTCGCAAAATTGAAGTGACATCCATATTATGGGGTGTCATCTTGTTGTCCCCCGAAAAATTTATTTTTGGGGGACTATAGAAACGGGCTTCGTACGTCCGTCCGTCCGTCACACTTTTGAGTACTTTTGAGTACCTTCATGGTGTAATCATCTCCTCCTACAGATTTCATCCCAGAGATTTGAAACTTCAGAATATTGTTGCCCATATATTGAAGATGTGCAACATGTATATAGATGACGGAAAAATCATTTTTTGACAGAGTTATTAACCATTTTCGACTTAGAAAACTTCAATTTGTTTTTTTAATTTTCAGTATGAGGGTACCTTCATGGTGTAATCAACTCCTCCTACAGTTTTCATCCTAGAGATTTGAAACTTCAGAATATTGTTGCCCATATATTGAAGATGTGCAACATGTATATAGATGACGGAAAAATTATTTTTTGACAGAGTTATTAACCCTTTTCGACTTAGAGAATTTCAACATTTGTTATAACTTTCTGTATGAGGATACCCTCATGGTGTAATCAACTCCTCGTACAGTTTTGATCGTAGATATTTGAAACTGCAGAGTATTGTTACCCACATATTGGAGATGAGCAACGTGTATATAGATGACGGATTTTTTTTTTTTACGGAGTTATTAACCCTTTTCGACTTAGAGAATTTCAACATTCTTTATAATTTTCTGTATGAGGGTACCTTCATGGTGTAATCAACTCCTCCTAAAGTTTTGATCGTAGATATTTAAAACTTCAGAGTATTGTTACCCACATATTGGAGATATGCAACATGTATATAGATGACGGAATTTTTTTTTTTTTACAGACTTATTGACCATTTTCGACAGAAAATTTCAACATTTGTTTTAAATTTCTTTAACAAAGCGGCATCGACTTGCCACGTTTTAGGGGGACACTGTGGTCTGCTGACCTTTTATATTTTAATATCCCTCTGATAGCGAGTGTGGTTGTTACATAATTATGTCGCACAAAATGACATCTACAACCGCGCATTTGTTTTATTGGTTACGATTCTCAGAGGTACCATTGTGCGCACCTTTGTGCGCAATGTTATAACTTTAGAGATGATGAATGTTGAGTTTTGTATTTATTATTTTGCAAATTAAAAGAAATGTTAATGGCCGAACTACTATTTCATATGACTAATGTAATGAAATGACAAAGCTCGTCTGAGTTTTTGTTTATAAACTGTACCGCCATATTTTGGTCTCCGTCATCACGCAAACAATAAATTGCCATTTAATGATGGAAACACACACTCTAGCTAATATATCGCTATAAGTAATACCATATGAGACGGTCATTGCCCGCATATCGTATTAGTTGTTCACAAATTTAAGTGTTGACATTAAACTTAACTGTCATGTTGGCCGCTATTATGGCGCCATAGTGGATGTGATTTCAAACTGTTTTGTTTCTTTATCGTAATCAGCACAAATGAATTCCAAAATGTATGCTCAATTCTTTTTGGCCTGTACTACAATCCTCAGTGGCGCATTTGTGTGGATGGAAGATTGTGACTGTAGGGATGGTTAAGTTTTTTGTCTATTATTTCATCAATTGATAATATGGATTAATGGAGAATCTAATGTTTGATATGAAATATTCTATGTAGTCAGTACAATGCTATAATATACCACTGGGGACGTTCCTTTTCTATATTTGTCGTATGTCCGTTCACTACGTTTTAAAATTAAAATTGGCCGTCATATTGAACGCCATCTTCTAATAACAAATCTGGATGGCAATTTTCTCTTTTCAATTCGTATGTGTATTCAACATTAAATAAAACGAAATACTGCGCATTATGCGATCATTCGTTGTTCCAATCCCAGGCGATAAATTTAGTTTGAATTTTATGACATTGAAAGGCGGAATAAATTTTTGCCTATTATTTTACCAATTGATAAGATGTATTAATGGTGAAACTAATGTTTGATATGAAATGTTATTCTATATGGTCATTAAAATAGTATATATTTTACCACTGGGGACGTTCCTTTTCTGGATTTTTCGTATGTCGCTTCACTAAGTCTTAAAATTAAAACTGAATACCATATTGGACGCCATCATCGATTTTGATACTTTTCTTATAGTGAATATGGATGGGAAGTTCGCATTTTACACTTGTTATCCGGCGATGGCTATAAATTATATCGAATTTTATGACATTGGGAAGGGTTAATTTTTGCCTATTATTTCCAAATATGTAGGGTCATGACAATAAGGTTTATATCTCCTGGTAGCAAATACTTAACCCTTCTCAAACGTATATGACAAGATGTGCTAGGTCCAACGTGTTAGTTTTGTATAGAGTTGGCGGGCGACATCAGTTTCCCTGAATCGTCATGATTTTTGACGCAGAACGTTACATTTTCCAAATGACGTCGCGAAATCTCAATCAAACCAGAAAAAATAAGAACGGTCCGATCTAGTATCACCATGTGCCACATAATAACAAATATACCGGTATACATCGTTCTGTTTATTATGATGTAATTGTCTTTTAACCAATTGTCTATTGCTGGTCAATCGCTGAAAATAGGCAAATTTTTCGGTAGGGTGCCTTCACAAATAGTCTTACCGTACATAGCTGCCACCAGTTCCGGTAAGGCCAAGAATCATTTTCGTAAACAATATAGATTTACCTTCCAGAAAAAGTTGGTTTCAACTTGTTCTACCGACGGTAGGGGTATCTCGAAAACTAAGGCCCTTTTTGGATTTGGCCGCTCCTCTATGCACTTTTCTCTTTTCTACGCACGATCCCCCTGTAAAAAAAAAAACCCGAACCGAAGAAAAGGGGGAGGGAATGGGCCGCGCGCGCCCTTTTTTTATTTTTTTTAACCTATGAACAATAACTCTAAAAGAAAAAGAAATGTACTCTTAACGCGGCGGTTGTATACCACACCATATTCTCTCTTCTTTTCGTTGATATAAGGACGATCATTCTTCTTATAATTCGAGATAATGCACCTGTGCCATTTATGCGGAAAGATCTTATCGACGAACTACAATCTACAAAGACAAAATAATAGTATAACACGGAATTATGTCAAGAACGATATATTCGGGCGATACGACGATACTGCGTATGACCGAGAAACGGTTCTAGATTCGGACGAAGGTGAACGGGAAATGTTATCAGATTCGGAGGATGATACTGTCGCCGGTAGTAGAGCGGTAATCGGCCGTAAGAAAGCTGCGCGATGTGCCGGTGAGATGAGCACATTCAAAAGTATGTTCGTGCATAACGGTCCAAGATACTTCCGGTTGTTTATGTTTCGGCTTAGAAGCCATGTTAGATTGTGTGATCTGTCATCGAAGAAGGTGCGAACACGGTATCTGGAGAAGTCGGCCCAAAACAAAGTCGGCCCAGAGAAGTCGGCCCCAAGAGAAGTCGGCCCGGGTAAATTTAAGATTGCTCAAGAGAAGTCGGCCCCATTATTATTTTTTTTAATGCTTTTTAATGCATGTGGCACAAAAAGATGTTTATATAGTTTATGGTCACGATGTTTACATTACGCAAATGTGACCAACATGTCGCCATATGGTGTCAAAAGGGATTATATCTCCTTGTTGCATTCCACTCTATGTGACCATGTTTTCGCCACATTGTGTCAAAGGGCATTACATCACATCGTAGCATTCCATTTGCTTATCGCACACTGTCGTGGCTTTTTGCAAATATGTCGATAGGTTTCGTTAAAGGGGCATTTAAGACACAAGAAATATAGTGTTGCATCGGTGTTAGAAAAATAAACTTATTAGAAAACTCCCATCACCATTTACCAGGGCTATGGATAGGCTCATCAATAATTTGATGAAGCTGGTTTAAAGTTTTTTTTTCTTGGGTGGGGCGATGTCGCCGAACTCGGTCGTAATCGGATGGTGTATACACCTGACGTTGTCGACGAAAACGCTTAGCGGGCAAATCAGGAGGTTGCTGAATGTTGTCCATTGACAGCCTGGTGGATTCCATAATCGAAAGCTCAGTTGTAACATTGCAATCAAAATTGCATTGATTATTCACTTGCGAACACACATAACAGGGCTGTGTGATAGGCATATTTGAAATTGAAATACAAATCTGTACCGGAAAAAAATTGCCATATATACGACACAAGTTATTAGACCAGATACGAACCCTCACACTGAGTTAGCCAGTTAATCTATAGGCATAAACAATGTCTCGTCATAATTATAATGGGCTTCGCGCCAGAGGGATTTTCACACAGAAGCAGTCAACGATAAACATAAAGTCATATAGAGTTAAACGAGGTTTCCGTGACACCTGATTATATGTTACTCAATTGAGTAAAGATGCCATGCACTATCTAGTGCTGACACCTATTATAGTATATTATATAGAAACTCGTACAAAGATTATAAGATTTCATAATTGGTGTCAACTTTATATTAACATTAACGACGAGACAATTGATGGATATACATAGATATAATGCTAAATGTTAATAGCTGGGCCGACTTCGTTTGGGGCCGACTACTCCTGGGCCGACTTCTCCGGGGCCGACTTTGTTTTGGACATTAGCTGTTTTAATTAATCCGGGATTTTATATTCCGTAATTAATTAATTTAGGGTTACGAAGCACATGCAATCGATGCGTTATTTTAATTGCAAGTATAAACAAAAAAGTGCGATTAGGATTAGGATGTCGCACTCGTTCGCGACGCAAGAAAGGACTGTTGAGTACTCTACGTAATCGCGTTTTGATTATGTGTTAGAAACATTAAAACAAACTTCCACAACAAAATCGAAGGCAAGCTTATTGTCACGAACTAACAATACTGTCACACCACAGAGTATATAAAACATGGCTACAATCGAGAGAGAAAAACATACACAAAAAATGGCTTCTGCAAACAAACCCACAACATCACCAACTTCCTCAATATGTAACAATTTGACGCTTGTACAACCCCGGAAGGAACTACGGAAACGATATCTGCGAGTTTCTGGTCGAAAGATCGAACTTATTGATCGGTAAGTACAGGTGTATGAATATATGGCATATGTGCATTCACCTAAATTATGCAATCTCTGGCTGGGGCCTTCACATAGTATAATTGTTATAATCCACTTGGAGCTGGGAGTTCTGAATATACATGACATCTGGCATAAATGGGAATATGGTAGAATGGTAGAAAGTAAGAAGTTTGTGATTGAGATAATCTTTAGTGAAGATGAATGACAAAATAAATGATACATACATGTAGAACATAAACACAAATATATAAAATAATAATTCCATACCTGTTTTTAAATTTAACATACAATATACTTCGTACGATACATACATAGCGTACCATAATTTACTATCTATATTTTCAGTTTAGAGTGTCATGACAAAAAAATACACCACAGGGGGGGGGGGGCTGATCATTCCATATTAGACTATGTGATGGTAACTCCTGATATAACTGCTTACAATGGCATGCATAGTTATTGCGGTCTACCTGTTGTAAAGTTGGCTGCTATCGACACATATCTGTTTTCTGTGTCACAAAGTTTAGGAGATGGGCCGAAAAATCTGTACGAAGAACGATATCTTAAGTTTGCCAGGATGGCTCTACACGATGGAAAGTTTTACATAAAAGCCCAGTGATGTGCTTCGATGAAAAAGAATGTTTCATACAATCTGGATATCATACCAGATATAAACATTTGTATGTGAAAGTCGCCCATTCCTATCCAGCAGCCCAGATGGTATAGTTAATGACTCTAAAGTGATAGAAGAGAAAGGTCCATATGCAGCAAAGGACTGTGTAATTTCTCCAGAACATATTAAATATCTTGAATATGTAAATAACAATCTTAGCCTCAAGATCAATGACAATTATTAATATCAAGTCCAGGGTCAACTATTATGTACAGAGATGCATGAGTGTGATTTTGTAATTTACACATTTGTTGACTTTAAAATTATTAACATCAAAAGAGATGAACTTTTCATTAATACCATGCTATGTAACTTGCGTTCGTTTTATAATTTTTTCAGAAAGGAATTCCTTAGGAAATATTTATATAAGAATTATGAGCAGCTTGAATGAAAATGTAGAAAACACTTCTGATTCTGTATCATTAATTTATTATATGTATATACATGTTATTAAAATTAAAATAATGTTATGAGAACTTTATTTTGTTTTCTCTTGGCGGGTTTTCCAATAAATTTTCTTGTAACATATTTTACTAGAACAGTCTCATCTCTGCATGCATGTCTGATGTATACCTCACACTATTTTAGCATATATAATTGTGTATATCATTGTGAATACGAGGAATGCACGTGGGATGAAAGAGTGATAGTGTAACATGTTACATGTATATGCCAATGGACTATCCAGTTTGTCACAAAATGGTTTATTTTTGGTGCATATGATTCAAGCACTGTGTGGCACAATACACTGGCGGACATTACACAGCATAAAACACACAAATATTATTTCTGAGTCAAGATGAGATTCGGTGCCATTGAGAGGTATGGAACATAGAATCTTGCCCTGTCACTCCTTCCGATAGCTTCACTTGATGTTTTATTAAACGAGGTCCAACAAAATAAATAGTTGGGGAGCCCGCATATGTTCTATTTACACTTTTGCGTACAAAAGGTTAGACCCCCTAAAGTTGGTACCAATAATGGAACATTCTGAAAAACAGATTTCTTAAGTTGCGCATTCCTGGGGTTTAGGGGCCTCTGAACCCCAAAAAGTGCCAAAAAATCACTTCTATTTACACTTCCGCGTACATCGATGATTTTTGGTTTGATGATACTCCTAAGTGTACTGATTAAGAAAACACAACTTAAGAAAGGGATTTTCCTGGGGTTTTCAGATAAGAAAGGGGGTCCCATGCTGAACCCCAAAACGTGATTTTTCACTTTTTTTTACACTTTCGCGTACATCCATAATTTTTGGTCTCAAAGTACTTTGATATATACTAATTATAAAAACACAACTTAAGAAGCAACTTTTCCTGGGGTTTTAAGATAAGAAGGAGATCATCGGGTCACCCCTCAAAACGTAAAAAATCACTTTTATTTACATGATTGCATTCGTCCAACGTGTGTGTATGTGTGTACACCCCTGGAACGTTGCACTATTACAACCAATACATCCATAAATCGATACGATCAACTTAAGAAATATATATTCATGTCGTTTTCTGATAAGAACGAGACTTGTTACCCCCCCCCCCCCCCCCCACACAACCCGATCCATTTCCTAGAACTATAAGTGAGCCAGTTTTATGAAAGTTATAGCGGGAAAATCTAGTAAAATGTATACAAATGTATATATTTTCGTGAAGCTAAGACATAATGACACTTTTTTGGGCCAAAATTGAAACTCACCATCCAAGATGGCCGCCAAAATGGCCACCGGAAGTTGAAAATATGACATTTGTTTCACAAATATCTTCTAGATCAATTCATGCTGTTTGGAACTGGTTGAGTAATGCAACTTTATTTTGTGTTTTGTATACTAACTGATCATTGGAGCAATTAAATATGCAATTATTGGGGTCCTAACCCCTTCCGATCCCTCAAAAAATCGATTGTACAGAATGCGGTATAACATTTCACAAAAAATCACAATTGGGATTCTAGTCATATTTCAACAAGAAATGAAAAGAACATTGTAATGTAAGTGAGGCATATTATTACCTATGAATATTCCACATCACTGGAACCAAAATTCTTACTTTGGCTCAAAATGGCTGCCAATATGGCCGCCAAAATATGGAAAATGGTAAATATTAAACCAGCGTGTCCTGCAATCGCTTACAAGTTGTGTTGATGTATAAAATTGGCTATTCTGCATTCTATACATTGAATACTAACATGTCTGATGCACCATGGTTAATTGTTACTATTTTCACCACTGACATCGTCAAAAATATTGGACTTTTCTCTAAAAAAAACCTTGACATAAATATTGGCAAAAATTCTGTTTTCAGGTTTGGACCATTTTTTCAGGTAAAATATAACTATCTTTGGATTGAAAGGTGTTTATTATTTTGGTCTATCTTAAATGTGTCACACTACAGTGTTTATAGACTAAATTGCTCAAGATGGCTTCCAAAATGGCAACCAAATTTGTAAAATGCTATTTTTTTTACATATATCCCGAACATTCTCTGCATTATCCGAAAAGGTAGCAAATTGTGACTCACTTGGTTATTATACGTGTTAGTTAATTAACTGACAACTACATGTTCTATTCCCAGTTGTCCCAGTTCCGTATGGGGCATGACAAATTCATTTTAAAGTATGTAATTTTGCCAAGAACCTCTTTTGTGATTTTGGCCATATTTATTGAAAGGAAATGGGCAGAACTTTCAATAAATATGGCCAAAATCACAGTTTATGTGTGGACAGAACTGAGATGGACCATAATCTTTGGCTATTCTGGTCCAGTGTGATAAAAAAAATGTCAACAGGATACAGTGTGGATGCCAACATCGTAGCCAGGGAGTTACTCTGTGATCATATGCGAGGTGAATAGGTATACAGGGAGTTATTGTATGTCATGACTGATGTGAGTAGGTATGTAATGAGTGACTATATGGTTATGAGTGGGTTGTCCATGGTAAGATGCATCTAGGTATACACGGTTAGGTCATGGTCAGGTGTGAGGTGAATCGGTATGCATGGGGTGACTTATGGTGTATTATTGTGTATATTCAGTACGGGTGCACCCGGTGTGCCTGTATGGTCATTGGTGTGGTGTATGGATATAGCTACATGGTCATCTATGTGTTGATTATGTATATATGGAGTGACTGTAAGGTCATGGGTGGGATGTACATGCGTCGTCTGTATGATCATGGATGGGTGTGTGGATAAATAGGTAGTGATTTTATGGTTACGGGTAATGTGTATATGTATACATGGAATGACTGTACGGTCCTGATTGAATATGAATACCTGGAGTAAGCTGGGTGGACATTATCGAGCGTGTAGGTACATAGGGAGTGTCCTTGTGGTAACGGGTGGGATGTATATTTATATATCTCGTGGATGTATTATCATTGGTGGGTGTATAGGGCTTAGCTGTATTATCATGGATGGCGTGTATGATTATACAGTGAATTGCTGAATTGTCATGTGTGAGGTGTATATGCAAGTATGGATTGTTTGAGTGGTCGTATGTGCGGGTTTTTTTTTGTATATCTGGAAGGGCTGAATGGCCATTAGTGAGGTTTACATGTATACCTGGGGTGAATCTATGGTCTAGGGTGGGCTGCATATGTATATCGAGTGGTTATATGACTATGTGTGTCGAATATGTATACAGGTAGTTACCGCATGGTTAATGGTGAGATGAGTACATGTAGGTATACAAGTAGTGACTGTATGATCATAAATGTAATGAACATCTATACATGGGGTGACAGGCGTATGAGCATCCATGTACCTGGTGTTCCTGTTTGGTGACTCGTGTCGGTATCGTCGTGTGTAGGTTATACCAGTATACACACGTGTTGCTTTATTGTCATGGGCGAGGGATATGTGTATATAGCGAGTGGCTATATGGCATGGATGAGGTGCATATGCATACATGGAGTGACTATACTGACATTTCTGGGGTGTATTAGTATATCTTGAGTGGCTATTCGGCTATGGTGTGACAAATAGGGATACAGGGATTGACATGGCCAATGTTGATCTGAATATGTATACAAGGATTGACCATGATCGTGTATGAATGTTTTGAATAGGTACACCACTCGGGGTGACTATATGGCCATTGGTCCGGTGAAGGAGTATACCAGGTAACATAGGTGAGGGTATGTGTATGAAGCGAGTGGCTATATGGCCATTGGTGATGTGCATATGTATACCGGAGTGACTTTATGGTCATTGTTGTGGTGTTGATGTATATATTGATTGTCTATTTGACCATGCGTTTGTAGAATAGGTATACAGGGGATGACCTTTTGGCCAATGGTGAGATGAATGGGTATACAAGGAGTGCACGACTATATGGTTATGGGTCATGTTTAGGAGTATACCCGGTGTGCCTGCATTGTGACGCGTGGCTGTATGGCCATCCGTGGTCATGGGTCAGGTGTACATGTATACAGTTGGTCACTATATTGTTATGTATTTGGTGTTTATGTATATATGTACTGACTGTGTGATAATGGGTGGCTATCGCTTTCCACGATATGACATGACCTCTCTATTGATTAACATATCCTTGAGTTATTGTGGAAAGCGATAGCCGCCCAAGGTACACATGTACAACCCACCCATTACCCCAGTCACTCCATATGTACATAAACACCACACAAATGACAACATAGTCACCCACTTTATACACGTACATGTACTAGTACACCTGATCATACAGCCATACTTGGTTATACCCGTACATACCACAAATGACGATACAGCCACGAGTCACCATGCATGAACACCAGGTATACACGTACACCCGACACATGACCATATAGTCACTCTATGTATACATATTCACAACATTCACGATCATACAGTCACTCATTGTATACATATTCACCTCACCATGGACCATACAGCCACTACATGTATACATATTCGCCATACCCATGACCATAGAGTCAATCCAGGTATACATATGCACATCACCAATGGTGAGCCCTTCCAGATATACCCATATCCGCACATACGACCACTCATAAGTTCCATACTTGCCATACGCATACACGCCATCCATGATAATAAATCTACTCCCCATACACCACCAATGATAACACATCCACAACATATATAAATATACGTCCCATCGTTACCAACAGGGCACTCCCTATATACCCACACATCATTCATGACCATACAATAACTCCCTGTATACCTATTATCCTCATCTATGACCATAGAGTAACTCCCTGGCTGCCATCTTGGCTTCAACCCTGTATCCAGTTGATAAATTTTTATCATAATGGGCCAGAATACCCACATATCATGGTTCATCTCAGTTCCTTCTCAAAGTTCTGCCCATTTCCTTTCAATAATATGGCCAGAATAACAAAAGAGGTTCTCCGCAAAATTCCATACTGCAACTTTAAAATGAATTTGTCATGCCCCATTCGGAACTGGGACAAACATAATAGAACGTAGTTGTCAGTTAATTACATTGTAACTAAGACGTACAATAACCAAGTGAGTAACAATTTGCCACCTTTTTCGGATAACGCAGAGAATAATGTTCGGGATATGTTAACTTTTAACTTTTTATAAATTTGGTTGCCATTTTGGAAGCCACCCTGAGCAATTTAGTCTATAAACACCGTAGTGTGGCACATTTAAGATAGACCAAAACAATAAACACCTTTCAATCCAAAGATAGTTACATTTTACTTGAACAAATAGTCGAACCCTGAAAAGCGAATTTTTGCCGATATTTATGTCAAGTTTGTGAGAGAAAAATCCAATATTTCTGGTCATGTCAGTGGTGACAATAGTAAAAATTATCCATGGTGCATCAGACATGTTAGTAAGCAATGTATAGAAAACAGATTAGCCAATTGTGTACATCAACCACAACTTGTAAGCGATTGCAGGACACCCTGGGGCAATATTTACCATTTTCCATATTTTGGCGGCCATTTTCGCAGCCATTTTGAGCCAAGGTAAGATTTATGGTTCCAGAGATTTGGAATATTCATAGGTAATGATATGCCTCACTTACATTACAATGTTCTTTTCATTTCTTGTTGAAATATGACTAGAATCCCAATTGTGATTTTTTTTGTAAAATTTTGTACTGTGTTCTGTAAAATATATTTTTTGAGGGATCGGAAGGGGTTAGGACCCCAATAATTGCATATTTAATTGCTCCAATGATCAGTTAGTATACAAAACACAAAATAAAGTTGCATTACTCAACCAGTTCCAAACAGCATGAATTGATCTAGAAGATATTTGTGAAAAAATGTCATATTTTCAACTTCCGGCGGCCATTTTGGCGGCCATCTTGGATGGTGAGTTTCAATTTTGGCCCAAAAAAGTGTCATTATGTCTTAGCTTCACGAAAATATATACATTTGTATACATTTTACTAGATTTTCCCGCTATAATTTTCATAAAACTGGCTCACTTATAGTTCTAGGAAATGGATCGGGTTGTGGGGGGGGGGGGGGGGGGGGGTAACAAGTCTCGTTCTTATCAGAAAACGACATGAATATATATTTCTTAAGTTGATCGTATCGATTTAGGGATGTATTGGTTGTAATAGTGCAACGTTCCAGGGGTGTGCGCACATACACACACGTTGGACGGATGCAATAATGTAAATAAAAGTGATTTTTTTACGTTTTGAGGGATGACCCGATGACCCCCTTCTTATCTTAAAACCCCAGGAAAAGTTGCTTCTTAAGTTGTGTTTTTATAATTAGTATATATCAAAGTACTTTGAGACCAAAAATTATGGATGTACGCGAAAGTGTAAAAAAAAAGTGAAAAATCACGTTTTGGGGTTCAGCATGGGACCCCCTTTCTTATCTGAAAACCCCAGGAAAATCCCTTTCTTAATTTGTGGTTTCTTAATCAGTACACTTAGGAGTATCATCAAACCAAAATTCATCGATGTACGCGGAAGTGTAAATAGAAGTGATTTTTTGCACTTTTTGGGGTTCAGAGGCCCCTAAACCCCAGGAATGCGCAACTTAAGAAATCGGTTTTTCAGAATGTTCCATTATTGGTACCAACTTTAGGGGGTCAAACCTTTTGTACGCAAAAGTGTAAATAGAACATATGCGGGCTCCCTAACTAAAAGACGGTACTGCGTCGGACTTCAGGATGTTTTGGTGTCCTTCTTAGCTGAAAAATAATAGACGATTTTGAGTTCTTATCTCAAACATCCAGAAAGAGGAAAAACAGCACGCAAAAAATACAAATTAAATGAAACAGTGTACTAAGGAATTATCTGGCATATATACATGTATCATGTTAACTGATTTGTTTGTTATTCTTAAATTTTATTTCGACATTTAAATGTCATTAGCTGCAAATGCACACACGAGTTGTTACTTCAAGCAACACCAAAAGAGTTTTAAAATACAGGTATTGCAATTTAAACAAATAAATTAGCACCCCCTTCAACAAAGTGGAAACAGTACTGTAATTTTACTGATATATAAACTAATTTCCTGGAAATCTCATTGTTTTTATCTGAGAATATGTAAGTTGTTTGGACAATATGGCTATTTTTATATTTCTTGGCTCTTTTGGACAAGTCATCTTATAAATGTAAATACCTTTTTTTGGCAAACAAGTTCAATAAGATGTGATATAATACGAAAATATGAAATGTTGGGTGAATGAAATGTTGAAGGAAAATTTTGATTTCTGTGATCCTTGATTGTTATTTAAAATGATTGGAAAATAGTTAACTCATAACAACAGTATATAAATTACGGTATATATTACTTACAAGGATCATGTTTGCCCATGTAGTCATCCTCGGTGAAGTGTGCTGCACAAACGACACTAAACTGCTGGGTTCCCACTGTCGATTTCGGCCATAGATTCGTCGAATGGCTATGCATACTGTCCATTATTTCGTAACTCTTTTGCCGCTTCGTCATCACCTTTCGGGAATAAATGTCCACCAGATTGGTACAATACATTGCACAACATTGTGTCGGCATTGTTATTGGTTGGGTAATGAAGAATTAACAGAATAACGATCCGAACAAGTCGAGAGACAGAATGAAACTGACAAATGACTAGCAAAAATAAGTTTGTTTACTTCTAACCGGAAATGGAGATAACCGTTATAGCCACCTGGCGGTCGATGTCGATAATGGGACGCAATCACAGTGAGTGCCGTGTGTCACTTTAACATTCACGCATTGCGAGCGCATTGTCTCATTTTAATATTCACACAGAATGCATTGTGTCCCTTTAACATTATCATACCGAGAGTGCCGTTCTTTTAACATTCACGCATTGCGAGCGCATTGTCTCCCTTTAACATTCACACAGAATGCTTTGTGTCACTTTAACACAATATGCGGTAATGCACATATTAGGAATATAATTCAGGGCGGGGCTCCCCATTGTTCATCAAGGTAATCACGTTATATACATAACATTACACCCTATAACGTAATACACATGTATTTTACATTTATAAAAATACTAGTATATATAGAGTTTATATTGTGTTATATTTTGTTATTTTCTAGAACATGCTATCATGTGACTTATTTCCACTAAAACAAGATACAATTTGTCGTATTTTGGATAAATTCTAGCACATTGTAAACTATAGTTAATCTATCGTTTTAAAATATAAAAGACTACCACTGACAAAAGAGTGTGGGGTTTTCATGGTTACTCATGATAGTTAAAGTGCTAGTTACGATAACAAACACGGGGAAACTCTCAAACATTGAACATTCAAGGACTATTTGTGTTCTTGGGTGATCTAATGCAGCTCATATCTTGACTGTGACATTTGACCATTTTAATAAACATTTGTTAGCACATCTCGCAATATTGGCTGTGGAAATGTAAAAATGTACATTTGTGGCATGTGAATATCAAGTTAGAAACGTGCAATATGATGCTAACCGGCCGTAAAAGGCATTTTACAGTGTGTAATCGAAAGTTTACCGGGAGTTCAATACAAATAATTAAAAAAATACCGGGCGTTCAATGCTTGTCAGATATTACCGTTCTGGGTGTCAGAGGGGGGTAGTCTTCAGCAGTTTTCTATTTCTCTGTGGGCATCTTCTGAGACACAGATGTTTCAAATAGTTATGAATTATAGTATTTTAATCATATTTTATGGCATAGATTGTTATTAAAACCGTATATCAAGTCACTATAAAAAAAATAATCGGAGACTCGAAAATTAAGTGGGCCTTTAACTGGTCACTGGAGCAATGAAATATGCCATTCTTGTGATCCCAGCCTTTCCCAATCCGTCAATAATTTGATTTTACAGAACGCGGTATGAAATTTCACCAAAAATCACCATTGGGCTTCTTGTCATATTTCACCAAGAAATGAGCAGAACTGTGCAAAGTAAGTGAGGCATACCATTACTTATTAATATTTCAACTCAATGGAACCAAAATTGTCACTTTGGCTAAAAAATGGCTGTCAAAATATGGAAAATGGTAAATATTGTCCCGTCGTGCCATACAATCGCTTAACATTTGTGGACGATGAAGAAAATTGGCTGTTCTGTCAAATATACATTGAATACTACCATGTATAATGCATCTTGGATGAGTCTACTATTACATTAGCAAAATTATTGGAATTTTCTCTCAAAATCGGAAAAAAATTAACTTTTCAGGTTTGCACAATTTTTTCAAGTAAAATGGAACTATCTTTTGTGTTTATTGTTTTTATCCGTGTTAAATGCGTCACACTGATATGTTTTTAGAAAAATATACTCAAGCTGGCTTGCAAAATGTCCACAATATTTGGTAAAACAGTTGATATTTTCTCTGATCTTCTGTAAAGGTAGCACATTGTAATTCACTTGATTATTAAACATGTTACTTAATCAACTGACAACTATATGTTCTATTCTGGTTGTCCCAGTACCTTATGCGATACGACAATTTCATTTTAAATCATGCGGTATGCAATTTTGCCGAAAAAGTCTTATGGGATTCTGACCATGATTTTGAACGGAAATGAGCAGAACTCTTAAACTGAACTGAGAGGGGCATACTCTGGCCCAATAACATGTGCAACCATCAAAGGTAAGTGGGTGTGGGACCAGGTAACACGTCTATCGGGGTAGGCGTCCCCACACCTAGTACACTAGAATGCATTTTGATTCATAAATATATAGACTACTAGTTTCTAGCTATACTGGGGATCCGATGTATAGACAGGCCATAGTATTTAAAGATGCATTATCCGAATTAACGCTCCTAAATTACTATTTCTTTTGCTTCGGGGGTAAAATATATTTGATTCGCGAGTCGAGGAATCCACCCATCAAAACTCAGAGTGATCAGATATCGATTTTTAAAGTTTGTTATTTCTCGAAATGTGCAATTATTTGTGGCCCAGGAAAACGTTGTCAAACGGGCAGTCTCGGACAAAATTGCGGATGAAGATGGATAACTCTAAAATCAAGTGGTAATACGCTGAACAAAATGTTGATAAATAACACGTTTTGGGAAATGTTATACCATATAGTTAACAGTGGTTAGCATTATGTTGTTGCAATTAATCGATTCTGATACGGTAACTAAAGCGTATTTTGAAGAAATGTTGTTGTTGTTGTTGTTGTATCTTGATGATATGCGGGGACCGTCTGATCGGATTGGATACCTTTAAAAGTTTAAATAATTAATAGCGTGTACGTACGTACGCACGTACGTACGTACGTACGTACGGTACGTGTTCCAACGAGGCTATAGGTATACAAACGAAATGGCTGGGGTAAAATTATATTATGACGACCATCCAAGTCTTGAGAAAAAATATCCACTGCAGATCAGATTATTTGTTTTGAAAATATCTGATCAAGTTTATCATCCAGAGTGTACGTGTTTCCAAGTCATGGCTCCGGTGGATGCAAAATTACTCATATGCCAGTATAAATGTAGCTTCATGCAGTTGAAATCAAAATTATTAAATCCCAACCTAAATCACTAGTTAGGAGGAATTATAGGAATAGAATAAACAAAAACATGTTCTTCCTTGCTTATATTTTCTAAATATTTGGGTTGTGATTGAAACAATTAAACAACCCAAATTATGAGAGGATACAAACCGAAGTTTTCTCTCATCGGAACCCCAATTTCCAACTAAGGCAAAGGGTGAGGGCGGGTACAACTAAAATGTCATCCAAATTGAGAATGCATATGGGCATGACCGGGTCAGTAACAAACATTGGGAGCCATGAAAGTGTGAAAGATGTGGGTGCTATTGGAACATTCAGAGATAGACCCCACGGGCCCTACCACCAGCTAGAAACTTTCATGTACGTCATTGGTTATAATAAATATTTATAGTTAATTAAATCTTGACTTTCATACAAGTCAACACATAGCTAGAGTTCTGAGTAGTGCAGTTCGTGATACATCATTTTGAAGGTTATGACATTCCGCATCAGATAGGACCCGGTGTGAAATATACAAATGATGCAAAAGATGATTTTTAGCTGATTAAGTGCCAAAATTCAGCAAAAATTCCTGTTTTTGTAAAATTCGGCAAAATGAGAAATAAAAGTATAGAAACGCGAACATTTTGCGCTAAAATATTGTAATCTATATACCTTTAGATATTTACTATGATAGTGGTACGATTTCTCTGATATAACGAAGATTTTTTTTAGATTTATTGTAAAAATAGACAAAATAGCGCAATTTTTCCATTGTTTTGCCTCACTTAATGGGCGATAGATCAATATTGTTTTGACCGAGGATATCGTATATAGTCTAGAAAAGTGCGTATATATATACCGCATACGACAGTATGCTGAATATGTCATCATATTTAACACGTGATGTGTTATGTAAGATTATTTCAACCCTCACCCCAAAATTCATCAAAAAGTCACCGTTTTAGGGAGATTCGTCCCAAATGAATACAAAAGCACAGGTATTCGGGATATGTTTGTGCTACGATATAGCAGGTTACACACTTATAAATACAAAGTAATGAAATGTAATGATTGCGGTGATAAATGTGAAAATTTCTTAAATTTACGTGGAAAATAGACAAAAAATCATTCATATTCAGTTGTTTCGCCCCTCTTAATAGGCGATTATTCAGTATTGCATTGAATGGAAATCACGTATATAATATAGAAAACTTGTGGAAATATATACTGCAAATGATTGTAGGATAAGGATGTCATTCTTTGCCATAGATGCTATGTGGTGGTATATTGTGTCACCCCCACCCCAAAATTCAGAAGAAACAAAATCTGTTTTAGAAATTTCGGTATGGCAGAATACAAAAGCACAACTCCGATTATTTTGTGCTATTATATTGAAGTCTACACACTTCGAGATATACATTATGATAACGCCATGGTATAATTTACAGATGGCAACATTTCGGAGTTTTCTGATGAAAGTAGACCGAAAATCGTGAAATATAAACTTGTTTTGCCCCTCTAGATGGGTGAAAATTCAATTCCATTTTGAATAATAATCCAGGACAAACTCTCAATAGTTGACGAGACACATAATGTATATGAATGTTTTCGGATTGTATCATCTTCTGTCACATTTGTTTGGTTACGTTATTGCACCAATCGCCCCAACAGTACAATACATTGCAAGATAAGACAAACACGGAATATTCCTATACACATTTATGCATTATACACATAGCTTATCAAGCTGATGCGTTTGATAGTTACTTGAGTTGAAGAAATTACATCACTGTATATGTTTACTTCGCATAATATAGCTTCACAGTTGTATAAGCTTATACATATTTGGAGGTTTAGTGTTTTTTAATAACCAGGTTCAGCCACAGTACATGCATGTAACTTGTAACATGTGTTGCCATTACCAACGAAATCACATCACCTTTCCGCTTACACGTACACCATCAAACAATGTTTTGTGTCAAATGTGCAGCATTACGAAATGAGTATCAGAGGGGTGTCCAATCTTTATATCAATCGACGAACATGTGCTTAGTGAACTTTTGTTAAATTCTTCAGTAGCGGCGACCACGTCATTACTTTTCCCAAATGGGTTGTTGGCCCGAACTACCATTATAGTAGTACTATACATATAAGAATTACGAGTATAGCTTATAGTAGGCGTATGTGTTTCGTACGGTCTAAACACATTTTTAGAGAAGTGACGATTGCGAGTCCATTTGGGAGAAAATAGTGCCGTTCATTGCATTCAATCTTCTTGCCACACACAGTATTGTGATATAGTTATGTTTGTATTTAATTATGTTGTTTACATGATAAATATTGTTAGTTGTAAACTAGATGCATGCATGCAAAACTCGCGTGCCCATATACTTGGGTTTCTCGAATCCGTAATCGTAACTACAGCTATTGAAAATCGACAACTGCAGAAAGAACACATATTCTAGTGATGTACCTGTAGCACCATATGCGTAATTCATGCGTGCAGTAGGTTATTATGCGTAAGCTGTCAAGTGCCAACACAGCAAATAATAATTTACGGTAGGCATGCATTGTAATGCATTGCGCTAAATACCGCCCGAACCAAACTTTTTTCAGAAAATCCGGTGAAAAACGGAAACAATTTGTAACACCAGATAGCTATGATGTCACAAGATCATGGTTATATTACCAAGCACACTTTGAAATTTGTTCCAATATAAATGGATTGGAAATTGATGACATGGGCCTTTATATATGCGCATCCTTGAGAGGATTGGCACAAGGAACACTCGGTGACCTACTCCCAGGACGAGAAGAAGACAACAACGTTCTTGTTGGTGCGATAAAAGGCCGATTTGCTGCCAAAAACCAGAGTGACCAGATTGTACAATTGCGTGCACGGCGACAAAGTGCAAGGGGGGGGGGGGGGGTTACCAACGTCTGACCAATATGTTATATCATACTGCAACACATGAATTGAGAGACACCTTGGCAAAGGACCAATTCATTGGTGGGTTGTATGATCCAGATATATATACGGCTCATTGTACAACAAGCACGACTGGGCTCTCTTTGTGAGAGCATAAGACATGCAGTTGAATTAGAGGCTTTTGCCAAGTCTGAAAAAACAAACACTATGCTAGGGCAGTAAATGAAGCAGATCCAACACAAAGCAAAAATATAGAATTTGAAGAACTAAAAAAGATAAGAGATGAACTGAAGCCCCAAACTGGTTCTAATGGGAAAGCTCAAAATAGCTCACAACCGTCCGAGACATCACAGTCCATCTCTGAGATGAAGGAGATAAAACAAATATTGACTGATGTGAAGAGGTGTAAAGGGGAGATTAACAAAGAATGACAAACTTGGAGAACCAAAACAAGGAGAAAAAGGGTAACACAAATGAGTCCTGGAGGGACTGTCGTGACGATAGACAATGGAGACATAATTATAATGATAATCCTGATTATAACACAAACGAATACAAAGAACGCACCAGATGCAGAACTTCTCACAATCCACGCGACATGTGCCATAATGCATATCGTGGTAGGGGAGCCCAGCAGAACACAAGTGGACATCGTAACTCCAACGAGTTTGTTAGATACAGCTCTTCTGAAGAGGGGGTAGCTGTATTTAGATTGCAATCTGTATGGGCCGCCAACGATTGGTACTGGGGCAACAGTTTCCATGCTATCAAGAAACTGTATGACTACTTATCGGAAGATAAATACCATATGTTACATAAATGATGTAGCACACGAGCTGCTGACCATTGAGTCCAACGAAACGAATAAGGCATACCGAGTTGTATCATCTAACTCATCGGAAACTCTGCCAGAGATAGTATGTTCTCGTCACTTGTCAAAGCACATCAACGCAAATTCCCCAGAAGGAATTGGAACTATTGAAACTTATGATCACGAGCACACTTATATCGCGATAAGCAGCACGGAGGATCAGTCACCAACTATGGTAGAGAACACAGATATTGGCAGAATATGCCATATGTGACTCCTGGAAGGTCTGGAAATTCACAAATGCTCAGAAAGCTTAACGAACCTATTATGGGTCTATATTATCACATGGCAATACAGCAGTAGTTTCTGCTACCATATAAGCAATGGGGATGGGTTTCAAAGAGCTGAACCAAAACCACCCTATCCTGAAGTGAAACCAAATGCACAGGAGAAATATTTTCTTCCTGACACATTGGCAGACATACATGGTCAGATAAATTCGACATGTAATGACCAAGGCCTTGGATATATTACGGCATCTGTTCCTCATCATATTCCAAGAAATATGGCCCAACCCAAAACGGCGCCATGGTACCCCAAGGGGGATTCAAGGACGATATATAGAATTAAAGATCATCGCAAGGTTGATGACAAGGCTCGATTTGATGGCTGCGACCAAGAAGATCGTTAACCATTAAAACCCCAAATACTGTGGGAAGATCCCCATAGGGCAAAGTCGTGGATGATGACTCCCAGATAGGAGAGCCACAGAAATACAGTGTATATACTGTTTGTACAGTACTGTTGATGTAAAATAAATATTCTATTATATGATTAAAGGGAAGTGGCAGCCATGGGGGGGGGACATCAAGTCCCGGTGGCTGCAGGTTAGATGTTATGAGATCGCGAGCTCACCTTAATGGCTGTGCCGTCTCGTGGGTAGTTCATGCCCATTAGTCGCTAAAAACCCTCTATGTGTATCGAAGTAGAGTAGGCTATGCGACCGCATTGGAGAACATTTCTGCACCCAGATACAAACAAACTTTGGCTTCCATCGGTTCCAGGGTGCAGACGACCTACGGTGTAAAGGAAGTCGTACCAACAACCAATTTGGGAAAAGTAACGGCGTGGTCACCGCTGCTGAAGAATTTAACAAAAGTTCACTAAGCACAGGTTCGTCGATTGATATAAAGATTGGACATCCCTCTGATACACATTTCACAATGCTGCACATTTGACACAACACGTCTAAACGGTTGTTTGATTGTGTACGTGTAAGCTCAATGGTCATGTGAGTCGGGTGATTCAGTTGGTAATGGCAACACACGTTACAAGTTACTTGTACTGTGGCTGAACTTGGTTATTAACAATCACTAAACCTCCCAATATGTATAATCTTATACAACTGTGAAGCTATATTATGCGAATTAAACATATACAATGATGTAATTTCTTCAACTCAAGTAACTATCAAAAGCCTCAGCTTGATAAGGTATGTGTATAATGCATAAATGTGTATAGGAATATTCCGTGTTTGTCTCATCTTGCAACGTATTGTATTGTTGGGGCGAAGGGTGAAATAACGTAACCAAACAAATGCGACAGAAGATGATACAATCCGAAAACATTCATATGCATTATGTGTCTCGTCAACTCTTGAGAGTTTGTCCTGGATATTGTTCAAAATGGAATTGAATTATCACCCATGTAGAGGGGCAAAACAAGTTTATATTTCACGATTTTCGGTCTACTTTCATCAGAAAACTCCGAAATGTTGCCATCTGTAAATTATACCATGACGTTATCATAATGTATATCTCGAAGTGGGTACACTTCAATATAATAGCACATAATAATCGGAGTTGTGCTTTTGTATTCTGCCATACCGAAATTTCTAAAACTGATTTTGTTTCTTCTGAATTTTTGGGTGTGGGTGACACAATCTACCACCACATAGCATATATGGCAAAGAATGACATCCTTGTCCTGCAATCATATGCAGTATATATTTCTACAATTTTCTATATTATATACGGGATCTCCATTCAATGCAATACTGAATAATCGCCTATTAAGAGGGGCGAAACAACTGAAAATGAATGATTTTTTGTCTATTTTCCACGTAAATTTAAGAATTTTTCACATTTATCACCGCAATCATTGCATTTCATTACTTTGTATTTATAAGTGTGTAACCTGCTATATCGTAGCACAAACATTTCCCGAATACCTGTGCATTTGTATTCATTTGTGCCGAATCTCCCTAAAGCTGTGACTTTTTGATGAATTTTGGGGTGAGGGTTGAAATAATCTTACATAACACATCACGTGTTAAATATGATGACATATTCAGCATACTGTCGTATGCGGTATATATATACGCACTTTTCTAGACTATATACGATATCCTCGGTCAAAACAATATTGATCTATCGCCCATTAAGTGAGGCAAAAAAATGAAAAATTGCGCTATTTTGTCTATTTTTACAATAAATCTAAAAAAAATCTTCGTTATATCAGAGAAATCGTACCACTATCATAGTAAATATCTAGAGGTATATAGACTACAATATTTTAGCGCAAAATGTTGGCGTTTCTATACTTTTATTTCTCATTTTGCCGAATTTTACAAAAAAACAGGGATTTTTGCTGAATTTTGGCACTTAATCAGCTAAAAATCATCTTTTGCATCATTTGTATATTTCACACCGGATCCTATCCGATGCGGAATGTCATAACCTTCAAAATGATGCATCACAAGCCCGTGTGTGGTGCCGATGGACTAACGATTCCAAAGTCGGTTCCGTCCGCTCTACTATAATATATGATCTTTCAAGAGCGCGTTAACTACCATTTCTGACTATGATTTTCTTGTATTATATATGTATAACCCGGTCTTCCTAATAAGCTACTGCTAGCTAGGGGAGAGCACTTGCCCCATGGTCAGTCCGGAATATAAAGTCTAGGCCTCACAAGGCACATACAGAAAACACACAAACAATACTTCACATGATAATCCTTTATATATCTACATTATATATATATATGTATAGAATGGAGCATAATAAACAGAAGCATCACATCTCACATAATTGTATAAAATCCCCTGAGGAATCAACCATCCATTTGTTAAAATAGTCAACTGCCGTCCAAGACAGATTGTAAGGAACTGGGCCGGGAGATTATTCTGGGTGCCAGATCTTGGTTCGAGAGCAAAGCTAGGCACTAGATCTTAAAGAGAGATAACAGACAGAACCTGGTGCAAGTGGTTTAGATTGGGCTAAATGGGAAAGTGGCGGGAAATCCAAAGTATATAGAATAAGTATTATACTTTACTGTTGCCATGCAGTATTATTTATTTGGTTGGGCTAGCTTTATTTATATGAGGTGATGTAATTAGATCAGCTCAAACTTTGGCACAATGCTTAGACAATTTCTGCTTACACACACACTATTGGCTTCTGCAGACACATATTAGATATTAACACTGCCACCTTCACACACACACACATATATATTATATTTAACACTGCCACATTCTCCCCCCTCTTGAACAAACATTTACATACTTGTCAATACCAGTATATACTGCACCGGTGAAATTCATGCGACCAGCAAGCTGAAATGCACTACAGAATATACAAACCTGCACTTGACGATGAGTCAAGATACCCATAACCATCCAACGGACGTATTAACCTATACTCAGGGGGTTAAACAATAATTAATGAATGAATCCACAGTTCAACACACTTTATCTAGGATAAATGCTACCCTGAAATAAATGTAAGAGCACCCATAACAATTGACAAGCTGAGTTAAAATGTAACAACAGTAAAATCATATATCAGAAACAGTATGTAAGTCTGAAATAGATTGTCACAACTATTTACATATAAGAACATGAATGCCGTCTCCCCACCCCTACTGCAACTAAGAGATGGTTTAGCTCGGATAAGCCCATGCTGACCGTAGATGTTTCCTGTAGAAGCAGAAAAGGGTTAACAGGGTGGCATTTAAATGTAATACAATGTAATTACATAATATATAACCATATTGGCTACATATGTATATCAACATCAAATTATTGGCAGACCTACAGTCAATAGGCCTACACTCCATATACCATGTGCAATCATGAGCATTCAATTGAACAATGCATGCAAGTATGAATGTACCTATTCCGACTTAGCAATGACTCTCCAATACCTGTTAATGAAAACAATTATTGAAGAATGACTGAGAATAAGGTGTGTAGAAGGTCGGGGGATATGCTAGATAGAACATTTTTATCTGTCAATCTTGTTAATAGCTCCAACCTGCTGATAAGATCATGTGATGGCTGTAAAGATTGCAGCACATAGTCACCAGACATTTGCCAGGGTGGGGGCTTCTTGACTCTCCCCGATTTCCGTGGTGCGGCCACTGGTCGATATTCAGACGGTGTGTCTAAAATGTCAGTGGTCTCACCTGAAATATTAATATGAGGATTATCCTCCGACTCTTCAGGAATGATGTCGGTGTCTGTGTTATCACCTAAAACAAAAGTTGTTACATCATTCACCCGAGGGACAGTAGGTATTACTGTATTTTGGGGAAGAGTAACAACATACTCAACATTATCTTCTGAATCTGAAAAATAATCAGCTATCGGCTCATCCACCGGTATATCACCAGCTATATGTATGTCCTCCATCACTTGCTCACCACTGCCGACATCATCAGTATGATCTGAAATATTGGTGATCTCGTGATCTGAAATTATAGGTAGAGAACCCACAGGAAGGAGGTGGTTCCTATGCAATGTCCTCTCTCTACCACTATCACTAATCAGAGTGAATACTGGAATTGTGGTATTAGGTTGGTCGGAAACTGTATAGATCTCCTCCTCGAATTTGTCAGCTATTTTATGTCGACCATCAAATGCTAACTTCTTCACTAGGACGAAATCGCCTATCGAGATCGTTGCTGCTCTGGCTTTCTGATCAAAATATTTCTTCTGTTTTTCCTGAGCTCGTACGGCCGACCTAGAGGCTAAATCATAAGAAAATTGTAATTTACCCCGTAAATCTGAAATATAATCTGAAAAAGATACCACAGGATTATCAGTTGTTGGTTCATGCTGACCCAAACCACAAAGAATATCAATGGGCAATCTGGGTTCCCGACCGAACATCAACTTGAAAGGTGCATAACCTGTGCTTTCATGGCGGGTGCAATTATATGCATGTACAAGCGGTGAAATGTAATTTTTCCAGTCCTTCTTCTCTTCCGGCTGTAAAGTACCTAACATGCCCAATAATGTGCGATTAAATCGTTCACATTGACCATTCCCCATGGGGTGGTATGGTGTTGTACGGCTCTTCTGGATCTTGCACATATCACACAGCTCTTTGATAAGTTCAGACTCAAAATTTGCTCCTTGATCACTGTGAATTCGAGAAGGAAAACCATAATACATGAAGAATTTGTCAAACAAAATATCCGCTGTTGTCTTAGCAGTCATATTTCTGCAGGGAAAGGCCTGAGCAAATCGAGTGAAATGATCAGTAAGAACCAAAATATATTGGTAGCCGCCTTTGCAGACTTCAACTGTAAGAAAATCTATGCATACTAATTCTAAAGGATGAGTAGTAGTAATTGAAACAAGCTTAGCTCTGGTATCCATCGGAGATTTACGTCGCAGGCACCTCGGACACCTGGAAATAAAATTCTCCACCATGCTGTCAATACCAGGCCAATAAAACCTTTCCTTAACTAAACTGACAGTCCTTTCTCGGCCAGGGTGACCGACATCGGTGTGTAGAGATTTCAATACAGTATCAATAAATGATGTAGGAACAACAAGTTTTAATCTACTTTCACCATTAAACTTGGTTTCTTTGTATAATACTCCACTCTGGAACTTCAAAGAATCAAAATGTCTGAAATAAGTATAATGTTCCTTTGTCATGGGTAAACTATTTCTCCTTGGTTTAAGTCGTTGTCTCACGGCCGTCATCCATGGTGCTAAAACAAGAGATGGACTGTCGTCCGGTACATACCCCCTTGTGGCATACCGCCTAGTGTGGGCACATCTATAACCTGTGACTGATATACTTATACATATGGACTGTAAGCATTTAAAAAATATAATTGTGTGGTATTCTAGGTGTAAATGGCCATAACTCTGCAATAAGCTCAGTGGATCACAGGAATATGAACCTGGTATACATGTTGGATTGGAAAAGTTGCATACAATTTTTGGTGGATTTGAATATTCGAAAGTGGAGTTTACCTTTTTAGATTACTGTAGCTGATCTAAATCTGTTCTGACAGGTTTGAATAGATGATGAAGCTATGAATGTCATGAGATGTGCATTGTCAAGTGTAGTTGAATGCCTACAAGAGTGTGTACTGTCATGATAATGAGTTCTTTTGTGAATAAACAGACAGTAAGTATATACACAGGTCCTATGGATTAGAAGTAGTTTCAGATAGTATATTTTAAGAGTCAACTCGCGATCACAATCTATGTCCAACACAAATCTTAATTAAATGAAGTCAGAGAATGCCTCATATGGAATTGATAACACAACAGCGAAATGATCTGTGTAATGCAGCGGAATGGCTGAAGTCAGTGAGTCCTGCAAATAATTTCTGTTTATGTATATGTGGTCCAATGCGCCACCAGCTCTGTGTGTTGTAGTTTTGACATATGGTAGAAATCCATGGAATTTCGTCAACTTTTGTAAGGCCTGTGACTGAGTGCTAGTAGAAAGAATGTTTACATTGAAATCACCACAGATCACTGTTGGAAAATTAAAAGTTGGTAAATAGGTCAAAAGTTTATCCATGTCCCTTATGAAGTTATTGAATTTGTTGCTTGGTTTGTTGTATATAGTCACAGCCAATATACGGAATGAAACAATGGACCGGTGTTGTACAATCACAGCAATGTTCTCAAAGCAGAGTGGAAGTTTAATTTCACGGCATGGATGGTATAGGTCACTCAACTGAATTGCAACACCTCCTCTGTCCAATGGGTTTACAGATTCTCGGTCAGTTCTCAGAAGTAGGAAGTTGTCCAGAGTGTAATCTGATGACACATTATGAATCTTCAACCAAGTTTCTGTCAGACAAACAAAATCTGCTGATGTAAGTGCAGTATCCTTCTGCAGGCACTTAAAATGGCAATCCAGAGAGCTGATATTAAGTAGAGTTATTCTGAAGTAGAATTCCTTTGGAACCGCGATAGACTCTGGAATCTGCAGACGAAAGGGCATGGTTTTTCTCATTCTTTCAATCTCTTCTTTTGCTTTCTTGTTGCATTTGATCTGCTTAGATCGGAATCCATTCAATATAAATAGGCCATCTAATGTCCTAACTCTGCTCAATGCAGTATACATTTGTCCAGCACGAAATGTCCCTCCAGTGTTGATGACTAACTGATCTACTGTTTTTCCTTGTGACTTGTGGATGGTAATTGCCCAAGATAAAACCAGAGGGAACTGAACGCGAGTGGCTGTGAGCTTTCGAATTCTGATTGGGACTTCGTATAGTTCAATGGGAGTTGAAATATCATCCAAAAGTATGTTTTTGAATTTCAACCTTCTCTGGGCACCAACAATCTTGTCATCAAACTGTACAAGTATGTATTTGGGCTTGTAGTTATCAACGTGATCTTTTGGGATGTCTGGTATGAACTGTGTAACAGTTCCGGCAGCAGAATTGACAAGGCCATCATCGACAAAGAGGTTGCTAGTCAAGCTAACTCTTGCTCCAATGCAGACTTTAAGAGTTTTCAGAAGACCACCAGCATTTTCAGACAGATTGATGTGAATGATATGACCGGTTTCTCTGTCTCTCTTCATATCTTGTGCTACAACGACTATAATTTGTTGACCAAGAGTGTTTATCATGGCATCGTTGTGTAGGTCCTTTAGCCTGTTATTGGTCATGGCGTGTAATGCTAGTCTCGGGTAGTCATTTGAATCTTCAGTTGTTTCTCTCGAGCATATCAGTGCAATATCATCTTCAGTTGCCTCATCAGTCCTTATATTGTTCAGTGCATGTGCAAATCGTAGATCATCCTTTTGACGCATGATTGTTTCCAGTTCAAGAAGCTTAAAGTTTTTTTTCCAGAGAGACCCATACAGAAATGCAGGACTATCTTTTTGAAGTGGTATGAAAACTTGCGCTTCTCCAACTGGGGGTAATTGAAACAGATCTCCTACCACTAGCAATGAAACTCCTCCGAAAGGTTCTTCAGATGCCATTATATCACATAAACGATGATGCACAAGTTTAAGAAGTCTAGACCCAACCATTGAAATTTCATCAATAATGAGCAGCTGGAGGTTGCCTAGCTTCTCACGAATGTTGGCCACTTGTGTGCTTGTTAGATGGATCTCATCAGAGGAGTGTCCCTTGTCCTTGTCCACTGGCAGTTTGAAAGTGGAATGCAAAGTGTGCCCTGAGATATTGTATGCCGCTGCTCCAGTAAAGGCACACACCAAGACAACAGTTTCATCAGGTGATTGTCCAAACTGTAGCGTACGTATAGCTGTCTGGACTATTGTTCGTATTACATGGCTCTTGCCAACACCTGCACCACCAAGAAGAGATATGGCGAAAGGTTGTGGCCTCTGTTGAGTTTTGTAAGTCATAGATAGCTTAATGCAGAAGTTAGTGATGTATTGATGAATAGAACGTTGTTCGTCATTCAGCGAGTTTGCCATTTGTAGCCATTGTTTAGTTGGAATCAGTTGGTTGTCCAGTTCAAACCGATGAGGAACTCCTCCAATGTCACTAGTGTCATGCTCTGCAGATGGTATGAGGTACAGGTGGTCTTCATCCAACTGGTTTTCAGTTTCTCTGTCTTCATGTCTCTCCTGTTCTGTCTGAGGAATCAGCTCTGCCCAGGCATCTTCTGATGGTCCACGCTCATCAAAGGATGTGATAGCATCAATGTATTCTTTGGAATTTGGTTCATACTCCTCATATTTTTCCTTAATTAAATCCTGAACAGACAGATATTTACTTTTGTAAGAGTTATCCAGAGTAAGATCTCTCTGTTCATTTGTCCATGGAAGGTAAAGCATTAACTTGGAATGATAAAAATTTTCTGGGTCTGTTTTCAATGAATACTGGTGAGTCCTAATTGCTGCTTTTTTTCTCCTTAAACTCAGTTTTATGTTTGAGTCCTTCAGCTTTATGTTCTTAGGGAGTTGGTTGTGCGGTTGATTAGGCACAGGTGGGTCATCATAATCAGAATTGTCATCAAGAATATCTGGATCCGTGGGCAAGTCACCCTTCACCCTGGAGTATGTGTAACTTGATGCAAAATCTGCCATACACAGGTTCTCAATTATAGTTGGTCTTGCTTTGTATTTATCCAGGAGTCCTGACTGGAATATGTCTGGATCGTCATCATCCAACTGCTCTATTTGGCGATATGGTTTTATCAGTTTGGTTCTTTCATTAGGCATGTCAGTTGGCACGTACAACACTGTGCGAGATGCTTTAGTTAACGGAAGAGAGAGTAAGCGATATGCAGCTTCTTGAGCACCAACTTCTCTACTTGACAGGAATTTCTTGGCGATAGCCTGCATCTTCTCTTTGGGACCTTTAGGTTCACACTCCTTGCTGACTGACTGCAGGACTTCACCCAATGTCTTTTCAGGTTTGCTGATATATGATGCTACGTACATTATACATGCATACACATTAGTTATGTACTGCAGATCCATGTTTGCTTGCCAGGCTGAAAGAATATTCTTGCTGTAGTTGTTTATGAAACATTGTGAGGTATTTCTTTGATACAGTATTGTCATAGATCCCTTTCTTGTTTGATTCCATGTCAATGCTTCTAAGTATTCTTCATAGCAGTATCCCAATGCAGATAGCAGTGTATCAATATCAGGTAACATCTCATTCTGACAATTATTAATATCTTTCAGTACATTTTGAAGAAGTTGCTCATATTTCTTCTGAGTTATCTTTGGAATTGTCAAAATTTCATTCTGTGGGGGAATGAAAATTGTTGTTTGCTTGATAGGTGGTCTTGGAAATGAGAATCTGCATATCTTTCCAGTTTTGCGACAGGTGAAGGAGTGTGTGTGCTTTTGTACGGTCTGTATGAGCTGCTGGAGATCAGGATCCTCATCAACATTTGTACAGGATATATACTGATCGATAAAAGCACGCACTTCTTCCATTGAATTGAGGGAGATAACTGGACTATTCTCTATCCAAACAACCATGTGGACATGCGGAGAACCTCTTAGCTGGAATTCTATGCGATATTTAAAGTCCTTAACTGGACCGATCGGTGTAGATTTCCCCATGATAATATGCTTCATTAGAAGTTGGAAGCGATGGTCAAAGTGTCTGGCTGCTGTTACTGGATTAGTTCTGAGCCACCTGCCTTTCTCTTCCCATGATAACTCTCGGACCTGTTCGTCTGTGAAAATCTCTCCATGTTGTGCAGCAATGACTTGTATGGTATCTTCCCACTTCATATCTGCAGCTGACAGTGTGACAAACCATGTACAGGGACCTAGCATCCGGATCATTCCAAGAAGATCATAGAGCATCTTATTGTAGTAGGCAGGAGATCCACGGACTTTCTGTAAGAAGTTAAAGTTGAGATCATTGCGAGTTAACTTTCTTGCTTTTATGGCATCTTTTATGTGAACAGCTGTAATTTCAGTGGGATGTTTCTCTCTGCTTTTCCGGAGAGCTATGCTTAATGAATCATAGACGTTTTTAGCTTCTGTCCTGTATTGGGCATAAAACAGGTATTCAGGGTTTGAAGCGAACCTGTTATCTTTACTAAGTATTCGCGCATTGAAATATTGCTTCATGGAGAGTTTTGTGTTCCTGGGTGCTGAGAATCCATTACTGCCATCCGGAAACAAATTTGGGAATGCAAGAACTTCATTCTCTGTGTCACTTAGCATCCCAAGAGGCCGTTTTCTATCTCCTGGTGCTATAGTTAGCATGCAATCAGGATCGTTGCTGATATCTTTTGGTTGGATGCATGAGTCTAAAGGCAGGCCATAATTGTTGGTTCTGGCATCCATCAGCTCATCGAATCCGGAAAGCTCATCGTCAGAATCTGACTCCTCGATTATGGTATCTTCTTTTTGGCGATCACTTACTGGCTGCATGTCATGATGTGTATCTGATTCAATATCTGGACCATTCAAGGACTGCCATAGTTCATTGTCATCATTAGCATAATCATTTTCCCAATTGTCATTTATCGTTATATCTTGGTAGTGGACATTTTTCTGAATGTTTTTCAAATAGTGCAGACCTCTAAGAATATTCCAGGGTCTGATCTTCTGATGAAATACGTGTCCTTTGTACTTCAATTTTCGCTTCAATTTCACTGTCATAACACTCGAAGAGGAAGGCAAACGTGGGAGACTGCCGCAGGTTTCGTCTGGATTGCATGGAACATTTATAACACTTCCGTGGATAGCCTTCTGTTTACCTCTGGGAAGTGCTAGGATCTTCATAAATGCCAGTCGTTTACAAATGAAGCTGAGTTCTAAATTTGATAAATTCTTCAGTTCATCAGGTATTTCCAACAACTTCAGTGCATTTGTTGAACATTGGGCAGGCATTTTATTCCTCTTTATTGACGTGTCACATGTCTTGCATACATATTCGTTTCCATCATTAGAGATTGTACCTGAAATACATTGGAGTTTGAATGCATCATCTAAGTTTGAATACCTGCAGTCATGTAGCAAAACTACGGAATCTCTATACATCATACGGTGGCAGCATGTGCATATAAACTCAGGTCCAGTTTTTATTAGATTCTTGAAGGTGTCATATTCTCCCCGTTTTTTTTCCCTCAAATTATTTTTTTGCTGCAATTCTTTTTGGTTTTTCTGTTTTTTCTCTTCCTCTGACATATCTCTTCTCACCTGCGACTTACTAACTTTTTGTTTTGCTCTCTGTTTTACTTTCTCTTCCTCCGGCATATCTCTTCTCACCTGCAACTTACTAACTTTTTGTTTTGCTCTCTGTTTTACTTTCTCTTCCTGCGGCATATCTCTTCTCACCTGCGACTTACTAACTTTTTGTTTTGCTCTCTGTTTTACTTTCTCTTCCTCCGGCATATCTCTTCTCACCTGCGACTTACTAACTTTATGTTTTGTGTTCTGTTGTTTTTTCTCTTCCTCTGACATATCTCTTCTCACCTGCGACATACTAACTTTTTGTTTTGCTCTCTGTTTTACTTTCTCTTCCTCCGGCATATCTCTTCTCACCTGCGACTTACTAACTTTTTGTTTTGCTCTCTGTTTTACTTTCTCTTCCTCCGGCATATCTCTTCTCACCTGCGACTTACTAACTTTATGTTTTGTGTTCTGTTGTTTTTTCTCTACCTCTGACATATCTCTTCTCACCTGCGACATACTAACTTTTTGTTTTGCTCTCTGTTTTACTTTCTCTTCCTCCGGCATATCTCTTCTCACCTGCGACTTACTAACTTTTTGTTTTGCTCTCTGTTTTACTTTCTCTTCCTCCGGCATATCTCTTCTCACCTGCGACTTACTAACTTTATGTTTTGTGTTCTGTTGTTTTTTCTCTTCCTCTGACCTATCTCTTCTCACCTGCGACATACTAACTTTTTGTTTTGCTCTCTGTTTTACTTTCTCTTCCTCCGGCATATCTCTTCTCACCTGCGACATACAAACTTTTTGTTTTGCTCTCTGTTTTACTTTCTCTTCCTCCGGCATATCTCTTCTCACCTGCGACTTACTAACTTTATGTTTTGTGTTCTGTTGTTTTTTCTCTTCCTCTGACATATCTCTTCTCACCTGCGACATACAAACTTTTTGTTTTGCTCTCTGTTTTACTTTCTCTTCCTCCGGCATATCTCTTCTCACCTGCGACATACAAACTTTTTGTTTTGCTCTGTGTTTTACTTTCTCTTCCTCCGGTATATCTCTTCTCGCCTGCGACTTACTAACTTTATGTTTTGTGTTCTGTTGTTTTTTCTCTTCCTCTGACATTTCTGCTCTGAATTTGGCCAAACGCCTTCTTTCCACTGATGCTTCCAACTCTTTTTCTTCATTTGATTTTTCTCTTCTTGATACTGCCTTGCGATTTTTATCTTTCAACCTTTGTTCTTCCCGCTGAACTGCAGTTAGCTTTTGTCTGGATTGAGCTTTGCGCAACCTGTCTTTTGATTCACATTGTTCTTTTCCCATTGTGCGACTCGATTTTTTTGTACTTTTTTCATGGGATTTGCCTGCCTTAGGGGGAGATTCTTTTTCATGGGAATCTTCATTGACACCACTATGGACTGCAGACCTAGCTGCTTTCTTACGGTCTCTATCCTTCTGTCTTCGTACTTGTTTTTGTTCGTCAGTCATAGAAGTTCTTGCCAGCTGTATTCTCTCCTTATTACATGGTTTCTTTGTGATGGCAATTTTCATATCAGCATCTGCTTTTCTTTTTACACCACGTTTTTGAGGTTTTGCATGCAGGAGTTCTTCTTTCGCTATGAAAGCATTGACATCAAATTCCCCTTGTGACGTCATTTTAGTCAAATAGCCAACTGGAATTGGATATCAAGAGATTTGCTCAGCGATCATCTGGAAAAGATATGAATGGAATATAAGAAAGTGTACATGGTCATATTTATTATATCAGTGATTCTGAACATTTAGAATGGAAATAAAAATGATAATAATGGGACAAATGATATTTTTTGTAGATCAAACTAGTATTCAGATTTAATTTCTCCATGAATCAGCATCAATGAGTAAATTTGACTTTTATTGTTCAAGATGTGCGGACCTTGAATACCAGATGGAGTTGATTGGCACTACAACAGTTCCAGACAAAGGCAATAGAAAATGTATGCTCTATCTTTTTTTTTTACATGTTGAAGTATAATGCTGAGTTGTAGTAATTCCATTTCCTGGGTTTTTTGTGTGCTAATCTCAATAACATTTTGGTTGAGTAGGCCTGAATTACAATATTCTAAATGTTTATTACTTACCAAATAGATCAATAAGATGGTAGGCTTAGAATTGAGAGATGTTCGGTCATTCAGAATTGAGGGATGATCAATCGTTGCAAATTAGACTTGCTACTTTCTGGTCTAGGTACATTGGAGACCTAGAAAGGAGAAAAATTTTGTCAATATTTAGACTAACAAAATAATATAATCATTAGATGATGGGTCACTGCAAAGTATATACTGAAATAGCATTTCTACTTTGCAGTGACTCATCATTTCATGATATTTTGATATTTTGAAAAAATGAAAATGTGGCCTCCACATCACCCCTTTCAAACAAGATTATTCACAGTGGCATTATTTCTATTTTGGAAATACAATTTAACCTTTAATTTTAACATGTAATAAACATATTATACTATTAAATGAGTTACTTTTGCATATATTTGCCTGAAGATATTTAATTTTGCATGTGATATGCAATTAACTTGTAATACCTAAAAATGAATTGCCTGAAATTTAGATTAATTTACTTGTAATACCTAAAAATGAATTGCCTGAAATTTAGATTAATTTACTATTAAGCTACAAAACAAACAGCTGAAAGTCACAATTGCTGCAGAATATACTATTCAAATTACTCTGCAAAAAGACATTTTGAAATCAAATGCATACGAAATAGGGTAATAATATTTTATGATTTCAGTTGGTGTAATGTGCTAAACTGTATACTTATGCAAGATTAAAATTTAGCAAGGGAAGCCTAACTGTCTTAGTATACTTATGCAGCTATATATGCAAATTTAATTCCAGAGACAATTCACATTCTAGGATCCTGAGAATGTTGTAATCATTGGACAGTGACTAAATATTACTGACATTACTGAATACTATGCCATGCAAAAATGAATTTTTTAATTAAATGTAAATGAAATAGGGTCATAATTCATGTTGATATATTATATGTTTATTACATATTGATTAACTGAAGTAATTAAGTTATTATTTAAGTTGCCGTAATGCACTAAATCATATCATTATGCAGGTATATATACAAAGTTAATTCCTAAGAGATATCACATACTAGAATCCTGGGAATGTTGTAATCAGTGGACGGTGACTAATTTGTCATTTGAGTTTCAATTCTGTTTGAATATTCGTAAAAATAAGAGGTATTTAACAGTAAGTATGGTTTGTAAGATTAATATTTTGATAAATTATTAATGGTGGTTCAGAATCTGGAATAATCATATGCATACTAAAGTTGAACAAAACGCTCTTTGTATCTGGAATGAATTAGGAAGGGGTCACACTTATTATTACTACCTGAAATGTCCACTCACATAATGATTGCGTTATTACAAAGACAATGTATTTCATTCTGATGCCTCACCGATAACGTGATTATTTGAAAATGTCAAATAAAAAGAAATTATTGATTTGACTCTCGTGGACAATTTTGAATAGAATGAAATACAGAAATATTTTCAGGACCTAGTATGTGTATTAGATAAGAATAGTGCAGTGAATAATCTTGTTTTAGCCACACCAAGCTCCACCTTTTATTACAGATTTACAGAGAAATATAAACAATTATGAAATGAAAACCTGGTTAATTATATATATGGCTGATACGCTTTCAAGATTGACATAGTAATGAATTCCTACTTGACAAGAAAACATATCTGGCTGTAAAACAAACATAAAGAATCATTTAATGAATGATGAATATTGTTATTGATATGAACAGAAAGGAAAGGTTTTTAAAGAAATAGTTTGGCTAAAAAGATGACTGCATGCTTAGATTTGTCGAAACTACTGGTAAGACCAGGAAAGTTTTATGGCTAAGTTCAAATTAGGATTTCAAAGTTGTTTAACGGTGTAAAAAGTTAAAATATCTGCTTAGAATGTAAAAAATAGAATAAATTTTAATGAAACATTCTACCAAAGAACGGTTAGACCTAATAAAAAATAGCAATGTTTCCAATTATGGATGAAAAATAATTAGGATGGTAATTAACATTTTGAAGTTCAAATTAGGATTTCAAAGTTGTTAACATTTTGAAGTTCAAATTAGGATTTCAAAGTTGTTTGATGGTGTAAAAACTTAAAATATCTGCTTAGAATGTAAAAAATAGAATAAAGTTTAATGAAACATTCTGCCAAAGAACGTAAAAAGTTAAAATATCTGCTTAGAATGTAAAAAATAGAATAAAGTTTAGGATGGTAATGAACATTTTGTTAACTTTTTAAAGACTTATATGTGGACTTTTTTCATTCTGAATATATGCCCCTTGGGATTACAAATGATATGACAGTAAACAATGAGTAGATTTGTGCATTTATTGGAAGGAATAATGATTCCTAATAATCTTTTTAATAAAAATTATCATGACATCAACCTCCTTTTGAATTGATCAGCATAGTTTAACTTCAACCAGAGGTAAATAAAAGCAATTCTGTTTTTTGTATTTTATTTATATCACTGGCAGGGTGAGGTACTAGAAACATCACTATAATCTTTAGGCCTAACCATTATAATATTTCTCTGAAACACATATACAACATAAGCAACAAAAGTAAAAATGTGTGTCACATTTGTTCCCAGGGTCCTCACACACAAAGAAACTAAAATCAGATTTCATCATGTTGTCATAATTGTTCCATGAGCTCATCAAAGAAATCATTTATTAACTTCATCAGAAGCATCACTTTCAGGCTGAGATGACACTGGTATGTCTGCAGTTGAGTCCAGATCACTGCTTTTTGCAGACATGTCCAGTGAGGAGTCCAGATCACTCATATCATCACTGAACATGTCACCAGTCATGGCACTCAAATTTTTCTCCATTTTTTTAATTTGTGACCTCAGCTGATATTCAGCCTTCAGTCCTGAGGCACATCTCTTCCGTAACATGACATTCTCTTTCTTTTGTTTGATCAATTGATCTTTCAACACTTGAGCATTTTTTATTATTTTGTCACTGGCTTTGCTCACTTCTTCCAGTGCCTCTTCGTAGCAAAATCGGCCCGATTTTAGTTGAGAGATTGCTCCCACAATAACTAATGATTGCGACTTAACACTATGGAAATAATCTTCTGCAGATTCCATTTTCTGAAAAATGTAAGGCCCTCTTGTCAACAAGTGAAAGGGTTTAATAAGCGTTTGTGATTTTTAGTGCTGTTAAAATATTGACATTTGTTGAAACCGCCATAAACAGAAAGAATATTAAAATATAGACGGGATTGTTCTTATACAGACAAATACAGATTATGGGCATTTATCTTTTGATGTAAACAGAATCTAAATTCTGCTATATTACAGATTTTGCCTTTTGTTTACAACCAGTTTGATCTGGACGATAACATGCTATTTTGGACGTGATATTTATGATTGGGTATATTAGAAAAAACATGTCGGTAATTATTGTAACAGCATTAACTACCACAAATGCTGTCCATGCCATTATAGCAAAACATTACTGAACCAATCATAGCAAATATTACTCAAGGGATGTCTAACAACCGTATCATCTCTTATAAGGTGTGAATGCTTCTTTTAACTACTGCCTCAATTTTTGGTGTGAAGGGAAAACTGTTAATGTATTCTTAAGCCAGCTGAAACTTAGAAGTGAACACTAATCCTAAATATAACAATATATGTAGAACCTTCAATGCTCCACTGGAGACTGGATGGGATGTCAAAATGTGGGGATTATGGATTGGATGCTGCATGGGATGTCAAAATGTGGGGATTATGGATTTCTCATCTCTACCATACCCAAAACTAGTTTCTTCCATAGATATTAATCATAGGTTTACTCACAATCTCCTTGAATGATATTAATCATAGGTTTACTCACAGACTCCTTGAATTAATGAACACACTACAGAACAACAATCACAAACAATCACAGATGAAAAATTAAGCCAAAAAGTGAACAGTAATCCTAAATGTGTAAATCCTTCAAGAGCAAAGCATAACAACCTGCTTTAATGAAATTTCAAAACTATATGGCTGCCTGATTCTAAGATTCAAGCTTATGTCTAATGACATCAGCTATTCCAAACAGAGACATAGATTAATTAATGTAATTAATATTAGTCTAACAGTATCTGACAGGGTTTATCAGATTAAAATTATAATGCACACAGTGGACAATACCTAATAAACAAATAGTGTTGTATTTCTGCTATAGCAGGAATGATAAGGCACAGATGTGTCAGTGCCACACTAACTAGTTTATCATCTGTAAAGGTATCTAAAGATAAAGGTGCTGAGATGATCACCAGTTAATACTGATGTCATGGGCACTTTGTGATGCTGAGATGTCAGTGAGAATATATCACACCAATAAATTTACCATCTGTAACAGAATGTAAATATAAGGTGCTGAGATAATCATCAGTGAATACTGCTGTCACAGGTACATTATGGTGCTGAGATGTCAGTGAGAATAAATCCTTGTTAACTTTGTTACACTTTCAAGCCATTCGTGAAATAAGTTCAAATAAACTAAAACCATTGATAAGCTAATTATATACAAAGATATCATAAGGTAGATATCAATAATAAATTTTAAGTGAGTGAGAATTGAATGAATCGAAAAATCAAAATCAAAATCAAGTGAGAAAATTATTTTAAAGCTTATCAGAGGCTCTGAGTATGCACTCATAAATGACTTGAATGGTGGCAAAAAGTGAAAAAAAATGTGAAAATAAATTTAATGAATATGAAAGAAAATATTGAAATAACAAGTAGATAGATAATACTGACCTTATAAACATAATTTTCTGCCTCCTGACATTGTTCAGTTGAAGTAGAGTCAAAAAAGTCATCGTTCAGTTGAAGTAGAGCCAAAAAAGTCATAGTGGTAAAAAAGTAATAGTGGTGAATTTCCATTCAACCGGTGGTGGAGATATGGCATCATTTCCATTCAACCCGGAGATACCCGAGCATGCAAGTTATGACCTGAATAGACATCGGGTCGACCATCCGACCAGACTGACAAAATAAGCCAACATTTCAAAGATGAATAACTCAAAATCCGAACAAAACAATGAAACCCTCTATTTAATGACCCCACAGTATTGAACATCCATTTTCAAAGATGAATAACTCTAGAATGGGAAATCCGAACAAAACAATGAAACCCTCTATTTAATGACCCCACAGTATTGAACATCCATACCAAATTTCATTAAGATCCCAGCACAACTGTTGAAGTTATGACATGAACAGTCACCACACTGACCAAAAAGCCAACATTTCCAGATAAACAAAGATGAATAACTCTAGAATGGAAAAACCAAACAAAAGGATGGAACCCTCTATATAATGTCGTCATAGAATTGAACAGAATTGAACATCCATACCTAATTTTATTAAGATCTGAGCACTACTGTTCAAGTTATTACATGAACAGACACCAGACTGACCAAAAAGCGAACATTTCCAGATAAACAAAGATGAATAACTCTAGAATGGAAAATCCGAACAAAACGGGGAAACCCCTGTTTAATATTCTCATTGTAGTAAACATCCATACCAAATTTTATTGAGATCCCAGTACTACTGTTGAAGTTATGACATGAATAAACACCAGACTGACCAAAAAGCCAACATTTCCAGATAAACAAAGATGAATAACTCTAGAATGGAAAAACCAAACAAAAAGATGGAACCCTCTATATAATGTCCTCATAGAATTGAACATCCATACCTAATTTTATTAAGATCTGAGCACTACTGTTCAAGTTATGACATGAACAGACACCAGACTGACCAAAAAGCCAACATTTCCAGATAAACAAAGATGAATAACTCTAAAATGGAAAATCCGAACAAAACGGGGAAACCCTCTGTTTAATATTCTCATTGTAGTAAACATCCATACCAAATTTCATTGAGATCCCAGTACTACTGTTGAAGTTATGACATGAATAAACACCAGACTGACCAAAAAGCCAACATTTCCAGATAAACAAAGATGAATAACTCTAGAATGGAAAATCTGAACAAAATTATGAAACCCTCTATTTAATGTCTTCATAGTAGTGAACATCCATACAAAATTTCATTGAGATCCAAGCATAACTGTTGAACTTATGACATGAACAGACACCAGACTGACCAAAACGCCAACATTTCCAGATAAACAAAGATGAATAACTCTAGAATGGAAAATCCGAACAAAACGATGGAACACTCTATTTAATGTCCTCATAGTAGTGAACATCCATACCTAATTTTATTGAGATGTGAGCACTACTGTTCAAGTTATGACATGAACAGACATCGGACGGACGTACGGACGCACGCACGGACACACGCACAGACGGACGCACGGACGGACGCACGGACGGACGGACGGACGGACAGGTGCAAAACAGTATACCCCCCTTTTTTTTAAAAAGGGGGTATAATAACATCTGTCTCCTGCATACGCCTCCAATCTCTAGGCGTCATCACATCAATATCAGTACTACAGCCGTCATCAACTGTATCTGTTACAGCCATAGATAAACAAAAAGTATCAACATAGGGCGGTGAATCCTGTAAACTACTACAAATAGCTGAAATAGAATTAGAACTTATTCTTTCCATCTCTGTATCCTCATGGCGGCGTCTACTGAGGCCATCTGCATCTGCATTATTCTTACCAGGCCTGTAAAAAAATTCAAAATCAAAAACATTAATTGTTGCTAACCATCTGTGAGATGTCGCATCCAATTTCGCCGTGCTAAGAACATATGTCAATGGATTAGAATCTGTATATACAGTAAATTTGTGATTATATAAATGATCATAGAATTTCTCAGTGACCGCCCATTTTAGAGCTAGAAACTCCAATTTATGAGCTGGATAAGATTTCTCAGCAGCTGTTGTCCCTCTGCTAGCATACGCTATAACCCTCAGAACCCCATCCTGTCGCTGATATAGGACACTTCCCAAACCTCGGCAGCAAGCGTCGGTATGTAATTCGAATGGAAGTGAGTAATCTGGAAATGCTAAAATGGGTGGGGATGTTAAACATTGTTTAAGTGCAGAGAATGCTTCTTCCTGGTCCACACCCCAGGTCCATTTACCCGTGTAATTGGATTTTTTTCTGGTTTTCTGCTTGGCCTTATTGGTCGGTGGGAAAAGATCGGTTAGTGGTTTAGCTATCTGGCTGAAATTTCTAACAAATTTCCTGTAATAAGAAGCAAAAGACACAAAAGAGCGAACTTCGTCTGGATTCTGAGGAGTCGGCCAATTCAGAATTCTCTCAATCTTATCATCGCATGCAGAAATACCTTCAGAGCTCACTAAAAAGCCAAGATACTTCACTTTCTTGCTGAAAAATGAACATTTGGAAGGTGATAATTTCAAGTTGCATTCTCTGAGCCTCTGAAAAACAAGTTTCAATCGTTCCAGCATCTCTGAAAAATTACTAGCTGGTATGCATATATCGTCTAAGTAAATATGACAGATATTGTTGACCAGTCCATCCAAACAATGCTCCATCATTCGCTGAAAACTTGCCGGTGACCCTTTCATTCCCTGTGGGACACGCTGAAATTCAAAAAATCCTAAATTTCCGGCCGTAAAAGCAGTGTATTTCTTATGCTCCTCTAAGACTTCTTGCTGGAAATAGCCACAGCGTAAATCGAGAGAAGTTATAAAGGTGCAATTAGCTAAATTATCTAAAATATCCTCGATTCTGGGTAGAGCATATGCATCTGAAACTGTCTTCTTGTTGACATCCCGATAATCCACGCACAGACGTATTTCCCCATTGGAACGCCTACAAATAACGACATTAGCAGAATAAGGGCTCCTGCATGGAACGTCTGATAACACCAGCAGATAAAAGCTGTTGAAGATAGTCCCGAACTTCTTCAACTAGACCAGGAGCAAGACGTCGTGGTCGCTGCCTAACCGGTCTGTCATCGGTCAGATGAATTTCATGTTTCACACCTGAGAAATGACCAAGGTCAAAATCATTTAATGAAAATATGTCAGAATATTGTGTAAGTAAATCTGTAGCTTGTAGTCTTTCATCTGGTGTTAAATTTTCTGGATTAATATTCAGCTGTCCAAAAAGTGCAGAATCCTGATTATCAGATGCATCCTTTGCATCACCTTGTACTGTCACAGGCTGAAGAGAACATAAAATATGATTAGGTGAAATGCTAACTGTTCTAGTAGATAAATTACTAAGATGCACCTGAACCAATGTCTTATGATTGCTATCATAGTGAATAATTGATGGAGCAATTTCAATGCCCTCCATTCTCGGGTCAGATAGCGGCTGAAAAATTGCACAAGTCTTATTATATTGTAACTTGCTGTCAATATATGCCGGTACAGACTTGGAAGTATTAGGGTCAAGAATAACATTATCACGTGCTGCACTTTTAACTGTACCTATGTTAAAACAATTCTTCCGAAGTTTTCGATCACGGATCGAAATACACCTGAAAGTTAAATACCACGGTGTATCTAATTCTGCTTTCTGTAACCACCTGGTACCACTCCTCCGTTCCAACGCACCTAAAAATAACCTGAGAATGTTAGTACCTAATAAAACTGGCACCTGTAAATTAAATTTACTATCAGGCACAACCAAAAATACACACGGCTGTGAATTCATATCTGGAAAAATTGTGATGTCGGCCTGTATAAAACCTAAATAAGGGAGGTCTTTACCATCCGCACACTCAATTTTTAGAACCGAGTTCAATGATTCCATTGGAATGTGATTCAGGTGTGTCCTGTAAAATGTATTTCCAATTACGCTACAAGTCGATCCAGTATCTAATAGTGACTTGCAAGTAATACCTGAAACCGAAATTGTGGAAATATTGACCTCCCCATGTAATCCAGATGGGGTCTTATCAAGCTGGTCGACCTTAATATCATCTATGGCCGACCCGACGCCATAGATGGACCGTTGTTTAAAGACGTACCATATCCACCTCTGGTACTTTTCCTACAAAAGGGTGGGAAATGTAATTGGTTACACCCAAAGCATCGGGGAACATTACCGGCGGCGTCGGGAGTATCCCGCGAACTGGCGTTAGCAGCTGTGGAAGAAAATGAATTAGCATTATAATTAGAACCCCTGGAGCCGCGCGTGCCATATCCACGACCTTGACCGCGACCTCCATGCTGGCCATATCGTGTATCACCATTTGACACACTCTCCTTTTGTTTCTTCTTCATTTCATTGATTTCGGATTTCAATGAAGAGAGTTGTGTCAAAATGGTATCCAGTTTATCAGAATCCATCATGGAAACCTGTGGTTTACATAAATTGGAAATTTTAATATTTGGGTGAGCCTGTTCAATAGACCGCAAAGCTGAAAGTAATGAATTAAATGTTGTGCATTCCGTATATTTGAATGCTGAGAGGTCCTTTAGATCCTGTCTCAGGCCATCAAAAAATCTCTTTTTCAAGATATCATCCTCTGAGCATGTTTGTGTCATCATATACTTAAGTTGAGAGGTTTTAGAAAATAAATCCTCCAACCTGTTGGCCCAATCCACCACTGTCTCTGTTGCACCCTGCTTTGCACTGAAAAAATTGCCAATTAAAGTCTCCTCTGACTGTAGGTCACCATATAAATGCTGAAATTTGGTCAAGATGGTACGAACGTCAACCTCTTTACCTAGACGCATGACTACTTTTGCAGCCTCCCCACGCACCGAGCGTCGAATTGCATACAACACTTCATCTTCTGAAAAAGTAGATTCCAGGAGACAATCAACCTCATAGCGCCACATGCTGTAAGCCATATCTGACTTGTGGTCCCCTGAAAAATTTGGAATATGAGGCGGATTTTTAACAACTACTTGCCTCTCCGGAGGAATCAACCTGTGTTCCTCCGGCCTCGCGTTAATGGATTTGAACCATTGTTCAAAATCCTCAGCACTGTCGGCTTTGGGCTTTAATCCCAAATTCCTAAAACCTTCCAACATATTTTCCAACACATCCTCATTCTCCTTCTCAACATCGGACATACTGAAATTATTCGCTGAAATGACTCACAAAGAAATAATTATCTTACTTACCGTCTTTCAATGACAGCAGAGCATACACCGACTATATATCACCTGCTTAAATTATTACCAACCCCTGATAGCAATCAATCACACGGTCATACATACAACCACACATCTAATTATGAGCTAGGCAAAATGGCAAAGAACCAGAGTTATAATAGAGAACAAAAGATTTTAGTGGGATCGAGTCAGAACATGGCACAGAAAGAATATTGTGAGAAAAAGAGGGGTTAAAGTTATGGCCACAGTCAATATTGAGAGTTACATGAAATTACTTGGCATAAAATTAACTATAACCAAAAGAATTAAACTTTTGAATTAATCCAAAGATTATGTTCAGACAAAGCCTTTTAAATTCCCATTAAATGTATATAATGCATCCTACCAGGTAATGTAAACAGCAAACAGCTGATCAGTTTGACCTATATCCACATAAATGAAAACAACAATTAATCCAATAACAGAACACACATGGTCCTACAGCTGTACACAGAATTAATTAGTTCCAAGCCAATATACTAGCTACTGTCTACTGGCTGATAGAAATTAATTCCTGGCTGCATGATGTCTCCTCCTTCTATTTGAGTAAGTCCAGATTAGGTGCGAATTAATGTGGACATCTTCTGTCTTCTGTTATTCCAACACTATATGAACTGTAATGGTCCGGTTTACCGTTTATTCCATCACCTATACATGTGTCCTCCCGTGCGATTTGGAAAAAGGCTTTTTTCCAATCGAATAGCACAAAAGTCTTGAAGCAACAATCCGTGATCCATTGACAAGGAATGTCCAAATACCTGTACCTTAGTGTTTGCATTCAGCATTTATAATTACAATGTGAACAAACAACAGGTCTTGGTCTGTGGACAAGGAATGTCCAAACAACTGGCATAATAATCAATTTCTAGGGTTTCCGTTGGGCGCCATATATAACCCGGTCTTCCTAATAAGCTACTGCTAGCTAGGGGAGAGCACTTGCCCCATGGTCAGTCCGGGATATAAAGTCTAGGCCTCACAAGGCACATACAGAAAACACACAAACAATACTTCACATGATAATCCTTTATATATCTACATTATATATATATATGTATAGAATGGAGCATAATAAACAGAAGCATCACATCTCACATAATTGTATAAAATCCCCTGAGGAATCAACCATCCATTTGTTAAAATAGTCAACTGCCGTCCAAGACAGATTGTAAGGAACTGGGCCGGGAGATTATTCTGGGTGCCAGATCTTGGTTCGAGAGCAAAGCTAGGCACTAGATCTTAAAGAGAGATAACAGACAGAACCTGGTGCAAGTGGTTTAGATTGGGCTAAATGGGAAAGTGGCGGGAAATCCAAAGTATATAGAATAAGTATTATACTTTACTGTTGCCATGCAGTATTATTTATTTGGTTGGGCTAGCTTTATTTATATGAGGTGATGTAATTAGATCAGCTCAAACTTTGGCACAATGCTTAGACAATTTCTGCTTACACACACACTATTGGCTTCTGCAGACACATATTAGATATTAACACTGCCACCTTCACACACACACACATATATATTATATTTAACACTGCCACATATGCCTTCCACACTTATGGTATATATTGACATCAGTAGGCTGGTAAACGTTAGTATGGAGGCATGTGGGAAATAATTACTTCACTGTTACATCTACCGAATCTTGACTGTCACGTTCTGGACTCCTCGACCTATGACGGAATCTGACGAGTTTTGCCGAATGTTCACTGTCTCAAAAAATATAGAGTTATCCTACATTATGAACTGGGAAAAAGGAAGTGGGAGCTGAATTGAGGAATTCGAACGCGAATTTTTCTCTCAGACTTGTCAATCTTTCTGGCCATTAATGCTAGATTAATGTTTAGACTACATTATTTACACTTTGGTTTGTAAGATATATCGTAGATATGATATGGAGATTCGTGAGGCCAGCGTTCATATCTAACTCCTGAATTCATTCTTTTTGGAGTGCGAGGTAGTTTTAACAATATATTCTGTATCCAAGGAACACAACACATATCGCCTTATTTCGTAAAATGTAAACAACAAATTACTCCTTCATCATTTGATTATTAAAATTTCAGGTGGAATCTCCAGACTTTCTCTTTTCTTATGGAACATATCAATTTGTGTTTTAGACGGTTTTGTTAATTTTTGAGTGTGTGTACTCTGCAGTGCAGATGTTTGACTTCTCACTAATCTCAGTATTTTTCAAATCAAAACACTGAAAAAAAGAGGACAGTAATGAGTAAGTGAGTAACTTGAGTAGGAAGAAAAGATATCACTCATGACATGAGTCTATGAGTGACTTCGAGATCGGTCGCAGCTAGTCACAGCCGGATTTGGGACCTCGAAGTTAACATGACCAGGATATGTGACGTCACGTTTCCACCAAATCCTGGTTGCGAGTTCCCGTATTACCGATCAAATCCAAAATGGCAGCCACTGAATAAATGAAAAAGGCGGACAATGATTGAATGAATGAAAAAATTAATCGGTAGTTGATACGTGTATATTTTTATCTTTGGGTTCGATGGTTGTTTTTGGAAAACAGTTATCTACCGGTATCTAATTTTATGAATATTTTTTTGGAAAGTTGGAGTTTAATATAGTTAATTCCGAATGTCGATGTTTTTTTTTATTCGCCTAGGCCATACACGCCTTATATAGTTATAGGCCTATATAAACTAATAATGTTTATTTATATATAATTAATGCTCTTAAAGGACTTATTCGCTCTAGAAACTACAAAACGCAATCGGAAAGCCCTCCCTGTTGTGATTAAAATGATCCAAGTCCCATTCCGATCGCATAATAAATAACCCGTAAAATAAATAAATAATACCACAACCGGTATTCGGAGATTTCCGTGACTAAACTACGAGTGACGTACTTGTGGGGAACGAATTAAAAACACAGATTCGGAGCCGGAGTTTATTATGCAGACTACGAGGACGTAATCGTAAGTCAGCCGATACTAAAATGCCATTTATCTGGAATAGAAGACAATAACTATGTGAATAAAGTAATTAATAGCCCCTAGAATGGTTGTTGTTTTTGTAGCCATTAATAATTAACATGCCGGCACGTGTCTGTTTTGGTAAATAGATGGCAGTAATTAGTGCTTTGATTGTCTCGCGTATTCACTCGGTGATTTGTAATCACTCAGTGACTATTCATCAGTGTCAGTCGCGAACTTGTTTGCACTCTAAAATGCCACAAAGTGAATAGAAAGAATTCGAACATTATCTCTCTGGTCATACATATATAAGAAGCGCCCAAATTTATATAAACACTGGGCTGAATAATGTTAACTCTATTTATGCGCCTTTGTTTTGTGTTTGTTTGTTGTTTTACTTTTGATATAAATATCCCGAGTATCTGTCATCTCCACATATTCCAAGATGGCTAGTAGATGTAGTGTGTTCAGTTCTGGGCGGGCTAGCGATCCATTATTTAGTACCTCCAAAAAGACAACACAGTGCGTAATTTAGAACGCTCTTTATTGTCTACCGCTTTTGGGAGACGGAAGCATGGAAGCTCTTTATATTTAATTGTCACAATACCACATACAAAATCACCCATGACATATCGAAATAGAGCACGTTCATAATTGAGAACGCTCTTTATTGTCTACACCGCGACGAAAACATAGACGCTCTTCATTAGAGGCAATCATTGGAGTTTTTCTATGCTAACAATTCAAAAACAAATCCTCTCTAGAAAGTCAATATGTGCCATCAAAACGTAAAATAAAACAAACAACAAACTGAAAAACAATGCCAGGCTAGCCTTCAATTAAAAAAAATGTCGTTATGCCAAACTGCAGCCTAACTAATAATTATTGTAGTTTCAACAGTCTGTTGTGTATTCTGAGTGAATTATTTTGTTTACTCACTTATCGATCTTGACTGGAAGGATTTTAGCAAGCTGTTCACAGTCGTGCACTTCTCCACACAAAATGTTTCGTGTGAAGAAACAGACAGGAACATTATTATGACGAATTTAAGCTTATGATACATGTACTAGTACAATAACTACCACCTTTTTAATCACACCCATTTGTATTTAATTGTACGCATATAGCGCACAACGGGATGACACTAATGTGTAAACTAGCTTCCGAAATTGGTACCAAACAACGAAGAATGAAGTACCGGTATATGGCCTAACTTGTATTCTTTCAGAAACAGTTAAATTAGTTTCGCACGAAGTTCCGCTCGCTCATTGCATTTCTGCATAAATGAATCTCATTTTTCAAATAACTTTTATCGCATCAAAGTGCATTTCAGCCATCATTTTTCGTTATATAATCCACATTCTAGCAAAGCCAGTTCATAATTCAGCACATTCAAACAGTTTTATTCCGTGATCGCTATTTATCGTAAAGGCTTAGGTAATTATCCAGCGTAATTTATCAACTCGTTACGCGATTGGCGGAATTATTTCAAGCTCCACCCACCGCTGTCATCGGTAAGCGTCGATGCAGATGATCGGTCATGTGACCGCGTTGTGGTCATGTGATCGCACTCACTTGACTCACTTCGGATATTTCCGCGATTTTTTTAATATCATAATAATATAAATACTATCTGCTCGATTTTGAATTTTCTTGGCAAAATGGGTTTGTTTGACATATATTATTAGTATTATGACGATAAAAAAAAGATTTTTTTGAGAGACTAATTCCTTTAAATTATAAAATATACAGCATTGGGTCTGATCAACAGATACTCTCGGGCTCCAAATAAAAGTGCAGGCCCAATTAATAGTGCAGGGGGAAAATTCCATTGAAAGTTAATAAAAGTGCAGACCCAAATAATAGTGCAGGGGGACTCTGAGCAAAACACCAACATGCCTGGTTAAACAAATTATTTTTTGTAGTAGGTCAATTATAGGAATCAACGTAGTGCATGTGGTATTTTATTCAATATTAATTAAATGTCCATATGCATGCCATACCGTACATGTATACATGTACTTGAATATGTACATGCATAAAGTTATAAGCTCATCGTTTTGATATCAGAATCATATAGAAATCTTGACTTTGTGCTCTTTTCAATTTTAATAGTCTCAAAATTAATAAACGTGCAGACCCAAATAAGCACTGTGCATAGGGGAAATTTCCCACGAAAATAATAAACGTGCATGCATGTTTATTTGGAGCCCAAGAGTAACCTTATATCGTTTATGATACCAAACCCTCAAATTCGATGATTAAATTACAGGGAATCCATGTTGTTTGTATTGGATATTGAAAGTGACATTCGTTGCAGCTGCAGCCACGGTCATAGTCGTTCGAGATTCCTCGGATATGGACATGCGCAGACACATTTCCTATATCGGCTGTGACCGAAGCTGCAACCGATCTCGAAGTCACTCTATGACAGCACTCTATGCAAGAATAACTTTGCAGCCAGAAGTTCAAACAATTGGAACAGTCTCCCTGAATATACTGTAGGTGTCGGCCGGTTTGGTGAATGATTTAAAATTAATTTTAAATGTCCAGTAGATAGGGTTTCCATCATTAGTCTATGGCTCAGTGTCCGTGAATGGCCTCATTCCTCTTGCTGATGATCTGTTTGAGACATACATGCACCTAAAGTCAATAGCTGTTTGTCGGAGTTCGGGGGGTTAAACAGAACACTGGTGAAAAAGTCAAATTGAGCACAGTATGTTTTGAAATAAAAGTGACAAAACTACAACATAATGTTTGGTGTGCAGTCAAATAGTGATGTTATATACAGCATAATAGTTTAATACACATATGAAAATGCCACGGTAACATGATGCTAACATCAAACAATGGCAGACTGCTGAGTATGGCTATTTTGTGCACAAGATTTCCGTTGTGCACAAGATTTCTGTGGTTGAAACAACTCACACTCAGAGATCATACATGTGAGATTGTATTACCAGTACATAAAAGAATTGCCAAAGTTCTGAGTAGCATGGCGATTTTTGTGCATGGGATGTCCATGGATGAAACTATAGATACTCATGCTTGAAGAACCTGTGCTATCACAGTACATAATTTGATAAAAGAATGCCGAACATGCATCGATGATAAACGCAAACATATCCCCCAATATTGAGATAAAATCAAAGTACGGTCAATAACAATTTCGTTATCCCACCTGGAGCCCTCAGCACAAGCGCATAAAGACACACATGTTCACATTTTCTGCCAAAACTCAATATTCACACGTGGGCAAAAACTCTGTTCCATTGCATTGGTCCCAACTATAGTTGTTGGACTAATGGCAATGCAGACTATGGAACTACTAGTAGCTGTGCGCTCCAAGTTTGAACGAATTACATTTATGCTGCTATACATGTACATGTACATGTAGGTAACTTCTGCAGATAATCCCTGCAGTATGACGTCACAGAACACAAATAGTTTTACGATTGTCAGAATATATCCTTTCGGTTTCATTTAGATATGAAATTAAATGTTTTTAAATTGATTTTAGTTCAAAATATAACATTGGTCATGTGACCGACATCTAAAATTAGTGATGTGTCACAGAAGTTTTCAAGGAAGCAATTTTTACTTATAAATGTCAATTGACTATTTTTCTTTAATTTTAGAGATTATTCTAACCAGCTTTTTGTCTGAGGAGAATTTATACTTGCTTACCCAATTAATTAAGGAGACAAGACTATCAATATGGAAGTGCATATGGTACATGTATATATGGAATATGGATTACTGACGTTTTTCTGAAGACCATCTGAGATAATAGATCATGTTGTGAATCCCTACTCCGGCTAGTGCTCGTAGAAATCATATTCTACCAGAACAAAACCTGGGAACTTTTTGAAGTTTTGACAGGGAACAAATATAAGCCGAAAAAATAATGCAAGGAATATATTTCTCAGTTGTTACCTGTTCCTGAATAATATACTTCACTGTACATGTAGGTGAAGGTTCCAACTCAAAATTGCATGAATTTGTATTACTTTTGTGAGCCGATATCGCAATAAACATCAAAATTATTATCCTGAGAAATTCCATACTTGTAAGCAATGTACTTATTGCAAATCTCACACAAAGTCACATAAATCATGAAATTTGGAGTTTGGAACTTCAGCAACAGTGAAGTACATTATTAAAGGGGTACTGTACGCCATTTTCATTAAATTTCCGGTGACAACAACGATCTAATATCGATAATATATAGAAACATAAGTAATTTGAGTCGAAGATGTATTCCGTAAACGCTCAGGTTAATAGGCTATCTTAACATTTAATAATTTAAAAGTTAATAATTTGATATAAATTGAATTTATGACTGGAGCCATAAAATGGTGTCAATTAAATTACGAATTACCGTAATCAAAAACAGTAATTGAGGGATACTGGATTTTTAAACCGATCGCACACACGATCGCTTAAAATATTATGATGATACGGGGAGAACACTCAAGCCACTCACTGACTAGCGACGATACAATAACATAAATGATTATATGGGACTAGTATGCATATAATATAACTTTTATTTGATTCATTTGGTTGAAAACTTTACAAAAATTACTCGACAACGACAATTTGTATTTTTGCATTCTGGTAAATTTGTCATCCGTAACATGACTTCGTACTCAACAGACTTTCAAATAATGGAAAAATTGTTACCTTATTCTCCGACTCGGAGACTATAGAAACCAACAACAACATTTGGCGTACAGTACCCCTTTAAGGAACATGTAATAACTAAGAAATATAGTCCCTGTGTTATTTTTTTAGACATTGTAAGGATTCCAGATTTTGTATTGGTGGAATACGGGCGTTAGCCAGAGTAGAGATTCATGGTAAGATCTACTGAGATACATGTAGACCACCTACTATAATATAAGAGTTACAAATCACATCCCATAGCCACAATGTGTGAACACTGTACACACATCACTGAACTTAGGTACATAAAATCATAAATGTCTACAAACTGCATACCAAGTCTGACCAAGTTAGAATTTAATTGTCATTTAGTGTTTTATTCAATATTACTTGTTTGAATTTTTTCATAAAGTTTTATTTTATTATAACCTACTTCTTTACTAGAAAATACAGGGATATCATATCAAGAATAGTTCAGAACTTTATGTCACGTTAGTCACACAAATACATGTCACGTTAGTCACGCGACCTATTGAGGCACAGTTGGATAAAAATTGGCAGTAACCCAACCAATATAAGTGTAGGTAGTACTAATGAGTCTTTCTTTTGACATATGATGGGAACATTGTTTAAGTTGCTAATATCTGGGATAATATTTGTGCTGCAGTATCGGATCCAAATATTCATGTCTGATTTTCGTCACGTTAGTCACGGTCAATATCAAGCTCTCAGCTAATCTGCGCCAAGGGTTCCTGGAATGTACTAACTATTTTGTGACTTAGAGGCTTCATTGTGAACACTTTACATAAGAAATTACAGTATTGATGCTAAACTACTTGATTTGCACAGCAAAAAAGTCAGTAAGTTGTCACGTTAGTCACAATGGAATTGCTCCTTAGAGGACGAGGACCCGAGAGCTTTCCGATGAATGGCAACAAGCCATATTTCCGACTAAATCCTGAAAAGTTACCCATAATTCTGCTGTGGTCAGAGAGTCGATTAATTCGGGAATTACTGTATATACGGGTTTATAAATGCTCTTTATTACTTTCTGATCTGACCTGTCATGAATTATTTCTATTCAAAATGATCACGTTTTGTATTTTGTTAATTTGTATGTGACTGGAGGTCTGGCTGCAAACACGTTATTTGACTATCAGTCTACAATCTACATGTATTGTCTATTTATAGATAATTTCTGATAGTGTTATCTGTAGGTGCATGCATTCGCTAGTTCGCAAAGTTAATTAGCACAATAGCAAAGTTGTAAGTACTTGAGCTGTAGTCAAAATTTGAATCAGGACAGCCAATTTTGAATCGAATTGAATCAGATAAACGATTCGCAGGGTTGATCTGCATCGGGCAAAATTTATTTGACCTGTTAATGGAAAATGATAGAAGAGTGTCTAGCGTTCACCCTTGTGATGATCTAAAATTTTCAAACCAAAAGTTTAGAATTGAATATTTGGACCTACACATGTAACTGAATGCGAACAAATTGATCATCAAATATTTGCAGAACCTTAGCATGCATCATACTGCATAATAAACTGAATGCCATATAAGTCAGGTGATGTTGTCGATACTGTATTTATTGAGGCAATGGAGTTTTCTGGATAACTGACTGTGGTCTATCTTCAATATAACTCTGTGACAGTTACGCTTGTTTTCTGGGAAATTTCACTGAGACATACCACGCTGTCATTTATGGAATATTGACTGACTGGGCAGATAATTTCGCATGTAAAAATAGCATCGAGGAAGGCATTTACAATCCGCAAAGACTTCAGTTTATGCAGACTGGCAATCCAACAAAACCAACGCTTGGAAAAAAAAGAGTAAATAAATAAAGACCAATGAATGGCAATATTCACCCACCTCAAAGACAATGTACAGTAATGCCCTAAATAATCGACTCCTTAACCGCAGCAGAATTATGGGTAATTTTTCAGAATTTAGTCAGAAATATGGCTTGTTGCCAATCATCGGAAAGTGAGAGCTTTCTGATGAATGGCAACAAGCCATATTTCCGACTAAATTCTGAAAAATTACCCATAATTCAGCTGTGGTTAAGGAGTCAATTATTTAGGGCATTACTGTATTACTCCAGGTCTTTACATGTATGTTCCCACAACTTCAACTTGGTAAAAGCTGTGGCCAAAATAGACATGAAAATATACTTTCTGCCATTGCATAGCCATGTTTATTTACTGAGAAAGACTAGTATAATACCACATTTCTATCAATGGAATATAATCATTCTCGGAAATTAATTGTAAGGATTTCAAGTTTCTTGGTTCAAATTTCAAAATTATATGCTACCAGGACAAACCATGGTTAACCCTGATGTGCCCAAATTAGACCAATCTAAAGACATGCTCCTCGTGTATATTTGAAACGATTTAAAAAAAACTTAATAATAATGAATTTTCAATTAATGTTCTCACTGATTTGTGTGAAGACAAATTATTATATGGGCACCCAGTCATGCCATTGGTTATTAATAGAAAAATTTGGATGTGCGAGAGTTTACACAAAAGTTTTGTTGTAAAAGCACTACATTTTATCTCATAAAGATCAGAGAGAAGTTGCCCCAAAATATCTTTGGTTGAACCATCACAGAGTACATGTATATCACTATCAGTCCTGACAGTCATGACACAGATCAATGCCAAATAACATAGGGTAGCTATATAAATGTACACAGTCAAACATACACACACAAATTCATGTGTATGGTAATTAAGTATTTTGATTCCCAATAATTAGGACATCAGAATAAAAAATGGCCAGCAGATTCAATTTGAAAGAGATCAAGTTCTTTTGATAATGTTGAACTACATGTACTGACATCCAGGGTTCACGTCGTCGGTGACCAAGTGGCCCTAAGTAATCGACTCCTTATATTATATAATAATGCTCTAAGTAATCGACTCCTTAACCACAGCAGAATTATGGGTAACTTTTCAGGATTTAGTCGGAAATATGGCTTGTTGCCATTCATCTGAAAGATCTCGGGGAGCATTACTGTATATTACTGTTGTTGAGCTTCAAATGTGTTTGCCTTTCCTATTTTCCAGTTTTAAAGGGATTAAAATTTACTGTCCTTACACAAGTTGATGACAATGGAGCCTGCACCACCCAGAAAACCGAAAGAAAGACCCATCAATGAACTTCTTGATGCCGTGCCATCAAGTAGGATAATAAGCGAAGCAAGGTCATCACTGCGAGCACTCCGCACCACCAGACCTTTTACACCTCGTGAGGAGAAAAGATCCTTGTTTGGTGGGAGCACAGAAAGACCCTCAGAGAACAGACCTCCAAGTGCTTTTAGGTAAAGGGATATCATCAAGTAGATGTAAAAATAGATAGACTTCGTTCTTTTTTTCATTACTTTACATGTATTAATACATGTATCTCTCCAGTAACTGGATTTTAAATATCGAAACCATTGTTATGTAAACATTACTGTTACAGTTAAATACCATCAAAGTCTGATTGTTATGTAAACATTACTGTTACAGTTGAATACCGATCAAAGTCCAATTGGTCACAATAATAAGTTACAACAGTTTAATCAAACTTGACGACAAACATTGGAAAAGGTCAAAGCATTGAATAATATTCTGAAAATAATTGTTAGACTAAAATAATTTAAACATACTACACAATTAGCTATGTTTGTTGACAAATCACTATACATAACAGTTTTGTTTACATAACAATGGTTTAAACATGCAAAATTTTGTTCTTGGAGAACTATCAATAATGAATATTAGAACAAATTTACCTATTTCTCCATGTTCTCTAACCCAAGGTTCCATGACTGGAGCTTCCTGAAATGTTGCAAAAACCCTGTGCCAATGCATTCTCTTATATATGCGAGTCTCCCATAGGGAGCCTCACATATATAAGAGAATGCTCCAGCACAGGATCTTTAATGCTGCAGCAGTGCAGCTCCCATCATGAAAGGGTTAACAGAGGTGATGATTTTAGATTTGTTTTTGCACATTTACCAATTGCGAGTGCATTGGGTCCCTTTAAATTACATGCACTGGTATTGAGTCTTCATGTCTAGTTTCAGGCTATTTTTTCATAACTTCATGATTATTTGGATTTTGAAATTTAAAGATGCATAATCCAAATTACTGACCGCAACTTACTATTTCCTTGGTTTCGGGGGTAAAAAATATTTGATTCAAGTTGAGGAACCCACCCATCAAAGCTCAAGAGTGATCAGATATCGATTTTTGAAATCTATTATTTTTCACCACCGTTACTTTGTAGTGGCCCAGTAAAAAGTCGCCGAGAAGACGGTCTCGGACCAAATTGCGGATAAAGATGGATAACTCTAAAATCAAGTGTTTTTTTTGTGTCAGATATTTGACAAACCGACAAAATTTTGTTGCACAAAATGTTGATAAATAGCAGGTTTTGGGCAATTTTATACTATATTTGACTGTGGTTAGCATTATTTTTGGGCAATTAATTGATTCTGATAACTGAAGTGGCATTTCAAAAAAATAAGTTGTTGTTGGAATCTGATGATATGGGGACCATCAAATCAGATTGAGTACCTTTAATGTATAAGCTGATGAATTCAATCTTAAATGACCAACTATATTAAGCATTCCCCAAACAACACGGCTGTATTAATGAAGCAGTCAGGTCTCACAACTCTTTATATATATATACTAGAAGGTGACCCGACTTCGTCCGGGCTTTGACGTTGAATTGTCTATTTTGAAGGCCAAGGTCAAGTGGGGTCACGATTTGACCCGTCCAAAACACAGTGCCCGAACAAAAGTACCCGTCGAAATCCATCCGGTTTTACCCGATTTGACCTTGAATTGACCATTTTAAAGGTCAAGGTCAGGTGGGGTCAAACACCAACACCCCAAAAATGGTGGAAATCGGCCCAGCGGATACCGGGAAATCGGCCCAGCGGATACCGAGATACCCTATGCATCATATTTCGTCCGTAAAAATCCGCCAGTTTAACCCGATTTGATTTCCACTGAAGTATATAAACGCGCCTCAAGTTTCAACGTAAAGATAAATTACCATCGGTGCCCGAGATATCGCCAAGACGTCTGAAACAGTCAAATGCATCGGCCGGGTGAGAGTTAACGTGATCTAACTTTATGACCTCTAACGACGTTATAGAAGTTACGCATTCTTTTTACCCTGATAGAAGATCGTACCACTTCTTCTTAATAATTGAGGCAGATAACTAAAACAGATACATACATATTATATATCGTTGGAAAGATGAAACGCCACAGATTCTAATCGTGCAAATTATATGACTGGCAATTTATTATTCGCGCTATATCGAATCGATTTGTGAGCACCGAACTGAAATATATTAGCGCAAAACGGCGTAAAAACAGATTTGACCTCGGCACGTGAAAAGTTGACCTCGGATCTGAAAATCAATATGCCTATGTTCGTCTCCGGCCGAAAATACCACCATATACCAAATTTCATCGAAATTGGCTTAGCCGTTTTTGAGTCCATCGATTTCAAACACACACACACACACACCCACACACATACACAGATCTTTCAAAATATATAATAGACTAGAAGGTGACCCGACTTCGTCCGGGCTTTGACGTTGAATTGTCTATTTTGAAGGCCAAGGTCAAGTGGGGTCACGATTTGACCCGTCCAAAACACAGTGCCCGAACAAAAGTACCCGTCGAAATCCATCCGGTTTTACCCGATTTGACCTTGAATTGACCATTTTAAAGGTCAAGGTCAGGTGGGGTCAAACACCAACACCCCAAAAATGGTGGAAATCGGCCCAGCGGATACCGGGAAATCGGCCCAGCGGATACCGAGATACCCTATGCATCATATTTCGTCCGTAAAAATCCGCCAGTTTAACCCGATTTGATTTCCACTGAAGTATATAAACGCGCCTCAAGTTTCAACGTAAAGATAAATTACCATCGGTGCCCGAGATATCGCCAAGACGTCTGAAACAGTCAAATGCATCGGCCGGGTGAGAGTTAACGTGATCTAACTTTATGACCTCTAACGACGTCATAGAAGTTACGCATTCTTTTTACCCTGATAGAAGATCGTACCACTTCTTCTTAATAATTGAGGCAGATAACTAAAACAGATACATACATATTATATATCGTTGGAAAGATGAAACGCCACAGATTCTAATCGTGCAAATTATATGACTGGCAATTTATTATTCGCGCTATATCGAATCGATTTGTGAGCACCGAACTGAAATATATTAGCGCAAAACGGCGTAAAAACAGATTTGACCTCGGCACGTGAAAAGTTGACCTCGGATCTGAAAATCAATATGCCTATGTTCGTCTCCGGCCGAAAATACCACCATATACCAAATTTCATCGAAATTGGCTTAGCCGTTTTTGAGTCCATCGATTTCAAACACACACACACACACACACACACACATACACAGATCTTTCAAAATATATAATAGATAATCAGTTACCCCCTGGCAACATGGGGGGTAAATGGACATTTGATTCCTGGAGGTTGGATGGATACCTGGATTCTAAACTTTCAAAAAGAGACAGCCAAGTATCAAATCTCCATGTATCATAACAATTTTGTTCTCAACAACAATGGGCCTACAACCTCAAGTTTGGCATGGTATTCTTTGGAAGCTCAAACTACCGGTAATTAACACTGAAGGAGTCACTCTCACCAAAAAATGTGCTGAAGGGTACACAGGATTTGAAAATGTGCTGAAGGGTACACAGGGTTTGTGATCGCCACTAACATCGTAACTTAAACTGTGTTTCTGAAAGTCTGGTGCCCATTAGCAGTCTGTTTTCAGTTCATTTTAATGTTCATTGGAATGTAAACAATTATTCTCTAACAGAAATCATGGCAGATACGAAAACTAAACGTCATTTAGAACGACATTTCAAATCCTGTGTACCCTTCAGCACATTTTCAAATCCTGTGTACCCTTCAGCACTTTTTTTGGTGAGAGTGAACCCTTCAGCCTAATTAACACCAATAAGAATTCAGTAGCCATAGTCTGGTCGTTGAGACTCGATTTTGAGGTGAACCTAGAACAAATTGTTTACAAGCTGTTTTCGGTGTCATTCGACGTGGAAAAGCATCAGGAACAACATATCCAAAATCCGCGTTGGGGAAACTTTGTTATCCACGATGGCGTCCAACATGGTTGTCTATACTGCATCAGTTCTCGATATAAGTCATTATATGATATATAGTGGCATCAGAATTATGCCGTTATATCAGTTTGTGTTAAATTATAATGCGGGAGCGAGTAGAGTGACACAGACAGAAAATTATACAATCGTGGCCATGAAATGGCTGTCAAAATGGCCGCAACTCCAAACCATACTACGTAGAAAGCAATACATTGGGTAACTACATAAGAGTGAAATACCTATTGGCAATATACAAGTCAGTTGTTAAATATCTTTAAAGGTACACACATCATTAAAACAGATCAATCTGAAGGATTATCGGTCACTGCACAGCAAGTCAACTCCCCAATGATTTACGTCTTTAACGTTTGGGTGTTCTGCTTATCCAACATCCAACTGTTGGGCAAAACAAAAATAGCTCGTGCATGCAACACACAAACTAATGTTTCGCCTCACAGTGCATGGTAGTTTCATTCGGCATGGTGATTAAATATTGAATGCAACGCCGAAATTGAAGTGCATACTCTAGAGGTATAAATACTAGTTATATTTCCGGAATTGTCAACACTCCCGGTGATAATTAACGATACACGTATGTCGCAATGGTTATTATACTGTAAAGAAGCACTCATATCTTCAATGGATTAGCACCGAATCTCACCAGGTCAAAGAGACTGTACATAGTACATTGTATGTAAGACTAATTTTCATTCTGCTACCAACCGGTTTCTTAGTAGACAATTTTGTTAAAATTACTTCAGTGGCCACTTTGCAACTAGAATAAGCTACAGCGCAATGCACACTATTAGTCTTCAGTATATTTTTGTTTGAAAATATATTACCATTACCACCCACGTAATCGTGCTAAATATCAGGTGATCATCGTTTAAGATGTTATTCCAACGTTGAACATTCACCCAATATTGTTAGTTGTGGTTCTGTGTGCAACAGACATGTGTAACATTATGGAAAATGGGTAAACGCGGTGATGCGGTTGAAGACAACGTAGTAAGTTTTGCGTAGATGTGGCCTTGGTGAATTCAACTAAATATAATTTCCAGGTATAAACACAGTCTCTGTCACAGATTATGTAGGCAATTTTGGTCAAGTTTTGAATTTATTGAAGACAGTCTATGGTACTCATTTGTGATTTAATAAATTTAGTTCATGGTACACAATCACGCATTCTTGTGATAAAAGCGAAATATTCGTGTTTTATCACTTGATCTGAGGCAACTAAAACTAATATTTTGAGAAACGTACAATAGGATCTACACATTCTCCCCAGTACAATATGAACATAATTCATACCATTTTATAGCAATTAATTTTTTAAGGTTTTATACCGTAGATATCAAAATAAATGGTGATCGGTCTCATTCGTGAGACTGCTCTGAATACATATATTTCTGCTTCTAGAGAAAGGCCGCATAGTCAATACATCCCTACTAAATCCTGTTTAGCTGTTTAATTACACATATATCACACGATTCAAGATTAGCGGTACAGATAAAACTGCGTCATTTTTCCGTTTCTGGACACCCAAAAGTCCAGATTTAACTGTTCCACAAGACCCTGATTTTGCTTGCTCTCTCGTGAGATACATCAGAGAGAATTCGTACATCTCTAATCAAAAGTTTCTCTTATACCGGTACTTGTAGTCATTCTTCCTCGCAATATTCGAGCGTTTGTTCACTCGTATAGGACTAGCTATTCATTTTTGCACTAAATGTAAATTTCATTCGATTTTGTCCATTTTGGTGGCCATTTTGGGAAAAATATTCTACATATATGGTTTACGACTAAGCAATGTTTGTGTATATTTCAATTTATTACGAATTTCGCATTAATTGGAGCACCTGCCGCAGAATTCAGTATTTTCCGATAATAACAGACATTATAGACGCCATCTTCAATAGAGAATTTTCCCCAAAGCGGATTTTAGCGGATTTTGGATATGTTGTTCCCTACATTATGCCCGACAATATGACACCAAAAACAGCTTGTAAAAAATTTGTTCTAGGTCCAATGCTTCAACGACCAGACTACCAGTCTTTGGATCTGATGTCAAACACTGCAAGCTAGAACAACGTCATTATTGGTTTAATCTGCCAGTGCAAAGGCAATTCATATAAATGTGTACACCTGATATTTTCCGCTGTGATGGGGCAGAGTGATTTGAACATAACATTGTAGCCAGTCAACTGGATGTACAGTAATGCCCTAAATAATCGACTCGTTAACCACAGCAGAATTATGGGTAATTTTTCAGGATTTAGTCGGAAATATGGCTTGTTGCCATTCATCAGAAAGCTCTCACTGAGACTTCGGGTAGCGAACTTTACGTGGCGTTTTGGATCTTACCAATTCCATCATACTGTATAGGCTCTATAATAATACCATAGATGCACTTCTCACAATAATCTATGTGCGTCTTAAGGCATTGGAACGATGGCCATTCCATGGCGAAGTTGTTATTTAAAGACGCATGGTAATTATCGGTTGTTTGAAAACACGGAACAAATGTATGTTTGAAGCAAAACGCTCCATGAATTCTAAACCGATAATTATAAAAATGAACGGGTAGGCAACCAAAAGCTATATTGTATCGACAAATTGAATTTGTTGAGTTGGGTGAAACTCGAAATTCAGAAATATACTCCCTTTAGACATCTTGTTGGCTACCCAGTAGGAATAAAACTGAATCAATTCCATCGAGTACATCCGGCTATAATGGGAGCGTTCATGCGTGACTAATCGAGCAAGCACATTCATTATACGTCAGGAGGAGACCAAAAAGTTAACCCCTTTCCTACTGTGGTTTTACAAAGCAGGACATATATCCATATACATGTAGTTCAGTGTTCAGACTTTCTTTAAGGAAAAATGTATTATACTTATAAAATAAGATTTTTCTGAATACCAAATTTACACCACTTGTGGGATTGATGATTTACTGCACTTGCTAAAACTTGTAAAGCGGTAAATCATCAATCCCACTCGTGGTGTACATTTGGTATTCAGAAACACTACGTGTGTATTCCAATGTGTATAAACCACATTGTATTTCCTATTATTTTGTTGAGCATGGATTAGCTTTAAATTTTTTGAGAACCCTTTTATTTTGGACTAGCTGAAACAGGCTCCCTTTGGGAGCCTTTGTTCAGCATCAGAGGGGCCGGGCCGCAGGGGGCTCCCCTTTGCTCACATTTATATCTTAGACATTGCAGTGGCACCTTTGTGCGCTTCTCAGACTTTGATTTAAAAAATTGAATTTTTTTTTTAGATTAAAGTGAATTTAACAACAAATTAAAAAAAACCCCACAAAATTTGGTTGAAATCGCTATCAGACAAACAGATCCTACTCTTATATATGTAGAGTAGACATGTAGGTGAAACAACCTTTACAGTCTCCCTTTGCGAGCCTTTATTTCCTGCAGCCCCTGCACAAATCGGCCCTTTATGTGCTAGGGGCCACCATTTTCTCTTTTAATGTCAAACATGAATTATTGCGAATTATCGGCCGCTGGCCCGCTGCCAAACATGCATAATTGTGAGCAATTTCCAGCTTATTCTAATATCGTGGCACTGGGGCCTGTTGTAGTGCTGGGTGGCATCAAAGAGTTAAACATTTTGATTAAAAACAAACTAGTTGAAACAGTTTAATTTAAGAAACAAATTTAATATAAAAATATGGAAAAACTAACATTATCATTACATCCGCTGCGGTACCCCAAGACACCACACCAAATTTGGCTGAAAACGGTCCAGGGGTCTGGAAGATAAATTGCGAACAGACAGACAGAAAGATCCTACTCTTTTATATATATACATGTAGATTACTCCTGGTTCATTTAATTTGTAAATTTATTTTTCTGAAAAGTACATAGGCTAGGGTAATTTAACTTATAACCAATTATCAAACAGAATTTATGCATACAATCCTCCATAGATTTATCAAACTTTTAGCTGAACCTATCTGTAAAAACATTGCTCCCAGTAGGCCATATCGAATGAAACAAAAATGGATTATGAAATAAATAGCCTGGCAAAGCTCAAACCAAACAAAGCCTTCAGGGTTGACAACATCTCCCCTCACCTGCTGAAAATGGTCCACAAAGAAATAGCCCCCGTCATTGCAGATCTCTTCTCAATTTCGCTCCGCACTGGCCATGTACCATCAGACTGGAAGAAAGCCATAGTCTCTCCTATCTTCAAAAAAGGCTCCAAATCTAAACCTGCTAACTACCGGCCTATATCCCTGACTTGTATCCTCAGCAAGCAGCTCGAACACATTATTGTCTCCAAAATCATGTCGTACCTAGACTCAAAACAGCTCCTAGCATCTAACCAACATGGCTTCCGCTCAAAACTGAGTTGTGAAACCCAGCTCATTGCTTTCACACAAGAAATTTTTGAAAATATGACCAAAGGCAAGCAGACCGATGTCGCAGTTATGGATTTTTCAAAAGCTTTCGACAAAGTTGACCATCAAAGGCTAATCCTAAAACTCAGGCGTATCGGCATAAACAATACAGCTGTAAACTGGATTAAAGACTTTCTATCCAACAGATCACAAAAAGTTGTTGTCAATGGCCAAGAATCATCCGCTCGTCCCGTCCTTTCTGGGGTTCCACAAGGCTCTATCCTTGGGCCCTGTCTCTTTCTCATCTACATAAATGACCTCCCATCCTCTCTATCAAGTCACTCCCGCCGCTTTGCAGATGACACTATAGTCTACTGTACCATATCCTCACCCTCAGACTGCAACACGATCCAACAAGACCTGATCAAACTCGAAAAGTGGGAAGATGATTGGCAAATGGCATTCAATACTGACAAATGTGAAATAATCCACATACATGTACATAGGAAAAAGGAACCTATAATCCATGACTACTATCTTCACCATCAGAAACTAAATAGCACAGAAAAGGCAAAATATCTAGGAATAACCATCTTTAAAGATATGTCATGGAATTCTCACATAAATAACATCACACACAAAGCCAATGCCTCATTGAGGTTCATCAGAAGAAACATCAGGACAAATAACTACAAAACAAAAGAACTAGCCTATAAAACATATGTCCGCCCTAAACTGGAATATTGCTCAACCATATGGCATCCATGGCAAGCATACCTAAGAGACCAAATAGAAATGGTCCAACACAGAGCAGCCCGGTACACAATGAACATCTACAACTACCCAAGCAGTGCCTCCGATATACTAAGACAGCTGCAATGGCCTACTCTAGAACAGCGGCGTTTGTACCAATCACTTGTCATGTTCTATAAAATAAAAAACAACATTGTCAACATACGAGACACCGCTCCCCTCACAACATCGAGAGGTCATAAATTCGTGCTCTTTTATACTGGACCCAAATACATCCGCACCTCATTCTACCCTCGCACTATCCTTGCATGGAATTCTCTCGACCCTTCTATTGCTACCCTCACAGACCTGGACAAATTCAAATCTACTCTCTATAGCGACCACTTTAAACTCCCATAACCAACCTGTACCAAACCTGAGTTTTATCATGTTTTTAAATATAATCCAAAATTCACCAAAAATATTGCACAAAAATTGTATAGTTACACCTCATGCGCCTCCTTTAAAACTTCAGCATAATGAAGGTTAGGAGAAACCTATAGATAGATAGCCTTCATATCCTTTCCAGTACCTACAATGATCAGCCATTTGTGTTTTGTTTAATGTAGACTCATATTCAGAATGATTCTGTCCCATATACATGTATATATATATCTTTAAAAAAAAAACTAAAACTTCATGCCCAAATTAGCAGTCTCAATTTCAAGATACCTACTAGTATCTCTGAGGTAAACAGGTGCTCTGCCCTTGAAATTGGCATTTTTCTTCTACGGCTATTTCTTTAGAACTGCATGAAATTCAAGCCTTAAAATAGTGTGTCTGTCATTTGCAGAATGAGGTCCCCAGAGGGTGAATTTAGTGATGCTACCCTGCATAGCTGGCTAGCATCACCAAATTCACCTTCTGGGGACCTCATTCTGCTTACACCTCAGCAGAATGAGGTTCCCAGAGGGTGAATTTAGTGATGCTAGCCCACTATGCGGGGTAGCATCACTAAATTCACCCTCTGGGGACCTCATTCTGCAAATGACAGGCACACTATTTCAAGGCTTGATGAAATTCTATATTGGCTTCTACATCTTTTCTATGACATTGCCTTTTGCCGTAGCTAATTTCAAGGGCTATAAAATTTTAGTATCCATATCCCTTAAAACAATTGTGGTTGTTGCCATTGAAATGATGGAGCCCTTTTTAATTGTATATAATAACAGGCATATATTTTCTTACTTCCAGTCTAAGCTCCAAGAACTTTGATGGAACAGAATCACGACCTGTATCTGGAACAAGACTGTCACCACTCGATCATGTGAGCAATATAGAGGATAAGAACTCCCTACTAATTTTCCACTATAAATTGTTAATACGCTGGCACCGTAACACTTTCTTTACTAAATACTCATTGATGTGTACTTATGTGATGTGTCCATCCCACTTATTGGCATAACATGTATTAGAATAACCCTTTTATTAACATATTCTGCTGCACCAAACAATTTCCATGTTGGTGCACATGTTCTGACTTTCACTTTTAAAAAAAAAGCATCGTCTCTATGAATAGGTCATTCTAAATAATTTAATATGCAAACTTCATTGTATAGAATTAAATTAATGAAATTACTGATACTGCAGTAAGTGTTGGGATGTAATTTTTCAGGAAAAGTTTCAGGATTTTTATAACTTTCCCGGTCTACTTTTTTCTCATTTCAAAAATGCTCAATGTGAGAAAATAATTGACTTTCAGATATGTGTAATAGCAAAAAACATCTTAGATAATATCCAGTTACATTTAAAATTTCCCAGTAGTCACCTACTCTGGCCGAAAAAGTGGTCACCAAGCTTTTGATATTGGGTTTCAGGATTTGAATCCATATGCTACTTACATCCCTGATTAAGTCTAAGATTCTTACATATTGTTGATTTTACAACAAATGTATGTGAATCTGTCCACCTGCTATTATGAGTTCAGTCAGGCTTCTTTTACTAGATCTATCATGGTATATCACCCTTTTCAAATCAGAAATTTTGTGCCACATAAATTGACCAAACGTTTATTCCTTTAATTGTTTTGAAACTTGGCACAGATGTTAACCCTTTGTTTACTAAATACTCATTGACAAGTAGTTCCCTTTAAAAGAAAATGTTCAGATAATAAGCTCAACAAACGACTTATGGTCATTTTGTTGAACTAATGATCTCAACAATTCCTAAGGGAACTATTCGTCAATGAGTGTTGAGTATCAAACTTGGTTAAAGATGTATTTGGGCTTCCAGACCTCAAGTTACCAAAACAACATACAAAATCTAAATTAACTTCACTTTTCCCTTTGTTTCACTGAAAAAATGTTGAAAATCACATGTGACATATGAACTGAAATCATTAATACAAAAGAAAGTTATTTTCACAAATAATTAATACTGTAGAAAAAACTGTATGAAATAAATTTATAAACAACAGAATCTGGACATTTCCCATCAAACTATATGATTCCTTCTGCACTTGTATCTGCTCTTATTTCATGAACATCCCTCCATATAAATAGTAGACCATTCCATTGTTTACTTTTATAAAAGAATGGAAGAATCCATTTAGTAAAGAAAGGGTGAACCATCATGGGAACCTGTGAGATCGATCAGACTTATTTTAATCCTTGTATGGCAGGAGCTGTGCTGGTGCAGCATTAAAGATCCTGTGCATTCTTTTATATATGCGAGTCTGCCATAGAGAGCCTCGCATTTATAAGAGAATGGACTGGCTTACAAGGTCAAGGTAAATATTGTTAGGCCAATGTATTCTGTTATATATGAGAAGCTCCCTGTGTGAGACTCACATATATAAGAGAATCCACTGGCACAAGGTTTTCACAAAATTTCAGAAAGCTCCCAGTCACGGAAGGGTTAACAGATTAGGGCTTCTGGGTACATTTACACATCTAGTTTAATAACTCACCTCATATTTACATGTATATCCCACTACAGATTAGTCCTTCTGGGTACAGTTACAACTCTAGTTCAATAACTCACCTCATATTTAGATGTACATGTATATCCCACTACAGATTAGTCCTTCTGGGTACAGTTACAACTCTAGTTCAATAACTCACCTCATATTTAGATGTACATGTATATCCCCACTACAGATTAGGGCTTCTGGGTACAGTTACAACTCTAGTTCAATAACTCACCTCATATTAAATGTATATACCCACTACAGATTAGTCCTTCTGTGTACAGTTACACTATTATGGAGCTTCACCATCAGCACTGCTTTCAAATGGGGGGGCGGGGGGGGAATGAGTTCTTTCTAGAGTTATTCGTCTTTGTTTATCTGGAAATCTTGCTTTTTTTTGTCTGTTCATCAAGATATCCCAGCCATGATATTGTTATATTCTTTCTATCACAGGCTCCAAAGTTACCAAGTCCGGCTGACTTAGAGAATCTGGTTCGCCCTCCGAAACCTCCAACTGATCCAAACAGACAAGGACCTCGTCGAAGCAAATCTAGACAATCCCTTCAGCACACAAATAGTGTTGATGGATCAGTGAATTTGACAGAAAGGTCACGAAGTGGCTCACTTACAGATGGTACGTAATATTGGGGGTTGTGAAAGGAACTGCTCTGAATCTCTGCACCTTCATTATTTCATAATGGGAACTTCAAAAAAGTAACTAAACTCTATACATGTATCTGCAATGATTTATTGATAAACTTGTATCACAATATACATCTAGTCAAGGGCAATACAATGCTTACTGTACACAATGTGTCATGGAACAATATATTGAATATGCTGTATCTCTTCCCTGTGTGCTACACTAATCCCCCCAACCCCAACAAATTCTATGAAACTCGTTAATTATCTAAAACATGTTATTTTAAAAATTACATGTACAATCCAAATGAAAAACAAAATAGGATTTGTATATATGCCCATTTTAAAAACAGCATGTATGATGTTTTTGGTCTGTCTAGCCAATTGTTCATATTTTGTTTTGGTTGTAGGGTCCTGCAAATATTTGAATACAATCAAGTCTAATACGGAATAGAATACATCACAGTATTTGCAAATCAAATAAAATATCATATCAAATATATCAGTTTGTAACTGGTAGCGATTAATGTGAAAACCCCATGTTTTAAGTCCGGTAAATTACCTATCATAACCAGGCGCCAATAATTATATATTTAATAACCTTATTTTTGGTCAGACTTCAATGATTATTATTACAATCCTATTTCTTGAAATAGATGTGAATCTATTTAAGGCTGTTAACTGGTAGCGATTGGTGTGAAAATAACAGGTTTTGAGTCCTTAAATAAACTATAACGAGATGTAAATAATTTTCTAATGTCTGATCTATTTCAGTATGGGGTTATATTAGTACTTGTTATCACAAGAGAATGAAATGTCATTATATGAGGTGTTTAACTTTAGAAACACAGGCATTAGCCATGTGGACAGCGCATATTTAAAGGTACTCAATCCGATTAAACACCCCTAAACTACTATTTCTTTGGCTTCCAGGGTAAAAAATATTTGATTCGAGTCGAGGAACCTACCCATCAAAGTGATCAGATATCAATTTTTGAAGTTTATTATTTCAATTGTTTGGGGCCCAGAAACATGCCGTCAAAAGGATGGTCTCGGTCAAAATTGCGGATGAATATGGACAACTCTAAAAACAAGTGGTAATACGGCCAAATTTCATGAACACTCAAGTGATAGTACGGCTATATTTCTTTGAACAAAATGTAGATAAATAACACGTTTTGGGAAATTTGATACCATAATTGACAGTGGTTAGCATTCTCAAAATAGTAACATATTCATCCCCAGTTCATATAAAATAATTGTAGAAACAGATTATTTCTTAGTGACAGAAGCTCCATTGACTGTCTCACAGACTTTATAATTATTATTTTACACCACTGAATCTACACAGAAAGTTTGGGGAAAGAGACACCTGTACGTCATCTTTACTCATTTATTTTATTTCTGTACCTCAAACCAGTTTCAGATATTCAACAGTCACCTGAGGATAAGTCGAGACGAGTTCACAGTGGACCAAAGGAGAGGACAGCTTTGCTCCTAAATGAGGAGAGAGGAGTTGGTGATGGAGAAGAAACAATTTCAGTATTTTCTAGTAATCCAAATCTCAAGAGCCCGCACAGGTAATCTCAAGTTATGGCCCTAAAATAGTAAATATATTCTTACACATATTTTAGGTATTTATTATGCTGGTATGTGAGAAATGAAAAAAATATGTCAAACATTAGGCATGAACATTTTTAAAAGACTTTCATCAGTGTATCATAATATCTAATATAATAAAAATATTTGTGGGTCATTAAGGCATCAAAGACATTTTGTTACACATTGTTCCAATAAAATGCATTGAATTTTAGAAGAAAATTTCAGAAGAAACAAAAATACTTCTTAATACTTCTTAAACCATTATTTTCTCTTTCAATATAGTTAAATGATTCTAGTTAAAATTGAAGAGAAGACAATTATAATCTTTATTTATTTAAACATTTGTCAGGCCTGCAAATTTGAGGCAAACGACTGTTCAGTTCGCCTGGAGGTTACCTAAAATGAAAATGACTCGAACGAAAACAGGTCGAGCGAAAGTTTTCTGTAGGATTAAAAAAATCACCGATTCTCACCTTTATTATTGCTCAATCAAGTCCCAAAATGGACATTTCTAATTATTACTTCAATCAGTTCCTCATTGCTAGGAAATAATACCAGTAGTAGTGATATAACAGTTTATGTAATCCTTCTGGCACAAACTAGGCGAACGAAAAAATAGGTTACGCAAAATTATGAAATTTGCAGGCCTGATTTGTGCAGAGGCAGTATGCCTACACACTAAATTTCCTATGAGAATCGGCAATGAATTGTGATCATTTGTTTTTCATAATTTGATATATGTATAATATATATATACACAGTTATCTTGATGAGAACTTCCTATTAAGACCAGACCCATATGGCTAAAGAAATCAACACTACAGTGTAGATACAGTAATGCCCCAATTAATCGACTCCTTAACCACAGCAGAATTATGGGTAATTTTTCCGGATTTAATCGGAAATATGGCTTGTTGCCATTCATCGGAAAGCTCTCAGTGAGAGCTTTCTGATGAATGGCAACAAGTCATATTTCCGAGTATATCCTGAAAAATTACCCATAATTCTGCTGTGGTTAAGGAGTCGATTATTTAGGGCATTATTGTATATATATATCAACATAACATAATTATTCTCTGATACAGTGGAGTAAAACTATCCCTCTCGTCTTACAGTACAAGCTCGAGTTCAAAGACATTCCAAACTTCACCTCCTGTATCAAGAACAGGTATGGCTTATATTAGTCTTTCTGCTTGGGAGAAAATTCTGCTGTGGTTAAGGAGTTGGTTATTTAGGGCATTACTGTAGTGATGGTTTGTGAAAAAATTGCTGTTATTTCTCAATGAACCTAATTTTCATTCCTTATAATTTTATATCTTTTTTTCCTTTCACTCATCATTGAAGGTGATGTAGTTAAGTTTTACCCTCTCTATACTATATACTGTCATTTGTTGAACCTATTATCTGAACATTTCCCACCAATTAATATGAATCCTTCTGCTCTTGTATTATCTTTTATTCTGTCAGTCGTGTGTTGTTATTACCTGAACTCCCCTCAACATGAATAGTAGACCATTCCCATGTATACTTTTATAACTGAATGGAAGAATCCATTTTGCATAGAAAGAGTTAATTGAGAAAGGTGGTAACTAAATATTAAAATAGGTTAGCACTTTGGTCAGCACAAAGTGCTATTGATAAAATAGTCAAACCTGATATAAATGTCACTATTATGACTGTTTTAATTTTTAACCCTTTACCCAACAAACCGGCCCTGTGCCAATGCATTCTCTTATATATGCGAGTCGACCATAGGTCGCCTCGCATATATAAGAGAATGCATTGGCTTAACACATTAAAAATTATAAAATTGTTAAAGAATGTAAGAAAAAATGGTAAAAAGTGTTAAAAAAAGATTTTTTTTAGGCCAATGCATTCTCTTATATATGCGAGGCGACCTATGGTCGACTCGCATATATAAGAGAATGCATTGGCACAGGGCATAACTGTAACTATCACAATGTGGTCAAGGAGCCGGTTCCAATGATATCCATATTTGTATGGTTCTATTGAGACAGACCGAAGATAATTTAGGCTGTTGCAGCTTTATTTGGCCGTTTTTGGCCGGTTTGTTGGGTAAAGGGTTAAAGAATGCCCAATGGCATTGTTTGCATTTCCAGAGATATCCTTCTTTGTTTATTTTAAATTTGGGTTCCATCCTGCCCATGTTTCAATTTGCCACTGTGGGGTATGCCAGCACCCGAGGTCCAACTTCTTGTTGTGCCCTACTTATGCACTTTTGTGCACCTCAAATCGAAGTACTCTGAAAATAGTATAATATGATGCATGTGTTCACATTTTACCAATATAATTTATCATGATTACAGGGAGTGGAGGAAGAAGATCAGATTCAGATGACCCACCAGAAACTGCATTTTTTAACTCAAATATTTCGCCCATACTTGACGAATTAAGTTCTTTGGGCAAGAGTGAGTATGATTGATGAAAGTCTATAAACTAGCAAGTGCATGCTGAAAGATATAGAAGGATTCATCAAAACCTATAATATTGTAGTATGGTATGCTTTAAAGGGATACTGTACTCAAATGTTGTTGTTGGTTTCTATAGTCTCTGAGTCGTAGAATAAGGTAACCAGATTTCCATTATTTGAAAGTCTGTTGAGTAGGAAGTAATGTTACAGATGGAAGATTAGCCGGAATGCGAAAATACCAATTGTAATTTTTGGACAGTTTTCAAGCAAATGTATCAAATAAATGTTATATGCATACTAGTCCCACATACTAATATAAGTCATTGGATAGTCACTAGTCAGTGTGTGGCTTGAGTTTACGCTCCGTATCAACATAATTTTTTTCACGATCCTGTGTGCCACGCGTTGCCCCATCCACTATCCGTGAATTATTTTGTTACGTCTTGTACATGGAAATTCATAATTTAATTTATGGCTCCAGCCATAAATTAAATTTATATAAAATTATTAACTTTGATTTTAAGATAACCTGTTAACCTGAACGTTTACAGAATACATTACTTAGTTTTCTATATATTATCGATAATAGATCGTTGTTATCACCGGGAATTTATTGAAAATGGCGTACAGTACCCCTTTAACTTTAAAGACTCATGATCAGTTTTTTGAAAGTGCATTGCTGCATTTGCATGTGTACAGCTGAAAAATACAAAGTCTGTTGAACAATTATTACCAAGAAGAACATGAAAAAATAGAACAAATTTGTTCTTACTTTCATTGTCAATAATCCCCCAACTTGGCCCAAGTGACAAGATTATGCAGGTTGAAACCATTGTTTGTAAACATTAAAGGTACATATCATCCAGGTGCAACAACGGAATTTCACCAAAAGCAGATTTAGTTATCCAAATGAGTTTATTACCAATAAATACTCACAACGATATGAAGCACGATATCATATTTGCCGAAAAAGTCCTAAAATAATGTTTTTTCTTGATGGTTTGAACGACGAGCGAGTGTGGTTTGAAACTTCCATATATGGTGATGCCCACACATGTTATCACAAATGTAAACAAACATATTTCCACCTGTAACTGGCATATTGTTATATAACATGTCTATTTGCATGATAAAGACATGCTTACCGATTTGAAAATAAGAATGTTATATATCCGTATACGTTGACATTGTGTGACCGTTCAAACTCTTGCGACGACGTCTGTGCATGTCCATATATTTATGGAAGAAGATCATTTGACTAAGCAGGCTAGCATCACTAAATTCACCCTCTGGGGACCTCATTCTGCTTAGGCCTCATATTCTGGGAACTATCCATTTTCTCAAATAATCATTGTTCATAGTTAATTTTCCCTTCTGTTCAGTTTATTTTCCCCCTAATTTGCAGAAGATAAATGCATAATCGAGGTGACTAATGGGTGAACATCACCAACTTCAACTGGAGAACTTCAATCTGGTCCTAGGTCTCAGACAGCAGTTGAGGCCTCAGCAGAATGAGGTTCTCAGAGGGTGAATTTGGTGATGCTATCATTACTTTTTCTAATTTCAGAGAAAGATGCAGAGAAAATTCATAAATTAACAGATGGCTTCTACAATCTGATGGCTAAACATAGTCTCCTCGCAAAGAATTGTAAACAGAGATCTCTGATCCTAAAGAGTATTTTTAAACTGCTAGATGTAGAAGATCCAAAGGTGTTACTGAACCTTGCTAGACTCATTCTGTCTGTAAGTTTCATACAGGTTTATATGTTACTGAACCTTGCTAGACTCATTCTGTCTGTAAGTTTTATACAGGTTTATATGTTACTGAACCTTGC